>OX376700.1:18648191-19248191 GCA_947389925.1 Coelopa pilipes
GCCCCGCGCCCCGCGCCACGCAGCCACCTGTCCGTCCAGTGGTTGGCCAACGATCGATCCAGCCGTCCGATGCCACCTTCTACTGTGCGTGCATGCGTTCGTCCACCTATTTGTCTACTTGTCTGGCGGTCTCCCGCGGCAGAAAGCGTGACTTATTGACTTTTTCGACGCCTCGTCATGTAGAGTTTGATTTCATAACAATTAGGGAGAAACAACACGAAGACCACAGATAAATAAAATTAATATGGCTAAAATAACAAATTACGAAATTCAGGCAAAGGAAAGCACGCATTATGCAAGTGTTTCTCGCAGTGCACGGCGCACGGACTCCAGCGGAAAGCATTCCTCGTTGCATGTGGTGGCGGAGTGCACAGGTTTAGTAACAAGTGGTAAGAAGTGGGTTCACCAAAAACTCAAACTAACCAGATCACGAGGAAAGTACGAAATTACAACAATTTTAATAAATAATTACCTATTTCGTAGTTTGTTTTTCCAAGAGAGAAGTCCATACGTGAAGAGCATGGAATAACCGAAATCGGGTTCGAAAATGTTCGAATGAAATTCCAATATCTGATGTTTTTGGTAGGGAAAATAATGTACAAATTCCTGGCCGTGGACGCCGTTCGTGCCGATAAATACTTATGCAAATGAACACGGCTCTTGAGTAAATGCATTTTTCAGTTTTGCGTTATTAAATTTACGACCGGCGAAGCGTTCGTAAATTAATTGAATTAATTGAGCTGCGCGCCATCGACTCGCCTGTGGATCCACTGAATTTGACTTGACTTGGGCTGATTTACATTTTATGGAATCGACTGAAAAAAGCCGCGTTCGTGGAGTTTTAGGTTTGAATCGAAGCCGCTTCGGCGCCGAAGTGGCGGGCGTTTGACGGACAGAGGTTCCGACCAGCGACAAGTGGGGCCTAATGTGTTCATAATTTATTCCACTGAACTCGATTGTCTTTCACCCATTATAGCCCAGTGATAGCACGGTGAGCGGATTCAAATGTCGACCTTTGTCGAGGAACTGCCGACTGATAGCACCAGGCTTCGAATTCCACGTAACAGAGTCGGTTGTTTTTTTCAATCCGAACTCCGCCCTTTTCGACCAACTGCTGCCACCCTTGTACTGCCGACTTCGCAGTCGATCGCCTTGGTCCACTAAATACCAGCACTTGCCACCCATTCTTGTCCAGTGCCATGGGGCTGCCAATTGTTGACACCTTGGCCAGTGTTGGCGAAGCGTGCCGGAGCCAACCTGGAATCAGGTGGACCACGGACCATCAGTGTTCCACTACTCCAACCAGCGGCAGACTCGCCTCCACTATGATGAGGCAGCGACTAATATTTAGCACGCCGCAATGAGGCGGCCTTCCTTTGAAGCAGTGGCCGGCTTTCGAAGACATCTTCTGCAGATTTAAGGGTCAAGTGATTAGAGGCCTGGTAATGGACCAGTTTCCAGCTCTAATCGGGCCAGCAGCGGCAGTGTTTGGCCGAAAACTCGAACGCTCTGAGGCCGGAAGAATCAATTGAGCCTTCGAGAATTGAAAAATGGTTTTTCGAGTGGAAAACAGAAACAATTACGAGTTGTTCCTCTGATCTCATCTGTGCAGGCCGAGCACAGCGAAACCCGTAATTATGGGAACAAAGTAACGATTAACGATTCAAAAATTATATTCAAATTAATATGATGGATTGGGGGGTGCTAGAAAGAGAGAGAGAGAGACATACGAAAGCTGAAATGTGCGAAAACTATGCGGATTCCGGGGAGTTTCGAGGCAACAACAAGAATAGCTTGAGATAATTCAAAATTGAAAAGGTTTCTGAAATTCAAAATCTTATGTCTACTACGAGGATCAGAACAACATCAACAACAACAACAACAACCACAATGAGTGGGTTTTGTTTAGAGCGAAATCTTTCAAAGAATTAAAACCTCACAATACAACAACCACGATAGCTATAAATAAAAAAACACAATAGCAAGAAGATATATGAAATCATGACAGATGGATATTCTTCTTCTTCTTCGCCTCTGTCTCGTTGATATTTTGGGTTTTTGTGGTTGTGACGGGGAATTTAAAAGACGAACCCAACAGCAACAACAATCATAAGCATTCGAATAAAATCAAATGTCAAAATGCAAATTATCTTTAATGTGAACTTCATCATCCAGCAACAACAACAATAACGAAGTGTCTGCCATCATCTACAACAATATCATAACCACGATCATCACCAACAACAACATGAAACGCCGTCGACGACGAGAACCTTGTGACGAATTTCAAGTTCTTCGATGGCTTAAATGAAAAATCCCGAGCTTCTCAAAAGCGACATCGAACATTGTTGCTGACGACATGCCGTCATTGTTGTTGTTTGTTGTTGTTATTGTTTTTGTTACTGTGTTAATGATTCGTAATCCGAGGCAACGAAGCAGCAGAAGCAGAAGATGAAGTCGACGCGTCGCAGTGAAGGCAAAAAAAGCGGGTCGGCCGAAGGACGGGCAAGGGCGTGAGGGCGAGGGAGGGAGGAAGACCAAGAGGAGAGGACAGGAGAAGGAGCGAGGGAGGGGGAACAACAACACCATTTACAACAATGTCTTCAATGAAAACAACTACATTACAATAACATTAATTGACCGCTGCCCCAACAGCAACAACCAGAACTCGATGGACGGCAATCGACAACAACAGCAGCGAGCTCGATGACGGCGACAATGAGAACAACAACAACGACGACGACGACTCGCCGCAGATGAGACCTCTGAGCCGCCGACCTCTTACAAAACCTCATCAAGGTCGCATTCCGGGCGCGACACGATCGGGGAAACGAGCTCAATCGGTCAGCGAAGACAACGAGAACAGCAACCACTACTGCAACAACAACAACAACCACGACGACGGCAGTAAAGACTCCATCAAAAACAAAAAACTCTGCACTGGAGAAACCCAATGGGCCGAGATGGTCCGGAGTCGGAGCCGCGCTGCACTTGACGCGACTCCGCGGCGCATTTGGTCGTTTTTCGTTTACGGCCTTTTAATGGGGTCTTGTTGCTGGTTTTGCTGCTGCTGATGCTTGTTGT
This sequence comes from Coelopa pilipes, assembly GCA_947389925.1. Taxonomy (NCBI): domain Eukaryota; kingdom Metazoa; phylum Arthropoda; class Insecta; order Diptera; family Coelopidae; genus Coelopa; species Coelopa pilipes. The sequence goes on from OX376700.1 coordinate 18,651,276, forward strand.
TGTCGTTGTTTCCGCTGCGGACGACGTCGACTGAGCCTTCAATTGCTCCACGTCGATCCGACCAATCCATCCGCTCCCCGGGCGTTCCTTTGGCGGTCGTCGGCGGGTCTCGATCACAAAATACACTGCGACTCATCAGATTTTAATCATTCATCCTCGCAGTATTTATGTTGGGGCGTTTTTTCGAATTATTTCCAAGGGGTGGGGTGACGTTGTTTTTGAACAAATTGGGTTTCGTTTTTTTCGCTTTGCCAACCCTCGCAGCCCGGCCGGAGCCGTTGGAGCGCGGCGCGAACGCAAATCGATGCGTCGCTTGTGATTCACTGGGCTCGGCTTTCGTTTCAGCTTCGACAACATCGACCGATTCGAAGCGGTTTCGGCGCTTGGCGTCGATCGAACGCCGTTCGGAGGCCGGCGTCGCACCACAGGGTGTGGCACGCAGTGCCGAGCGGGCGGGGTCGAGGGAGGTGTCGAGGGCTGAGGGAGGGCGCTGTCGAGCGAAGGTTGGACACGCGGCTGTCGGGCTGGTTCGTCGGTTATGCAAGAGCAACGGCGGCTCCATCAGCGGAATAATAATAAAATCAAAAACAAAACCATTCATTATTGAAAAAGAAAAAAGAAAACAAAAATTAAAATACTAAAAGCAAAACAATCGAACAAATTATGGAAATGTGTTGCTTTTGCTTTCTATTGTTCCGAGAAAAATGAGTCTTGTCCATCGCCTTTGTCAAAACCTCTCCCTCCAACTCTGTCTGATCTTCTCTAAATTTTTAATCGGGCTTCTGGACAACAAAAGCATCAAATCCGGAGTTTAAAGGTTCCCTTCGAAGAGGCCGCTAATGAAGTTTGTAGAGAAATTTCCGAGGTGGAGGAATTTTCACTTTTTCCCAAGATGCCAAGGGGAGTTTTCCCCCACTTTTTGGAATAATCTGAATTGTATTACTGCGACTCTCGTGGATTGAGTTTTTTTAATTCAATTTACACAACTTTTGGATGAAGTGGATGGGATGTCGTTTGGTCTCTCGCAATTCATCATTTTCAGACACCGAATTCCCGATGATTTCACCGCACTCGGTGGCTCGTGGCTCGTGGTTCATGGCAGCTGGCGATGAGCTGTTTTCCTGCTTATATTTCTGGTATTACTGCTGTTGTTGGTGGTTGGCGTTTTGAATACTTTCCGCTGTTGCTGCTGGTTTCGTGTGTTTTATGGTCGTTTGGTTCAGACCCGGCATCGGTTTCGGTTTCAATGCCAAGGTAATTTGTTTAATTTTTGTTTTAATCTTTTCCGTTTTCCCCTTTGTGCCCTTGCTTTTTGCAATGTTGTTGCTCGCGTCTCGACTTTTGCTGCTCCCATTCCGGCATTCGGCGAGGATCCGGGCCGGGCCGGGCCGGGCCGTGGAGAGTGCGGCGAAGAAGTGGACAGAAAGCAAAGGACTGCAGCACAGGGGTCGGACAGACAGCCGGCATTTGGCACTTGGCACTTGGCTTTCCGAGTCGTCGGCCTCTGTCGGCCTCTGTCGGGCCGCGACTTCTACGGGTGGATTTCGCATGTGAGCAATAACAACACAAATACATCAACATACGCGATAGGGCTCGAAACCAAAAGCGATGACACCGCGCCGAGCCCGCCGTGCCCCACTTTGGCCCCTGCGGAGCCGTTACACGTTCGGTTAATTACCGTTTTAACTGCTCGCCATTTGACCGTCTTCTGGCCCCCCGCTCTCTCGGCCGCGTGGTTGTTGCGAACACCTCTGTTGCCGCCGAATTGGCGGAAACGATCGCGGTTCGCCCTTGTCTGTCTCTGTCTTCCGCTATCGCCCCTCCGGTCACCCCTCGGAAAGTGAAAGGCCGCGATCGATTCGAGGGAATTTTCCCCAACTGCGAACTAGAATCGTTTTCGGCACAACTTGGTTTCTCGAACACATTCTGGAGAACTTTTAATGGTTTCTTTATTGATTGCCTCTTTCGTTTTTGGCACAAGGTTCGTTTTTGATTTATGCTCTGTCTTTGTTGCTGACATCTGGACTTTATGGAAACCGGGCTTGGCCAAGAATGATCGATCGACAGTTTCTTCGCGGCTTTTGTGACCTTCACCCGGGACGGGACCAGCTCGACGAACTCCCCCAACTCCTGGGGCTCCCCCAGTTTCACCCATAACTCATGCGAATCGCGTCGTCGATCGCCGCATTGTCGGACCCCTCGCGGGGGGAGGGCGGTGGATTCCCGGAGGACTGGAAGTGCGCGAAAATGTATGGAGTCGCCTCGAAATTGAATCGCGTCGTCGCGAAGACCGATTAGAAAGTGATTTGGCAACTGGATGCTAACGGTGGCTGTTGTTGCTGCTGTTGGTGTGGTAGTTGTTGTTGTGGAAGCACCGCTCCAAAGACGCGCGGCCAACAACCTGCGGCCGCCGCTGGGACCGGCGCAACGCCTTTCGCCGAAATTCGAAGCGCGATCGGCGACACTTGGCAACGCCACCATCGGCCAGGAGGCCGCCAAACAACAACGCGAGGCGGACCGGCAACAACAACAAGGCGATATTTCATCGATCACGTCTGGAAGCCGACAAGAGCAACAGCAATAACGACAACGACAACGACAACAACGAGAGCAATTTGGCCGGCGGAATAAGCGAACATTAATTGCCCGTAGTGAAGGCGAGAGTCACCGATCGGGTCCCGTGGGCCCCCCGAACACGTCGCGCACCACTCGCGTTCCTCCGCGCCCTCCTGGACGAGGCTCGCACGACACTCTCGTTTTTGACACCGACATCGCTGCAATTGCCCCACGAGAAATTGGCGTTGTCGGGACTGGGCCTGGGCTCGGGCTGAGCGGGCGCATCGGCTCCGAACCAGATTCGGCTCGTGGAACTCGTGCGCCGATTAATCGGTCGATCCTCCAACCACTGCCGATCGGCTGGGTGAACGACTTTGGGAAAGGTCGACCAATCGCCGGGGACGACGGCGATGACGACGACTAATCGATGGTCCCATGGTCGATGGACGTGGTCGACTGGCTGCAGTAGCCGGCCTCTGATGGGAGTCACCTGTGGACGCGAAAGCGGAAGGGACCGAGGCGGTTGGGTCTGTTGGCGGAACCAGTGGGGCGACGGTTGAACGCAGCGAACTGAGAAGGCTCGTGGACTTCGGCTAATAGTGTTGACGGCTGGCGATGTGAACGAAGTTGAAGGAGTTTCACTTGGTTTATACAGCAAAACATCTGTGCACATAAATATCGATTGTGGCGATGGAAGAGCGATTGGTAGTTAACGGAAGACCAAATGCCGACGGAAGCATTACAAATGCAACATTAGTCCAACGGTAACTCTTGGCCACGAGTGGCTCCGGTCGATGGACACCGAACGACCACGGAACGGAGACCGTGCGATGGCGTCCTCCGAGTGCCGAACGCGCATCCAGGCCGAGCTGCCTCGCGACCACGCGTTCCATTAGAGAACCCGGCGCATAAAACGTGGAAATAATGGGTTCTCCGCAATGAGGAAGCCGCGCTGCGAGGCCCCTGGAATGCACTCCGAGCCAGCCCGAATCGACGTCGGCGCGGAGGCGTCGTGAGTGCTGGACGAGAACCGCGCGATTTTCGCTTGGCGAAGAGTCCTCCGCGAGATCGAGGGGCGACGGCAGCCAGGCTGTTGCAGCGGACACAGGGTGCTGTTGGCGACAGGTAGACCGAAGCTGAGGCCGAAGGACTTGTTGGCTCCGAGGCTCCTGAGTGGTTCTGCTCTGGAAGCGGATTTTTCCGAAAAGCTCTTCGCCATCGCCGCCCTGCTTTGGCCCATGGAGCGGCCGACGACTGGCCTGTCGCGAAGCTCGGCCCAAGTGGAGACCGGAGCCAACTCGCCTCCAGCCTCCCCCCTTCCTGGCCTGGCCGGCGAGCAAGCAAACGAGAGGCGAGCGTGTAGTGGGAGCGGGACGTGACTGAGGGGGATGGGCAGGAGGGGCGGGTGGACGGATGGTGATGGCTCCAGAAGGAAACTGGCCCGAGTGGTTCGACAGGTTGGCGCGTGGTAGCCGTGGCCTCCGGTGGCCGGGGGCGATGGACAGGCAGGGGGTGGGAGCCGCAGCACGTAACGTAACTAACGGTAGAGCAGGCGCCCGGCTGGATGCCGAGTTGAATGGAAATGTCTGAGCAAAAGCTGCAAGCACTCGCACGACGCTCGCTGGGAGGCCGGAGGCGAGAACGGCGGATGCCTGGCGGTCCACTCGTCGCCCCGTCCCACCGCCCAGCGAAGGTCCGAGGTCCGAAGGCTCTGGACCGCAGTCGATTCCGCACCGGGCCCTGGTTCTTTCGAAATCTGCGATGTACTTAATTCGATTTGCGATTGCATTTTCTTCGTTGGAGAATTGCGGTCCAGTGGAAAAGTTAATCGAACGAGACCCGCCAACTTCTGTCTCTCGCTCAGTCCGGCGCTCTGTCTCTCGCTCTGTCTCCCCTCAGGGCCCGAGTTCCCTTCACGCCAAGGAGTCGTTGGCGCGGAGGGGGCGGGGCGGGTGGCCGCCGGCTCTCAAGGTGCTCCAGTCGAGGCGAGCCCGGCCGAAAGATCGAGCAATTGGACAACTGCAGGCGTTCGACCGACAACAATAACCCAGTGGCCGCACAGCCCCAACCGTGCCGAAGTCCAACAACAGCAACGAGGAAACGGAACGGGTCTCGGCTCCGTGAAAAATTAAAAGAAATCATTAATTAAAAAATTGCTGCCGCTGTCGTCGTCGTTGCCGTCGACGCCGACGACAGTGGCGGCGGCATCGGAAGCCTTGCGGACCGAACCGTTCTGTGCCGCAATTTGTAAGCCGTGAAAACGCGACTCGCGCACTTGAGGCGACCGAGATGACTTGTTGTTGTTGTTGTTGTTGATGATGTTGTTGTCCTGATTGGTGCCCCCGTTAATGCGACGTCTGCTGTTGTTGCTGCTGCCGCTGTTGCCACTGCCGTGGTTGTTGTACTTTTTGCCTCAAAATTGTTTCATTATTTTTCCGTCGTTTTTCAAGCCTCGGTTTCTTGGCGGACTCTGTTCATGTCGTCGTTGTTGTTGTTGTTCTTATTATTCTGCTTGTTATTATTAATATGATCGCTGGTGTTGTTGTTTCGCGAGTGGTCGGGTTGTTGTTGTTGTTGGCTTTTTATGTCCAAGAATTTCGACTTGCGATTTCGAACAGGTTCACTTTCAATTTTCGGTGCCTTCGAGTAGTTGTTGTTGTTGGTGCCTTTGTTGTTTTTGTGGTTGCCTTCAATTGCGCCCGAAAAGAAAACAGCAACAACAACAGAGACGACATTAAAAAAATAAACGACACCAGCGATGACAACAAACTGGTTAAACTTGCGGCCGAATCAAAGTGTTGCCAACTGGCAGCTGCGGCCTTTCGTGCCGTGGCTTTTGCTTTTGCTTGGCGGCAACCCTAGTGGGCACTGGACGCAGCAACAAAATACCCATTAGCCCCATGCGACAATGGCCACAAAAACACAACCAACAACAACAACAACAGCAGTAGGAGCTACGGAAACAACAACAGTCGTGGAAATGCGGGAATAAATCGAAAGAAATCACTTTCAAATGCGACTGCGCTGCGGCAGCAACGACGACGACGGCGACATCGACATCGACATCGACGTCAACGTCAGCAACAAAGCCAACGACAACACATTGACATGGCGAAGAAAGTCGTCACAGCGCATTGGACTCTTTCTTCTCTTTTCACATTTTATTAATTTTTTAGGTTGTTGAATTTTTGTGTTTCTGCTGTGGCTGTTGTTGCTGCCGCTGCGTTGTTGTTGGGGTTGCTGCGGCTCCGCGATTGTTTCAACGAAACCAAGAGTTGTCTCCATTTAATTATGGCGACGTTTACTTTTGATGCGAGCTTTTCTGCTTTCTTTCTGCCGGCCACTCGAGCCTCGAATTATTGCGGTATCTTAATCGATGACGATCTCCTCATTTGGATCATCGTCCAATTAAACTGGATCGGCACTCGATCGGCGACAACAACCAACCGAAGGAACCCCAAGAGCTCTCGAGCCCCTGCGGCTCAGGTTCCTCAGTCTGGGCATGACGAATGACGGGCGACAAAAGAAGCTCACGCGGTCACCGACGGAATACCGACCGACTACAGGGGGCACAGAAGCCTTGTCTATACCATTCAGGGCAACCGGTAGTCCAGGATCGCGATTCTGCTGAAAGGCCACTGGCAAAAGGTTGCAACTCACCAAGTCGAGGATCATTCGCTGGAAAGAGAAAAAAGAACGAGGCAGGCGGTTAGTGGCGCGGTTTAGGCAGGTGTTAATCACAGAACTCCTTCCCTCATGCCCTCTCCCTGGCCCATCGAGCCCTCGTGGCCTGGTTCCGATGGGACCCGGAGTGACCCGAACCAATTGAGACATTCGGTCGATCGTACGACGAAAGGGGTTGGGAAGGGAGACGGGGAGGGCGGCCGGGTCCGAGGGGACTTTCTTTCCCCACCCCAGGGTGGGGGGTCGCAGGGCTCAAAAGCCTGCTTTCGAATGCAAATGTCGTTAACGGAAATTCTTTCGTCGATCATTCAAGTGACAGAAGGTTTTTGTCGTTGTCGCTGCTTTTGTTTCGTTTATTGCTTCCTACATGGGTCGTTGTCGCTGCTCCGCTGCCAAGTCGTTGCTGGCATTTAGTCCAAAGTCGATCTCTTCTTCGGCAGACTAAGAACGCCAACAACAACGATGAAGGCCTTTTATTCGATTCGGAGGCTCGAACTCGGCAGGGTGGGGAGGGAAGCGGACGGTGGGAAGAAGAGACGCAGCTCCACAGCAATTGCTGACAATCGTGTCGCCTTCAATGCTCACGACATCGTGTAAATGGCGGCGACCCGCAGCCACAAAATCCATGTCACCAACGACGACGGCGACGACATTTGGGCAAAGAGCGCAGCACTTTGGCTTCGGCCGGGTTCCCGCGATCGCGGCGACGTCGCTCGAGGCGCGTCTGGAGCGATTTTGTGCCAATTCGATTTCCGTTTAACTGTTTGGCCGCCTCGGCTGTGGCCGTCGTTGGCCTATGGCTTCTCGGTAGCCGAGAATGCGCCGGATGGGGTTTGGGAAAGCCCGGCGCGCTGTGGGAAAGCGAGGAGGCTCCGTAGAACGAGCGACCATGAATGGATTTCGTCCAGGCTGATATCGAAAAGCCGATTGAAGTGAAACGCTGCCGTCGGAAGGGGCCAATTGGAGACGCAGCCGGCTGACGAGCGGAGGTCGAGGCAATCAAGCTCTCCTCCGACACCCTGGTGTGAGGCTGAGCGCGGGATCCTGTCCGTGCTCGGCATGAGATCGAAAGTCGTTCAAATCAGCCCGCTACCAGCGACCGTGGTCGATGAAAGTGTCGCATTAGTGGGGGGATTTCGAGATCAACCAATTTCCATTAGAAATCACGGAAAACTCGACCACTCAAATTTCGAATCACTTTCTCGGCCCGAATCCACCGGCCGCCGCGAGACACGACTGGATTCAGGTTCGAGAGACAGGTTCAAGGCGAGGATGAACCATTCCGGCCAACAGATCTACAAATCAGATTGACGTTAGAGCGAAAGCGTGTGTGATTAGTTCGGGGATTTGGTGAAGCTCCTGCGGGGTTTTTGTTGGGCTTCGAGCCGCATTCATCAGGCCGGGGCTCCGGAATCCACACACGCAATCTGCATTTCGTCGACATCATCATCGTCAACGGATGGACAGATGCAGATATGTTAATCCGCAGAGCGAGCGGACTCGGGCGGCAAGTGGACCACCGAGTATCGACCATGGCAGACGCCCCGCCACGCTCATGGCTGCTGCAACACAAGCTTCAGCCGTCCACAGACAGGTGGACCGATGGACAGACAGAGGGCGACTGGCTCCCGGCGGAGATGCGAACGAGCCGGAGATGGATGCATCTCATAAATCTTTTAATTTACAGCTACACGAGCAGTTTCTGCCCGCCCCTCGGTGGCAACAATGACGGGCCGCGGAGATTAATCGACTGACAATCGGGCTTGATTGCCAGTGGTCGAGGGCAACAGAGCAGCAACAACGACGAACAGCTCCATCGCGAGCAGAAGACAGAAGAAGGCCCAATTGTGCATTTGTTATCTTTGTCTTGGCGATCGATGGCTCGAGATGATGTTGTCGATTTCGGCGCATTGTCTGGGAGCATTGTGTGGTGCGTACCAATGCCGACCGAGGGAGCGGACAACGGCGTCCGGCGGCTGCATAAATATTGTCCTTAGCTGGGGGCCGAGGCCCTCGAAACACCTCGACCTCCACCACGGCCCCCGACTCACCTCGGCCTCCACTCCAGCCCTGGAGACCGAGGCGGCCGCGATTAAGAATGCATTAGCCAAGGCGGCGACTCGGAGGCCCGACAGGCATCCACTTCGGCGAACAATGGACAGCTGGACTTTCTTCCAAAATCGAAAGTTATTTGTTTTCGTGTGGCTTTGTCTTTGTCTTTGTCTCTGCCGTCGCCATCGGTTTCGCGGTGAGAGTGAGAACTCGCATGAGGCGTGCAAGGTGTTTACCCAGCAATTAGTCTTCGCACTGAACACCGAGCCCGGCCCACGCACGGTCGAATTCCGAATCCGCGCGATTGGCGTCGAACGATCTCGAGTTCCTCCCCGGGCCCGGCTCAAGTGGGAGCCGGACAGGTTCGGTTCGGGATCGAGATCGCTTTCATCTGCCAGGCCAAGGCGGCCACCGATCCGTCTTCGTGCATCCATCCGGCGATTTCCACCGATCGAGTGGGGTCGAACTGGTCCAGATTTCTATTTAACGAGTTCGCACGCAATTATTCAAATCTCGTCGGGCGGACGGGCTGTCGGGCGGCGGGCGGCGGTCGGCTGTCGGGGGCTGATTTGGGAGCGGTAGAAAGCGAAATCGGCCCGGGCGAGGTGCGGTGAGTCACCGGCGGCAGAGAAACGCACTTGACGCACCTCGGCCTGGCTGGTGGTCGCGGCACCGGCAGACGCCAAAAAGCGAGGGATCGGCGTTGGATGAAATGAATAGAAATGAACAAAAACCATTCGCGTGTAGGTGATATTCAAAAATATTCCGGTCAAATCGAACAAAGCCAATAAGAGTGTTATTGCAGACAAAAGGAGATATGCAGAGAAATAAATAACACAAATAATCAATTTTCTGTGAAAATATTTGGGGATGTAGGTAGAAATTGAATGGTTGAAATGTTTTCGGATTAGTGATAATGGCACGAAAAACTCGGGATAATAGGAAATTGCGTGTGAAATTTGATAATTCCTTCGAAAGAAAATTAGCTCTACTACTTAATTTAATCGAGTTGAAGGAGGTGTAAGGAAACCCAATGTCGCCGATGGAAAACTCGAACATTGAGTTCCACAAGCCATCGAAAACTCGGCCAAGGAGAAGAAGCTGGCGTGGAGAAGTCGGCGCGAATTCGCAATTCGAACGAGGCCCGAGTGCGAATGCGAAATGCGAACTAGTTCTGGCAACGCGGACTGGGAGGGAGGCGAGGTCGGTTGGAGCTTGACGAGGCCCGTGAGTGATGATTAAAACATTGAGACGCGAGAAAATCGCTTCAAGACACGCGGCGCGATCGCCGGGCGACAGTGGGCCGCGGGGCGGGTCGCGCGGCCTGGAGGCAGGTTGGGGCGGCCGGTTTCGCCCGCGTCGTGTCCGCCGTCAACGCCGTGACAGATATGAGTCGAACAGGTACGGATACCAGTGCAACAAATGAGATAGAGACAGAGATACAGATGCAGATGTAGATGTAGATACGAGTGCATCTGCAGATACGGACGCGGATGCGGCGCAGCGAAAGTTGCAGCGCCGAGTCGGGTGCTGCAGACGAAGCTAGCTGCGAGATCCGCAGGCACGACGCCTGCAGATGGCGAGATACTCGCGATTCCCATTCGCAGTCGCATTCGTCAGATGCACGGCTGCCTTGTTCGCTGCACGCATGCATTGTTCGAATGGTCGCCATTGTATTCGCCGTGGCTTGCTGCTGTTGCAGGAAATATTTTCGCCGTGCTCGTGATTTATTTCTGCCGATGCCGCCTCGCGACAGCCGCAGCCAAGCACTGAGCGCAAACCGACCCCAGTCGTCGGAAAGGCCGCACAAACCCCGGTTGCCGTCGACTGGGACCGGGAGACCTCGCGTCCCACCAGCAACAGCCAGAATCCACGGGCTGTTGGTCGAGCTGCGGAATGCTTTGACTTGTTGTTGCTGCTGTCGCTTTGACGACGGCTTTGTTTTGCATCGAGTCGCATTCGCCGCGCACGGCGGAGTCGGCGGACCTCGACTCGGCCGCTCCGCCAACGGTTCTAACACGCTTTTGGCAGGCGCAGCACTCGCAAGTCAATGGACACGCCCACAACACACACATGCACGACGAACACCCACACGCGAGGCGCCGTCGACGGCCTCCGGGATCGCAGGAAGGAATTTGGCCATAAAAATTGACGAGCCGCCAACAGCAATCGCACAACATCAGACGACACACGTCGACGACAAGTCGGCGGACGCGGCGTTGCCACCTCGGCGCCTGGTGTCGGTGGCAGTGAAAGTAAGATTGGAGTTGGAATGTCGTGTGGAAGGCGTGTTGTTGTTGCTGGAATTTCACACTTTTCATCTGTCCAAAAAACACGAAAAACACTCTCGTGAGACAAGGCGAACAAGAAGCAGAAGCAACAACAACAACAACAACAACAACAACAACAGCGACGACGTCGACCAAATTACGGACATAGAAGTCGTCGGAGCTGGAGGAGGGGGAGGCGGAGGGGGAGGGCAGAAGAAGAAGCGAAGAAGCTGTTGAAGCGGCGATCGGCTGATGGATGTTTAATTAACGCTTATGCCAGTATCTCGCATCTGTATCTGGTATCCGGTATCTGGTATCTAGGTCCGAGGGTCTGGGGCTTCAGTGTCTTGTATCTGGGTGTCTCTGTCTTCGCGACTCGTTGTTGCCGGCCAAATGAGCGGGCTTTCCTCGCGCTGCCAACGAAACCGAAAACAACGAACCGGACAACCACAAGAACCCCAGTGACTTTCTTCCCGCGCCTCGCCCTTCTTCCCCTCCTCGGCGGAGTCGAATGTCGCTGACACATATTTGTGGTTGGGCCCCCCTCCTGCTTCTCGCTCCCCATTCCCCAAGTGCCGCCAACTTGTGTAGTTGTTGTTAATGAGCCCATTGTTGTTGGACAAACCGCCACCTGACTGATGGCCGAATGATGGATGGCCGCGACCCGGCTCCGGCCGACATCCCTCCGAGCCACGAGGAGGCTTCGCTCGATCGGGACCCGGGGCGGAGGGCGAGGCCACCGCGATCAATGGGTCCCGAGACCGAGTTCGGCCTGCGGTTTGCGATTCGATCCCCCGATTTGCATTGTTTTTCCATCACTCATCCTCGCCCTCGTCCTCGCCACCGTCTCCCCTTTCGTTCGCCACTTGCGCCACTCGCAGTGCTTTCGCTTTCGCTGGCTACCCCTCGTTGCCCACGTCGGGGGAGGCCCGGGGCGCCGAGTCCCGCCACCTCCGGTTCCTCCACGGCGAGTCCATGATTTATGGCACGATCTTCGGTCGACTTCGCTGACCGTCGATCCATCTGTCCAGCGACCGGGGCTCGGGTTCGCGGCTTCTGTCGCCAGAGCCAGCTGTGGGTCGGGCTGGATGGACCAGGTCGATGGGTTGTCAATGGTAGAAAGTTTACGGAGACCCCGATGGGCTCCTCCTCGTCTTCGCGTCCGTCCGTCCGTCCGTCGGCTGTCGGTCGGGCTGCCTCTGGCGTCGCGGCTTCCGCTCGGCGGTGAGGGAGCGGGGGTCGAGGAGGGCCGGGTCCGGAGACGGAAATGAAATAAATTCGAATTCGTCGTTTCTGATTAAAAATTAACATGAAAATGAGACGAGCTGAGATGAAATGAAAAGTGAAACTTGGGTCGGATGGAGGCATAACAACAACAACAACACCAACAACGACATCAACGGGATGAGCGACGACATGAAGAAAAAACCCTCGAATCGACGATGGCGTGTGTTTTTGTAGGTCTGGGAGCGATTGGCGAGCGTTGGCAACGCGGCCGCCGATCGACTGCACGCATCCGCGGCAGGTTCGGCCCCGCTCGGCGCTTGCGGTCGGGCGGTGGGCAAAAAACAAAGAGAAAGCAAAGCCAAAATCAAAGTCAAATTCACAATTGCAACAAAAACAACACGAAGCCACAGTACGAGACCAACAAAATTCATCATCGCAAACATTTGTAAACAAACGAGAGACGCCATTTTCTATTTTGTTGTTGTCGCGTCCTATCGTACTGAAACAACAACGACAACAACAACAATGAAATCCACACACACTTTAAATTCAATTCCCCTTCTTCAGTTTACGAGATCTTTTGCAAGCCTCTCCGCGAAAAAACAACAAATCCAACAATAACAACAAATAAAACAACCGCAATACAACAGCAAAATAGTATTAATTAATTGCGATCTGCGCACGGGCTGGCAACGCTGTTCACAGCTGGTGGTGTCGAGGCTTGCTCGGGGTGGCTGCGAATATTGCAACAACAACAACAACAGCAACAACAAGAACTACAACAACAATGACTACAATAACAAGAATTACAACTGCAGCACCTACGCCACAAACACAAAACCAACAACAATAAAAAAACTGACGACAGTTCGAAAAAAAGCCGCTGGGAGAAAACCTTGAAGTCAATTGTTTTTGTGGCTTGACGTTGTCGTTCGCATTGTTGCTGCAGTCGCCATTAGTGGCTACGATTTATATTGAGATTGTTGTTTTGTTGTTGTTGCCGTTGTTGGTGTCATTACAATATCGCATTCACGCCGCCGCGAACACCTCGCGTGTCTCGCGCTGACCTTTTTTCGTGTCTCGAGCGGTTTTCGAAGCCCGAGGAACGAGCGAATCGCGTAGAAAAAGCCTCCGAGACAATTCGGCTTGTTGGCGTTGTCGGCTTTCTTGGAGAGAAAGCGAGAGTGGCGGGAGGACGAGGTCAGGCCGATCACGGCCGCGGTGGGAGCCGCCGTCGCCGCGCTGCCTCCAGCTCTTGCCACACTCATGTCGACCCCACGCCCTGGGCATCGGCGCCAGGAGCCCGCCGCAGACCTTCCATTTCCACCTGCCACGATCCCTTTCCTTCCTCGTTCCCATCTGCGCACGAGGCCGCTGTGGGTCAGCCCGGGTCCGGAAGCCCTCGAGGCGATCGTGAAGATGCCTCCAGCCGACTCCCGGGCTGGTGGCTGCGGACGCAACAACGCGACGATGGCGGCGACGAGCGCGCAATGGTGTTGCCAGATGGGGGCTCCCGCCACGCCAGCCAGCAGTCAATTGGGCGCGAACGCGAGGCGTCGCTTCCTCAATGAGCCGAGGCGCGGAGCGCATTCAATTTCAGCCCGCTGCTCGGGGCCCGCGTTTTCAATCAAAGCGCCATGTAATGAGGCTGTGCAATCCATGCAATGCCCGGCCGCCGATTGCGAACGCGACGCGAGGCGACGCAACGCGATCAGCCCGACTCGAGTCGATGCGATTCGATGGGGTCGGCTCGATTTCATCGCGTTCGGCGTGCGCTGCTTCCGCGTCTGCTGCGCCCCAACCGCCGGCCCGTCCCCATTCCCCCATTCTACCGCGCCGTCCCCCGGTTGCCACCGTTTCGCAAGGCGAGAAATTCCGCGAGAAAATAATCGCATTTCGAGCAGTGGCTGCTGCGACGCCGGCGCTGCTCCGTCGACGCGAGCTGAGCTGAATATTCATGCGAGTGCGCGGCATTGTCGCCGGCCTAAGCGCATTTCGGCGCGGCCGCAGCGTTGCCGGCGTCGGGCCATTGTGTGCGGCTGCGAAATTGGGCTGCGTCGTCGCCTCGCCGCGCCCGCGTTCCGGCCCATTGCAGAGCCTACGCGGCGACCGGCGCTCGCTCGAAGAGTCTCGTTACACAGCCGTAAATGGCGGCGACCCATCGAGCCGCGCGCTTCCGCCTCTGCCACCGTCGCAGCCGCCCCTGCCCGGGTCCCGGCAGACAGCGCGACGGCGCGGGTCGCAACAGCAACAGCACCAACAATCAACAGCAGTCGCGAAGAAGACGACGGAGTCTCGAATCAGCACAAGCGGCTCGGCGACGACGAGGAAGTCGTCGACCAAGTGAGGCGTGGGCGCCGAGGACACCGGACAGGCTCGAGCACGGCTGGGGGCGGGCGTCGGAAGTGGAAGCGTTCGACGTCCGACAAGTGGTTCCAACTCCCTCCGGATCGGAATTCGAGCGCCATTAGGAAGCGCGTCAATTGGGAACCTCGAGTGCGAATGGTCGGCAACGCGAAAACGCGTCTGGGTCCGCAGACGAACTGAAGCTGCCTCGGCCGGGCCTTAATGGAAGCCTCTGTGACTGCGGCGATAATTAGCCGATGCTTGGAAGCCAGTCACAGCAGCAGCCACGGGAGCATTTGAACCTGAGCCACGTTAATGCCAACCACTATCGTGAAGTCATGGCGGCATGTGTTTAATTAACATATCTCTGGCAGCAACAACAACGCCCGATGACAGCCGCCGCCGAGGAAGAAGACGAATCATTGAAGCCTGACTCGGAGGCGGACCCAGGGGGCGCGGGACCAGAGCAAATCTAATAAACTCTTAGTCCGGGGCTTCAAAATGAAATATAATGAACGATAATTTGCCAAATGCGCAGACCAGCCGAGGGAGGCGAGGAGCGGCGAGAACGCGGCCGAGCCATGGATCGTGGAAATAGCGATGAAGCCATCGGCTAGGAATTCGCCGCGAGTGGGGCGACTGCAGCGCGGAGGCTGCGGCTGCGGCTGCGGCGTCGACGGCTCCGCCTGCGCCTGCGCCTGCGTCTACGGCGGCCGATGGTGGGCCGCGGTCTGCGACGAAGGGGCGGCTGCGGGACGTCTTTAATTAGCCTTTGCAGGAGAACAGGTCGATAAATCTCGGCGTTTATTGTTTCAAAATTGTTTCCAAAGCCACGAACCCCGAACGTAGAAGAAATCAAAACTCGTTTGGAGAAAAACAAGAAAGAGTTATTGAAATGAGTGAGTTGAGTGAAAAATGAGCAAACACCATCGCACCTGCGGTCGCTGACAGCTGCGACAGAGCAATCGACAGCAGCGGCAGTCGCGGCAACCACGTCGAGCAACAGAATTTGGCGAGGGAACCAAAGGCGGAGAGGGGAATCGCGATAGGAGTTGGACAAATTTTTATCGGGACTTATAAATATTTAACGGCAGTTCCTCGCCAAAACCTCATGCATATTCACACAGACGCAAACGCAAAAAGCAACAACAACGACAACAGCAAAACAGCAACAACGTCAACAACGATCGGAACAACTACAACCACAATGAAGAGAACTGCTCAAAGCCCGCTGCCGAAAAGAACAGCGTTTTAACATTTTATTTTTAGGTTTTAATCTGCAACTGTTGCGGCAGCAGCAACAACAACACGACAGCAAGAATATGAAGGAGAACAAGAACAACAGCCACAGCTTCATCTCGCGATTAGCATTTTTCTCTAAAGTTTCCAACCACCACCACCACAATGGCAGCGACAAGTGGAAGAACCTTCGCTCCGCGGCCCGGAGCCAGACAAAAGACCCGAGCAGCGAACTCGAGACGCCACAAGCAGAGCGGGAGAGAGGAGGCGATTCTGAGCCAAAAGAAAGACGAGCGAGAGGAACCTCGGGGGAGAAGAGGAGACCGGGATGGCGGACGAGTCGCAACCTCGATCCGAAGAAATCTCGGCTGAAGTCGGGCCGCGGCAGAGCCAAAGAAAGCCAAGCGGGCCGAGTCGAGTCGAGGCGCGAGTCGCAGCCAGAGCCACAGCCGGAGCCGGAGCCCTGCTCGACGCGGGCAGCCAAGTGAGGCGATGGCGACGGCGACGGCGACTGCGAAGTCGACTGGTCGGCATTGAGCGCTGGAAAACTCGGCGCGGAGAATCGAAGTGAAATGAAAAGCCGCGCGAGGCCCCGAGCGCGCTGGGGAGGCGGACAGAGGAAAAGCAACGACGGAGCTGGTGGAAATCGGGAGAGCACGGCGCGAAAAGCTGAAGGCGACGTTGGCGACTGCGACAGTTGGCGCTGGTGGGGCGAGAGCTCGGTTTCGAGCGCATAAATCGAGGTTATGAGGTAATGGTCAGCGGCGGGCGGTCGGACTGGGCTGGCCCGCGGAAGGAAGAGGAGAAACCCGGGCTTCCTGCGCCGGCTCGCTGCAGAGGGCGACACTGCGAAGAGGAGCCGCGGCCATCGGTCCCCGGGAAGGGGGCCCGACCCGCCGGAACTGGTTTGGGCCGAAGATTCTGGGTGGCCGCACCGCCGAACAGGATCGAGGAGCCGAGTGCGTGGATGATGAATGGACCTAGCGGGATCGAAAGGCCGAAGCCCGGCCGTGGGAGGAGCGATTGGGGTCGGATGCGAGACCAGCGCCGAATGCGACTGGTCTTGGGCAACCTGCACACGAAGAAGAACCCAGGGCTGAGAGTGGGATTTTCTTCGGCTATACTGGAAGCCCCACATGCTGGGTTTCACAATCACACATAAATAACCTCCGATCTGTAGATTAAGTTCAGAGCTGTGTTTGAGTGGCCGATCTTCGGTCGATTGACTTCTTGGCTCTGCCTCGGTCGGGGCTCGGTCGAGCGGCTGTCGAATGGGAGACGGAACGGCAACAGCAACCACAATGGCAACAGCTCTTCCATCAACAGCAGCCACAACCACTGCGGTTAGTAGAACGCGAGCAGGAAGAGGCGGCGGCCGCAGAACTCGTTTCCCGACGCATGCACGCACGCAGCCCGGGAGTCGCCGAGGGGGCGGTCGGGGGCCAGACGGAGATGGCAGCACTGCTCTGGTGCGCCTAGATCGCTGCTTCTTCCCTCCCCGCGGCTCCCGCCCTCGTGCGTCGGCCTCTCAGCTGCAGTGGTTGCTGCTGCTGCGGCTGCTGCTTCCTCACTGCAGTCGACGATGTTGGGAAATTTTCTCGCCGTCCGTTGGTCGCTGCCGCATCCCGAGAAGTTGCTGCCATCGCTGTTGTGATGTTGTTGCTGTTGCTGTTGATGTTGCTGCCACTGCCCACTGTCCATAAATTCTAGTTATGGCTTGCGAAACTTCCTGCGCTTCTCGCTCGGATGCGGTTTTGATTTTAATTTTGGTTTCGATTTCCCCCACCCCGCCTTCCTCATGCTTCTTCTTCCTCTTCTTCTTCTTCTTCCACTAGGTTTGATCGGCGCTCGGCCGAGCAACGAAAACGAAAAGCGTCGACGTCGCCGTCGCCGTCGCCATCGCCATCGGTGTCGCTGCCTCAGAGGCCTCAGAGGCGATGGCGCATGAAGGGAGGCTGAGGCAGCGGAGGAGTTGTTTTGTTGTTGTTGCCGTTGTATTGTTGTTGGACTGCAGGTTTATTAGGGCCCGGCAGGCGCGAGGTTCGCTCCGTTTCAAGCCTAATTAGTCGACGTCGCCGCGTCCGCCACGGCGCCCGTCCGGACGCCCCTCGGCCTCCCCACAGCTGGTTTACGACCGTGCAAATTTATGGCAAATTGAGTCGGCGTGGGGCGGCTGCAGCAGGTCCGAGCCGAAGACGTCGTTGGAATTTCGAAAATTGCGAAAATTTCCAATCGCCGGATTTCGAAAGCAGACGTCGAGCGGACTTCGAATCGATTTCATCGCCCGAAGCCCCGCACGCGGCCCGGCAGAACCGAGCGCGGAGCAGCGAGAGAACCGCGGCTCAGGGAAGGCGTGGAAGCGAGAGGGGAGACAGACATCCAGGAGTGGGTGGAGCGAGAGGGAAGAGACTGCAACGCGAAACTCACCCTGGAGTCCACCACGCAGCAGCAGCAGCGGCAGCGGCAGCGAGTTTTCCGCTGGCCTCCGGGACGTCGGGCCGCCGACTCTCGCCGAGGTCCTCTCGCGGGCTCGGAGAGGCGGAGAGAGGCGATCTGGAGAGAGCAGCGAGTCGCAGAGTAATCCAATTGGGCTCGGCTGGCGTCGCCTCGGACGGCGGGCGCCCCTCGCGGTGCCTCCGCGCGGCTCGATCGAGAACCACCACCAGCGGCAGCACCAGCTCGCTACGATGACGTCGCGGCGCGCTGTCGACCGACGACGACGTCGGCGTCGAAGTCAAAGTCGAAGTCGAAGTCGGACTCGGAGTCGAAGTCGGGGTCGACGGGGCAGAGGAGACGCGATCGATGCGCGGGGGCAGCGGCGGACGCGGTAAAGCGATTAATGGCTCAAGGCACGCACACACACGGAGGCGAGTGTGTTGGTGCAGAAGAGTTCGCTGCCTACGGTGGCGATAAACACGGCAACAACAACAGCGCTGCCAGAAGAACCACAAATCGTTCTTTTGTGGCCGTCGAGGTCGCTTGGAAAGGCTTCAGTTCGGCTGCTGTCCTCACCTTAGTTGTTTTTGTTTGTGTTGTTGTCGTTGTCGTTGTCGTTGTCGACTCGGACCTTGCAGACGGCGATCGCCACACTCGAGTTCAAAGTTTAGAAAACTCGACTCGAGTCCGCCGCGACATCGTCTTCTTCGCGGAGTTTTATCACTTTATTTCTACTTCTATTTGCAATTGGCTCGCTTTCTCGGTGTGTTGGTGTCTTTGCGATTGTGTGTCGCCCAGCTTTCGAATGCACAGTTGCCCGTTAGTTTACCGTTAGCTCGATGCACGACCAACTTCCGTCACTGACGACCGACGCGTGGAGACTGAGGCGGCCGCTCGAAAGACTCAAGCCACGAACTCTCGCCGGCCGACCGACCTGCGTCGCTGCTCGCGCCTCTGCAGCCGTGGCTCTGCCTGTGGCTGTGGCTGAGGCTCCTGTCGACGCAGACACTTGTTGGTCTCTCGCTCGGTTTCGCCGATTCGCGCTTGTCTCCGTGGGTTCGCTGTTGGTTTGTTGCCAAGACGAGGCGGCGGCAGCGGTGGCGGCGCAAGAAGTGGACGTCGATGGCGGCCGAGCGCGATTGTCGCGAACTGACTGGCTTGGAAATCGACAGAAGCCGTCGAGCGAAAGCCGACCGGAGCGGAGAAGACCGGTTGGCGGCGAGTGCTAAAAGCAACCTAGAGCTAAACCCAGTACTAAAGCGCAGAACAGCTCAACGCAGAGCGACGCCAACGTCGGAGAGAGTTGGAATTCAGAGAGAGAGAGAGCGAAGTATGTTGTCGTCGGGAGAGAGAGGTGTGTTTTAGCACTACAAGCTATGTGCTAAAATTCCTGAGTACTCAAACGTCGAAATGGAGCATCACAAATGCCCAAAGCAGGTGAGAGTTGCGTACTAAAAAGTCACACATTGGCGGGGGGAAATGGTAATGCATTTCTCTCTCTCTCTCGGTTTCCCTCCGGGGTTCGCTCCTCTGATCCGTTCTTGCCGCGGTCACAGATCAATCCGAAGAGGGCCCCTGCCGATGTGAAATTCTCGCAGCGGCGCCCAGGGCAAGCTCCAAATAGTGATTGATGAAGGTCTCTCGAAACAAGTCTATTCCGGACTTCGAGATGATTTCACTTTTCACGATATTTTCATTGAATTTGGTAGAGTGTATTAAGAAATGCAGATACGCCCGAGTAGGAATTCACTTTGGACATCATCTAGGCTCTGGCTTATGCGAACGAAGATATTTCGTTATTCGAATTCCTTTCAAATGGCTTCAATTCTGCATTTTGTTCCCTGAAAGTATAGCCGACAAGTGAAGAGTTTTTTAGCAGAACCGTGGCCTGATTGAGTTGCTCCAAGAAAGGTTCATGTCCAAATTCGATGAAGTGCAGTACTGTCAGTCGGCAAGACGGTGTCCGCTTTGCAGTTAGCGCAGGCACGAACCGTCGAAGCGGTTGTAAAATTTGTCGATGTCGCAGGTATAGGGAACATACTTGCCGACGCGTCGATAGTGCGGCTCGGGAACACATTGACCGGCCCGCAGAGCGAAGGGGAAATTGCTTATATTTTTGAAATTTATATTATTTTCGCATCTACGGCTACTACAATACCGCCGACGCGGTGCAGAGGGCTTCCGTTCCGACATTAATGCCGCGATTCCCACCCGCGTCTCGTCAGTGGCTTCGTAGGCTCAATGACGACGCGGCTGGAGCCGAACGCGATCGTCCGCAGGATGCTGACGTTGTTGCTAATGATCGGTTGTTGTTGCTGTGGTTACTTCTGCTGTTGCTTTGGTCTTCGCTGCTTTTGTATTCGCTGTTGTTGTTGCTGCTGCTCTGTCGTTGCCAAGAACGATGAGAACCCGCGGCTCGCTGAGAACCGTGGGTGGAACCGACCGACCGGAGTCCGCAGCATGTGCGACGACGGAAGGAAGGCCCGGCGGACGGGGGATCGACAGGGAGCGGGCGGTGGGGCGTGGCCGAGGGACGCAAAGGATGAGATCGCCTCCTGCTCGCGCACCGGAGGGGTCGCGGGGGAGACGCCAGATGGCGGCCGATAAGGGCCGGGCTGAGAAAAGAGCAGGGGCCGCGGCGAGTGGCCAGATCGGCGGAGGGGCCACTCCGGACTTCGGCGAAGGATCCTCCGATGCATCTGCGCTGGGGCCTCGGCTCCGTCGCAGAGTGTGGCAACGCCGTCGCGCCGATCCCTGTCCCAAACAGAGCCATTAACGCCGACTCCAGGGTTCCCAGGCCCCACCGCCCGCTCCTCTTCTTCTTCGGCTTCTTCTTCGTCTTCGTCTTCGTCCTCGTCTGCGTCCGTGGCTTTTGGGCGTCCTCCGTGCGCGGCTCGGCGGCTCGGCGGGTCCGCAGGTTGCAGAAGTCAAGTGGGCTGGCAACGCCAGGCCAACCCACGCGGCCCGTCCGCTCGGGGAAGAAAAAATTCACACGCGAAATCGCGGCCGCGCTTTATGAATGAATCTCACGGCTGCGTGGCCGGGCCGAGCAGTCGGCGGCGCTGCCCCGTCGCTGCCGCTGCCGGCGTCGCCTCAAGTAGCTGGAACTTGGGACGAGTTTCATTATTGTTTCATTATTTTATGCAAAGTATTTGGCAGCCACGCCCCCGCCCCCAGGCTCGAACCCGCACCCGCACCGCCCGAGAAAGGGATGACGCCCGAGACAGAAAGGGCGACGGGACCGGGCGAGCGGGAGAGGGCGGCGAAGAGACTCCGGCAGACTCGGAGGGAAGTTCGAAAAAGCCGAAAAGTTGAAATGAGCGCCGGAAGTGTTTTTTAAGTCACCGCCCGCCCCCTGCATCCCGACCAGGTTTGCCTTGCCTCCCCCGTCTCGGTTCTTCCTTTGCCCTGTCGCGCCCCTTGAGCCCCCCGTCGCAACCGTCGCCCCACCCTCTTCTCACCTTTCGACAGTCGCGCGAATAAATCTTCAAACGTTTTAATTTGTTCGCGAATCGATTTCGCGCCGCCCCCCGCCTCGGCCGCCTCGTTCGCCTCGTTCGTTCGACGCGGTTGGCAACTCTGGCATTGCGTATGATTTATGGACGACGTTCCGACTCCGCGAACTCGCGACGCGACGCGACTCGGCGCGACTCGATGCGACTCGACGCGTGCATCGCGCGGTCCGTGCGGCGCCTCAGTCACATCTGGCAGCGGCAACAACGGCCCTGTTCGCAGCAACAACAACAGCGGACTGCCCGAAAAAATTGAAGAAAACGAGGAGGAGGAGGAGGAGGAAAAGCCCGAGCGCTGGCAAAAATGCGAAAAGTTGGCATCACTCGGGCGCCTCCCGCCGCGCCGCGCCGCGCCTCGCACGAAGCGCATTTGGCACTTAACTGATGTCCGTGTCATTTTTCTCCGCACTCCACGATGGCGGCGGAGGCGTCAGTGGGCGAGGGAGGGGAGAGCGCGAAAGAGAGGGAGACAGAGAAGGTCCCGGTGCGCCTCTGGGAATCGGGCGCGCTGTCCGGGCCTGGGTGGCGGGCCGCGGACGAGGCCGCGGACGGCGCGGGCGGAGGGGTCGGGACGAGGCGCCGGGACCTTGAGCGGGTCACAGCCGTGCGCGCAGTAACGATTAATGGCGGTTATCGCCTTGTGGATCAGGCAACACCCTGCTGCCTCCTACCCCTCGCTGCCGTCGTGCCGTGGGCGTGGGCGTGGGCGTGGGCGTGAGCGCTCTGAGCAGCGTCAAGCGACACCTGGTGCAGGTGAGTAATCGGTTCTTCAAGCGAGGAGCGGGTGGACTCAACCCATGCTCGTTACTTGGTGTAGTTCCAGGTCCCAGTTGCTTTCTATGTTGGTTCTATTTTCAATGTTGTAAATATTCCAGTATTTATTGAGGACAAAAGGTGCGATCAAAGGCAATTGCGAAAGGAACCGAATCGAAGGCAAACCGTTGTCGATTCGTTTGCTCGTGCCTCCGACTGAACTGCGATCCCGGTCTCTGACTCTCGCTGGGCGCCGGCCTCGGTACCCGGCTCAGTCCGCTCGTTGCAGCCACTCCGCCGGCGGACACGGAGGCGAGGCGTTGGGAGCGACTCCAGCGACCGAGCGCCGGTGTCTGGGAGCGGGCGGAGTCGCGGGTGGCGGGCGGCGGGTGTCGTGTGGGTGCGCGGTTCCGTCCCATCTGCCGTCGCCATCGACCGCGCCCCTCGCCCTCCACCCTCCACCCAACGTCTCGCAGCGACCCAATCGAACCGAACTGAACTGAACCGAGCCCGGTCGACCGGGGCGACGGAGGGCCGCCGGGGTCGTTTATCGGCCCTCAAATCGCCGCCCATGCGAAAACCGTTCGCTCGCTCCGTCGATGACGGTGGTGCTGTTGTGGCTGTTGCTGTTGTTGTTACTGCTGCTGGTGCTGGTGCTGGTGCTGTCGAGGATGATGGGCGAACGACGACAACGCCGTTGATGGCCATGATTAGAGGCCAGTCGGACGACGGCGGCCGAGGGCAGCCGGGAGCACGGAGGTGAGAGGAGAGGTGCGGGGCGGAGGGGGAGGGCAAGTGATGAGGGACGAAGACTACGGGGGGAGGGGGACAGGGACAGGGAGCGAGACCTGCGAGAGGGAGACGCGAGATCCGCGGCTGAGATTGAAGTTTGCTGGCTTGTAATGCGGTTCGCGGCAACCGACGACGACGGAGACAATTACAACGCCAACAACAACAACCACGACGAACAATTCAAGAAGCGTATCTTTTGAAGAATTACAACAACAACAATAACAACAACAACATTCACGCAACGATGCGTCGTCGTCGTCGTCGTCGCATCGGATCCGCGGCGGCCGATGATGGTTGATACAGTTGCTGCTGTTGTTGCTGTTGCTGTTGCTGTTGTTGTTATTGCTCATTGGGATGTTGTTGTCGTCGTTGCTTGGCACGAAACTGTTGTGCATTTTTGTGCTTGTTGTTGCTGTCGTGGTTGCCTGTTATAGATGCTGATGACGATGATGATAGATTCGGTCGAATGAGCGAATGAATGTCTGTCCGCCTGGCTGCCAGTTGAGGCTGCCTGGCTGATTGACTGCTCCCATACACAACAACACAGCAGCAATCATGGCCTGTAATATGAGTCAGGCAACAACAACCATCGATCCGACGAGCAGCAACAAAACCAGCAGCAGAAGATGTAAAGCGAACGTAATGCGATTTCGAGTTTCATTCAAATGGTTTTCATGAATGAATTGTTCCGAGGTGGGTTCGGCAGCAGCAGCAGCAACAGCGACGGCAGCAGCAACAAGAACATGAACGACTATCGCTACAACATAAACCATCTCTACAACAACAAGCATACAATCGACAACAACGCCAGCGACCTACGAAGGCAAGTCATGGGGAGCGAAACGACCGACGACGATCGCGATTTAATTTGCGAATCCTCGAAGAGTTCGCGGCCTGCTCCCGGCACTAGCTGCACGAGGCGGGTCCTCAGAGGCCCGCGGGGAGGCGACAGGCCAGGCCGGCCGAGGGCCAGCCGGGCGCTGACGCGGTCCAAGGCGGAGGACTGGGTGCGTGGCTCGAGAAGCCCCCAAGAAGTCCCTGAGAGGCCTCGCGAAGGCATCGCGGAGCCCTCGAGATCCCCGCAACAAGTGCCAGGGCCAGGGATCCTGGCGATCGGGTCGGCGTTTGAAATGTTTCAATTTCCGGTGCGTCCGCCGTCAGCCGTCAGCCGCACGTCGCCGTCCGCTGGGCCGAGAATTAATTTTATTTTGACGCACCTCCAGCGCTTGGTCACAACAGCGATTTTTCGGAGCTCGGCCGGGCCACGGAAGACGCATTAATTAACGAGCGAGCGAACGACGAACGG
This sequence comes from Coelopa pilipes, assembly GCA_947389925.1. Lineage (NCBI taxonomy): Eukaryota > Metazoa > Arthropoda > Insecta > Diptera > Coelopidae > Coelopa > Coelopa pilipes. Next base: position 18,675,449 of record OX376700.1, read on the forward strand.
CGAGCGAGGCCTGCACGCGAGGGGCGAGGGCGGAATCGAAATCGAAATGGAAACGAAATTGGATTCGTTCTGCCGGCCGGAGTCGCGGCGCAGGGGCCGAAGGCGACGGGCGGGGTGCGGCGAGGGCTGACGAGGGGCGATCGGCGGTCGCGAGCGTCCGTGAGATGCACGAGGCGCGCGGCGCGTCTCTGCGTGGACACGCGCGAATGAGGATCCTCCACATCCCCCAGGCGATGCTCGGGTCGCCGCGCACTACGGCCGAGTGCATCGGCCGTCCGTCCGTCCGTCCGCGTCTATTGCCATCGCCGTGTTTCTAGATACATTTGCATTTGCTCAGAATTAATCAGATACGTTTGCGATTCGCGACTCCCCGCTGCGAGCGGCGATTTCTCAGCCTCGGCCTCAGCCTCGGCATCGGCCCCGGTCTCGGCACCAGCATCGGCATCGGCTTCGCCCGCCTCCGCCCGCGACCCGCTTAAATTTATGCGCGAGCATTTGTTTCAAGTTCGCGGCCCGTCGTGACGGACGCATCCGCCGAACGGCCGCCGCAGCATCTGAAGGATGCGCCGTGCCGCGGCCGGCCGGACGTTGACGATGACGCTGACGACGGCGGCGATGGCGACGACGACCACGACGACGCGCGGTGGCCAATCGAGCGGATGCGTGGACGTGGACGCGGACGCGTATCTGCGAGCGCGCCGCCGCCCGGCCTGTGAATGGATGCATCGCGCGGACGTCCCTTGAAATAAATTCATGTCAGGCCCGCATCCTTGGGCTCGCGTCCTTCGCTCGGCCCCAGTGAGCAACAACCGCGGCAAGAGCAATGCGAATGAGAAAAATGGGAAGTGGGAGGGACGCCGGAGCCGCGGTCGCCGGAGATGCAAATTCGATTCGATTGTTTCGCCTCGGTTTAACGAATGAGTGAATGGGAGCCGGATTGTTTTAATGGACCGGACCCTGGCGCAGAAGGTCTTCCACCTCGCTCTTCTCCGCCACGACCGGCCTCGGGACGACGACGGTGACCGGGCGAGGACGTCGGCCCTCCGCATAAGGATCGATTGCGCCCCATGCCGTGTGGGATCCAGAGCGGTCCAAGTGTTTTCTGGCGGGCCACGGATGCCTCCCTGGACTCGGGCCTCCTGGGCTCGAGTCCGCCCTTGGCGATCGCTTTCTCATTAACCTTTTTGTCGCTGCAATAATTTTTTGTTTTTCCAGCAATTGGGTTTGTTTTTAGAAATAATGATTTTTGCGGTGTTTTGCGCTTTTCCTGCCGGCGCTCTAATTTTCCCAGTCCGCGGCTGCGGCGCCCGTTTTTATTTGCATGCAAAACTTCACTCGCACGGGCCTTGCTATGCATAGAATTTCCCCTGTTTCAGGGCCTCGCATTAACCCGCCAACCCGCCACCCCGCCCCTCGTCCGTCGTCCGTCGTCCGTCGTCCCTGCCCCTGACCCTGCCGGCGACGGTCGCTTTTTGTTGCTGGTGTAAAAGTTATGCAATTGACACTTTATTGACATCTGTTCGCGGCGATCGAATTGCCAAATAGGATTCGCGTCGACGCACGCACACACGCGCATATGTCGGCCCCCACACGCGGGCGCCGCTGGGAGCGAGCGCGAGAGCGAGACAGAGCGAGGCGTGTGGCGCAGGGAAAACAAGGACACGGCGAGCGAGTGGGCGTGGGCGAGGGTGAGGGTGAGGGGACATTTGCATTTTTATCGAAAATTAAAATAATTTCCACCGCAGACATCGATTTAATGAAATATTAAAATTAAAATAGAAATTCTGCCCGGCGCACACAGGGCGACAACGTCAGCCGATTGTGGAGCCATCAAAACACACCGGCGGCAGCAGCACCAACAACGGCGGCCACAACTATGACTAAACCGACGGCGCCGCCGCCCACGGCCCCGCCCGGCCGTCGCCTGGAGCCCAGAGTCGCCGCATTCGGATGGAAATCTGTCATAAAGTGTCCGCAGGATGGACGGGTGGATGGATGGATGGATGGATCGATCGATCGGCGGACGGTGGGAGGCGGCTTTTGTGACCGCCCCGGCCGCAGATGTAGAACGAGTCAGTGCTCAAAGAGAGCGGTAATGAAATTCCGAATTGTCAACGGATCGGCAACAACCATCGGCAGCAGCAGCAGCAACGCCAATCGCCTCATGACAACGGCCTCGCCGGCCCCGGGCCGGTGGAGACCGCCGCCAGATGCAGCCCGACAACAGCCCAAACGAAACGAGCCGAGGCCTCCCCGCCTCCGCATCCTCCTCGTCGATCTGTCGCCGCAACCCCCCGTCCCGCCCTCGGCCCTCGTCCGCGTGATAATTAGTCGCACCACGTGGCCGCCGAGCCTTCGACTGCGAGGGCCGGCAAGCGACAATCGACAATCGACAGACAAGGGACGGCGGACGACGTCTCGGTTGTCGCCGCGACACCTTCGTCGCCCCTCCATGCGTCGCCCGTGTCTCTGGATTTCCCCACTCGTCTTCGTCTCCTGGGGACGTCAGTCGCCGTCGCCGTCGCAGTCGCCGTCGCCACACAAATTGAAGTGTCAGAGGCTGAGATTTTCGGGAACCGTCTTCAAGGGCCGCAGACCTCGCGGATCGCGCGTTCGAAAATTCAATTTGTGACCGGGACGGTTTCCCATTTTCCCCCATGTTCCCGGCTCCCCCCTTTCGGGTGCCCGGAACTGAAGATCGGACGTCGCCGGGGTCCTCGGAGTCAGCCCAGACCCTCGTCCCTCGCCCCTCGCCTCGCCCCGCTTCGGCTCTCCCTCTTCCGACCGCTGTCGCTGTGACGCCTCCTCATTTCCCGGGCGTAATTGGGGTCGAAATTGGATGCTCCTCCTGGAGGGACCGTAATTTTGGGCCGAGCGACAGGATCCGACAACGCGGCCGCGCATCCTGTCGGCGGCCCTCGTCGGTCGTCGGTCGTCGCTCGTTGCTCGCCGTTCGTCCCTCGGCCGCGCTCGTAATTAGTGTTTGCTCACGGCAGCAGCAACAGCAACGGCAGTGGCAGGGGCGACGGCAAGGGCAGCGACCATTGGTCTTATGATAAACAGGATAACAACCACGACAACAACACCAGCGACAGCGACGGCGACGAGGACAACGATGATGACAACAACAACAACACCGCCGTGTACTCAATGACTTACTTAATCACAAAATCTTGTGGCAGGAAATCCGTGCACGGAGGCCATCAACCAACAGCAACAGCAACAACAACAGCAACAACAACAGTGCGGCAAACAGCAAATACTGAACCGCAACGACAACAACAACAACAACAACAACGGCGGGTCATAAAAATATGCCACAGGTCGCACAGACACACACACACCCACCCCCCACCGAGAGGGCGAACGCAATCGGCAGGGTCGCAGAGAGAGTGGGCGTGGGCTTGTGAGGGGTGGGGAGAGGGGGTGGCTGGCTTGCCAAGGACTCGGCGTAATCTTCGACATAATTATTAGAATGTCACCAGGGCGTCCTCCCTCGGCGCCTCCCCCTCCCCCACCCACGGCCCCGGCCCCGGCCTCGGCCACGTTCCCGGCTCCGATCGAGACCGAGCCCTCTGTCCCTTCCTCGTGTCCCCACCGCATCCTGCGTCCTGACGAGTTCCGCTGCGTTGTATTGCGTCGTTGTGGTTTTGTGTTGTTGTTGTTGCTGTTGTTGTTGTTACTGTTCGTGTAGTCGTTGTTGTTGTTGTCGTCGTTCGTCCTCCTGTGGTTTTGGCGGAAAATAAGATTTCCTTCTTTTTCCCTCTCCCCTGCGCCAGCTCCCAATTCGCTTTCGCCCACGTTCTCTCTCTCGCACTCTCTCATTCACCCTCGACTTCCGTTGGTTCTCTTCTTACACCATCGGTTATTTGTTGTTAATCCCGTTCACGGCGTGGATGTTGATGTTGTTGTTGTAACCACTGTCACCATGACAAAGCGACGCGCATGGAAACACCTCCATCGCCCTCGACGACAACGACAACGACAACCAGAAGAAGAACAACAACAACCGCAACGACAGCGACGACTGCGACGAGGACCCGAACGACGACAGGAGGCGTTGACCTGAGCGTGCCGTGGAGCGTGACCGGCGAGGGCCGCCAGGACGACCCGACCGGCCGCAGCCCCGACCCCAGCCTCGATCCTGGCCCCGCCCCGTCCGGGTGGCGACGACGTCGGCCGAGGGTGCCGAGTGGCGCGGCGCAGTTGGCAACGCGGCGGGAGTAATTGGATCCGCGTGGGCGGACCTCGGCTGGGCCCCGGGGCGGGGCGGGGCGGGGCGGTCCGCGCGTTGCGGTCGGGCTGGCGCTGCAGTGGGGAGGACGGGCGGTAGGAAGGGGGGTCTGTCGTTGCTGGGGGAGCGTCAGCGTCGGCGTCGAGCCCGCGGGGTCAGCGACGATTCCCCGGAGACCCGCGGAGACGATCCCGGCCCGTCGCAGGCTGGTGACAAGTGCGAGCGACACCAACAACAACGTCGATCGTCCTCCGCCGATCAACGTCCTGGAAGACCGAGCCCAAATTCTTCGCAAATCCCTCAAACCACGAGCGAGGCCGAGGACGAACAGGTCCTTGCGGCGGCTTAGAGGACCAAGAGCGAGGGAGGACGCGGCCCTTCTGCGGAAGGACGCGCGTGGCCGCAAATCGCCAGCAAGAAGTCAGCGACGCACCCGGCGGATCAGCAACAATTGCCGCCGCCTCTGCCCCGGCCTCCGATGCCCTCGTCGCGGTCGTGGACGCGAGGCCGCCGCAGCGACAGGCGACAGGCGACGCGACCTACCTGCTCGCCCGACCTCCGCCCAGCGCGCGATCGGAGAAGCGACGACGGCGGGCCCTGCAACAGCTGTTTCGCCACGCGTCCGCCGCCCGCTCCCTCCCGGCCTCTGCCTGTGCAGGTCGGGAAGGGCTTTAATCGGCGACCGCCACATGCGGTTTCTGAGCCGCCGCTTAAGCCGCCTCCGCCGTCGTCGCCGCAGTCGGCTGAGCCACTGCGGCTTTGCTCGGGACTCATTCTCGAAAACAGATCTTTCTCGCCTCGTTATTGTTATTGTCGTCGCAGTCGTTGTTGTTGTCGTCGGCGCGGAGATCCCGTTGTTGTTGTTCATATCCCAGCCCTGCTCGAGCCCGGCGAATGCAATCTTGACACCTGATTTGCGCGCGATTTCCTAATTGAAAGCTGTTTTCTCTCCAAAGAGGCTTCGCCGGGCCGTGGGCCGGCTTTGGGAAGGCTGTAAAAACCACACGCTCCGTTGTTGATGGCTGTCGTTAATGCTGTTGTAGTTGTTTTTGTTGCTGTTGTTGCTCTTGTTGTTGTGCCAGTGCTCGCACCCAGTCGCGGGTGACAAAGGAGTCGCACCGGCGAGTTGCCAACAGAGTCGGAGTCAAGCGAACGGAAGACGATCGAAGCGACCTCGGGCTAGGGCAAGGGCAAGGGCTGAGAAACTCAAGGGTTCGAGGACTCGAGGGACGCACAAATGGCCAGGCGATAGCGAGGTCTTCCGCTGAGAACAATGGAGGATCAGCACGCGTCTGAAGCGGTCGCGAGAGTGGCGGAGACGAGACCAGGATCCGCTGAGTGTCTGGACTCGCAGGAAGGCTGCTCCGACTTCGCGTCAATGTGTCGAGGAAGGTCCTGGTGTCGCAGGACGGACCGCCCATTGGGAATGAGTGGCCGAAAACCGCTCCGCGGAAACTTCGGCCGCACGCGCGACAGTCGGCGCGAGATAAAAGTGTGCAAATCGCACCAGCTGCAGGGTGCGCTGGGAGGGGCCTGGGGGAAGGGAGGTGGTCGGCGGTGGCCGGGGCTCGTAATAAACATTTGCATAATGCGCGAAGCACTAAATGATAAAATATAATCAATTAAAGCGTTTTATGCGAGCATCAGCAGATTCGCTTAAAACACAAGTAATTAAAAAATTTCCCAATCGCCCCCTCGCCCCCTCGATGCTCACACCAACACACACGCGCACTGCACGCACGCACACAGGCGAAGTGGGGCGTGTTTAAAAATTCAAATATTTGGACGCGCTTCGGCGAAAAATTATCGCAAAAATACGTGGCCAACGCTTGATTGCGCTGCGGCTTTTGATCGATAAAATAATCCAGTTGTCGTCCACGTCGCCAGAGTTGTTGCTGTTGCCGCTGTTGTTGATAATGGCGTTGGCATTGTTGTTGCTGCTGCTGCTTAACATATGTTTACACAAATACACGCGCACCCGGCGCCCGGTGGGGGTGAGGGTTGGGCGTTTGGGGACGCGTGCATGGCTGCACTTTGTCCAGTTTAAATATTTATTTATGAAAATGACATAATTTTGTGAGCCTGTAAAAAATACAACAACTGCAACAACAGTAGTAGAGATCAAAGAAAAAATAGCGACCAATTACAATAATAACTTCTGGGAAAAAACCCACAACGTTCACAACAATGCTGATACTGTTGCCGGTGCTGATGATGGCGATGCTGATGCTGATGATGATGCTGATGACGACGACAAACAAATTGACGGCTTCGCACTCTTTGTCACGTGAGCACGACAACAACAATGGCAACAATACCAACACCAACCACGACCAGTGCCGAGCACAAAAAGAACGCATATAGATATAAACAAAAACATTATAATTACAACAACAACAAGACTAACAACACCATTGCTAACAATGTAAATGCATGAAGCGATTAAAATGCACTAAAATCTGTATAAAAAAATATTTTCATATTTACACGTTTGTGTACACAAATGCGGCCGGAAGCGAAGGAATGTTTTAAATGAAATTGAAACGGACAGCAGCAACAGCAACAGCAACAACCAAGTAGCAACAACATCAGCGATATCAGAAAAAACAATAGGTCGCGGAGGTGGAGGGCGGATCCTCAATCAGCGGCGACTGGAATTAAAAAAGGCGAAAAAACTACAAAATAATCATGCAAGTTTCATCAATTCGATGAATAAAAAATTTCACGAATGAGTGACATTTGCTCTGGTTTTCGTTATTGGTGACCCTCGACCCACCTCCCGCCCCAGTCCCACTGTAACTCTGTAACTCGGTAACGGGCCGAGTTGCAGCAACTGGAAAACTCTCGACAGCGCCTGGGATTGTGGATCTGATGGATGGAGTGGAATTCGTGTCAATCAGGAACTAATTTCACATTTGGGTTTTATTAGTCTGATACCAGAAAGGATTTTCCTCATTTCTATCCAAATATAGGGACCTGGATCTAGTCATTTACCCTTTTAGGAAGAGCTTCACGTGGTCTTATGGACTGAACAAAGTTGTATAGGTGTTGCAAAAATATACAGCAAATTCTTCGAGTTCTCACAGTTTACTTGAGGTAGCTCGGTTCGGCAGTTATCGAGAAGAAAATCTAAAAAACCTGAACTTAACATTCCGCGAAAACGTGTCCAGGGAAAATTCCACTTTGTTAATTTGTTTTTCGTCTTCTATTCACCTTGCGGAAAACCTCAAAGCGCTTTGTCTCTTGACAGTGGAAACACACACATCAAGCAAACAGATTGCCTGAAGTCGACATTTCACGTCACGCCTCGCTTGGGCTTGTTCGCTTTTTCTTTAACGATTTGTTCGATTTGCCTCAATCGCATGTTTAGATATTGGAAAGTAATAAACAGAACACGCTTTGGGTAGAGATTGATGGGTCTGCGACGTCTCCTGGTGACGCGGTCGGCGGCGGCTTCGCAGGTCGTCCCAAATGGCCTCCATTCCATCCCGCCCATCCCCGACTTCCCTCCACCACCCGGTCGAGTCGCCCCCGACGTTCCAGCAGGTGTTCTTAGGGTCCTCCGAGACGAGTCTCTGGAGTCCCCGGTCGCCGCGAATGACAGCCGGTCGTCTCCGGGGCGGCCCTCGCCCGGCCAATCGCCCCATCGGGCCTCCGCGGCCTTCGGAGGCACCTTGGGGTCCTGCGTCTGCATCGGAAGGGTTCGGGGGCGGACCTGAGGCTGAGGCCGTGGCGAGAGGGATGGGGATCGGAAAGAAAAGGGAATCTCGCATATCGACGAGCGTGTTATTTATGAGCTTTGCCGTAATTACAGGGTGCTACTGTGCACGGCTGAAGCTGCATACTGGAGCTGCGGCTGTTGTAATTGTTATTGCAAATGTTGCGGGGCTGCCATTGTTGTTGGCGCTGCTTTAAATGGCGGCTAATTGGCAGTTGGTGCGCCGCCGCATGCAGATACAGTCGTATCTGGGCGGCCCGCAGCCGATCCGCGCCGCGCCGGGCCGAGTCGAGGCGAGTCGAGAACGTGAGCGATTAGATGCGAAGATACGCGGACGTTTATGAGATCTTATTAACTGATTGCGAGCGAAATTTATTTAAAAGAGCGCGGGACGGCGGTCGCCGCTGACTGCAATTAATATTCAAAGCTCGTAAATCTTTTCGGGCTGCAAAACAAAGAAAACCACGTCGGACAGATGCAAAAAATGACAACCTGTATCTGCGCGAATCTGTCCGTCTGTCCGTCCGTCCGTCCCGCCCCTCATGTGTGCGTGAGTGTGTCGCGGTCGTAAATCACGCGCCCCAAATGCACGTTTTTAGTTTCGCTATCGCCGCCCAGCCGCCCGGCTGCATCCGATAGATTCGTGCCATTGACCATTTAATTAGGCGCACTTTGCGGATTCACTTTCGCGATCGTATCGCGCACGCACACACTCGTAAATCAGCGCCGGCCGAATTCTAACGCGCCCCCTCGCCCTCTCGGGTGGGGCCTGGACCTGGGGCACCGGGTACCGCCGTCGGCTGTCGGTGCCCGGCGCGCGGCGGTCGCTGGCGGAAACTCATTTGAATGCCGTCTTCGCAGCGGGATTTTCACCGCCCACGCTCCCTGCCACGCCCTCCGCCCGCCCGGCCCCGGTGCAATTTTCTTTTTAAGCTCTCGGCATTATTTTTGCAGCGCTTGCTTATGACGCTTGTATCAGCGTTTGAGGCTTTCCTTGAGCTTTCGCAACCCCGACCGCGGCCCTGGCCCGTCCGTCGTCGCCCTGCCTTCCGGTCGCTCGGCTGGCGCAGTCAAAGAAGATATCGGATTGGATTGGATTTTCGATGTCGCTGCCTCGGTCGCCGCCGCGCTCGCTGTCGGCGTCGCCGTCGCCTCGCCTGCGCTGCCGTGAGCTCGGCGCACTTTGTTCTCATTCTCGTTCGCGTTCTCGTTCTTGTTCTGGATGACTACCCGATGCTGTTGTTGTTGCTGTTGTCCGCTGCGAATGCCGGAGCGTATTCATGAGATACTTTGCGAAGTCGAGATACGCGCGCCACTCGAGCAGATAAAAGCTCTTGCAAATGGAGGACATCAAAGCACGTTCTGCTCCTGCTACGGCTCCGGCTCCGGCTCGGGCTTCTTCTTTTCCTGCGCCTTCCCTGCTGCTGCTGCTGCCAGTTCGATGCATGCATGACCGACAACAGCAACAACAGCAACAACAACAAGAAGAACGACGGCAGCGGCAACTGCAACTGCACCGAGGCCAAACGACGGCAACCCGCGAAAAAACCCGGGCCCCGGGCAGGGGAGGAGCGCGGAAGAAGAGGAGGAGGCAGGACGAGGTGCCCGAGACCGAGTCGGGGCCGAGGCAGGGGCCGGGCCGGGCCGGGCCTCGGAGGAGCAAAAATGATGAAGCGAAAAAATGCTGCTGTGCGTCAAGTGGCTCACGTATCTAGATACTGTATCTGCTGCTGCTCCTGCTCCTGCTTGGGCTGGTGCGGCATCCACCAGCCAGGAACATGGCGGCGGCTCCAACAACAATTCCGACAACAAAAACAACAACAACAACAACAACAAAACCAACGATAACGACGAAAGAATAGGAGGACGAAGCAAAGGAACGAGTGAGCGAGTGAGAGCGGGAGCGAGAGAGAGAGAGGGCTAACAGGAAATCATTTCCTGAGATTTCGATGCTCGCTCGCTCGGCGGCGCACGTTCGAATCGGAACCGTAAGATACGAATGCTGCCCGCCCCTCCCCTCGCCCCCCTCTTCCCATCTCCGTTGCTGCTGCTGCTGCTGCTGGATTGCACAAACTCGAAAGCCCTGCAGATAAAAAATGGCAGCGGCAACAAAACAACAACAGCGAGAAAACACAAAGGAAAGAATTGGAAAGACGAAAAAAGGGAAGAGAAAAATGAATGAGAAAAAGTACGAGCAAAGAAGGAGAAACGGAGTGAGCCAAAGGGAGAACGAACCAGAACGAGAACGAGAACGCGAACGAGACCGGGAACGGGAACGGGAGAAAAAGCATCTCGGTCGAGGCAGCGAAGAATGAAATATTGTGAAAGACTCGCGCTGCGGCCCCCTCCCCCTGGCCTCCCCGCCCCGACCCGCCCCTCCTGCTGTCGACGTCGTCGTCGCCGTCGTCGTCGCCCCTCGGGTTCGGGCAAAAAACAAACTTACAGAAGTTGTTGCCTCGCATAACGATGAACGCCCCCTTTTGGCCAGATATGGAATTATGGCCCGGCCTGCGAACCGCCGCCCTCCGGCCGCCCTCGTGGGCTCGGACCGACGACTCCGCGGCCTCGGCTGCAGCGACGCCGCCGAAGTCATCGTCCCGCGCCGACCGCCGGCTGGGCGCGGGACGAGGCGGGGAGGCGCAGGAAGAACAAGAATTAGGAGAAGCAACTGCAGCAGCCGAAGCAATTGAAGCCGGGGAGCAGCAGAGGAGCGGCTTGGGAGAAGATGCCGATGCCGAGAGGAAGCAGCAGCCTGAAAGTTGGCGACGAGGCGGCGGCCGGAGGGGGGGGGGGGGGTGGTGAAGCAATTCCACTCCGGGGAGAAATGAACTCGCTTTGTGGCAGGCAAGAGAAATGCTGCAACAACACAAGGAGGAAGGACAACAGCAACAACAACAGCCATAACAACTATTGCCAACACAACGATTGCCAACAACAGCTACTGCTTCAAAGGCTGCCGAGGAAATCTCCAACAATGTGGAAGGAAGACGCGAGCGAGGAGACCAGGTGGAGGACCCGGAGCCCTGGAGCCGACGGGGAGCGGGACTCCTCATTGCCGCGGTGCCCGGAGGAACTGCCGAGGAACCCGTTCGTCACAAGGTTGCGTCCGCCGGCAGGAGGAGCTCTGGGGGTCCCGGGCCGGTGGAAAACCTGAATCCCGGACCCGCGACGAGACCCCGATCGTCCCGGCGGGTCGCCCGGACCGCTCCACACCCCACGCGCTCTTCCTCCGCGTCCCTCATCGGTCTCCCGTCCGCCACTTGTCCGTCTCGGCCGCACACACGCGGTCGGCTGCCGACTGCCGGCGGCGTCGGGCCCTTGAAGAGCAATTAGCGAGCAAAAATCGGCCGGGGCGGCGGTGCATTGATGTTAAATATTAACATCAATGCACCGCACACACCCCGCACCAACACCAACGACGCTCACTCACACGCCGCTGCCGGGGAGCTGTGCGGGCCCATTAAACGGATGCGACAGCGCATTAAAATGGGCGAAAACTCCGAATGGCCGAGTCCGGAAGCACCTGAGGAGCTTCGCAAGCAGGACGCGCTGCCACGCTCCCTCTGCCTCTCTCCCTCCCCTCTGCCACTCCTTTCGCACCCATGGCCCGTGTGTGCGTGTGTCCGTGTGTGTGCTAATTGTTGCGCCAACTTGTTGCACTTTGTTTGCCGTTGGAGCGCCACGCAGCGGTAGCAACAGCGACGGTGGGAAGCGAGCCACGCTGCTGTGGGATGGTGTGGAGCGGACTTGGCCCGGCCGGATCCTCCTTCCGAGACGTCAACCACGAACACGACCACGACGATCCCCGCTTTTGCACAGACGCTCGCCAGACGGAGCCCGCGATCGGGCGACCTGCGCCGCTCCGTCTAATGAAACCTCCGATAACGAGCCGCGAGCAGGAAACGCGGCCGCCAACGGCCACAACAACACGACACAACCACGTGAACCAACCAACAACAGCAGGGCACGAACAAGAGCACACCGAGTGGTCGGCGTCATTTGCAGTTAACACTCTTTCCCACTCGCCCGGCCACGAGGGCGGCCATAAATCATGCAGCTCGGTCCACGCCGGCCGCCTGGGACGACCCGGCGAGCGAGCAATAGACAGATGAAGCGACTGACGAATAGGTGGACGGCTCATTGGCTGCCGAAGGAGGCCGGGACCGGGTTGTCGACGGACGGCGGGAAGGGCGAGGGCTCGGAACGGCTCCTATTTGACGAAATAACGAAGTCATCGGAGCCGCCGTTTAGGCGTCCAACGGCAGCCGGGAGGGGGCAACTCATAATTCATCATCTCGAGACGCTGCTTCTGTGCCGATGATCCACCGCCGGCAGCAGCAACACTGCAACAACACAACACAACACCAGCGACGGACCCCAGGCAGCCGGAGCATCGCCGGCACTGGCAGACAATCGTGGCCTCTGTGCGCGGACGACCCAGGGACGCCGGGGTCTTCGGGGAGGCTGAGAAGACGCGCGATTCTGCATCCGGCAGGCGTCGATTCTCGAGACGACTCGAACCGCGTCGAACTTCGTTCGATTCCGTCCGTCCATCGTCCCGACGTCCTGCCGTCCACGTCGCCGCGGCTGCTGATGAAATGCCGTGCGATGCAATTTGCATCTTGGCCAATTGCGCAGGTGAGTCCAGTGGTCTATGGTTCTGCCGCGGCCGTGGCCGCTGCCGCTGTCGGACTGCAGATGATTGGCTTTTGTTGTCACGTACGTGATGCGAACATGTGCCGCCAACGGACCGACGGACGTACGGACGGACGGACGTACTGTCGAAGGCAAGTCGCTGCTAGAATGGCAGGGGCCGGACGGACGGCCGGCCTGACGGCAGCCGGAAATGTGGCGCCATTGCAATTACTGAGCGATGACTACTGGGAAGGATCCGACGTGCACCGAGGCATCTCCGTCGTCGCCATCGCCGCCGCCGCGCCAGTGCCGGGGAATCACGGAATCGGCGGAATCTTCAGGGGAAATTGCTTTTGTGTTTTACGAATTCATGCCGGATCAATCGCGCCTGCTCCTGTCCCCGAGTCCCTTCGCCGAGTGCCCGCAGCCCCTCGCTCCGATGAAACGCTCGGCGCTGCTTCACGAACGCGACCTCCAGATTGCATTGAGAACCGCGGTTAACGCAATGGAAGCGCAGTTGCAACCCTTCCTTCCTTCCTTTCGTGCCAATGATCTCTGCAGGCTCCTCAGCTTCTCCCGCTGGGTCCCTGAGATCAGTGCGAGCATTCGGGAAAACCGAGTCGATCCACCAGCAGTAATGAATCGATCCAGGGCCTAGGGTGGGGGGCGACCGCCGTAGTCCAGAGGGGACCTCGGAGCGACCCGAAGCCGAACATTAATAGCTGATGAGTGAGTATTAAATGTAATCGCAAATCAATGTTACGGCAATTTATTCATTGATATGCCGAGAGGGCCATCAAAGAGTCTCTGGTGGTCTCTCCACCGCGGTTTTCAAAGAGATGTCCACAGAGATCTTCCAAGGGGCCTCAAAAGAGGTCTTCCAAATATGAAATTCTCGTACTTTTAAGCCGATTTTCATTGCTAGATTTCCATTGCCTCCAGTGCCAGGAATGGCTCGGACCTGAGAGACTTTCACAGTTCTCATTCGGTTGGTCCCCACACCTTGCCTTCGACCCCTTCGAATCCCCAGCACGCTGGACGAGCGCCGGGCCTTCGGATTCGCCCCCGCCCGCCCCCTTGGTTTCGCTCCATTTCGCGCGCGTCTCATTTCGAAGTCGCCCCGAAATCGTCAGCTCGTCATCGGCATCGACGCCCTCGCGAATCTGCTGTTCTACAACACCAACAACGGCACAACAACAACTCGTTCGTCGCGGTGTGAGGCGTCGGTCGTGAGGCGTGAGGCGTCAAGAAGAAGAACAAGGGACGGGGACACGTCCCAATAATAGTCCGTCCCTCCCCTCGGCCCGGAGCCGCGGCCGCCCTGCGCACCGCGGAAGCTCGACGATAAACTTTTTGCTCTCGGCCACTCGCCCGGTCCCGCGCTTTCTCCGGCTGCCTCGACCCGCCTCATCTCGCTTCGTGCCGTTCGTTTCATTCGCTTAATCTTCGGCATCTCGTTTCGGCCGCGGCTTCCACCGCTCCACCGCTCCATCGCCCCGTCCTCCTCCCCGGACCCACTCGCCGGGTCCTCATCGCCGTCGTTGTCTGGTTCCGCCGGAGTCATTCGCTCGGAGCTTCTGTCCTTTCATTTTTGGTGCCTCCGCTGGGATGGCTCGAGCTCGTCGCTGTCCCCCTGTGGTTGCTGTTGCTGGATGGTATTGTTCTTATTGTTGTAGTTGTTGTTGTTGTTGTTATTTCTGTTGCTGGTTCTGCAGCGAGGTTGTAGCGAAACTGTCGGTAGCCACTTTGTGAGTCGGAGTCCGACGAAATCAACTCACGTCGTCCATTCGTTTTGTTCACTTAATGCGGATACCTATTTTCCTCCTCTCCTCTTCGACTTCTTCTTCTTCTTCTGGTTGTTGTTGTTGTCGTTGTCGTTGTTCTTGTTCTTTTCGGTGTAGTGGCTGTTGTTGCTGCTACATCGCGAGGCTCGCGTCCGTCCTCCGCGCAGAGCACAAAAATTGGATCCATTATTTTTGCGAGTAAATCGACGACATTCGCCAGCTTGGGAACGTTTCGTCTCCTTGTTGTTGTCAGGCTGCTACAACTGCGACTAGTTGTTGTTGTTGTTACTGTTACAGTTGCTGTTGCTGTCGTTGCTGTTACTGTGGCGGCGTTGCTGTTGTAGTTGTAGTTGTAGTTGTTGTTGCTGGTATTGTTGATGTTGCCGTAGCACTGATTATCTCCATATCTGAGATTACCAATTATTTGTTGTTGCCGTGAATGAGTTTCGTGTTCTTATATTCCTCTCCCTCGCTCTCGCTGCCGCTGTCCCTCTCTTCCCCGCCCCTTCTCCTTGCGCCCCACCCCTCTTGCATTTTCCCGCTTCCCTTCGTCGCTCCTTCGGGTTTTTGTCTTCCCATCGAGGAGGATCAAATAAAAACCGAGCAGAAAATCCTATCCTCGCGGGCAGCTCGCACCATCGGCAGCCCTGCCACCGTCTCCGCCCCAGACCGGCGCCACCCGCCCCACGCCCGCCTTTATGACTGTCGCGCTCGCGTCCTCGCCACCGGCGACTTCGTCCTCGGTCCTCGCCGTCCGTCGTTCGTCCGCGGTCCGGACGCCGGGCGGCTTCTCCTGACCCATTATCTACAGATCATTAAGTCCGGCAACTCGCGGAATCTGGCCGGCGGCTGCCAATGAGGGGGAGGCGGGTGAGGGTCGAGTTCGGGGCTGCTGGAGCCGTGAGCGTGTGGGACAAGCGATGAAGCGGCGGCGATGGCCGGCTGTGTTGAAGGAGCCACGCACAGGGCGATCGGACACGGTGAAAAAAATAGGGGACATTTTGGTGGGGTGATGGAGGGAGGTGGGAGGACGGGAAAGATGATGGAGAGCAGTTGCGAGGGGTGGGCACCAGATCGATAGTCAAATCTGGGCGTTTCTGCGATTAGAAGGCACGGACACGAATCGAAGCCAGGGCAGCCAGAATAGAATCGAGTCCCGGCGGCCTCACGGGGCATCGCAGGAGGGAGCGCGGTGATGCTGGCGCTGTACAGGGGACAGTTGGAGGCTCCTCGAGGTCTTGTCCACGGCCGAAGGAGCGGTCGCTGCAGCCACTGAGCGGGGTCCATCGATTCCGCTGTTGATGACAGCTCGCCAGCTGGATGCTATGGACTTTATTGCTGACCGTGTGGATCCTCGGCTTATGCCGGAGCCAACCTCGGTTTCCCGAGGAGTCTGCGGTGACACGTGGCGAAAGAGGGGAGGGGGTGGGGCGATGGCACTGGAGGAGGTTCCTTGAATTGAAATTCCGCCAGAGTGCGAAGGATGCGTTCGCAACGAGCTGACCATGCAAAAAGTCTGCCCGTCCGCTTGTCCTGCTGCAGGACCCAGGCTGCGACCCCGATCCCCGATCCCTCGATCCCTCAACTCGGTCCGGTCCGGCCCGGCGAGTCACGGGCCACGTTCTGCAATTTCTTTTGCGGAATTGCGAATCGGGGACAAAAAAGAGCTTCGTTGGGTGTTGGTGTTGGAATTGGTGTTGTCGTAGTTCTGGTTGTTGTAGTAGTAGTCCTCGTTGTTATTGTTGTTGTTGTCACTATTGCTCTTGTTCTTGTTGTTGGTGCCGCTGCTGAGCTGGCAGAGTCGTACGTGATGCTGGCCGCGCATTAGGAATCAAATCCCACGAAGGCTTCACTTTCCCAGCAACGACGGACCGTTTTAATGGCGAGGCAGGACACTCGCTCACACACTCTCACACTCTCTCACACACACACACACACAGGCACACACGTGCGCAAGGGGGCGAGGACACTCGTCCAGAGCCCGGAGGATCCGAGGAAGACGCAGCAGCAGGAGTCGCAGGAGCAGCAGCGACAAGCCATAAATTCTCAAACCACTCGAGACTGGAGCATCTCCTGTCGGAGGGGCGGAGGAGAGGGCGCTGGGGCGTGGAGGGGCTGCGGGAGCAGCGGATAAAATGGAGTCCAGCGGACCGAGAAGAAGTGGAGTGGAAAAATGTCGCCAGTGGAAAAAAGTGTGATAAGTGGACACGAAATGCGCGAGGATGTCGTGGAAAATATCACGGGAAAACGTCAATGAGAGCCCGGGACGAGGGGCGCGAGACGTGGCGGGAGCGCCGAAGCCTGTCACGAAAAGAAGATGAACGGAAATAATTGGAGAGCGGGCGAGTGGACGAGTGGGGAGCGAAAAACAAGAGGAAAGAAATCCACTGGAAATACCGGCGGAGACTCATTGGCGAAGGCGCGGAGCGATTTAAGGACAGAGACCGGGGAAAACTGAACGGAAGGCGGATGGTGCTCGAGGAGTTCATAGATTTCACCAGCTCAGGGGCCACGGAGCGCGATGAGAGGATGAAACCGATGAGTGCGGTTCGCCGCAATGAAAGTATTGAAGCAATCGGCGGGATTCCGACCGAAATTCCATGGGTCCAGAGGCCACGGGCCTCGGAGGGCGTTGCGAAGTCACCAAACGGGGCAGGACGAGCCAAGGCCCCAGGGGAGCGGCCGGGATTCGCCAAAGCATGCACGTAAAATGTAACGATTGCCGCACAAACGAGTACTCACGGGTACGCGAAGCAACGCCTCGCACAGGCACAGAGCGCGGGAGTCGGAGGGGCTGAAACAAGTTGATTCGAAAACGAAACGGAACGAAACGAGTCGCAACAAAACGTAACGAGGTCCGGGAAGGGGCCGAAATCACACCGAACAAAATGGCGAAAAGGGCGCTTTGCACTCGTTAGTATCTGGAAATCTGAAATATTGTCCCGTTCAGCGGCTCCCCTCGGCCCCTGCCCCGGCCCCGGCCCGCGTCGCTCGGTCCTCCACGACCTGCGGCCGGGCCGCGTCCTGCGCGTCCGCCGCCATGTTGTCGTCCTTGTTGTGGTGGTCGCCATGGCGTGATGTTTTGTCATTCGTGTCACGTTCCTTCCTATTCATGCTCTCGCTCTCCCTCTCTTTCTCGCCCCCCACCGCGGCCATCTCGCTCTTTCGCACTTTGCTGGGGCCGCTTCGGGTTTCGCTCGGTGTCTCCGCCCCACTTCCTGCCGCGCGCAGCCGGCGCGCGCTTTATTTCGTCCTTCGTGACAGCGGCAGCAACAACAACATCTACGGCGGCAACGACAACGACAACGACCACAACAACAACGGCAACAGCCTTCGGTTCACGCTGTTCACCTTCTTCATTTTTGTTGGTTTTACTTTTGTTGCCGCTGTCGCTCTTCATGTTCAAGCTCGTGTTCCTCTCGCTATTCTTGTTGTTGTTGTTGGTGTCATTGTTGTTGCTGTTGTTGTTGTTGACGTTGTTGTGGCTCTCGTTGTTCCAGCTCCATTTGACTTCATTTTCGTGTTGTTGGTTTTGTCATAGCGATTGATGTTGTTGGCTCCAGCTTTGTTGTTGCGATTTATTCGCTGCAGCAGCCTCGGGCCCCCTCCGTGGTTGGGCCGCAATAATTCTCAATGGTTGTTGTCGCAGTACTTTTTGTCGTTGTTGTTGGTATTCCCTCTCCCCTTCTCGCTCACTCTCTCGCCCCACGCCTCCTCCTCCTCCGTATCCGAGGGCACACCAACTGCATCTAGATGTGTGTATTTCGCTGCCATTGCTGCACTCATTGGATCCGAAGATGCGAGGCTAAGCAAATGAAACACAGCAACAACGACAACGACAGCGATAACAAAAGCAACAGCAGCAGTTTGAGGAACGACGACGACAACAATAATGGCGAACCCAGAAGCATGCGACAAACGAAAATGAATGTGAAAACATCGAGCCAAATTTAAAGGATAACGACTGCCGCACAGTGGGACAAGGCGTCGGCGCCGATTGCTCGGTGCGTGGACGAGGGGAGGGGAGGCGAGTCCAGCAGGCCGCAGGTCCGCAATGGAGGCCATCAACAGCAACAGCAACAACAACTGCGCGCCAACCACAGCGATTCCCCATCGTCACCGTGTCTGATGGCTTTTGGTTGCTGTTGCTGTTGTTGTTGTCGTTGTGACTGTTGACACACCTTCCGCAGTCCTGCAGCTCCTCTCCTCCCCTCTCCTCGTGCCCGCGCCACCCACGCCCCTCCGCAGCCGCTCGCCCAGCGCCGCTCGGTCCCACCGTGCGGCTTCCCTGGCGACGGCGGAATCCTCGAGCCGGGAAGACGATCCGGCCAGTCGACGGGGCCGGGCCGGGCCGGGGTGGGGCGGGGCGAGTGCGAGTCTTTGTTCCGGCGAGCACGCTCGAGCGCAATTCGTAACAAAGGCTCAAAGCGAAGCTGCTGTTGACACTCGACGCCGCTCGAAACAAAGCGCCGGGACCGTGTGCGGCGGCGGGTGACGGGGGCCGGTGGTCGGGGTCGGTTGAGGGCGCAGGTGCCGCGAGGGTCGGGGCGAGAGCCAGCGAGCGCTTTGAGAAACTCGGCAGACGCTTGAAAGCGCCGTCCTGCGGCGGTCGGGCGGGCGCTCCGACTGACGCCTGGAAGGAACGACTCGAGACCCCGGCCGATTGAGGCTTCCGGCAAATCGCTCGAAAGTCGGCTTCCGCCAGTCGTCGTCCGGCGACCACCGCCCCGAAGACCGAAGGCCGGGCCTCCGGAGGAGCTTCGTGCACTCGCCTCGGAGCCCAGGATCCCGATCCCGTGCAATCGCTCGCCGGCAAAGTCCCTTAATCGCCGGCCGACAGGGCCATCTCTCGGCAGCGGACTCTCGACCAGGGCGGGAGGCGGCCTTGAGGTCGCCCGCCCTCGGAGCCCCGAATGTTGCGGCATCATTTCTAGCAGAGCCGCCCAACTAAAGTGCTTAATGCTAACCTCACCCACAGGCCTCGCACACACACGCGCCCGCAGCCCTCCACCACCCGCTCTCACACAGTGTAGCGAGTCACCTGGCGGCCGACAACAAAGTTGCCCGAAATTGCCCGAAACTCGCATAAAACTCTCGCAATAAAACCCAGACCGCCTCCCACCCGGCCAGGAGTGGGCCGGGTCTCTCGGTGTCGGTGGGCATTTGCCGAGGCCGGCTCGGATGAAGGATTGCCGCTGGGCCGGGGCCGGGGCCGGGGAGCGACGTCGGGCAGCTCGATGGGATCGCCTCGGGCCGGGCCGGGTCCAGGTGGAGGCGGAGGTCGGGGGTCGGTCGAAAGAGTCGGTGGGGACCTGGAGGAGCTGGGCGTGATTAAGCGCGCCCATCGATTAGGCGACAGCAGCCGACCCAAGGAGACCGGGACGGGGTGGGTCGCGATGGCGGACGAGGCGACGCACGGATGATGGATGGACGGCTTCAGCTGGGGGCGCGGATCCGGGACATCTGGCCGACATTCGGCGAGAGGCCGGCAGCCCACTGAGGCACATGGAAGGCACATTAAAGTAAGGTAGAAGCAGATAGCAGCGATGAAGAGGATGCAAAGTCCACGTGCGGCCGGCGGGAAGCGAGCGTGGAGGTGGCGAAGGCGGTTCGTTTGCGTTCGGGCAGCGCGGAGGACGGAGGGCAGGGGCAGGGGCTGAGGTGCTGGGCGAGCGGGAGAGCAGCGATGGGTGCGGGGGAGTGAATTTAGATTGGGGCTGAATGGAAAAGTTCACCCAATCAGCCGGGAGATGGAGTTGTTGTTGCCGTTGTTGTTGTTGCTGGGAAACTTTGCCACGAATCCTCGAAAGCAACAACGGCAGCAGCACAAAAAGAAACGAAACGGCCAAAATCACCAACAACAACTAAATCAACTGCAACAATGAGAACGGCAGAAGAAGAGCAATTGAGGGTCGAAATGAGAGAAGGTGGCAACACCTGCAAACTTATCTGCTGAATGCTGGAATTAAAGCAGACACAAGCACAAGCACACGAACACAAACATACCCACACACACTCGCACGCACACACACTCGGCGACAGGGGCATCGCAGGAAGAGCAACAATTTAAAATATTGCTGCCAGCCACAACAATAACAACAACAATAGCAACACTCACGAGCAGTAATTTCTGTCCGTTGCAACTGCCACTGCACAAGCAACAGCAACAACAACAGCAGCAGCGGCAGCATGCATCAGAAATGAGAGGGCGAAGCATCGGCCGATCGAGCGACAGAGATGCGAACAGTGGTCATAACAACAACAACGGCAGCAATGACAACAGGAATAACGACAACAGCAACTGCAACACCTATAATAGCCATTATGAAAGCAACAGCAACAGCAACAGCAACAACAATTATGGCAACAACGACATCAACAGGAACAATAGCGACAACCATCATCGGCAGGCCAACAACAACCGCAACAACAACAGCAATAACAGTAATGACAACACAGCAACCATGACAGCAACAGCAACGACGACCAACAACAACAACGATGAGCGACAACGAAAACCACTCTGTCAGTGATGAATGTTGGTTGCTCGGAATGTTTTGAGCAACATTTGAACCGTTGCCGGACCCAGGCGCCGACAGCGGGAGGGAGGGACGAGGACGGCGAGGGAGAAGCGGCGGGGATGGGGTCAGTGCGGGGGGGTGGGGGAGGGGGGCTCGTGCCCTGTGGTCGGGGTCTCGTTCGCCCGAAGACGCTTGACATGTGTCAACTTTGTGAGTGACGCCGGGACAATAAGACGATCAGGAACGGCAACGGCAATGCCAACAACAACAACAACAACAATTGCAACTTTGATAACAACAACAAATTCAGCAACATCAACCACAACAAATATTTATCAACAACAACAACATGTTATCATTAACAACAACAACAACATCGTTGCGCCGACCACAGCTCGCTGTCAAACGACGAGCGCACGATGGAGCGCGTATCTCTACTGGCAACAACAACACCAACAACAACAACAAAAGGAGCTCCACCTGACCAGCTGGGCGCCCGCCACGCCCCCCGTGACCACCCCCGCCCCAGCCCCTGAGCCCGAAGTCCGTCCTGTGCAAATCACGACACGCGTTCGCAGCGACGGCCGCCGGAACAAAGGCAGATGCCACAGATGCAGCCACAGGACGGGGCCGGCGACGCACACACACTCTCGCCCTCTCTGACACACACACACACACACCCGCACCCTCTCGCAATTCACAGCAACCCGTTCAGATGCCCTCGACACACACGGTCTTGAATGGGGGGCGAGTTGTCGATGGATGGAGGTGGGACAACGACAACAGCAACAACAACAACAAAGGTAGAACCACCATCGTCAACATCATCGACAACAACGAGTGTGTTTGCAACAACAACAAGAACAATAGTTACATCGAGAACAACAACAGCAATGGCTGATAAAATTCTCCCCCGTCGACGTGACACGAGCTGCCAAGAGGAGTGCCATATGCAATTGTTGTTGTAGTTGTTGTTACTGTCGTTGTTGTTGTTGTTGTTGTGCTGTGGATATTGCCCATATGGATGAATGGACGCCTCGGTGTGAACGCGAGAGTGTTTGTGCGTCCGTCCGTCCGTCCGTCCGTCTGCCGTGCGATAAGCTCGCATATCACGGCGTAACGATCGCGTCGAGCGAGAAGGGACAGGGCTCCACCAACAACAAAAACAATGACAACAACAACAACAACCGCAACAACAACAAGAAGAATGGCTCTCCACCAGGCAGCGCCGAGTCTTGGCAGGATCCGCACGGCAGCCTCGCCAACGACCCGGTGGTCGCGAGGCCGCGCCGCCCCCCACCTACCGATTGTTGCGCCCTGCCCGGCGCTTTCGGCGGCCTTGGTGGCCGTGCAGCGTGCGGGTGTGCGGGCGACAGGGTGGGCAGCGCGTGTGTGTGGGTTGCCTTTTGCTCCCATGTCCCGGCATTGCCGCTCATTACTTACGAGCGAGCGGAGCTCGACGACAGCCGACGTGGCCCGACCGCGAGAGGGGCCAAAGGGGGTCGAGGCGGTCCTGTGTGCTGCGCGCCTTCGAAGGAGCCGCCGGGTCGTGGCTTCGCGGCCGGATCGTCGTAGACGTCGCAGTCGAGCGGAATTTTGGGCTCCAGTTTCGGAGCGAAGTCCGAAGGGCGGGAGTCTGTCGGCCTGCGGGCGGGAGGGCTCGAGAGCGACGACGAGCGGTCAGGACGATGGCGCCTCCGAATCCCTGACCAAAGGAAACAAACTTGCGGGACGTGGGTTCAAAAGTGTTTTCGAATCACTGGAACCGGTAAAAATGGCTCGATTGGGGCCGCGGAAGCCATCGGCGATTCCTCGCAGTGGCAACGCCGCGGTTCTCCTCGGACACGCGGCTCGCCCTCCTCCCTCCGCCCGTCGTCGGCTGGGGAAACTCGTCAGCGGAGGAGAAACGCGGCTGCCGCTCGCCCATTGGCGTGGGTGTTGTTGCTGGAGGGCGTTGTTGTTGTCCTTGTTTGTTTGCTTGAGCGACACGTAAAAATCGTGCACCAGTTGACATCGACGACAACAACAAAAACAACAAGACCAACGACAGCAAGAACAAGAACAGGGGGAAGAGGAGCCGGAGGAACCACGAGAAGAGCGCGAACATCGGCTCCGAGAGCGAAAGAAACCCCAACACTTCACAGCTTAACACCCCGAGCGACGCCCCCGCCCCCACCGACCCCTCACCTCCCGCCCAGCACCGACCTCCACCGCGCACGTGGCGAGCGCCGCGTAGGCGCACGGGCCACTGAGAGGACGCCACGAGGACGAGGCGAGGAGGAGGCTGGGGTGGGCCGAACCCTACCGGGTCGCGGCGCAGTCGAAGGATGACACCGAGGAGCGACAAATGCTGGCAGCGCGGGCCCGTCGCCCCCAGCGCGAAAATGGCCACGAGGACTGTGGGCGGTGGGACGGCAGGCGCGGCCCGAGGACGACGACGGGAGGACGCGGCGCCCGGCGACCGGCGCGGCCGACATGGAGATCCGCCTGCAGTTCGGCGGGCTCTGATCTCGGGCTGATTACCATGTCATCGCCGGACAGGAGCGCGCTGCACCCCGACCTCCGCCGCCCCCACTCACTCAGGGGCCCAGCGCAGCGAGAGCGAGTCGGGAAAAGTGAGACGAAATATGCTAAACTGCCAAAGGGGCGGATTTTTTGGCTCGCTCTCTCTCTCTATCTCTCTCTCTCTCTGTCGCGGTCGCGGTCGGACCCTGGCCGCGGATGGGGGAGGGAGCGAGTCGGAGCCATGGCCAGGGGCGGCCGACGCGCGAACGGGCAGCGCGCTCCGAAGTCAGCGGCTGACAGCTACTATTTGACATTTTACCTTGTGGAGCGACAGCAACAACGAAAGAGCAAAATGTCACTCAGAAAACTGCGATTGGTTCGACGAGCTCCCCGCCGGACACGCACACACACACGCACGCACGCCGAGGAGCGCCGAGTTGCTTAGCAACGCCCTCTCCGGCCACGACTCTGGCTCTCGCGGCGGCGGCCGTCGTCGGTGTCGACTCGTGTCGTGTCGTGCTGAAGCCGTCGCCTCTGCGGCCGATGCCGAACCGATGCTGTTGCTGTTGCTGCTGCCGCCGCTGCCACTGTCGCTGGCAACGTGCTGGCCCCGCCAACAACAATCGCCGAATGTCATAAACAGACTCCATTGCGATTTGACTTTTTTCCCGAGTCGTCGTCGTCGCAGCCTTCGTGGCTCCGCGCTGTTGTTGTATTTGCCCAATGCACACCCCACTCGCTCAGTCGCCGTCTCGCTCGCTCCTCGCACGCGGCCACTCGCTCGGCCACTCGCCAGAGCGCGACAGAGCAGAAGAGGAAGAGAGAGCGCGCGCAGTTGCGACCATCGCAAAGAGGGGAAATGCCGTCGTACAGCCGTCCCGCTTCCTCGGCAGGCGGCCGTTGCGAGCGCTCGGCCGCCGCCTGCCGGCAAGCAGAGCGGGCGCCAGAGCGAGACGCAAAGAGCGACGGCGCGAGAGGCCGTGGCACAAACCGGTTGCTCCTGCAGAGCTGCTGCCTCTCGCGATGCTCAGCGCCGCCGATACCTGCTGCTTCTGCTTCTGGCCGAGCCGTGCCGTGCCGTGGTGGTGGTTGCGATGTTGTTGATGTGTTGTTGGCGTTGTTGTTGTTTCTGCTGCTGTTGCGGCCGCCGCGCGACGGCTGCTGCAGCGATCCGGCGGCGAGCGAGCGCCGCTTCAGTTACTGTTCGACGTTCGCGCGGTTCGTTCGTTCGCGACGGTTGCGCATCTCCCTGCTCTTGTTCTTCTTCGCTCGCTCGTTCGTTCGTTCGCTCGTGCGTCTCGACGACTTTCCCAGCGCCTGGCCCCGAGAGTGCCAGCTGCGAACTCCTCGGACTCCCCAGGACGCGAGCCCGAAAGCCGCCGACACTCGCCTTCGACCGCCTCACGTGACCACGGCGCGCGACTGCATCGGCAGACACAACAGCAACCACAGCCTCCTCAACCCACAACAACAAGACGACAACAACGCTCCAGAACGACCCAGAGTCGCCGGAGCCGCTCGTGCGAAAGCGCTCCACAAGTGAAAGTGCAAGTGCAGCCAGTGTTGCCAACGACAGTGGGCCGCGACCGCCACCGCGTCCACCTTCGCGACCACGACCGCGACCGCCCGACCGACCCGACGCGACCGTCCCGCGACGCGCCCCGATCGCCGCGGCTCGTCCTCGCGCCCGGCTGCCGAGACGTCGCCCCCGCCCGCGGCCCTCGCGCTAATTGCAGCCGCTCGGCGCGTTTTTAATTGTTGCGTGTGCGCGCGCCCGCCCCGACCCGCCGCCCAACGACTCTCGAGCGCGTGGTCGGCTGCAGCAGCAGCAACAACAACCAGTGCCAGTGTCAGTGTCAGTGAAGCCAAGGCGAGGAAGCGAACCCGAGGCCGAAGCCGAAGCCGGAGCCGGAGCCGGAGCCGAAGTCGCAGCGCCGTCCGTCGCAGGTCCCGTCTGGGCGTCGACGCCGCGCGCCGATCGCAGCCAGGACTTCCAGGGCATTTCCACAGCGAGAGCACGATTTCAACAACAAAATTCTCACCGAGGTCTCGAAGGCGCCCCTGCGGGCAGTCGCGCTGGCGTCATTTTTGGGGGACGGTTTCGCCGCCCTCGGTTCGCGAGCTCCGCCGGTGAAGGACCTCATGGCGTTCGGCTCGGTGTTGCACAACAACCAGCACAACATAGGTAAACGAGCCCCCACCCCACCCACAGCCCCACCCTCCCCCTGCGCCCTGCGAGTGTGCGTGCGAGAGCGAGTCTGAGCGTGTGTGTGAGTAGGGAGTGGGCGCCGGACATCGGCAACACGTGAGCCTTTGTTCCGCGACCCACCCGCCGACGACCGACGACCGGGCGGAGGCGTCGAGTTGACAGCACAGTTTGGGTCGGCAGTCAGTGAATGAATGCCAAAAATAACTCCCGGCGTCGCAAACTTTGCTCCCGCCCTCGGCCGGCCCTCGAGCTCCCCACGGCCGGGCTTCCGCGCCTCGACCACGACCCTCAACAAGTGTCCGGCACCAGGGACAACCACACAACAGCCACGGCTGCACCAACAACAACGGGTGGCTTCCGAAATGCACTTCCGCGCAGAGGTCGCCGCATTTCGCGATTCTGACGTCCGCACGCGCCCTCGCCCGACAGCGGCGTCGAGATGTCACTTGCAGAGTTTTGCCGTCGGCAAAGTTTCGCTGCCGTCGCCCTTCCCCGAGCCTGGAATTACTGAGAAATAATTGCGTTTTGGTTCACTTCTGAAAGGCTGTCTTGTTGTTATTTGAAACCCCTTTGGCGTCGGTGGCGATTTCTTCGCCAATCTGTCTGTCCGGAGGACCTCGAGAAGTCCTTGATCCGCGGGAGCAGCTTGAAATAAACTTTTTTGAACAATGTGTTGTCAAAATAATTGAAAGCAGTCTTGACTCTTTAATGCAGTCCATTGTTCCTGCTCAGTTCTTCGCTCCTGTTCAAACGCTCGCCTTGTATATTTGAAACTATCCAGAGAACTCATTGCAAACAAATATTAATTCCAACGCAATCCTCACTTTAACCTCGGTTCTGGTCGGGATAATGAAGAACTTTGCTCACAATGTACCCGGAATCTGTTGGAAAATCATATCGAAAGAACTCACATGTGAATGTTGAGAGTGGTCTGTGCGGTTGCGCGTGCACAGACCGAGCTATCCATTAAAATCGGCCAAGCCTCTCAGGTTAACAGGTGATCGCTGGCCACAGCAATCGGCCAGAAACACCTCCCAGGCCCCGGTGGGGTGCCGTCGCTGACGACCCAACAACGGCGTGAAGGGCCGCGTTCACACCAGTCAACTGCAAGTGATTTCCAGGTGCCTCCTCCGCCCTGCGCCCTTCGCCCTCCGCCATTCGCCTGGACCTTCGCGGCCCTGCTACACTTGCGAGTGTTTTACGAGCGACGACTGGCGATCGTTGACGACGTGTCAAAAGTGGGCTCCGCCGCGCGATCACGCGCCGTGGACGCCCGCGCGTCACGGCCGCCGTCCGTCGTTCGACCCGGGTCCAGCCAGGGCTCCTCCGCAGGCCTGGTCGCCTCCGTCCCCGCCCCTGCCGGCGACGTGGCTCGTAAAACCGAGTGACGACTGCTCGGCGCTCGTCTTGCCACAGCCAGCGGCTTGGGCAACATGGGCATCGCTGGCAACAACAGCGGCAGCAGCAGCGTTAACGACGATAACGACAATGGCCGCATCAACAGCAGCAACGGCGATAACAACGAGGAGCAAGAAATTAACTATTACCAGAGTCAATTCCAGAAACAATGCCAGCCATTCGGTTGCCGTTGCTGCTGCTGCTGCTGCTGCCATTGCCCTTGTCCCGTCGCTGTTGCGTCCCCAGCCTCGTCCCCTGGACCCGGCTTCGGCCGTACGAGTCGCAGCAATAATTGCAGCAATATTTAGAACGCTTTCACACATGGTCCTGGGAACGGCCCGACGTCGAGCCCGCCTGTTGCTGGGCTGCAGGGGCGTTGCTGGGCTGTTGCTCTTGCCGGCAATGGTGTTGCCAGTCCAAACAAATGCAAATCAAAAATTCATGTTCGGCTCCGGTCGGGTGCACTTTACGAGCTGCTCCCTCGGTCCACGTCAGTCACGTCAGCTCGCCGGGGTCCCGGGCGACGCCGCCCCCTGCGTTGGTACCGCTGGAGCTGCTGCTGCTGCTGCTCTTGCCGCTGCCCCGGATGGGACGTGGTTCTTGTTGCTCCTCGGCGGCAGGATAACGTGGTGTTGACAGGCAGCCGGCCGTCCGTCCGGCCGTCCGTGGCGGGGTCCGAACTCCGGCTGGAAGCTGCAGCCGGGCCGAGTCTTAGCAGCAGCTCCATTTACGAGAATTGCTTTTACGATCGGCTAAGGAAACAGCCACGGCCGCCCGACGGCCACAGCCATCGACACCAACACGGGCAACAGCAATGGGCAACAAAGGCAGCAGCGATGGGGAGCAACAATTGCCTCGGCAGCCAGATTTTTATGGTCCAGCATAGAAGTACTGTTTGCAGAACGGGCAGGCGGACGGACAGGTGAACGGCCAGCCGAGCGACCGGACGCTGGGCAGAGCGACGGACGGACGCACGGCCGGACGGACAGGCGGATGGACAGTTGTTGCGAGCACGAAAATCTCTTCCCATCCGAGGCTTTCCTCCGTGGCTCTCGAGACCCCGGCCACAACATGAACACTTGCAACAAGACAACAACAAGAAGACATAACAAGAACAACGGCAGCAACATCAACATCAACATCAACATAATCCACTGTTGCCAACATGCACCAATTTGTTGCTGCCGCTGCCAGTTGCCACTTCTTCATGTTCGAGACTCGGCGGACGGTTGCAATTTACGGACTCCGGCCTCCGCCCCTTCTCGGTCTTCCTCTGGGCCTCTTCGCTGCCTTCTTTTCCTCCTCCGTCTTGTTCTTGTTCGTCTCTTGTTGTTCTTCTTCGGGCTCGTCTTCGGGCCCTTCTTCGCCGTCGCTCGGCGAGGGCACCCATGGCGAAGACGGTCTGCGAAATTTGTAATTTCTATATTACTGCCGGGCCACAGCAGCAGCTCGAGGAGAAGCGGCAACAACAACACTGAGTTCCACAGCGACGACGACGATCGGCAGCAACTGCCGCAGAAATGGATACGCGAGCAACCGCTGCCGCTCGACGTCGCAGCAGCGGCGGTCGGTGGTCGGTGGTCGGTGGTCGGCGATCGTGGCCGACGGTGGTTCTGTTTGGTCAAAGGGCAGTAAAACCTAAATTATTGCGATTTCTCATTTTTATGATTACGACCTGCCGGCTCTCACCCCCTCCCCCTCGGCTCCCCTCTCAACCCTCGACCGGCCCGACCCATGCGGAAGCTCCTCGATCGGTGGGTCGGAGTCGGTCGCTCGCCGTCCAGACGCCCGTCCCGGCGGTTGATCCCGGTGATCCCGCAAGAGGCCCTTCACGATCCGGGCCCAATTGGCGGCGAAGCCATTCAAATGACCCTGGTTGTGATCCTGCAGCCTCCTCCTCTCACGGTGTTCAGAGAAGCGCGGGGAAGGTGCCGTCGAATGGCGGAGAAATTCGTCCATCTTCCACCTTCCTCCCTTCGATCATTTGCTCGCCTGCATCGTCTGCGGCACCGCCATCGTTTTTACCATCGCCATCGACTCCGTCTTCCGCCGCAGAGGCAGGCGCCAGCTCGGTGGAGACCGTCGATGGCGATGGCGATGCCGATGTCAGCGGCGATGGAATGCATGATCGACGGGTTCTGGCGGCTTCCGAAGGCGGCCGCGATCACAGACTCCATTAAGTCCCCCGGTGGAAACTCATTCCGTCCACGTTCCGGCCGATCCCCGCGCTATTATTAATATTTTCCCACTCCTCCATCTCCGCCCGGGCTTCGCAATTTCTCCGACCCGTCGTCCCGCGACGACAACCGACAACCGGCAACAAAGAGACGGAGCGACTGCGGCGACAACGACTAATGCAAGAACAACAATGGCCAACATGGCTGCCGTCGTACGTTGTAATTTGCGAGATTGTGGCTCCCCTCAGCCCAGTCCCGGCCAGGCAGGCCAGCCCAGGCCGGCGACTGGGTCTCGGTTGCGGTCTGGGTCTGTGTCTGAGTCTGAGTCCGGCGTGGCCTCCGCTGATCCCCACGTCCAGCGCGGCCAACCTTGCGCCCGGTGTCGCGTCGGCTGCTCCGCTTCGATCGCAGTCGCCTCCTCCCCGCGCCGTCGCCTGCTCCGCCACCTCGCTCCACTGGCCGTTCTTTGGCGCACCGCGAAGCCGCGGAGACGATCGGCGCGATCACTCGACGGAAGATGGCGATGGCGACGGCGATGGCGATGGCTCCGCTTGTGGCTGCGGCTGCGGCTGCGGCCACGACGGCGACTGCGGCCCCCAACTGTTGTGAATTTCATTATTTTCTAGACGATCGGCACCCTTCGCCGGCCCGACCCGGCCTGCGGTCTGCGAAGGCAATTCACGGTTTCGCTCGATCGAGCCATGGTTTCGTGGCCCCAGAGCCGTCTCCAGAATTTCGCGTCGCTCACCCGGATCGGCGGCGGTCGGAGGACGGGGACGGAGGAGGGCGGCGGCGGTGGTTTATAGTGTGCGGCGAGAGCTGTCAATAGAGCGTGTGAGGTTATTTATGCGCCATAAATAAACGCCGCCCTGTCGTCGTCCGGGGACGGGTCCGCGATAATTTTTCAAAAATCCCCAGACTCCCGACACTTTTTCCGACTCGGGCCCGGCCAGGATCTCCCGCGCCCAGCGGAGATCTTTCAATAAGGCGCTTGGTGCGATCGGGATCCAGCCGCGCCAAGCAAATCCACTGGGCGATGGCGTCGATACCGAGTCCTTCTCCCTTTGGCTTCCTCCGATTCGCCTCCTCAAAGTGACGTCCGAACGCCGGACGAACCGCCGAAGGTCCCCAGTTGACTCGTGAGCGATCTCCGGACCCCTGCAAGCCCCAATGCCGTCCACTGTGAACGAAAGGATTGCGGCCGAAGTTGTTGACAACGCCGTAAAGCGGTCGGATTTGCGGCGGAGACCGCGATTGCGACCGCCGTTCGAGGTGTCACCCGGCTCAGGCCTCTAATCACCTCATCAGCCGACCGCCAAGGACCGCCGACAATCGACGGTCGACAGCCGACAAACGATCGCCGCATAATGGGCGCATTGAAGAATAATAGCAATAAAAATCAATGAATAACAATAAAAATCAGAACCAAACGGCCACGAGTGACCCCGCCGAGGATTCCTCGGAACGCCGCGGTTCCTCCGCCGTCGCTCGTCGCAGTTCGGCGGAACCGATCACCGGACCGCCGGACCGACCGACGGCGGCCGTTGCATAACATGTGCCGGGCAGAACCGCGTCGCCACCGGACCCGGAGCCGGCCGCGGACCGCGGACCGCGTCGCATGTGAGAAGCGCAGCATTACACGCATCATTATGGTAAATGCCGCACGATCGGCGGGACCGGGGGATGGGCCCCGCTCGTCCGGCGATCTCCTCGGCTCCCCGAACGCCTCAGCCGGGCCCGGCTCGGGTTCTGGCTCGGACTCGGTGTCGAGCTGGGGTTCTTCGCGGCTCTTGGTTCCGGCGCATTTCATTGTCGAGCACTCGTAACAAATTGCGCTTCGTCGCGGTCATCTGTCGATCGGCGATGGTCGGTCGTCGCCGTCAGACGGTCTGCCGGCTGCCCCGCGGTTGCGGCCCGAGTCGGGTCATTATCGCCGACGACAGCAGCAGCGACTGGTTGGCGAGTGGCGGAGGAGCCAGCAGCAGCAGCAACACCAGGCATCACCAGGCGGGCGACTGCAACAGTCCCATCTTCATCGACTGCAACAACAAGAACAGCAGCGACCGAACCCTTGTGTGCTCTGAAGGCTGGCGACCGACAACAAAGCGGACATTGTTCGGCGTGCCGAGGGAGTCGACGTGGGAGTCGGCGACAGGCCTCGGCCGACGGCGGGCCGAGGCTCCAAGGGGGCCCGGGCCAGCCGTCCGAGCGAGGATTCGGCGCCCAAATGCCGGAGCGAGGAGGGCGAAATAATTTCAGTCGAAAGTCTGCACTTCGGGGCCCGCCGGCGACTGGAGTGTCGCCGGTTCGCCTCCGCACGCACACTTTCGCGCTAATTGTGTCCGCCGGAGGACCCCAGTCGCCCCAGTCGCCGCAATCGCCCCGAAAGCCGTCGCCCGGCCCGATTAACGTCAGAGCGCGCGAATTTTCCATCGCTCGCGGCTCCAAATTATCTCACGTGCTGTTGCGCGCAGGCGACCGACCGGCCTGCCGCGCCCCCTCAGCCCCTGAGCCCACCCCCGTCCCCGCTCTCTCCCTCTGTCCCCCTCTCCCACCTTGTCTCTCGCTCGCGCTCTTCGCGCCCACCTGTTGTTCAGAGCTCCGCAGTTAATTAATCAGTATTCATTGCTCCCAGTTCGTCGGAACTTGCATTTCATTTTCGCTCGCCTCCTCGCCCCACTCCGCGGCCCGCGGGCGATGGGGCTGGGGCTGGGGCTGGTGCTGGTGCGAGTGAGCATCGCCCCTTCACGATCGCTAATCGGCGGCGTTTGTTTTCGTCCGAGTCGTGGCTCTTGGGCGAGGATTGCGGGGCGAGGGACGGGCGGAAGATCTCGGCAGCCAGTGTCAAGGTCGATTAAGCCGCGCACTATTCGTCTTCCTCAGGCTAGGCGCGGGGAAATCGCATGCGGACTCGACTGCGACTCACATGCGAGTTGGCGGCGCTGAAACCTGTTCCCGCGGCATGGCCGGAGGGGGCGAGGCGTCGATTGACAGCTCAAAATTCACACAAGGATTAAGAAGTTGAGCGCGACTCCTTTAATAACAACACAGCATCAACCTCAACAACAACAACAGCAACAATAACCATAACAAAGCAACACAGCCACCACAGCACCCTCCGTCACTGCCAAGTTCAACGCGCGCCGTCTGGGGTCCGGCGGAGGCAGCGAAAACTGGGTTAATCCGGCATCACCGACGCGTCCGGAGCCCGAAACAACGCGCTTTCGGAGCGAAGGTGGCCAGACGAGTAAATAAACGGCGGCAAAAATCGACAACAAACAACGCGGCGACGATGGTAAAAACTACAACAACCACAACGGGGTTGTGTCTTTCGAATCCACCGACATAAACGTTGACATCTAAAGCGGGATCAGCTGCCGGGGAGCGACGGACGCTTATCGGCGCGGACCAGCGCGGCGGCCGCAACAACAACGGTGACGAACGAGCCCGGACGAGGTTGACACATTTAGGAACAGGCAGGAGCAGCGGCCGCAGATGAAGAAGAAGAGGCGACGAACTCACCACCGAAAATCCGAGCCGCCAACAGTTGCCGCTCGCGATGCTGGGGCCGATAAGGCGCCGAGGTCGGGGTCGCCGCCGGTCCGGACCCGCCCGTCATTGCGGATTGCGGCCCAGTCCACCCGTCCGTCCGTCCGCCCTCCGCCCGACGGCCGCCCCGGTGTCGGGTTCGCGGTGCGTGCGGCGTCCGATCGCGGGCGGCCGATAACGAGTTGACTCCGGGCGAGCGGCGTTCGCGAGTCTCCGGCGAGGGTCGCGGCGACGGCCCGGGTCGACACCAGACGCGGAGGGTTCGGCTGTGGCCGTGGCCGTGGCTGGGTCTGTGTCAGCGTCTGTCACCCTCGGACGGCCTCGAAGGGCGGACTCGACTGCTCAGGACTCGCGCTCGAGAGTTCGTCCTTTGTCGCTGGAAAGCGATCAGATAAGGCCAGGCAAGGCCTCGCCAACGAATCCCACCCCGCCCCGTGGCGACGCTCGAGCGCCGCCGGGGGAGTGCGTCGGGTAAAAGCGAGAGTCCTGGGAACCCGGCTCGGCGATGAGCGGCGCCGCTTCGGAGGCTGCCGCACGCGCGCCGCCCGGCCTCGGGAGGGCCCTCTCGAGTGTCCTCTGGGAGGCCCGTGGACAAAGGGTGGACCCGGGCGAGGGCCTGGGATCGACTGCCAGGACATCTGAAGGGCTTCGTCCGCCATGTTGAGCCTCCTCGGCCGCTCGGTCTCGCCATCGTCCGCCTGTTCCCACGTCGGACGTCTCGCCTCGTTCCAGCCCCCTCCTCGTTCCAACCCCCTCCGTCGCTCCCCGCCATCCACCTGACGTCATCTCGTCCTCATGTGGTCGAGTCGGACACTTGAAAACGCAAACTTCGACAATTTGTGAACTTTTTGCACAGCTTCATCGGGGCCTTAAGTCTCGGCCCGTCGTGGCTTAAATGCAAAACAACAGCAACAACAGCAACAACAATGAGAACAATGACAAAACCAACAATAACAATAACAATAACACCAGCTACCACAAGAACGGGAACGGGACTGGGCACAACAACAACGACTGCTGGCAAAAATGCGGCATAAAATAATAACGTGCGGACAGATAAGGATTTGACTTTAATCCTATTTCGGTCCGCACACACACTGCACGGCTGGCTTGCATGTGTGTGCGTCGCCGTGTCGGCGAGCGTGAGCGTGAGCGGGTGTGTGTGCGCGGTGACATGGACTCATGTCGGATTTAATCCCGCACCCGACGGGTCCTGCCCGCTCCACGCCGACCACGAGGGACGGCGGGGGTCGGGCTGGGCCGGCGTCGCCGTCGCCGTCGACCCGGGTCCGGGCAGCTCAGCCGACGCGCTCAGCTGCCTCGAAATTATGCAACCTCTCTCCGGCGAGCGGAGGCGGGCGGCGCGGGCAGGTGCGGGGCAGGCGGGCGCGGGCTCGGGCTCCGGGTTGGGCCGTCGTCTCGTGCGGCGTGCGGCGTTGCAAGTTTTGCATAGTTGATGATGACTTTGATTTTGCGGTGAAGCTGCAGATATTATTCCTGTTGTTGTTGTTGTTGTTGCTATTCTCGTGCTGCCGTCTTTGTTGTTATTCAAATGTTTGCCATTGTAGTTGTTATTGTGAGTTATAGTTGTCGGGTTTGTCGCTGCAGTGCAGCCATAATTCACGTTGTTGTTGCTGCGATTGTTGTTGTCGTGGTGTTTCGTGTTTCTGTTGTTGTCGCTGTTTTGTTGGTTTTGTGTAACTTAAAGTTGTTGAAAAGTTGAGCGTTTCGACGGCGTCTCGGGTTCGGCCCAGTACGAAAATCGCATGCGATAAATATGTCAAGCGATCGCCGGCGACTTTCGGCGAACACGGCTGTCGGCGGTCGCCCCGGCCGGCGACGCGGCGGCTCGGCAAACATTGATTGATTTCCATGCGCTCGGCAGGCGTCCGTCCGTCGGGTGTTGGCTGCGATTTATTATTTAGTGGCCGCATGCATTTTGCAAATCTGCATTTTTGAGCACTTACAACGGCTCGACAATGGCAGCCACAGCCGCCTGCTACAACAGCACCGGCCTGGCTCCGATGGGCGTCGATGAGCGATGGGCGGCCGAGGGAGGTCGGGCGGGCTGTGGCGACCCGTTGCTAATGCGATTACGGGTTTAAAGTCTGTGCCAAGCAAGGCAGATGATGCACTGAATGTGATTCGGCAGCCCTGCCATCTTGGCCAGGCGAACGTCCGGCCGTCCGTCCACCCGTCCGTTGTTTGTCCGGCGTTGCCTCCGATCAATCGCCGTCCGTCCGTCCCACTGGAACGATTCAAGCTCCGCTTCTCGACCACTTTAATTGGA
Organism: Coelopa pilipes; assembly: GCA_947389925.1. Lineage (NCBI taxonomy): Eukaryota > Metazoa > Arthropoda > Insecta > Diptera > Coelopidae > Coelopa > Coelopa pilipes. The sequence goes on from OX376700.1 coordinate 18,710,469, forward strand.
CTCCGGCCGCAAGAGGCCAGGAAATCGAAATCGAATCGCTCTGGCTCCAAGAACAGCCGGTGTTTGGGTCGACCCGAGACTAGTGACGAGCCGATCTCCACTAGGCGATCGGGCTGACCGGCTCCCAGGGCTCGAGTTCGGGTCCCCCCAGGCTACGGTTGTCCTTTGTCCCGAGCACGTGTTGGGTCGGGGGGCGTAAATGACATCGTGGGCGATCGACTGGGCCGACTTCGACGTCGCTTGCGCTTTTCTCCCCCTCGGCCGCCGACAGACTCCTCTGACTCCGCGCCCTCCCGGCGAAAGCCCGAGAACTTTCGTCGGCATCGACGGAGTTTCTCGCGTTGCTGTTGCCTTCGCCGCGGTCTGGCCGCTGGTGGTTGCGCGGAGCCCAATCGGCCGCGTCGAATTTAATTGGCTTAGAAACGCTTCGCGCCTCCGTCACCGGGTCGGGGTCGCGGTCGGGCCGCGTCCTGCGCGTGTGGACCGGGCCGCGTGGATTTTATTGCTTGATCGCTTCATTAACGAGCCGCGACGACGCTCGATCGAACGCGCTGACAAATTAAAAAATCATAAACATAAATTCGGCCGCGACTTCCATCGCTTCCTCCTGCTCGAAGCCTCGTCGCGACGAATCGCGCTAATTTATTTAATTTTAATTCCGTCTTCACCGACTCTGCCTCGGTCCCCGACCCCGTCCTGCTCTCCGGCCCGTCCCGCGACTCTGGACAGCTTCGCGCTCCGCGGCTGCTCCGTGCTCCGTGCTCCGGCAGCTAAAGTGGCCAATTAGGCGTTTAATGCCGGAGCGCTTTGTTTCGGGTTTTACTATTTTCCACTCCGTTTTCCGTTTTCCGTTTTTATTTTCCCATATTTCTGTTCGCCTCGGTAGGAGCGCTGGACCGATAGGATTTCGAAGACCGCTCGTGTTTTCCTGCGGCGAGCTCGGGCGGCTCCGCGATCGCTGCGAGGGCCCCGAGGAGCTGGGTCGGGATCCGCCCACGGGAAGCGGCGCGGACGCGACGAGCAACAGGTTGACGAATCTCCCGGAGCTGCTCATTAGAAAGCAGAGGGAGCTGACCGAAGGAAGGACAGGGAGGCAACAACAAGAAGTCCTGAGCAACAACAACGTGGACAACAAGAACAATAACCGCAGCCACAGAACAACAACAAGAGCAACACCACCAAACAACACCAGCAATAAAACTTGAACGAAAAACGAGAAAACTTTGAAACGACCAAATTCGTCAGACGTCAATGGAACGTCGACGTGGGGAGGGGGGGGAGAAAAAACAACAACAACAACCACGACAACATGAAGACGAGGCAGCCCAGAGTCAGGGCAGACGAAGGCGAGCAGAAGCACCGAAAATGGCGAATCTGCTGAGTTTCCGCCCGAACGACGACGAGCCTACAGAAACAGACACCGATACAATGTCGACGAGATGCGAGTCGCAGATAGGCGGAGAGAGACGGACAGCTGCGGCGACAGATCGACGGGGCAAGGACGGACAGACGGACGGACGGACGGACGGACGGACGTGGCCGAAGCCAAAGTCCCAGTGATTCTCGCGCTGGAACCTCTTTAGACAACGTCAAGAAATAGACGAAAGCCAAGGCCCGGCCGCGTGCGCCTGACGGAGATGGCGTGACAGAGCGACCGAGAGTGGGATGGCAGATAGAGAGGGAGCGATAGGGAGAGAGAGACGGGGAGGGAGGCGAGCGACGGCGCTTTATGTAAATATCCAGATACTTGTGTACATAAGACGGGCGGCGAATGCTCGCCGTTCTGGCTCCGAGTCGTATTCAACACGAGTGCGAAATAAAAATGGCTGCCGCCACCCGGCCCCCCGACCCGCCGCCCCTCGCGGCGTTCGTGCGAGTGGCCGTCGCTTGTTCTTCTTCCGAGCAGCCGCTTCTTCGCTCGACTCATCGCCGTCGTCGCCGTCGCCGTCATCGTCGTCGTCTTCGTCTTGGCCCCCGGCCCCGAGTCGCGTCGACTCGAGTCGCCTGTGCCAGCGCAAGTGCCGCCCTCCGGCCGCCCCGCCCTCGCCCGCCCCGCCCCGCCCTGCCCCTCGCCCCCCGGTCGCTTTGCTTCGTGCTTCGTGTTTATTTTTGCTCGACTCCTCGGCTGCCGCTTCTTATTTGTCTGCTTCTCTGGCCGTTTTGTTCTTGTTCCCGTTCCCGTTCTTCTTCTTATTCTTCTACTCGCTCTCGTACTTCTCCCTGTCGTTGTTGTTGTTGTTGTTGTTATGGTTGCTGCTGTTGTTGCTGCAGTTGTAGTTGTTGCAGCTGTGGCTTGAGATTCCGCCTCTTTTTTTGCACGGATGGCGTCGACTCCTGAGCGGGCAGAGCCGGCCCGAGTCGATCCGATCCGATCCGAGTGGAGTCGCGTCGAGTCGATCCGAGTGGCGGAACATAAAGTATCTGACAGAGCTGCACGTTGCCGAGTATCCGCTGGATACACACGTATCTGCAGTTGGCGGAAAGCGCAACAACAACGCGCAGAACGGAACGGGGAAGAGCCACGGCAGTCGACTCGCTGCGGAAGAAATGTTTATTCTCCGATTTTATGTGCCTCCGTCTTCGTCCCCACCGGCCCGGATTTTTTGCCGCTGTGCCTTCTCGTCCTCTCCCTCTTCTCCATGGCTTTGGCTATGCTTGTCTGTCTCGCTCTTGCTCTCGCTCTCGCGTGGTTCTGCTGCGCCCTCCCCCTGACGTGGCAAATCCTGCGCGAATCTTGCAGATACATCTATATATGTCAAGCATGCAAGCGACAACAACAACAACTGGGATAAGACAGCAACAGCAGCGACAGAAACACGAACGAGAAAAGAAACGGCAGCAGCGAATGAATGAATTGCACGGCGCTCAAGAGACGTCGACCTCGGACGTGCCCACCGCCGACCGCCGACCGCCCGCCCGGTCCGCCAGGTCCGCCCCTCGCTCCACGCGCCCTCGCTTCCGGACGCGCTAAGCTCGCGGGATCTGGTCCCAAATGGACCGAAAAGCCAGGGAGGGTCCTGGCGCGTGGGGCTGCCGAGCACGGAGTTGCAACCACACCAACAACAACAAAAAATGACGTGCTTCTAGGGAAGTCCTCGGGTCTGGGTCTCCAGGTCGTCTCCATCACCAGCAGGCGACTCGGCGGTTGCGCTGTTTTTGGCGTTGCTTCAGGAGCTTCCGACCAGTCGACAGCGCCTCCCCGCCCTCCTCGCTCGCCTCAGCGCCGGGGAGCACGAGGCAACCGACAGCTTGAGCTCCGCACGCGTGGCGATGTCACCGGCGGCCTTGGTCGGTCGGCCCTCGCCCGAGCCGCCTCCCAAACTCCCAATTTTCGAGACTACCGCGAAAGACACTCGATCGCAGACAAGGCCCGAGCCTGGGCCCTGCGACCCTCACCTGGCGCCCTCTGTCGACTCGTCCTGGAGCCCGCGTCCTCCATCGCGCCTGGGACGAACGAGAGCCTGGTCAGCAACAACAGGCAGCGGCCACGATGGCAACCGATCAGACGCCTGATGGACCGCGGAGAGCCGGAGCCGGGATTGATGGATGGGTAGGAGGAAGGGCGGCTGGCTGGGCGGACGAGGTGGACGCGCGTCGAGTGAATGGATGGACCGACGAAGGCGTCCTCGCTCAATGGCGTCGGCCGCTCGCAGGAGGCGGCGAGTTCCAGGTCCGCGATCTCGGCCCCCGCTCCCTTCGGCAAGGCAACTTTATTGCCGGGCGCGGACTTCTGTTGGGGCCGAGCGGCAGCCGCAGCCGCAGCCGTCGCTCCAGCCACCGTCACCGCTACAACCACGGCCACAGCCAGGGCCACGGCGCGAACCCGTTGACCGCGGCACGTAGCGAGCATTTTTCACGTCTCCGGCTGCCGTCGCGGTCGTGCGCTCCGGCCGCGCGTCGAATGCGCCCCAGCCGACGTCCCCTCGCTCGAGTGCGGCCTGCCTACCAGCGACCGCCCGACCGACCTGCCCGGCCGCAACCGGCAGCTTCTCGGCCGCCCGTATCAGCGCGCGGAATCCTCCCATCGATCCAATCCCGACGAGTCCACGGAGAAGAAGGGCAGAGCCCAAGCAGCAGCCGCAGCAGCGGCAGCAGGAGAATAAGCGGGAAAGGCAGAAGAAGAAGAGGAAGTCATCTGGGCTCAGCTCCAGCGGAACGTGACTGAAATTTTAAGGCCGCCGTGGACGTGGTTCGCAGTCGCAATCGCAATCGCGCGAATCTGCTCCAACACTCACACACACACGGACGAGGACTCCGTAGAATCCTCGTTCCCAGGCTCCTCGGCCGCGATCGATCCGGCGATTTCCGCCCGACCAATGGTCGCCGAAGTCTCCTCGCCGAGGTTCTCGCATGCGACTCCGCCCTTCGCCCCGACTTCTCCCATGCGACTTCGTCGGTTTCGGGTTTCGGCTGCCGGAGTCTCGAGTTCTGTGTTTGTTCATTCAAGTGGAGCCCATGCGAAGTCATTCGGAAGCGAAATCATTAACGGGGATTCAAACCGCCCTCTTCGCAACTTCTCCCATGCGATCCCACTCGCCGACGTCCGACTCCCATGCTAGATATTTAGGTAGCGAAGGACGTCGCTCGTCCACTCGGGCAGTCGGACGGACGGAGACGCACATGAAATGCCACGATTCAACACCTCGCCTCATTAGCCGAGCTCGATTCATGTGATTAGGACGGAGCCACTACAGCAACGGCAACACCTTCGCTCCAGCAGCAAAAGACGAGCGCTGCGAGCTGGAGCCGGTCGGGGGCTGGCGACGGGCCCGCTGGCCGCTCGGACAGGTGGACGCCTTAATTAAGGGCCGGCAAACGAAACGAAACGAGACCCTCCGGAAGCCCGCCCGGACCGACTTCCAATGGGAGCCTCGACTCGTCTCGGTTCGTCCTCGCAGCCCCGGGGACCGGCAGCCGGGAGCCGGGAGTCGGGAGCATTTCATTTGGAGCGTTTAAGGTCGAAAAACAAACCTCCGCACGAGCGGGGCCCCGAGGCAGCCACACACGCACACGCCGCGCACACACACACCGACGACACCTCGAACGCACACAGACGGACGCCCGGCTGACGGTGCTTAAGCTCGCCGCGGCTCGGCGAGAGTCGCTCGTTTTTCGGCTCCGAGGCTTCGAGGCTCCTGCGGTCGGTCGGTCGGTCGGTTTTTCTCCTGCCGCCGAGCGAGCGCTCGAGGTCCTGCCCGCGCTCGGAACCGCCCCGCCCCGATCTGCAACTGGATAATGATACGGTTTGGCTCGGTGCGGTTCGCACGGCGCGTACCCTCGGGCCGGGCTGAGGGCGGGCTGCGAGCGGAGTCGGTGGGAACGGGAGCGAGACAGAGACCGAGACGAAGAACGAGGAGGATCCGGTTGAAGCCGGACTGACGGACGGACGGACGGACGCGTGTGGAGCGGCCGAGCCTCGGGGCGAACTCGCCGTCCGCCGGTCGTGGGTCGGCGGGGATGCGAAGGGGTTCCAGCAACAGCAATGGCATCGTCGCTGTTGCTGACGATGGCGGGAGGGCCGAGAAGTTCCGACCGAAATAGGGACGGTGATAAAAGTTGGCAGCCCCGGCGGAGGAGTCAAATTTGAATTCATTCACAAAGTTTGCGCCACTCGCTCTGTGCTGTCGTTGTTGCCATTGCTATTGTTGTCGACTTTGTCCTCGGCCCCGGCGTCGGCTGGCGGGACGGGGCGGGGCGGGGCGGTGCGACTCCGGGGCTCCTGGAATTCGCCGCTCGAGGCACTTGGTCTTGGTCTTGGTCGGAGTCTTCGTTGAAACCCGCGCTGCGGCTCCGACGAGACGAGGAGCCCCAAATCGCTCTCGAGGTGCCTCGTTACACGTTAATTTCTTCTCCACTGATTTTTGGCGAAGTCATCTCGTGTTTTCCCCACATCACACACTCACGTTCGGCCATTGATCGACGCTTTCGCAACGCCAAGCGTCGAATCTGACGGATGTCATCAATCACGAGCGCCGCGGGCGACGGTCGCGGATGCAGATCGAGACGTCCCTCGTCCCCCGTTCCGCGCCTTCGCCCCCCCTACTCTGGGCCGCGTCTTCGCGTCGGAAATTGATTGCCAACATTTTGTCAAACAGAGGCTGCTGCCGCTGTTGTCGTCGTCGGTGCAGCTCCGGGGCTCCGGGCGGCGCTCAGCGGCCGCTACCGTTCGGCGGCCTCGCCCCGCGCCGCGCGCCCCTCGGCCAATTAGGCCCCTGATTTACGACAATGTTTCGGCACTTGGCGACGGCGACGGCGACGCGATCGCGACCCTTCGATCGGGACGGGAGCCGGAGGTCGGTGTTGGATGAGGGGACGCCAAATAAACCGCATCGCACTTCGTCACTAACCAGCCCTCTCTCTCTCTCTCTCCCACAGGACGAAGCGAGCCGCCCGTGGGCGTCGGCGACCCCTGCGCCGGCTGCAACAAGCCGATCCTCGACAAGTTCCTGCTGAACGTCCTGGAGCGCGGCTGGCACGCGTCCTGCGTGCGCTGCTGCGAGTGCCTGCAGCCGCTCACCGACAAGTGCTTCAGCCGCGAGTCGAAGCTCTTCTGCCGGAACGACTTCTTCAGGTGAGTCCGAGTCCGAGTCCGAGGCCGTCCTTCGTCCGTCCGGCGGTGCGCCCCGCTGTCCGTCGCCTCATTCATCCATTTCTAATTAAATCGCGGCACAGCGCCGGTGCGAGCAGGGCATGGAAGGAAGCAAACACAAAGAGCTCGGGGGAGCGCAGAGGGACGCAATCAGCGCGGGATGGCTGGGAGCCCCATAAAAAGTCCCCCGACCACCGGCGTTCACGGGTCCACCACCCCAACCGCCTGTCCCGGCTGAATGCACCGGCCCCGGTCGTGTTTGTCCTCGACAAGGGCCCTTCAGCCGGCTTCTGTCCGCCGGAGCCCCTCCTCCGTCCGTCCGCGGGCCCCCGACGCTCGACCAATCAATCGGGCTCCGAGTCGGGTCGAGTCGAGTCATTTGCATGTGGCGCGAATCGCCGAGTGCGTTTTTATGGCCCAGCGGTGCCTCCGAGTCCGAGTTCCATCCGATCCCACTCCGACTCCGACTCTGGCCGTGGTCGTCGTTCGGCCGCCCCCACCGCGCTTTCTTTCATTAAATTTGCATTGATTTGCCGGCATTTGCGACGACTCCCGCGCCCTGATCGATTGCGCCCGGTCTCCCGTTTACTTTCGCTCGCGCGGTCTGTTTTTTCAAGACGGCATCTGCGTTTGATTTGGCGCTGATTGAAAGCTCTGATTGTGCGTCTTCTTCGCGCGGCTGGGCGACGGCGACGGCGACGTCGCCTCGACAAAAGCGCCGCTAATTGCATTTCTGGCCTGCTGCTGACGGGTCTCTTTAGCTTTAACCGGCCCAGGCCCTCTAACCTGCTCCATCTCTCTCTCTCTCTCTCTCTCTCTCTCTCTCGTTGCAGGCGGTACGGCACCAAGTGCAGCGGGTGCGGCCAGGGCATCGCGCCCTCGGACCTGGTGCGGAAGCCGCGCGACAAAGTCTTCCACCTGAACTGCTTCACGTGCTGCATCTGCCGCAAGCAGCTGAGCACCGGGGAGCAGCTGTACGTGCTGGACGACAACAAGTTCATCTGCAAGGACGACTACCTGCTGGGCAAGACGCCCGGCAGCGGGCACCACTCGCTGAGCGGTGAGTCACCAGTCCATCAATCCATTCCATCCATTCCATCGACCCTTCGATCGCGATCGCCGCTTCCCCCCATTCCGAGCAGTTTTCCAGAGGATTCTGCCTAAGCCAATGCGAAATAGTAATTGCAGTGAAGCCACTTGTCCGTTGGGCCGACGACCTCCCGATGTCGTAGTAGGAACCCTAGTTCGCTAGTGGAACAGGGAGTTCGGCTCCTGGCTCGAGATCGTCGGCCACCGCGCTGTTGGGTGGGGCCGACGGTTAGCGGCGTTGAAGCCACAACGGCTGCTAAACAATTGCTCCATGCAAGGCAAGGCACGGCATCAAAGACAACAACTACCAATACAGCAACAACAACGGCTACTAAAACAATAGCGACGCCGAGATTTACAGCCGAGAACAACAGCAACAGTCGTTTTGCCACTGCATTGTTTAGTTCTGCAGCCGCACATGTTGTCGATGCTGCTGCCTTTGTTGTTGCTAACATTGTCGTCATTGTTGTTTTTGTTGTTGTTGTTGTTGTTGTTGTTGTTGTTGTTGTTGTTCTGGCATAAAATTTACACTTCACTTAAGCGATTATCGACACCAGCCACGATGCGGGAATAGCAAAAACAACAACAACAGCAACAATAACTCATGGTCTAATCGTGATGGTCGAAGGCAACATTTGCAAAAATTTCGCGTTTTTCTCGTTGTTGTTGGTGTGGTTGTTTTTGCCTTCGCTGTTGTTGTTGTTGTTATTGTTGTGATAGCCGCTGTTGTTGTTGGGCTGTTGCTCTGCGCCGTGTTAATTGTTTGTAATCGTTTTGCAACAACGCCGCAGCCCCGAATCTGCAGCGAGGGATCGATTTGGAAAACGGCGCGCTGAGAATTGAAAATCTTGCACCAGGCATCGCGATGAAACTCGACGCTGCAGCGATTTCCCGAAACCCGCCGGTGCCGAGAGCGAGAGCGAGAAAAAGTCGCTGCTCCGGCACCTGCAGCCCGCGAAAAACACATGAACACATGAAGTCGTGGCTGGCACTCGGGCTTTAATTTCCAGCTTGAATGTCGACCACAAACTTACGGAAAATGATCTGGAAATGGGAAAACACAAACATACGGCAAAGGCAAATAAAACGGAAAAATTCATGGGAACCCGGATCCACGGCGGCCGCGTTCGAAGGGCTGCATCTTCGCGTTGCCAAATGTTGGGTAAATGTTTGCCCTGCGACAACGTCAAATGAACCAACATTGAAAGCAACAACAACAATGTCGAAAACAAGAAAAACAATAACAGCAAGCAGGCAACCATCGGGAACGAGAACGAGAAAAGAACAAGAACAACTCGAGCTTTGTTCGAAAGTTTCGATGCGAGCGCGCGAAAACAAATGGAGGCGAGTGCGGGGCGGGGCAAGGGCGTGGCAGGAGGACGAGTGCGGCGTATCCGGCAGCTATTTTGCGAGCAAACACACACACAGCCAGACACCCAGACAGACAGACGAACAGCGGGCGACGGGGGCCCGACGGACGGAGCCCTGAATGCAAAACGTTCCTTTCACACATTTCAAAGGCAAGCAAATGAAAAATTCAAGAAGCAAAGATAAGACAGAGACAGTGGAGAAGCAGCGGGAGCGGAGGAGGGCGCAGGGGGCCGAAAGAAAGCCAGAAGAAGGAGGAAAACACTGGCAATTGTTGCAAGAGCAACAAAGCGAAGCCATCAACAAACACTCGCCCACACACACGCGCGGCAAGAGTTGCCAACTGTTGGAGTTTATTTTCAATTACAACAACAGCGATTTGATTTGAATTTGAATTTGAATTTGAGTTTGTATTTGACAAGGAAGAAGAGCAAGACGACCAGGCCAGAATAATATAACGAAAACAAAATCCGAAAACATTTATCTGCGAGATTGTGCACGAGGGTCCACGGCGACGGCAGCAACACGAAAAACAGCAACAGCAATGAGGGCAATCAAAATAATCACTACAAGAACAACACCAGGGACTGGGACGGAGGACGGGGTGGAAGAGGAAGAGAATAAGAGGCAGAAGAAGAAGAAGAAGCCATCGTGTTTCTCGTTTTCACATTTCATCAAATTTGCAAAAATTTTAAATAAACATTTTATGATGGAAAATACGAAGAAGACACGAAGAAGAAGAACAAGAACGTGTAACTGACACTCACACACACACACACACACAGACACAGACAGACACAGACACAGGGCACAACATAGCGAGCTCGGTGTGGCCCGAGGCAGAGCGAGCGACGAGAGGTGAAGGGTCGGGGCGATCGAAGGGACCGGGCACGGGGGACGAGGGGCAAATGTCCCCAAGGTTAAAGCAGGCGGAGCGCGTGTATTGTGTGCGTGTGTGTGTGTGTGTGTGTGTTTGTCTCTCCTTCGTCCGTCCGCCGGCTGGCGAACGATCTGCAGCTCGCAACGCTTCAGTTTTAACTTTCATAACGACGACTACCCCAATGGCAACAACAATTAAAACAACATTCCCAAACACACACACAAACAGACATTCCCACACACGCACACGCCTCCGAGCGCTGGGGAAATTTCTTCACGGACGGACGGACGGACGGACGGACGTTTGAGCTCCTGCGAGCGAGCGAGTCCACTTTAAAGCGTGCAAAGCTCTTTATGGGGCCTATAAAGAGCACACACACACCCGCACACGCACAGCCGTGCGGCGTCTGGCCCGCCCACACCCTCCCGCCCCGCTCCGCGCCGAGTGGACCCGCGGCCGCCTGCCGACAAAATGGAGATGCCTCGGAAGCCGACGACATTTTCGTTACATCCTGGCCCCGAAACGTCGAACGTTTAAATTTAATGTCGACAACGGAGTTGTTGCTGTTGCTGTTGCTGTTGTTGTTGGTGTTGTAGGTGCTGCCGTATCGCAAAGGACAAAAATACTACCAGGCGAACGAGTCACGGAAGCGGAAGCGGAGGGAGGGGAGGAAGAGAAGATGAAGCGACGAAGCTGTCAAAAGTTTTCCATGACCTGCAGAAAGTTTGCGAAAACTTTTTCACTCACTCGTTGGCTCCCGTCCGTTTTGCACTCATTGTCCCCACTTTTGCGCTCTCGCTCTCGCTCACTCCCACTCCGACGCTGCCCCTCCCCCTGCCCCTCTCTCGGCTGGTTTATCTTCTCCGCTCGCATTTGCTGCCCCTTCAGTTTGTCGGGCCTCGCACTTGTCTCGCGGCCCGACCCCGACCCCGACCCCACCCCTCGGCCACGTCCGCCGCCGCCCCCAGTCGCGCTCATGCGCACTCGCCCCCTCTCGCTCTCTCGCTCCCGCTCTCGGCCGTCTCCCACGCACCCTCCGACCTGGGTCGCTGCGCTCTCGAATCGAACTCGGACCCGACGCCCGGTCCGGCTCCGGCTCTCGCTCTCCGGAGTCTGCGCCGCGCGCCGCCGCCCCCCAGGCCCGCCCACGGCGCCCACCCCGGCCGGCGGCGCGCTCTCGGCGCACAAAATGGCGCGCACGACGACTCGCTTCCCCAAGGAGCGCGGCTCGCTCTCACTCGCCCTCTCTCTCTCTCTCTCTCTTTCGCTCCGCCGAAACCACCCCGGGTTCGTGGGCCGCGTCCCGCACGTGTGGGCCGTAAATTCGTGTGTTAAGTGGCTGCGTAAGAAGCGCGAACGCCCCCCGCCGCCCTCGCCCCCGCTTCCGGTGGCGCTTCCTCCGTTTCCGATTTTTGTCGCGTTGTTGTTGGCGCGGCCCACAATTAACATAATTAGTCGAAGGTGTTGCGGCGACGGCGACGGCGACGGCGACTCATTAGCGTCTCGCTCTTAATTGCGTTAATTGCGTGCCGCGGATACGCGCGTCTGGCAACGCTGCCCGGGTGCGCGCTCCGAGCGACGGCCCCAGTGTGTGACAATCGCGGCGTCTCCGCACGTGTGCGAGTGTGTGGGTGAAAAGAAATCCTTCGCAGGGCCTCGGGCCTCGAGGGCCTTCGGCGAAGGCTCGCGAGCCCCGCAATTCCGTGGAAAAACGCGCCGCTCCTCGCGCCGCGCAGGCCGGACGTCCGCCGCCGCTTCCACAAATGGCCGCCGGCAAGGAGGCGCCGCGTCGCCAGCGGCCGCCGGCAAGGAGGCGCCGCGTCGCCAGCGGCCGCCGACGGCCGACGCCGCTTCTCGGACCCGCCTCCATCCGCACCGCCGGCTCTAAAACGCGCCGCCGACGTTGCAAACGGCGTTGCCTCCGGACCGCGTCCGCCGCCGCTTGGCCGAGGTCCCTCGAACGACGTGGAGCGCGCGGCGCCACCGGTCGGCCGGCCGCTCGTTCGTTGGTTCGTTCGCGAAAATCGCCGCCCGACGCCGCGTTTCCCGAGGTCTGGCGCACGTGGGACGGTTGTCGCGTTGCCAATGGCGGTGTTGCCGGCGGCCCGGCGGACCTCGGGACCCGCCGTCGCTCTGACAGCTGGCAACGACAGTTAATCACGGCCTAACTGCGAATCGCCGTCCATCAAGACTTCGTCTGCCGCCGCTGGCTCGTGTTGCTTGGTAGTCATTGCAGTAGTCATCGTCGTTGTTGTTTGTGTTACTGTTTTTACTGTAGTTGCTGATGTTGTTGTGGCGGATCCTGACACATGTGCCATTTTTCTCGGCGGCTGTCAAAACGCTCCTGCTCCGCTCCTTCTCCCTCGTGACGTCCGCGCGCGCTTCGTCGTTCACCAGAATCGCGCCAACCCCTCCGCCTTCGCACCCGCCCCACGGCCCCGAGCCGTGCGTCGGGAAGTTAATTTTTATGGCGCACTTTGCGGCATTTTCAGCGAAATTTATGATTTCCCCCTTTTCGCTCTTTAAACCCAGCAGAAACAACAATGACACCGGGCGAAACGTCCGTTTTAAGCCGCCCGCCCCCGGCGCCCCTCGAAAGGGTCGCAGCGAGGTGGGCGGCGACGCCGAGGGGGGAGGGGTCGAGGCTGTGGTCAGTCGAGAGCCGGGTCCGGCTCAAGCGCTCACATAACTTTCGTCGTTTGATGGGCGCGTTTTTTACGAGGGTCCGACGCATAAAATGCTGCTGCTTTCGTCGTTGTTGCTGCTGTTGTTGTAGTTGCTGTCGTTATTGCTGTTGTTGCTGTCGTTGTTACAATGGCTCCAAGATGACTTACTACAACAACGTCCATCCACACATGGGTCCCGCCGCGCCGCCGCGCCGCCGCCAACCGCGGCCGGCCGAGGTCACTTTTTCACTCTTCCTTTGATCGACGATACATTTTATTATGGTACATTATGGTATTGCTGTTGTTGTTGTCGTCGTTGTGGATACTGTAACTATTGTTGTTATTGCTGCGGTGTACTTTTACCACAGTGTTAAATTTTATGTGACATTACTTGGGTTTTGGGTTTTGGGCTTTTGTCGAGGTCTCTGCGTCGGCTGCAGCGCGGCGTCTCCGCAGAAACCTCATAAAACACGTTTTATGAATGGCCGGGTCGTCGGGGACGTGGCCCCATCGACTCGCAGATGAAGTGTGAATCGACGAGGTGGCCCCGAGGGCCCCGTCGACCGCCCCAGGCCGCCCGGTCAATCGCGGAAATCCACGCAGATTTCACTTTCAGGCCGCAGTCGCCGCCGGATCGAACCCAATCGCGCTATCGGCCAATCTGCCTCCCGCGACCCTGCCCGCGCCTCGCGCCCACTCGACCCGGGGCTCATGAAATCCACTCGTTTCTGCGAAAGCTCCCATTAAAGCTGGCCCAAAGCTCCGCTCTGGCGGCCACTGATTTCGCGGCGACCGCGGAGGAAGCCACAGGGACGGGCCTGGGAAGCCGGGACCAGGCAGTCGAGTGGCGTCGTAAACCTGGATGTGATGGGGAATTCGGGGAAATTCCGAGAGCTTTCGCCGACGACTGGCTTTAAAGCTGTGGAGAAGAGCAGTCGATGGGAGTCGGAGATGCCCGAGCTCGCTTTCCTGGTGCCCTCAGCTCGCTCGTTTTATTCGCCTCTAACTTATCGCTTCGCACCTTTCGCCCTACTCCGATTTCGTAATTTGGGTCTCTGATTTGACTTGTTTCGGCCTTTGGTCTCCCGCCTCCTCCTCCTCCTCCTCCTCCTTCCACGGCCCAAAGTGTTTTTTTATATTTATTTCTTCGTGTTTTGGAGTTGATTTATTTTCGTTTAATGTGCACTTATTTCCCACTCGCCTGTCTTCGCGTTCATTTGTCGCCAGCTCGCCCGGGTTTATTCACGTTTTTATCGTTGTCTTCACTTCGTCCGCTCCTCAAAGTCGTCCCGGGCCTCGCCGCAATTGTTCTGCCGTTGATGGCCCTCTTTAACTCATTTATTTTATTCCGCCTTTACTTTTATTCCGCTCTTATTTTTACTCCGCCTTTATGTTCCGTCAAACCCTCCGCTCGACGCGGCTTGATGAGGTGTCGTCGGCGAGGTGACCACGTGTGATTTACGGCCTGGACCCTCGCCCCCTCCCACCCAGGCCTTCCTCGTCACCTGCCCTCAGCCCCGCCCACGGCCAGCGAGTCTCCTCCATTCGGTCGCCCGCTCGCGCGCCTCGCCTTAATTTGGAGATTCACATTTTCGGCTTTAAATTCCCGCAGCTCGGATTCGACGGCCACCCCCGCCCTCGGCCCCCATTGAGGACTCGCAGATCCGTCTCATATTTCAAAAGCAGCAGAAAAGTTAAACCCGGCCTCTGCCTCGCCTCCCTCCCCGCCCTCGCCCTCGCCATCGACATCGCCCTCGACATCGCCACCTCGCGCCCCGTCGACGACACGTCGCACAACGGCAACCATTTTGAAAAATAAATCCCCAACAAATCCCCAGCCGCCCCGCGGGGTGGGCCTCGGCTCGCCAACCCTGCCCGATGCCGCCGAGCCGCCCTGCTGCGCCGGCCGGGGGCGGAAGGAAAATAAACGACAAACTGAAGCGAATCGTATCGAAACGAAACGAAACGAAAGGAAGCGGAAGGGGCGAAGGGAGGGGAGGCGAAGGCGGATGCGGAGGTGCTGGGGGGACTGCGGGAAATAAACGTGAAAATGGATGCCGCTTCCTCTTCTGCCTGCGTCCACCCTGCGCACTCGAGGGGATCCGGCTGTCGAAGCGGCGGACGCGGACGGCGGACGGCGAACGGCGAAGGTAAAAGGCTGAGTCGGCGGCTGCGACAGGGCGGAAGCGATGCGCCTGCCCCGGGGTGTGCGTGTGTGGCTGTGTGAGTGACGGAGAGCGCGGGCGTGTAGGTGTGTGTCTCTGCCTCCGTGTTGGTATGTGCTCGGGAAAAATAAGGTTATGTACACAAGACAAAGAAGGCAAAACTTTTGCCGAGAGTCATGAAAGCAACAACAGCAACAGCAACGGCCACGGCAACGGCAACATCCACATCATCAACAACAACAACAACAACAACAAGGACAACGAGAAGTAGATGTAGAAGAAAGGGGGGGAGGCGCAGAAATAGAAGGAAAAACAGATTCGCTGTGGAAAATGGCATCGAAATCGATTTTCGGAGTCGGGAAAGGCGAAAGAAAGAAAAAGGCAGTGGGAAAAGTAGTTAGAAAAGTAGGGGCAAAGGGGGAGGGCGGAAAAATAGGTGGCGAAGAGTT
The DNA here is from genome assembly GCA_947389925.1 of Coelopa pilipes. Taxonomy (NCBI): domain Eukaryota; kingdom Metazoa; phylum Arthropoda; class Insecta; order Diptera; family Coelopidae; genus Coelopa; species Coelopa pilipes. Next base: position 18,725,675 of record OX376700.1, read on the forward strand.
GGAGGCGCGGGACGGAAGGGAACAGGGGGAGATGGGCAGAGAGGTATGAAAAAAATCGATGAGCGAGATGTTGAGAAGGAAAATCCACGGAACGGAAACATCGGGAGGAACTCGAGAACTCGAGGAACATCGAACGGCTCCGAGTGGGAAAATAATAAGGGCCGAAGAAGAACAAGCACCGGCTCTGATTGCGAACGAACGAAGGCAAATAAGAGCGGGACAAAAAGCGCCCACGAGCCAGAACCGCAGGCAGAGGGTGGAGCAAGCAATGCCGAAGGAAAGACAAACAGGAAACCATTTGAGGTAAAGTTTCCGAAGTTGCCGAGCGGAATCGAGGGGCCGGCGAGGGTCACGGTGGCCCTCGGCCTCTCGGCGCGCAGCCTTAAAGCTGGATCGAGTCCTCCCGAGGAGCCCCCTTTCGGGGCCCTGGCCAGATGTCGTCGTCAGCCGTCGTCAGAGCGATCACGGCGACGACAGCGGCATCGACGCCCACGACAGATGTCGCCGAGGGGACGGGGCGAGGGACGAGGAGGGGTCGAGTGAAGCCTGTCGAAGTATTTGCGGTTGCCCTGTTTCTCCGGTTATTGCTGCCGTCGTTGTTGCTGTCATTTTCCCTGTTGCTGTTGTTGCTCACCTCCTTGTTGTTGTCCTCGTTGTTGTTATTATTATTTTTCGTTGTTGTTGTAATGTCTGCCGCTGAGCGGCCGAGCCTGCAGCTGATGCTGCGGCTGCGGTCGTGGCGACGGCGACGGCGCCCATTGGCGGGTGTTGCTTCCAGATCCCCCGTGGCCACCCCCACCACTCCACCTCGCTCTATCTCTTTCGCTCGCCCTCGCGTCGCTGGCGTCCACCCCCTGTCGCACACCCCTCCCCCTCACTCCCACCACTCCCCGCATCCGACCCACGCCTTTGTTTTTTTCCTGTTTGCGATTTCCCTCGGATGATGTCTGTGGCGGCGGCGGCAGCGGCAGCGGCGGCGAGTGTTGTGGTTGTTGTTGTTGTTGTTGTTTTCGGTCTTCTTGCTCTTGTCGACGTCGTTGTTGTGGCTGTAGTCCTCGTTGTTGTTGGTGCTGTTGTTGTTGTTGTGGCGTTTTCCTTTTATCTGAACGAGCGATCTTTGCCATTGGCTGCCTCCATGGGAATCCATAAATAAGTATCCGCATTCATATCGCATGTGTGGCTGACTGGGCGGGTGTGTGTGAGTGCGAGTACGAGTGTGGGTGCGTGTGTGTGTTATCGACTGCTGGCCCGTCGCCACCTCCCCGCACCGCCCGCCCAGCCCTCTCGCTGCGAATTCATATTTCATATCCTGGGCACGAAGCTCCGCAAGGATTTCGTTTCGTCGTCGTCGTCGTCGTCGTTTTCTTTCTTCCCCCGACCACGCTCTGCTTCGGCTCCTTCTTCTGTGGCTCGTCGTTGCTGGTGTTGTTCTTGTTGTTGTTGTTGTTGTTGTAAGTTGCAGATACAGGCATCATAAATAAGTATCTGCTATAAAGTCCTGCCGCCGCCCCGGCAACGAGTCCCGTCCGCTGTCACTCGAGGATTTTCGCATATTATTTATTGACCTCTCGCCCGCTCCGTCTCCCTGTCTCTTTCTCTATCTGTCGGTCCCTCGAGCGCCTCCGCCCGTCCCGGCTGGGCGCGTCCCTCCGCCGTCCCCGGCGTCCTCGTCGACCTCGACGGCCTCGCCTGCGCCCGGGCTTAGAACGAGTTCCATGTTTTATCGCTTTTATTATTTTCGCTTCCAGTTTATTATTGTTATTGCTATTATTATTTCGTGCATGCAGATTTTCGACTCGCCGCCCCTCCCGCGCCGCCATCGCCCGGATGTCCTTCCGGCGTCCGCACGAGTCCGTGTGCTCGGGCGTCGTCGCTGGTGGCCGTGTGTGTGCATCTGCATATTTATTGTATATTGCATAGATTTGTTATTTCTGATAAATATTTTCCCAAATATTACAACTCCCTCGCACCCCAACCCCACCCCCTCGCTCTCTCGCTCCATCGGCTGTGTGCGATGCTCGCCGGCGGAATTTGCAGGGCAAATATTTTTGTTTTCCCTGCGAGTCGCCAAATGTTTTGCGAATTCCGAATGCCGTGTCCGCAAAAACACGCAGATGTCGAGTTATCGCCGGGCGACATCGCGCCCCCGGAATTAAAGCAGAGAAAATCGCGGACTATCGAGAGCTCTTTATTGAGCGCAGGTCGATGGGAAACGAGTCGGAAGTCGCTTCGCTGCGCCCTTCGAGGCCCCGAAATTCATTCGCTATTTGAACAGGCGTCGGCCTCTTGCACGACTCACCCGGTCCCGAGCGATCCACGCGCGAGGCAGAGGCGCGGGAACCCGGGACTCCGCGGCGATCGCGCCTCGGCCTCGGCCTCGGCCTCAAGCCAAGGCATCGCGAGCCGGCCGCGGTCGCCGGGCTGCCGTCGGAGCTGGCCACGCCGATGATTTACGGAGGCACCTGTAGTGGCAGCCGCGCCTCCCGTCCCGCGGCCAACGATCCACGGCGCTCGGCGCTCTTAACACTCGGCATCACGCGAAACGGCGCTGGGGAAATAATTGCCGCGGGTCCGGTGGCGAAGGGGTGGGGAGCAGCAGGGGCCGGGATGGGAAATAATTTGAAAATCATTGGGGCGGGAGGGCGCACGGGCCGCGGCTGGCCGACGTCGTAAACGAAGGCAAATCTTATTTCATGCCAAAATAGACAATTACACCAACATGCAGCGGCAGCCCGAACAACAGCAACAACAGGAACAACAACAGGAACACCACAAATAACAACAATCGCCGCAGTATCATCAGCGCCAACAACAAAGAGCAACAACAACGACAACAACATCATTCAACGCGATAAACGCCTCGTGTGCGCATAATTTTTAATATTTTATGCGAGTGCGCGCTTGTTGTTGTTGCTGGCTTTGCTATTTGCAAAGGAAAGTCTGGCATCGCTGCGAGGCTGTACCGTGTGCTCCGAGTGCTCTCGGCCTGTCCTCGCAGAGCCATAAACTTGTGAATAATTAAAATGCTTGAGCGCAGCAGCAACAACAACAACAACAACACTATCACCAACTGCGCTTGCAACAACACCATTGCCATCATCAGCGACGATACGACCGTCGGGAGCAACACCAACAACAGCAACAACAATAGCAACGCCAGCAGCAACAGTCGTAAAAAGATACGACAGTCGAAGGAAGCCACTTGAGCCCCCTCCCCTGCCGCCCCCGCCCATCGACCCCACGACTGTAAATTTCGAAAGCTGAAAAAGCTCCGAAATTTACGTCGTCGGTTTTTTCGCGCCCTCCCTCCTGGCGTTTCTGGCTGCGGTTGTTCGTGTTGTTGTCTTTGGCAATTCGCGGCTTTAACGAGCTTTCGTCGAGGCCACGGAGGCGATGGCGCGACCCCCACCCTGCCACGCCCCAGCGCCTTCGACGGCCCACCTCAGCCCGCGTCAAGCGCTCATAACGGGCTGCGAATTGGGATCGCGGCAGGAGCCACCGGCGCAGCAGCAACAACAGTCGACGGCGCCTCCGCTCGCACCGGGTCGCACCAGGGGTGCGAGCGAGCGGACCATTTGGGAAGTGGGAGACCATTTGGGAGACTTCGACCGAAATTTCTCGCCTGAACGCGGGCGTTTCCCGGCCCCTTCTTCTGGCGTTCCCTCGGCCCTCGCCTGGGATTCCACTCGACGCCGGCTTTTCCCACGACCGCCGGACCGACGCGTATTGAGGTGAGCGGCTGGGCACTTAAAGCGCCGCTACTATCGACAACAACATCAGCAACAGTGCCATCTGCGGCCAACAACAGCAACAATAATAAAGAACAGACCACAACAACAACGGGCCGCACTGCGAAACGACGGAGCGCGCGTCGCCTCCCGAAGGTTCCCACATGCGATTCCTCGGCCCGGAGTCGTAAAACACCTCGGCACCCCACACCGCCCCGCCCCGCCCCTGCCTGTCGCCGGCGAGGTGCGAACAGTTGGCAACCCTGCGACCGCCTGACGCGCCGGCGACGGCCCAGGGCGGACCCGGCCCGCTGGCGGCGCGCTCGCTCTGGATTCGACGCGATCGGCGCGACGCGGTTCGGATCGCATCGGTTCGACGCGGCCCGGATCGGGTCGGTTCGGCGGGGATCCCGACGGTTCCTGGCCCCACTGGCGGCGTTTATCGCGCGTGAAAATGAAGTTTCGGTTTAATTTTCGCTCGACAGCGAATCCACGGAAAATAATAAAATCGACTCCAGTCACCGCGAGCGACGCGACGCGGGCCCGCACGGAGACCGGGGCCGCGAGGGCTGGGCGGCCTGCGGCGATAAAGAGGCAGCACTGGAAAATAGTTCATTTATTGTTGTTGTCGTTGTCGTTGTCGACTGTCGTCGCTGGCTCGGCTGGCTCGGCTGGCTGGTTCCGCCTGAATGCTCGGCGTTATTGGTTTTGCTGCCCGCGTTCGAACGAAATTGCGGTTTTATGTCCGCAGCCAGAGGTCGGTCGGGCCGTCGGTCTGTCGCTCGGAGGGACCGACCGAGGGCTGAGCTGGGCCCCCGCCCAACCACACGCCGACCCCTGCCCCCCACAGCCGACTGGCACAGCGTCGTCCGTCCGCCGGGTCCGAGCTCGGGCGCTGCCGGAGCCGGAGCCGGAGTCGCCGCGGCTGACGGATAGAATGACGAATGGGCCATAAACGGGCTCAAATTAATGTGGCAACATGGTCAGGTGCCGCGCGGCGATGACGAAGCCGGCCGGGCCAAAGTCGAAGCCCGGGCGGTGGCCGACGTGGTGGGCGGGGCGGGGCGGAGCGGACGGGTGAGTGTCACAAATGCGCGGCGCGCTCCATTTGTTCCGCTCTTGAGTCACCGGTATCGCGATCGGCCATCGCCATTCATCGCCTCCAGCGGACGTCGCCAACGTCGCCAACGTCGCCAACGTCGCCACCGTCGCCGCCGTCGTGTGCGTGTTGCTGATAAAAGTCCCATTGGGAAATGCGAGAGATGAGAAAATGCAGCTCACTTGTTTCCACAAGAACAACGCAGCCCAACAACAACCTCAGCAGCTCTGCTACAACAACACCAACAACGGAGCCACAATAAAACGAGCTCTATCTGGGTCAGCAGCGCTTTCATCGCCGCGCTCTTTACGGGCCCCTTTTACTGCGCCGTGATTTACACCCGATGCCCGGCACTACTCGGGGCCTCCTCGGGCCGGGGCGGCGTCCGGGTCTCTGGAGGCCACAGGCTGAGTCACCGGGCCACGTCGTTGGAGTCGCTCGCGCGAGACCCCCAGACCCGCAGGAAGGCAGACCCCAGCCTGCGCAGTCCGGACGACATCCTTCCGAGTCCCCGGCCAGCCTCGGCCGGGTGTGCGAGGCTCGCAGACAACGCGGACGATCCTCGCGAACGATGGGTCGAGGCCGTGCGATTCGGCGCCGTCTCGCTCGCACGCCAGCTGCTCTGCCCCTGTCGCCGCCTCCGGCTGGTTTGATTGGCGTCGGTCAACAACTGTTGGTCTGACTGATGTTGTTCCCCTTCTCCCTCTCCCTCTCCCTCTCCCTCTCCCTCTCTCACGCTCTCGCTCGCGCCCTCCTTGTGTGTTCTTTTTTCGTGGTCGTCTCCCGCCAGGCGTTGTTTGCTTCCCAAACAACAACAATCGGCAACCTGGCCTGCGGGAATGAAATCGCTCGCTCGCTCGCTCGCTCCGTCCGGCGCTGCCAAGAGCCAGGGCAGAGCCGAAGGTGAGGCGCAGACGACGGCGGGGCATCGCGGAAGGATTTGGATCAGAGTTTTGAAATTGATACACGACAAAGAACAACACGGCAGCAGCGGCAACAATGGCAACGTCAACAGTGTTGCCCTTTTCCAACAGTTGTTCCCGCTGTTGTTGTCTTTATTGTTATTGTTTTGTTATTGTTTTTGTTATTCTTTCATTCCAACGCGCTCTCGTGTTTTCTCCGCAATTCGCCGGGACTTGAATGGGATTCGAATGTTTTCGCAAACCGCGCGTCAGGCGGAAGGAGCCGGATCAGAAGGGAGGGGGATGAACGGGAAGGGGCGAAGGACAACATGTAGGAAGCTGCAAAAACACCGCCAACAGGAACCGCGTTGGCAACAATGGGCCCAGATTGCCTTTCGTTCTTTGCAATTGGGCTTCCTTCGACCTCTGCTCCTGCTCCGATTCGCTGATGGAAAATTTCGCTGTGCTCGCCTGGCGACCCGGGTTCCCACGCCCGGGCCGAGGCCTCCGCCGGCCTCTTCTGGCACCCACCCTGCGCCCCCTCCGCTCTCTCTGGGGTCGCGACTCGTTGCGTCTCCAAGTCCGGCCGAACGCTGATCTGAATCCTTGGATTCCTCATCTCGCGCAATCCGCCCCTCCGATCCGATTCTCGAGCGCCCTCCACAGACAGTAAAAAACGGCGCCCTCGTCCTCAGCCGGCCGTCCTTTATTTGCCAATCGTTTGTCGCAAAACAGTGCCTTCATCTCCCGCAGCCGCGCCCCACCCCGATTCACTCGTCCTTTGATCCTTTTCATGTCGCTGTCACTTTGACATCTCGTGCTCTTGTCGCCGAATCCTCCCGCCCCCCAACAACAACAGCAGCGGCCGCAACTTATCGCACGGCGGCAGGCGGGCGGACGGACGGACGGACGGTCGCCAGGACGACTCGGCGCCCTTGTTGTTGTGGAGGAAGAGGTGCAGCCGCAGCAACAACCACGGACAGCGGCGCAAACAAGGCCACGAACAACGAGGACACCCAGGCAAACAGCCAAAGACAACAACGACAACGCACACACGGACCGAGCGCTGCATTTCACGGACGAACGCCCAGCCGCCACCCCTTCGCGCGGTGTCTGCGACTTTGATATGAAAATGCGGTTTCCGGCCGCGGCCTCGCGCCTCACGCCCAAACAAACCCACAATCCCATCCAATCCCATCCAATCCCATCCAATCCAACCCGATCCCATCCGATTCCGCGCGGGAAACCGCCAGCCAGCGAGGCCGCGGACTGGGACGAAGGGGTCGAGTTGGCCGCCGCCGTCGTCAGTTCGAGGACGGCGGCCTCGCAATCGGGGCCTCGCGTCGGCGACGCGGCCGTGTGGAGGAGGCCACGAACCTCTCCTGCCGCCCGCCTAGACTTCCGCTGCCTCTTCGTCTCCGAGATTTCCATGCGCCCGGCCAAGTCGGGCCTCCGCATCCGAGCGCATTTCCTTCCCGAAATCGGGGTCGCCGATCAGCGATCAGCGATCGGCAGACGCCCGGATGGAAGGAAGGATGGTCGGATGGATGGGTGGATGGCAGCGAGCAGCTCTCGAGCCGCAATTGAGATGACACTTCGAGCTCCGGCTCGCCTATCGGACGCAGGGATCTCCCGGCGGCAACAACAACGGCAGCCCGTGGTTGCAGCCCACACCGCCGACGATGCAGATCAATTACCAAATCCCCGGCGATCGACTGAGCCCGGGATCAGGGCGGGGATCTGGCTGGATCTGGTTGAGTCTGGCTGAGTCTGCGTCTGAGTCTGCGGATGGTCTGGGACTGAGACTGGCAGGGCGCGCGTGGGCAGGTAGCGACGGAGGACGGCAGAGGAATCCGTCAGCGTCAGCGCGACCGCCGTGACTCGGCAGTTGTTGTTGTTGAGTCGCTCCTCATTGTGGCAGCCGCACTCGCCCAAATCCCATTCTCTCGCCGGCCGAAGTCAACAAAGCGCCTGGGCCGCGACAATGGACGGGTCTCGGCCTCGGCTCTCTCGTGACACTCGATGCAATTCTCAGGCATCCGGACCGCGTGCGTGCGGTCGGCACCCCGGCCGAGCTCCGGTCGGGGCGGAGCCGGGTCTCTTGTGTCGCCGCTAAGCCAAATTCAAATCCGCTCTAATCCGGCCCGGCCCGGCCCGGCGAGGCCCGACCGATCCGATCGAGTGCAGGCCCATCCGGGGCAGACCCGGTGACGACCGGGGCCGAGGCGACGGGGCTCGGAAAGGGATAGGGAGAGGGACGGGGACGGATTTGCGTGTCCTCTCGACTGACCTGCCTCTGGATCCCGACAAATCCGCGCTTGTCAACGCGCCGGCTGTGAAGCCATCCTTCGGGCCTTCGTCTCCTCACTTCACTTTCCCTACCTTCCCTTCCTGACCAGAACCGAACCGATCCGATCCGATCAGACCCAACGCGGCCGTCGAGATCGAGATCGAGATCGAGGACTCCAGGACCTTCGCCGCCGGACTCAGCGCTGGCCGATCGGTGGGAGACGAGGTCACGAGGCTGTTCACATGTCTGTCGGCTGTCGGGACGGAGCCGTCGCTCGCCTTCATCTGTCAGCGTCCGACCCACTGTCAACTGTCAAATATTTTTATCGCTTTCGTTTTCGCGCTGCCGCCGTCGGTGCCGTTGTTGTGTCTGTAGCTGGTGTTGTTGTTACATTTGTTGATGTTCTCTTTGGTTTTGGCCTCCATTATGGACCTTTTTGTTGCTGTTGCTCTCCTCGTTGCTGTTGCTCTCCTCCTACGGCCGCGAAAGCCTGTTGCGTCTCCGCGGGCTCCGGCGAACCCCAAGGCGAACGCCGCCTGCTGGGCATGTGGCAACGCCGCCGGGGGGTCCCGCAGTGATTAGCAGAAACCCCATCAAAGGCCGCGCCGCCGCCGCCGCCGCCGTCGACCTGCTGCCAGAGCGGCCAGTGCTGCCTCGGCGTCGCCCTTCGCAGTGCCGCCTCGCGCATCTTCGCCGCGGCCGCTTCGGATTCTCGCGTTGGGCTCCACGTGGCACGCGGACTCGGCCAGGAGTCCACGTAGCGTCCTTCCAGGAGGCGCCCGAGCAGTCCGCGGAGTCCCCGCCCTCGGAGGCTTCGCTCGCACCGACTCAGGACAGTCGAAGGACCCGGGAATGGCGCGGCTCCCTCGGCCACTCGCCGGCGGCCGCCTCGTGCAGCGCGTGCAGCGCTCGGTTGCGCCGCGCCCTCGTTCGCGAGTCCTGCGCCCCGGCCGCCCGCCGACCCGTGTTCCGGGAATCGCATTAACGATTAGCTGTCAGCTGCAGACACGAACAAATCAGCGCTCGGTCGGGACGAGGGGCCGGGGAAGTCTGCAGACGCTTAGTGCTGCTTCACTGGGCACGCGTCGCCTGCCCTGCCCCCGACATCGGTTCCGCTCCTCCGGCCACCAGGAGTCGGCGCGCAGTTCGAAGACGTCCTTCCGAAGTGCGACGGCAGACGTGGGACCGGGTCGACGGCTCCGACCGTGGAAGAACGAACTTCGAAAGAAGAGGGCGAACAAGTTTAAGGCATTATCTGCGCCAAGAACGCGAGCGACTGGAAGGGCTGAACTCGCGCGCAAGGTCGCGCCGTCCGTCCGTCCGTCCGTCCGTCGGCCGCCTGTCCGTCAGACGGGCGTCTGGGCGCGGGTCGCCCGATCGCGTTCGTGTCCGGGCCTCACGTGTGTCAAGGCAATTCCCGAAAACGCCCCCCGACCCCGACCGGCGCTGGGCGGGCGGCGGCGTTTTGCTGGCAATAAAAGCGCTCATTTATTATTAAACGTGTTGTCGGGGGCGGCGACAAGGAGGGTCTGGATCGGCCCCGACAATGGGAGGCAGGGACAGAAGTGATTCCTGAGGAAACGAAACAAGCGCAATTCCACCGGCGACCGCAGAGAATCGCTCGCAACACGCAACCTTTGTTTGCTCTGGAGGGCCTTCCGCCCGCCTCCGCCGCGAGCAGCCGAGCGGAAACACACGAAGGCGGGCGCAGACGGCAAGACTTCCTTCCGCAGGGCCGCCCCGCCACCGCCACCGCCACCACCACCGCCCCCGGCCCGGCGCCCAGCACCAGGACCCGGCCCGGAAAAACCAACACCGCGACTCTCGGCGAGGCCAACGCATTTTCCACTTAATCTAGTTGTCGGAATTTTCCCAACTTCCGAGTCTTGTTCTTCTTCGCCCTTCATCGCAGCCCGGGGTGCCCGCGGCGCCAGCGAGGGCGCGACAAGACAGCAATATGTAGAGAGAGAGAGAGAGAGAGAGTGAGCGATGCGGGGCGAACGAATTCGGCGTGCATCAGTTCCGCATTTATTCGATTTTGAACGCTGGCTCGAGCTTCCGGCGGGCATCTCCGCAGCAGCCCCGGCCCTCGTCCGCTCTTCCGCCATCCCCCACCCCTGGGATGCGGAAATTCATGCAGACTCATGCGATTCAGCCCGGCTGCCCGCCGGTGCGGAATGTCAAGTGTCCTCGGCGGGCGCGGCCGCGATTCGCCACGACCCGGCCGTTATCGCAGTTTTATTGGACGCGATTCGGCGACTTCATTTGCGCCCGGTCGGGATTGCCGGGACTTTTTACGACCCATGAAGGTTTTGGATCCACTGCTCGGGGCTCAAGTCGACGGGGTGGGCGGCGCAGGTCGCGAGCCGGCGTCAAAGTCGCCTGGCCATCGTCGAGTGCGTCGCGCCCGGCCGTGAGCGGATCCCCGCTGAGCCGGGAAGTCGATCCCGGCGTCTCCGGCCCGGGCTTTGATGTTCCTGACGGCGACGAGCGCGTCCAGACGACGTTCGGTACGTGGGGAAAGCAACGAACGGAGCAGCTGTTCTTGAAGTTGACGAAGTTGTAGTGGTGGTTCTGCCGTAGTTGTTGTCCTTTGGAACACTCCGGTTGCAGACGTGTCTGGGCCGTGACACGACGACGACGAAACCACCTGCTGCCGACTTCCGCGAACGGCACGCGGCAAAGGCGACGGAGGCGGAGACGGAGGCGACGATTGCAACGATCGCACTTGTATGCGCCAATTATGCAGGCAGTTCCAGCTGAGCAACAACAACAGCAACAACGACTCCTATTTGCACAACAACACCGGCAACTGACAACAACTGGCAACACCAATAATAACAAATAACCCGAAGAAGACCCATTGTAACGACAACTATCATAACAACTACTTGACACGACTCCCACTCCGACTCCGACTCCGACTCCTCGCCCAGCCCAAGCCCACACAAACTTGAAGAGCAACAGCAACAACAGCAATTAAAACAACAACAGCACCGCTGGCAGGAACAACTATTATAACAAACAACAACCATGACAATAACAACAATAACAATAACACTTAACAACGGTACTACAAAAGCAAGCAAGCGAGGACGAGTCGTCGTCGACCATGAGGGTGGTGGCGCGACAACAACAACGAAAACTCCCACCAGCAACAACAACGGGAGCAATGCCGACGCCGACAGCAAGGACGACAGCCATGGGATGACGACCGCGATGGCGATGGCGATGGCGATGGCGATGACGGGACGTGTGGGGCGGCGTGGTGTGGCGTGGAGTGGTGAGTTTCGGAATGTGCGGCAACCCCGTCCAAAATTGTTGGAATAACTGTGGAACAAGCATCGTTCGCCATGTTCATGTTCTCGTTGTTGTAGGCGTTATTGTTGTAGGTGCCTTGGTCTCGATTGCCACGCACACCAACATCAACAAAATAGACATAAATCACAGACCAGCCCCGCCCCGTCACGAAACTCTCCCCCACCCCACCCCTTCGCTCTTCAAATACGCCGTTGTTGCGGTTCATTTCGGCAACACCGGGCACTCGCCGCAGTGGAGTTGGCAGCACTGGCTGCACATGGCCCTGTCATTGTTGCTGTTGCCGATGCCGCTGCTGTGTTTGACAAGTGCGAACGAGTTGGTTCGAGGCAGGCCTTCGGGGGCGGCGTCCGGACAACAACAATTACGACAACAACCATCAACGACAACCACATTAGGACAACAACGACAATGGCTTCCGACGTCGGCGACAGGCTCGCTCAGATGCGATGCGAAGCGATGCGAGTCGAAGTCGCAGACAAAAGAATCGCAAGCTTTGATGGTCGCCGCCCGTGGCTGCGGGACTGGAGGGGGCCGGGCTGGAGGCGGTGGGAAGCGCTACCAGTGTTGAACCACTTCACCGACAACAACAGCAGTGAAACTCCACTGGCAACATCAGCATCCCGGACAACCGTTTAATGGGCAATTAAGGCGGCCGAGGGAGTGGGAGACGGAGCAACGACGACCAAGTGAACGGCATTTAAGGGCTTCCAGGACATTGTGCGGCGACGAGCTCCGCGCCATCGAGCTCCTCTCCGTTCGGGAACCCATACGATTCGCTGTCGTCGTTGTTGCCGTCGTTGCCGTGGCCGCTGCGGGGCTTCTGCGATGCGTCTGCGGCTCTTCGCCAGTGTCGATTGTGGTGCCCTGTGCCCTTGAAAGGCCGTCCTGCCCTCCTGGTTCGACCAGCGGCGTCTCGGCCGCTCTATAAAAAGACAGTTGTTTCTGTTTCCGTCACGCGTCCTCGATGTCCGTCCATGCGAGTCCAGGGGCCACAGGACATTCGACTGGACGTCAGTTTCCTCCACGCAGCAACAACAGTAGTGAACGCGTGCCCACCCTCGTCGGTTTCCGAATTTACAGATTCTTAAATTCTCAATTGCCGACACTTCCTCGCACACGCTCGGTTTCCCACACTCCGGCCGGCAGCGAGCACGCGTGAGGTGCGGACGTGACTCCCTCCGCTCTGCTCCTCCCCTCCACAGTCCCGAAAACTGCATGTCCGGTCGTCCAGAGGCCGCGGTCACTTCCGGCCAACTTTAACCCAATTCCCAGCACCCGCCGCGCTACCCAGCCTCGCATCCGGGCGGCTCCAGCCAGGCAGCCGCTCCCCAACCCCGGAGAGTTCTTCCATCCATCTGTCCATGAGTCCGTCCACCCACCCGTCCGTCCGAGCGGGTCGGGAAAATGCACTCGTGTAGAAAATTTGCTGATCTGTTCCACGTTTCTGCCGAACTGAAGCCAAGTCGCTCGCATGCAGATGACAGCGGCGCATTCCATCCACCCATCCGTCCGCCCATCCCTCCCTCCCTCCAACCGTCCAACCATCCCTCCTCCACCACCGTTCCGTCCGTCCGTTGTCCCACCGTCCATCTGTCCGTCTGGGCACTTGTGCATTTAATAGTTTCCGAGCACACAAATCGCCTGCACTCCTCCTCCCCCGCCCGCCTCGCCGCACCCACCACCTCCACCTCCACCGGCAGCAGCGGAGGCAGGAGCAGGAGCGGGAGTAGCCGCGGGAACGTGTTTGGAAGATTTTTCTGCATCACGGACCACATGATGCAAAACTAATTCGAAATTAATGTGCGTCAAGAAACGCTCGCCCCAAGATCCACGACCCGGCCGGGACCAGGACCGGGCGCGCGAGGTGGGCGTCGAGTGTTTGCGGGTGCGTCGTACTCGATGGCGATTGTCGTTGTTGTCGCTGTCGCTGTTGTTGTTGTTGTTGTTGTTGTTGTTATGGCACTTGTTCAAGTGGCTCGTCTGCGCACCACGGATGCCACGGAGCGCGTCCTGGCTGGGCGAAGTGCGTCCTTCATCCCTCGAGTGCCGAGGAGGACGCAAACATCGCACTTGAAGTGCAAACAGTGCGCCGAGCGAGCGAGCGAGCGGCAGGACCTGCACCCTCTGCCCCTCCGCCGCCCTGCTCCGCCACTGGCCAGGATCGCCGCCCGGATGACGAGGATGACGAGGCGAGCCCGAGAGCCCGAGAGCCCGAGAGCCCGGGACGTCGTTGCGTTTGTTGATCCTGGACCAACAATGAAATATTATCTTAAGCGAAAAATGAGTGTTTGAACTTTCAACCCCTCGCCGGTCGCCCGCCGCCCCTCGCGCTCGCCGGCCCGCCCTCTCCGGCCGGGACTCGGGGTAGGAAGCGCTCTCGACGGTGAAATTGCCGTTCCACAACAACAAAGCGCCGTCGCCGGGACCGAGGGGAAACGATGGAGGCGGGCGGCGGTGGAGAGGGCGAGGACGGGGTCGGGGTCGGGGTCGGGGATGAGGACTGGGATGGTGGGAGGGGAGGGCGAAAACACGAAATTAAGTTGCGTTTGCGGCGAACGGAATGAAGTGCGTGTCCTTCGAGGGCCCTCGAAGTTAATTTGAGTGGCTCCGGCCGGATGCACAAGTGCTCGGTGTTTGCTCAACACATGTTCCGTTCCTTCCTCTCGTCGCCCGCCCTCCCCACTCGACCGCCACCGCCAGCGATCGAGAGCCGGCGCTGTGGGAAGCGGCCGAGATTCGCAAATCGATGGGAGTCGCCCCTTCCTCGCCGCACTTCGCCAGTCGGTGGACACACGTCATCGAGCCGGGTGGCGCGCCGGGATCGGCGAGGTCCCGCTGAAGCCGCTGTGGCGACAGCTCGGATCTGCTCCGAGAACCATCCGCTCGTCCTCTTCGCCACGGCCTCCGTCGCTGCGCCTTCGCCTGCCCCGCTGGACGTCTGGTGCCCCACGTCCGGTCCCGGGGGACTCGTCCGTCGTTCGTCCTCGTTCAAATCACGGCAGCAGGCGCTCGGGACCGCTGTCGCCGGTCCCTGTTGTCCTGTTGTCGCTGCCGCTGATGACCTTCGCTCAGAGCGACGATAAAATAAATTACACACCATTATGAATAATCTAATCCGCACCAGATGATGCCCGTTTACGATTGAGCGAGTCGGCAACGACAACGAGGACGACGACGACGTAACGATCCCAGCGACGCTGCCAACAATGGGCGAGCACCCCGACGAGAGACGGCGAATGCGATTGCAATTATTGCGAGCTGCTCGCAGGGATCCTGTTACGACGGGCCCGCAGCAGGGCCGCCGAGCCGCCCAGGGCCGGGGAGGGTGCTCGGGGTGCCCGAGTGCCAGGGGAAGAAGAGGACAATATGTGGAAAATTACGCGACAGATCCAATAAAAATTCCCAACACGCCGCTGCAGCCGAGTCGGGACCGGGACCGGGCCCAACACCCTGCGACGGCGACGCGGCACCCTCGGCACAAGTGCGCGGCGCAACCCTAATTCCCGGTGGGACCAGCCAAATCACAGAAACCACCACAACAACAACAACAACAGCAACCTGCCTGAGACGACGGAAAACCCTCGCAGCCGGAGAGCGGCGCGAGGAAACGCGAAGTTTTCCGTTCCGTGTTTGCGTTCGCGTTGTCACTGTCTGATGGGCGCGGGCGTGTGTGTGTGTGTGTGCGACATGTCTGCCCTTTCGGAAATCTTTTAAAATTCAAATCGCAATTCAATGACATTTCCCATGGGAGGAGCGTGCCGGGGCGGGCGGACGGAAGACGGCGGGCCGTCGACTGAGGGCTGCCGCCTGTCGGCTTGGGTTTCACTCGTTGTTTCCGAACTGCCGAGCGTGGACGGAGTGTGGGAACAGAGGAGCCCGGAAGGCGGCGCCGTTTCATCTCCAGCGTCCACAAACGCCGGCCTCCCACACTCGCTGGCATCCGCCATTCAGGCGGAAACGGAGCGGGATCGATGCAGCCGTGTCTTCCCTTCCACTCCATTTCCCGTTCAGGGCTCCGAAGTGGGAGCGGGTCCGCGCCTGCTCCGAGCAACTCGGCGGGGCCCGACCTTGACCGGGCGCCCCTGACCCGCCCCCTGCGTCTGCGGCCGCATGTGCCGCGACTTAAAATGCGATTAATTTCAAATTTCGCATCGGCCTGAGTCACTAAAGTCCTCTCGTCCTCATCCTCGTCCTCGTCCTTGTCTCGTGCTCGTGTCATAATTTTTCACGGCTCGTGGGCCGTGGCGTGTGCCGCCAATAGAAATGCAAACCCGGCCCGGCCCGGCCCTGCCCGCACCCGCCCGTGATTACAGTTAACAAATGTGGTTAAGTAAGCGACGGCGCGTGTCGGTGCCTGGCTCGGATTGAGCCCCGGCCTGGGTCGGGCAGCGTCTCGGGACTTGGAGCGCGTCCGCCGGACGCGAGTGCGATGGCGGCACGTGTCGGAAGACGTTCGTCCGTCGCCCGACCGCCCGCCGCCTCGCCAGCCACCCCTCGCCGGATCCATTCGTTTTCCATTTGCGAGCTAATCCTCGGAGTAAATATTATTTATGGCATTTGTAAGTTGATTCATCATCTTGTTAACCAATTTGCTCGACGAGGGCCCCGGGAGGCCGCGGGTCGAGGGTGGCCTCCGCATTTCGAGTCCTGGATTTCTCACGGTCCACCCGAAGCCCCCATCGGGATCAGGTTGCTGGGACTCGAACCCGGCCCCAGCCAGTGTCGGGGGGCCGGGGCAGGTCTTCAGGCGGTCGATTGGATTTGGTTGCTCGATCGACGGAGAGAATCGATCGAAGGGTCGCCGAGTCGATTCTCGGCTTTCCCAAAACATTTCGTATTAAAAACACATTTTTCACTTTCTCAACATCCCAGCGCGATTCCGACGATGATGTGTTCGTTTTGGTCTCTTTCCAGATTCATTAATGGGCTCCGCCAGCGAAGACGAGGACGACGACGACCCGCCGCACTTGCGCGGGCCGCCGCTCGGGCTCGGCGTGATGGGCCCGAACGGACCCGACTCGGCGGGCGGACCGCTGGGAGCCTCCGACATCTCAGTACAAAGCATGAGCACGGACAGTAAAAATACGCATGACGACTCCGATCAGGTAAGCAGCACCCCCACCCCTGCCTCGTGCACCAGGTGTCGATTGGCGATGAGTCTGCGCCGGCCCTCCGCCTGGCCGGAGCGCCTCGGAGAGCGGGCCGCGCGTGATTGATGAATCGCGAGTGCGGACCGACGCGAATGGACCCGCGACTACACATGTTTCCCATTGTGCCCATTGTGCCCATTGTACTGGTTGTTTCTCGCAGGGCTCTCTGGACGGCGACCCCGACGGCCGCGGCGACTCCCAGGCCGAGAACAAAAGCCCCGACGACGCGAACGGCTCGAAGCGGCGGGGCCCGCGGACGACGATAAAGGCCAAGCAGCTGGAGGTCCTCAAGACGGCCTTCAACCAGACGCCGAAGCCGACGCGCCACATCAGGGAACAACTGGCCAAGGAGACGGGGCTGCCGATGCGGGTGATACAGGTGAGTCCCAACTGCACGACTATGACGGGGCCCGGAGAGGCCCGGTAGTCTTGGACCTGGTCTGTCTGCCTGGGGCCTCGTCAAGGCCCGGGCGAAGGTTCCGGGGGCCCTCGCCAAGGTCCGGGCGAGGGCTCCGAGGGCCGGATGTCTCGTAACTCATCCGAAACTCAGCGAATGCAAACGACCAGAGCTGATTGCAACAAATAAAAGTGATTTATGCGCGCTGCGGTCGCTGCAGTCCGGAGCTTTTGCTGCGGCTTCAGCTGCCGATCCCACTGAAACAGAAAACGGCTCATTAAAGTTGGGCTTTTTCTCACTCTCCCGCTGCCTCTGCCTCTGCCTCTCGCTCGCTCGCTGGTTTCTTCGGCGAAGTTAACGTTTCAATAAGTTTTCGGTTTACGATCGCCTCGGCCGTCCCTCGGGCCGACTCTGAACCGGCTCGAACCACACCAACCAAGCCGAAACCGCACCGCACCGAACCGAACCGACCGAGCGAGACAGGCGGCCGACAGAGACGGAGAGAGGCCCGATCGCGGCGGGCAGGAAGGAAGGAGAAAATCGTTAAAATCGTTTTTCATTCATTCATCCGTGCGCTCTTCGCGGTCTGACCTGCTGCGGTTGACCGTAGCAGTTCGCGTTGTTGTTGCTGTCGTCGTCATTACGTGCTTGTGTGCGTCCGCGTGTGCGTGTGTGTGGGTTCTTAATGTATTGTGGTGGGTTTTTGTGCTTGTTGTTGGCATGTGTTTTCGCTTTCTGTTGTTTTTGCAATCAGCGCTGCGTTCGGCGTTCGGGTTCGGGTTCGGGTTCGCGAAGGAGGCGAAGAAAGAAGGCTGCGGCGAGTGGTCGGGCGTAACTGACAAATGTCTGTCTGTCTGTCGGTCGGATGGCCAGGCGCTCGTTCGCAGGGCGGCGGGGTCGGCCGGCCATCGTGGCTGGAGTGCGAGACGATTTTATGCCCGGCAATTAAATGCACTGATCGACGGGGCGCGGCGGGTGCGTGGCGGAGGGGGTGGGCGGCGGACGGCGGACGGTAGGCGGGGGGATCCGCCATTGAGAGGGCATCGAGAGCTCTTCGTGGACTCCCGGCCCAGCGAAGGTCCCGGGCTGCCAGGCTGGCTGCGGTTGCGCCGAACTCATCAGCATAAAAGAAGCATAAATAACAGCGCGAAAACTCCTGAATTTCGAAAGGTCTCCCAGAGAGCGGGAGGGGGGGAGGGGTGGGGTGTCGAATGTTTGGCCATCGGCCGGACGACGGTTGACGGGCAGCGATTTTTCATCATCGGCCTCGTTGCTGCGGTTCGCGCTCCTTTTGACAGCTCCTCGCGAGCAGCTCCCGACTTCAGGCCGCGGTTTCTGCAGGGTTCCTAACAACAACAACAACAACAACAACAACGGTAACGCCTGCAACATCGTGGACGAAAATTGTGTTCTAAACGAGAGCCCGGCAATTTGGAGGCGCGCGCGAAGGAAGAAGGATATCGGGAGCCTCGCATCGTCCGCGAACGGAAGTCGCCGGCCCTTCGACGAGGGTCGGAGTCGGGCACGGCTCGCATTTTAATTGGTTTTGCATAAGCCCAGACGCCCGGCCCGCCCCGGTCCCGGCCGCTCGATTGGGAGCTTCGATAATGCATTTTTATGAGCTCGGCCCGCGGGCGATTCTTATCGGCTTCCGTCGGGAGGGAGCCCGAGCCCGAGCCCGGCCCGAGTCGTTAGAGCGAGATTCGTCAGGTCTGCTGCCTGCCGCCTCTGGTCGCATCCCCGAGCGGCAGCGGAGTCGCCTCCAGGGATCTCCGGGCCGTCGTAAATCTCGCCGCAGTCCGTCAGATCCCTCAGTCGATCCCTCCATCCATCCACCCGTCCGTCAGCCTGCCTCTCACTCTGTCGTCCGTCCGGCATCATCGAATCATAAATAAATAAAACCTGCTACTTGCAGTAAAATAATGATATTTAAGTCTTTAGCGCCCGTCATCCCACGGCGTGGGCGGGTGCCGAGGAGATGTTGCTGGTGATTGCGCAGCGCTGCAGGGGTCGGGCGGCGTCGACGTGACGCGTGAGACGCGCTGCCTGTCTGGACGACTGTCGCCCGCGAGGATCCGCGGCGGAGTCGGCGCTCAAAATAAATACGGCAACGCTCCGGGAGCCACAGGGAATGGGCCGGGATTGGAACAAAACGAGGGCGGCCGCGCAGCCGACGGCGCAACGGGGAGAGGTGTCGATAAGCAATGGCGGCGACAACAACCACAGCAGCCGAACGACTGCCGACTACTACAACAAGCCAACAACAACGCGACCACCGAGCGCCGAGACAGCGAAACACGACGGTGAGAGGTGTCGATTGGCACTCGAGGCGCTCGTGCGCCAGGCGCATACGAGGCGATGATTATCATCTGTCACGGATCCAAACACACACACACACACACGCAGGAACGAACGAACGATTTACGGCTCCCCCTAGAGTTAATAACAGCAATAACCATAACGCGATCGTGCCGAATGCTGTGGCGGATCGGCCTCGACCGGCCGGCGGGCGGAGGGATTAAAAACACATAACTCGGGGTCTCGGTATCGGGCTCGGACTCGACTCGGTCGCGGCCGGCTGATTACATCTCAATTAGCAGGCGCGAACTTGGGAGCGGCCGGCCGGGGGAAAGCGAGAAAGGGATAGGGAGAGAGAGAGAGTTTGGCGCCCGCTGACCGAATGGGGACTCGGGACCCCCGCCCCACCCTCAATCGATCACTGCTCGCTCTCTCGGTTCTCGGGGTTCGCCGTCACCGCTCGATCATGCGGCTGACGAGCAGACGAGCCCGGCAGACGACGGTCCAGGGCCGACGTCCGACATGTGTTCGGGCGAAACACATGGTGCCGTCGGGTCCTGCGTCTCCCGCCCGTCTTCCTCAGGTCCGGGTCCGGGCCCGGGCCGCGGTCCCGCCGTCAATCAAAACCGGGGTTTCCCGATAACTCATCACCCGGCCAGCGCGGAGGACGTCGAAGGGGGCCCAGGATCCGGGACCGGACTCGGATTCGGATTCAAAACCGATCGAGCGACACGGCCCGAGGACGGCGCGCCCTCCCCTGCCGAGCTCAACAGGTACGCGGGCCGGCGCACCGGCCGCAGTCGAGCCTGCGATTCCGGCGGATTCCACGAAGCGCGGCGACCCTCGTCGCCCCTCGGCCAGCCAGAACAGCGGCGGCGGCGGCGGCGGCGGCGGCCACTTTGAAGTGTCATCCGACACAGTTAAAGGATACACGAGACACATGCTCGGCCTCGCCGGGCCGTGTGACACACTCAACACCTTCCAGCCGCCGCGGAGGCCGGGCGGACGCGCAGCCGAACGCGACAGTGCGACCGGTCGACGGTCGGGCAGACATCCAGACGCGGACAGACGGACGGACGGACGACTGAGCGAGGCCGTGGGAGAGGGAGCCAGAGGCGGCCGACGCCATCCAGCGGGCCGAGAGCTCTTAAGCCCGTGCACACGATCCGCTCCGATCCCGTCCAATCCCATCCGAGCCGGGCCGACCCGCCTCGAGGGCCTGTCGTCGCCGCCTGTCACAAGTGTCGACTCTGGCATCTTCATTAAACACTTGCTGGAAGGGCTGGGCCCGTGGGGGAGGTAGCGAGGCGGGGGAGTTCGTAAAGTAGCAGGTGACAGGCGCGTCGAGCGATCATTCGACAGTTGACAAGTGGTGGGACCGGCACCGGAGCAGAAGCAGCGCGGATCCGATATCAAAGCGAACCAGTTGACGTACACGGAGTTATGTCAGATCGCCCCAGCCTCAGGCCCTCGCCCTCGCCCTGGGCGCGTCCCGGGCTCGACGAGCCGTGCGCTGAGGCGATTAGGAGGGCCGGTTGCTGGCGGCGGAAAATCACAGGCCAGAGCCGCAGTCGGCCCGAAATAGCGGCGACTTCGCGCTAATCTCGCAGCCTGCACCGCGGCGAGCGGAGACGTCAAGTGGTAACGCGACACCGGGCCACCGCCGTCCCCGTCGCCCTCGCAGCCACACGACACGCGGACCCTCAGAGTTTCGCAGGGCGAGGCGCCCGGACACGACTCCGACAAATTTCTGGCCACACTCGCCGACAACACAAGCGCACAAACACCCGGCTACAACAACAAGGGTCGGGAAGAGCCGACCAACCGCTGGCCGTCCACGACCCTCGCCGCTCGATCCGATCCGCGGCCACAATTTGTCCCCATGATTTTTATGACTCATTTGTCGTCGATTGTCGACTTGTGCATTCTCCCCCCCCTCCTTCGACCCTGCTACGCATCGTTGTTGTTGCTCTTGTTCTGGGTCCCCGCGTTCGGCGCATTCTCCAGGTCCGCGCGGGACATTTTTATGGTTTTATTATGGAGCACGGCGAGCTCCGGAGCCTCCGTCAGGCTCGCGACTCGACTCCAGTCGACTCCGACTACGACTTTAACACTTTAATTTATGTTATGCGCCATGGCCTTTAACACAAATGAGCCTTTATCGCCTTTGTGACGGCCCTGTCTCTGACTGCGTCCGTCCGTCGGCCCGAGCGAGGGTCTGCGGACCGCCGGGCTCCGGCCGTGGAGCACGCCGTGCGGAGGTGACAGATCGTTTGACAAATTGATCGCGGCGAGACCCGGGTCGACCAGGCCGAACTCCCCCATCCTTGCCGCGGTGTCGGTGTTGGAGTCGGGAAGGGGATCCGCTGGGTCTACCGAGGGGGGCCTGCGGCGGTCAGGGGTCAGGTGCCTTCGCCATTGTGGGCTGCTCACGGCGAGGTCGCTTCCGGGGCGCCTCCGTCCTCCGGTGGCTCCGCCGGCGCTTCCGGTGGATCTCGTTTGGGCTTCGATTCGGGCCACGATCGATCGGCCGACTTCCGCCGAGCCGCGGGTGCCTCGCGCCAAGACATCGTGGGATAATTTGATTGCTATCTTCGTTGTTGTTGACTCAAGTGCTCCTTTGTTGGTGGCGTTTGTTCGGTATTTGTTTTGTCGCTCGGCTCAAAATGTCACAGACGGTGCGGCAAGCGCGACGCCCACCGACCGATCGTGCTGAACAACGCAACAACACAACGACGACGACGATGACGACAACATAATGTATAAGCGCAACAACAACAACAACGGCGATCTCCATCAATCTCCATTTGTTTCTGGTTTTTTGTTTCAATTTGTTTTGGTGTTTTTTAAACCAAAAGGAAAGGGAAGTCGGGGGCGCAGCTGGGTCGAGCTTGGCGCCGCTCGCTCTTCACATTGCTGTTGTTGTGGTTTTCACCGTTGCTGACGCCAGTGTTGTCATTGCCGGCGCGGCTTCGGCGACTCCACGGGCCCGGGCTAAGACGCCGCAGCCCATAAATGGAGCATTTGTTGACTTTTGGCTTTTATTGGGTTCCGCTGAAATTTGAAATTCTAATTGCGAACACATCGTCGCCTGTCTCGTCGGTCTGTCTGGCCGTCTGTCCGACCGCGAGCTGGTAGGCCTTCCGACGACGAGATCGCTATCTCCGCGATCAGCCCGCCGAGCGCCTGCCAGTCGGGTCGCGGATTTGCGGAGACTCGTCTACGAAACTGGAGCAGGTTTGTTCGGCCCTCGCCTCGCCCTCAATCTCGCCCTTCCCCTCCCCCTCGTCAGCCGCATTCCCGAGCCGCTGTTGTGGACTTAACCCGATTCCGATGCCGATGCCGATGCCGATGCCTGCCACTGTCAATATTTGCCTTCGCCTGTTCCGGCCTCGTCTCGCCCTGAGGCGGCTCCTGGCGATCTGTTGAGCCCGGCAGCCTCGAGAGGAACCGCCGCCCGGCCCGACCTGCCGCGGCCGCCCCTCCAGAAGCCGACGACGGTGTTCGCTTCGTTTAATAGGCTCTCGCACGGAATCGGGTCCCGTCATTAGTTTTGTGGGTTTTGGCCAGACATTGGTGAAAAATCGCCGGCCATTCGGGGAATGCAAACAGTCGTTACGCCAACAAAAGAGCGGCTAATTTAACGCATCTATTTGAAGTGGCGGAACCCGTCGGGGGAGCCGGGGCAGGGCAGGGGTCGGATTTCAACAACTCATCAGTTGTCTATTTATTCGCCGCTCAGGTGGGGGCTCGAGCCATTACTGCTGGCTGTTACTGTTGTTGGCATGAGTGATCATATTATTACAGATGTCGTAATTGTTGTTGCTGCTGCTGCTGCTTCTGCGGCTGCAGAGCGAGAGCACGCGTTGCCAACCGGCAACAATTGGCTGCCGCTACTTCTCGGACTTCTTCATTTTTGTCGGGCGCCTTTGTTCGTCGTCCCGAGCGTCGAAGGCGTCGGCGCCGCAACAACAAAGGGAACACCAACAACAACCGAAAACAACATCATCATCTGGAACAACGGCGACAGCAGCAACAACTACGACGACAATTATGAAAGTCATTGGCTGTGGTGGAAACATGAGAAGCCGAACCGGGGAGGAGGAGGAGGAGGGAGAAGAGCCCAATGACAGGCGGGAGGCAACCGCAAAATGGTGGAAAAAGTGCGGAACCCCTCGACAACAACAACAGAACGAAGTCCCGACCGAGCCACCGCGGATCGGAGTCCGCCGTGGCCGGAGAGGCAGCGAGAGGGAGATAAAGAAAGAGGGGCAGGAGAGATCGCGAGATCGGGGAGTTAATCGAAATTCCGAGGGGCGACGACAACGACAACAACAACAACGGCAACGGCAACGGCAACCCCTGTAACATCGATACCTACCAACAACCGAAACGGTTACCATCGCACCAGCAACGAGAAATAGTAAAAGTCATCGGGCCGACCCGTGGAGGGGCCCCGGCGGGATCGGCAGCGGGTCGGAGCGCCTGCTGCAGAAGCCGCCGACGGGCCGAGCGAGGGCGTGGCGGGTGTGGGAGGGAGCGTTTTCTGGACAATCATCGGATGGGTTTCCGTTCCGTTCGGGTCGCGATTGGCCACGAAATTGGAATCGTAATGGCAACCATTCTAACTGAGCGATGCCACCAGCACCACCTTCACCACCTCCACCACCTGCACCAACAACAACAGCAACACCAGCGGCAACAACCACAACAAGAAGCCATCGCGGTGTCTGCGCCGGCGTCAGATGAGTCTGCGAATGGGTTCGCCCGACAATTGTTGCGCGTAATGATGATACATCAGCAACAACAACAACGACACCGGCTAGTACAACCGACTACAACAACAACCACAACCACTGGCCATGCGGATGACCCACCAAAGTTGCCAAGTCATAGAAACGCAATTTGGAAACTAATTTCGAGCGCCTCCCCGTCCTCTCCGGCGAACCCCATCCCGCAGTCGCCTCTCGGATCCCTCGGCCGTCCCGCAGTCGCCCTTGCCCGCTTCCGCCGTCCACCGTTAATTGCAGCTAATTTCGGGCGTCCTCGCGCGTCCTGGCGGATCCGCGGGCCGGCGGATCGTTCAGAGGCCGCCGCCGTCGACAGGAGTCGTCGACGCTTCCCCTTCCTCCTCGTCGACGGACCACTTGTCGTGTCGCCCATTCACTTTTACGAGCTCTGATCGCGCCTCGGCCCATCTGTCGTGGTCGCTCCTTCGGCCGTTCGGTCGGTTCGACGTCACCTGCTGCTCACCTCTCGTCAGCCAAACGACCAATCGATCGACCGAACGACCGACCGCTGAATCGATCGGTTTGATCGACGCGAACGCGGACTCGGGCTCAGCGCTCGGCTTAATGGCCGGAACCACGAGACGGCCGCTCTGGAGCGAGCGCTGCCGCCATGCGGCGTGACGGATCGATCGATCGAGGTTCCCCGAGCTGCTGAGAGAGTGGGCAGCCCCCGCCACCCGTCGCAGCGAACGCCCCGACTTGGCGACCCGACGACCGGACGATCTCCGCGTCGGTTCCGCCGCCCGCTCGTTCGCAGCTCGGCGGCAGATGAGCGACGCACGTGAACTTTATGTGGGCGCCCACCTGCTGCGCCGCCAGACAATTAACATTTGCGGGAAGTTGGCCGGATCAAAGGAGGGGCCACGCGGCTTTCATCCCACCGCGGCGGCCGCCGAGCGGGCGAGTGGCCGAGCGGTGATTTATCGCTGGCAGTCGGAGGAAGCGGCCCGATTTGCGCACAGCAATTATTTCGACAGTGATCTCAACTCGGCTGCGACTTCGGAGATCTCGAGTGGAAGCTGCGCGCGGTTGTCATTGTCCGTGGGAGGGCGTCCGGGCAGGGGGTTGCGCGGCCGGGCTGGGCAAGGCGCCCGGACGTGATCGCGACTGAAACCCAATTTGGCGCAACACGACCGGCCGATGTTGCGATCGTAATTGCGGCGCGATCGCAGCGAAAATTGATTAAGCTCGAGATGATGATGACGACGACGACGACGATGTCGATGTCGATGTCGGCCAAGAGGACGTTGATGGCTTAAACGCGACGGCCCTCGGTCCCCACCACTGCGCCGTGTTGGCCGATCGGGCGTTGCTCCGAGCTGATCCTGCCCGCTCGCAGGCGGTTCTAATTGCCGACAAGTGATCCTCGAAAATTGGCCGTCCTGCGTCGCCGGAACAACATGTCTGGCTCGCATTATCCTCATTATCCTCGTGCTCGCTCGGCCCTCGGATGCTCCCTCTCCATCGGTCCGTCCATCTGTCCGTGGTCCGGCGGTCTCTAATGACGTCGATCTGCCACATTTCAGATGTCGCCAGCCCAGATCGAGGGCCCGGCGAGGAAACAACTTAACGATCGCAGCCACGCCGGGGAACGCGATCGTGCTGACGGCAACGAGTCCGCCGATTCCGCTCTTTCAGTCGCTCCTTCGATCGATCGGTCGTTTGTTCGCTCACTCACTCACTCAGTCATCCATCCGTCCATTCATCGATCGCCAGCCGATCGCGGCCGAGCGCCATCGACTTCTTTGTGTCAGTTAATATTTTATTTCCGCACTTGCGCCCGTGTTCGCTCGTCCTGCTGTCTCTCGCCCCCGCCCCGACTCGCCCCGTCCTGCTCCTGATCCTGCTCGTCGCACTCATAATTCTCGATCATTTAGGCTAAATTATAGGTCTCGCGGCCGAGAGGAGAACACAATGATTGCGTCCAGGGGACGGCATTTAATGCTCAATTTTGCGCTCGAAATTATAGCAAATTATGTTAAACGGAGGCACACACGTCGGCCGCGGGTCCCGGGGGCGTCTGCGGCAGCGGCGGCGGGGGGCGGCCGAGGGTCCAACAACAACCACCGGCAGCCGCGGCAGCAGCAGAGGAGGTTACGGATAAGGCCTAATTGGGGCAGTGGCGGGCGGTGGAAGGCGTTGCAGTTGAAGGATCAGCGCTCCAAGCCACGAATGATACGGATCGGGCTTTCATCGGATCATTCGAATCGCATTCGGCTCCCTCCTGCCTCTGCCCGGACCGAGCCGAACTCGAGAGGGCGGTCTCGATTACGTCTGTTTGTTGTCTTCTCTTTTCGGTTATGTTGCTTTATTTTGTTGTCCCTGTTTCGAAGCCGTGTGTGCCCTTCGAGAGTTCGGGTTCACACAATTCCCCGAATGGGTATGTAAAGTGGTTTCCAGCCAGTGCTGGTCCAGTCCAATGATCCTGGCCGATTTGAAACCCGGCCGCTTCGACGAGAAGCTCCGGCAGGTGTGGTGGGTGGCGATGGCGATGGCAATAGAAAGCTGATGACTCAATCGCCGGCTGCAACTCCCCGATGCGGTCGTTGGACGAGCGATTGCAGATTTCGCCATCGAACCGAAGCCCGGCTGACACAACTCGTTCGGGTCGTGGGGAGCTCGCGATTACCGCATCTGTCACATCGAATGCGGACGCGTCGGATCCACTCGACGGGGCGAGGCCCACGTTCGGAGCTGTCAAAGCGGCGACGGCGTTGCCACAAATTGCAACTGACAGCGGCGAGGCAAGTGGAGTCGGGACGGGTGGAATCGAGTCGAGTTGGCAGCACCAGTTTTAATATGATTTGTGGTTTGACATGGATTCCTCTGCGAGGAGGACCCGGCGCTGGTTGCGCAAAAACAGACACAAAAACCGGTAAATAACTCCAACTGCAGAGTCCCAACTGCCCGAAGCTCCGCAAAAACCCGAGCAATTCCGAAAAAACGGCGAAAATCCTGGAAAAAACACAAGTCGAAAACGAGCCCAATGGAGCACCTCGTCTCACCTCGCCCCGATTGTTGAAACGCTTTCGAAAGTGGGCTCAGGTCCTTCGTGCTGTTGCGGTCTACTCACGTTGTTGTTGTTGTTGTTGTTGTTGCTATTGTGGGTGTGGATGTCGCTATCGCAATGCGATGTCAAATATAATATTTCAATTTAAATTTGTTCGGCCGCCGGCAGCGCTCGCCGAACACAAATAATAAATGCATGCATTTTAAAAATGCGGCTCGTTTTTGTCGTCCTCCAATTTTTGCTGGTTGTTTTCGTTCTGATCGCTCTGAGCTGTTCTGGCCGTTCTGTCCTGCTTTGTTCGTCCGCACTCTGCAGTTTTTGCGGGAAAAGCGCAGCTCGCATAGAAAAAGCATCGCTTTTCAAAATGGCCGCTGGCGCAAATGCGATAAAAATACACGCGCGCACACACACAGCAGACGGCCCGAGAACCCGCAACCAAAACAACAACAGCAGAAATGAGAATGAAAAGTTTTCTTATCAACCGCAGACGCAGGAACGTTTTTTATGGCCCCCCGCGTATGTGTGCATGTGTGCTGCGCTTTGTTAACCGTTTGGTTGGCTGCTGCTGATCTGCCGTGCTCGGCGTTGCCACATTTTTTGCCGCCCGCGAACTCCGTGGCCAGAAGTGGTTTAATTCATCACTCGTCACTTGTAAATATCCCATATATTCCGCTCCTGTTGTTGGAGCTGTCGGTGCTTATGCTGTCCATTCAACAAAACCTGCTACTACAAACAGAAACAACAACAACAACAATAGCAATAACGAGTGGATGTGGTATGTGCGAGGGCGAGAGGGGCGTGATCGGCTCGTGGTCAGCGGCGCCGTTAGCATCGCTAGCTCTTATTGCCCACCAGCGACAAAAAGTTGCCCAACAACAGGGCAGGAGCAGCAACGGCAGCCACGGAAGCCACGGAGCACCTCCATTGGGAGGATGGGGCCAATGCTGGCCCTCGCTCGCTGTCCTCGGAACAAGGGCGGAGAGAAAAAAGTCGAATGGGAATCCGACGCAATTTAAACTCTCCTCGTGCTGCGTCCGAAATGGAATAAGTTTTATTTATGGCTCGCTGGGGACCCTGCGCTGACCGACCGCCCCGTCCGGCCCCTTTCGCGGGTCCCGGCCACAATTTATCATGTAAATAACAGTACAACTGCAAGTTCTCCGGCCACGGTGTAATGGCAAAAGTTTCGTCGAACTCGCTCGCCAAGCGCTGCAATCGGCGCCACAATGGACGGCGGACGGACGGACGGACGGACGGATGAACAGATGGCAGCTCGTTGTGAGGACCGAGGGGTCCTCCGCGAGACTCCTTCCGCTGGAGCGCGAGCACTCGAGCCCTCACTCCGGCCAACTGCTCCGTCCGCCCTGACCTCCTTCGACCTGCTCCCGGACCGTCCACCGTCAGGGATTCCTCGTCGCCTGGCGATGATCTGCTCCTGTCAGGTCCCACGATCCGCTTCCATTCATCCATCAATCTTCATCTGGCGGCTCTGTCGAGGTGTGTGCGAGGAAACCGGAGCCCCTCGACGTCCACCGCGTTCGGGTTCGAGCCGCGGAATTCATAGAATTTCGGAAAAGGCGAAGCTTCGGGACGTTAGAAATTCGCGAAGACCCAACACCGGCTGCAACAACAATCGCCGTGGACCATGGATGGAGCAGCCGTGGGCAGGCGACGGGCGGCGATCATTAAAATTCAGACTTGGACGCCAGACGTGGCAGAACCATGACAAAAGGCCAAAACCCAAAATTCGCTGGAAACTATTTTCGGCGTCGCTAAATGAGTCCGCCGCCCCCTCCTCCGCGGCCGGGCCCGCGTCGCGGATGCCAAAGGTCCATAAATCAAAATTCATTGAGAAAAGTCAAATTTTTCGCGATGAGTAAACGAACAACAACAAGTAGGCAGCGAGAAGGGACGAGGCTGAGGAAGAAGCAAGAGGGGCCTGGAAGGGCACCGCGATGAAATTCGGACGCGGCTGGAGCCGCACTAAAACCTGAGTTATGCTGCGCCAGACCGCGGGGGGACCGACAGCGGCCGGCAGTCGGCGGCGACGGTATGCAAAGCGGAGCCCGGCGATCCGAGGTCGGGGTCCGGCGGTCCTCGCACGGTTCGCATGAAATTTTTATTTCGCTCGATTTGCAGAACCGCGAACAATTATCGATCTTCCTACCGTGCAGAAGCAGAGGCAGCAGCGGCCGCCCGACGACGGCCGAGAGGAAGTCGTTGGAGCGCCGGAGGAGGGGCTTGATGGAGAGCAGGAGCATAAGTACCAGAACCGACGACCGACGACCGACGGCCGACCAATGCGAACATAAAACTTTTATAATCTCGACCGCGGCGCTGATGAGGATCGCGGCCCCGGCGATCCTCGCGATCGCCGCCGATCCCCATAAAAGCGCGCAGTCCATAAAACGCATCCTCGTCCGCGGAGTGGGCGCGGGGTGAGGGGCGGCCCCGATTGCCGTTCCCATGTCGATCACATTCGCGACCCCGGCCCGTTTCGCCATTTTCGCTTTGCATATTATTGTATATCTGTGCTTATTGAGCTCGCCGATGCCCTTACAATGCAGTCCAATGGCTAATTTCTCTCCCTCTCTCTGTCTCTCCGCAGGTCTGGTTCCAGAACAAGCGGTCGAAGGAGCGCCGCATGAAGCAGATCACGAGCATGGGCCGGCCGCCGTTCTTCGGGGGCGCGCGGAAGATGCGCGGCTTCCCGATGAACCTCTCGCCCGGAGGGCTCGACGACGGACCACCCGGCTTCCCGTACTTCTCGGCCGACGGCAAGTTCGAGTTCGGCTACGGCGGGCCGCCCTTCCACCCGCACGACGGCCCCTTCTTCCCGGGCCACCCGGGCGGGCCGATGCCCTTCAACACGCCAGGTGAGTTCACGGTAAATTCAGAGCCAAGCGACCCCAACCACACCCCACACCACCTCGACCCGAACACCACCGAACGCGCAAATTGACCACCGCTCTCTCTGTCTCTCTCTCTCTCTCTTTCTATGCCCTTCTCTCGCAGGCGGGCCCATGGACCACTCCGGCCCCATTCCCATGGTGAACGAGTTCGGCCTGACGCCCGAGTCGCAGTTCCTCGGCCAGGCCGGCGGCCCGCCCATGAGCATCCAGTCGGCCGGGGGGCCTCCGCCGCCGCCCGAGCATCTGCTGGCGCAGCAGCAGCAACAGCAACAGCAGCAGCAGCAGCAGCAACAACAGCAGCAGCAACAGCAGAACGGGCCGCGATCCGCGTCGCCGGAATTCATGACCTCCGCGAACTTCTCCGAGCCGCAGAACATGCAGAACGAGGGCCTCGTTTGGTAATATACGAAACAGTTGGCGAGTCGGCTCCTGCTGCTCAAGACGCTGGCCCAGCAACAACAACAGCATCAGCATCAGCATCAGCATCCGCATCAGCGGCAGCAGCACCTCGACCTACACCCGCAGCAAGCACCACCTCAACAACCACAACAATACCAACATTTCCAACAACAGTAGACGTCGGGTGCTGCTGGGCGGCAGGAGTGCGGAGGAGTCGCGAGGGTTCGCGCAGCGCGGGCGACTGGGGAGACCTCGAAATGGCGTTTCAAAATGGCTGCTAACTTGTTATATTTTTGCTGAGAACATTGTACATTTGTAAGAGACAAACAACAACAACAACAACCACCACATCAACAACAAGGAGAACATGAAATCAAATACCACAAATATTTTAGTCTAAAGTGAATCTCGAGCAAGAAATCATAGCGAAAATTGTAAATTTAACGCTCAACGCAATGGGCGCTGGGAACGTGGGAGGGGGTGGAAGGGTCCGGGGGGCTGGACGATAGTCGAGGTGGATAATTTATTAAAATGCAATTTTAACAAATTAAGCACATTTTTTATTAAGTAGTTTGTAAAAAGTATTCGTTAAGAGAAGTTGTAAATTTTCAAAGGAATCAAAAGAGAAACAAAAGCAAAAGCAAAAAGACATAGAACAAGAAAACAACAAAACCATATTTTAACTAGTTTTAGTGTCGAATTTTGTGTTAAACAGTAGTTTGTGAACCGAATGATGTCTAAACCATGAATTATCGGCAAGTGTTTCCTGTCTCTGTCCATCCTTTTGATATTGTCGTACACTTGATTGATATTAAAATTGCTATTATTATCACGATTATTATTTCAGTTGTCAAACAACGCATATAAGTTCGTATTTTCCCGTTTTTGAATGTAAATTAATTTATCAAATATAAAACGTTATATATATATATATATATATATATATATATATATATATATATATATATCTATATATGTTAACGATATGGAGAAAAACAAAAATTAGCAAACGCAGAGGAGGCGAAATTAATTGTAAAATGTATAAAGTATTTAGTGTTAGGGTAAGATTTAATTTACCACAGAAAATACCAGATAATATATATATATATATATTTAGAAATATTATATTATTTATGAATCGCAAGAAAAAACCATAGAAGACACAGCGCCGACTCTGCAAAGAAAATAATGAGATAAGTGAAGACAAAACAAAAGAAAACAAAACGTAAATAAAATAATAAAACCAATTGTTAACTGGAGAAAATCATGTGAGAAACGCGTCTTTTTAATCGAAAGCCAAGCGAAAATTCACGAGTAAAAAAAAAACCAAAACCCCGATCTCTAGACACTTCACACCTGGAACACCCTGTGCTTCGGTCTGATTCCTCTCTGTTCTACTACTGGGTTTCTTGATTGATTTAGTCTTTTGTTTGTCCGTGGAAGCTTCTTTTCTGTTCAATACAACAACAACAAAAACAAAAAGTCTGACTTTGAAATCCAAGTAGCTTATTCCAAAAACAAAAACAATACCAAAAGAACAACAACAAATCCGACGACATTTTTCTTCATTCCGATGCGTTTACGAATTGATGTATTGTATAAAGCTAACGACAACAAAAACAACAACAATAATATTAATAATAGTAGAGAAGAAAAAACAAAACAAAGCAAATCACAACATCAATTGTCTATCTGAAATTATAGCTACAATGGCAACCATGGAAATCCTCCAATGAAAAGTAAAAGAAGAAAAGACCACAAAAAACAAAACAACAACAAAAAAATATCAAAACCATTTACGAAATAAACAAAAATATTGAATGAAATATGCTTGTTTTTATTGAACAGCAGCGGGAGGGCGCGACGCAACCTGAGCCTGAACTCAGAGCCATCTCTGCAAAGGGCGTTCCCAAGTCTCTCCGAGAACCTCGGCTGCACGCACTCCGGCCAAGTCCGTCCTACCTGATCCCCCGGACAACCCCGCACCGACCCGGATGGCATGTGATCGTTCTCGCCCCCAACGCGAAGCCCTTCGATAGCGATAATTTTCCAGCACCGAACGGCATTTGAGCAAAGTTAATGTGCGTCGCCACATTCGAGTTTCACACCTTCCCGTCACCATCGCCTGCCGGACATCGTCGTCGCCATCGACAACGCCCTCGTCCGCCGTCGCCGTTGCCTTCGCACCGGTGCCGCCGAACAATGGGGTTACGTGCCCAACGGCCATCCATCCATCCATCCATCTGTCCGTCTATCCGTTCGTCGATCAGTCCTGCATCCAGCGGCCCAATGCCTGCCGGTGGCTGGGCCGTCACCTCCGCCGACGTGCCAAGCGCACGAAGGACTCGGGCGACGACTCCGGAGGCTGCGAATGCTGGCGACTCGCACGGCAACGGCAATAGCAGCGGAGCGAGACCGGGACGGGAGCGAGGGCGGCCGCAGCAGGGCGACAACAACAAGGACCACGTTGATGGGCATTAAATGTCAGTCGTCCATCAATTCACATCGGACACACATTCGCCCGTCCACCACGGCACCTCGCACCGCACCCGGTCTCCATCGCATCGCACCGCATCGGATCGGATCGGATCGCCACGGCACGGCACGGCATGCACCGGACGCTGCATTCGCAGGCGGATTTGGCAATCGACCGACCGACCGACAGACAGATGGGCAGTCGAACCGACGGACAGACAGACGCTGAACCGAGCGGCTGACCAACAGACCGGCCGCCATCGCAGGCAGTCTCGGCATCTGGGGCTGCTGTGGTGAAGACAGTGGTTGTTGTTGTCGTCGTCGAGCTCCTGTTGCAGTCACGGCTTCACCTCGACCCGCCTCCGCCGCCCCCGCCCTCGGACCGCGCCGTCCTGCCGCGTGCTCTCTTATCTGCCGGCACGCATGTCGGTGTCGTCGCTCCCATTGTGTCGCCCGCTCGAGCCGTCTATGCAGACGCATAGACGCGTGAGTCTTGTTGCCGTTGTTGTTGCCGATGCTGATGCGGATGCACCCAGCGCACGCACGCAAACGGCGCCGCCACCCCCGAGAACGACCCACAGCCGCCGTCGTCACTGGGGTGGAAGGTCGATGGTCGAGGGCGTCCGACTCGCGCAAGACGGATGATTATGACGAGTCCATGTGTCCACATTCCGGATTGATAAATGTGCGCCTTTTGCGAGCCTCTCACGGCGCACCCACTCCATGTGCCGAGCGCCCTCTGGGCTGTCGTTAGGTTTTGTTTCGCTCCATTCGTTGGTCGGCCACGACCCGGGGCAGGGGCGCGAGTCCAAACCTGTCCAGCAGGACGATCATTAGCCAAATACAACAACAGCAGCAGCAGCCGAGCAAGAAATCCAGCTGCGCTCGAGTCGGGAAAGGATTAGAAGTGGGAACAAGAGCTGCTCCATTTGTTGTCGTTGTCATCGGGTGGGGTGAGAGAGGGAGGGGGCTGTGGCCGGCCCCTTCTCGGGCGACCGCAACGAGCGTCGCGTGTCCAATCGGCGTAGACGGACGCCAGACTGGGCGGGAGGGCGTTCGGGCCGGGCCGGGCCGGTCCGCTCTCCAAATGTCATCGATAAGTTGCGCTGTCACCGGCCGCGTCGAGGTGTCAAACTGACAAGCTTTAATATCTCTCGCTTCCGCATACACGCACACACGCACACACACACACACACCGGATCACGCGACGTCGGCGGACGCACACCGCGCGACGTCGCCACATAGTGAGCTCATGAAGTATTAAGCGGCCTGTCGAACGGTAGCCGCAGGCCCCGAAGCCTCGCACGGAGCACGGAGAATGGACTTGCGTGACAGCGGGAATCACGGCGTCCAGGACCTCGCTCGAACATACCGGTAATGAGGGTTCGCCGAGTGTCGGACGTCGCAATCCTTTCGCCAGCTCCCGATGGCAGGACTCGCACGCGAGTGTGTGAGCGTGTGTGAATGAGTCAGGGCTGCACGCGCGATTCTCCGGAACGATTTGCTTTCCGATTAATTTTTCATTCTCGCTCCTCAGCGCCGGCCGACATTCGCCGACTCATCGTCATCGACGAGAGGCTCCCGCGACCGGCTGCCGGCCGTTGGGCGCCGGGAACGGGAGCGTGGCGTGAGGATGATTGGCTTGCGTGGCGCACGTTGGTCCCTTCTGCGGAGAAGTGGCTAAAGCACCGCCCCGTCGCATTGCCCGATCCGGTCTGCGATTGGATTCCAATCGCCCGAATTGAGTCATTAGCCTTATCCGGTCCAGAGTCGTCGGCCCGCACGCTACGCACGTGGACAAGGCGGGCGCAGGCTCGACGACCCGATGGCTCCGATCGGCCCAGAGCTCCCGGTCCCCGGGGCAACTCGACTCGTCCCTCCTTGAGAATCTTCGGATCCACCTCCAATGCCAACGCCACCGCCTTCCATCCACCCGCCCTCCATAGCTATTTGCATCGCGTAATAGTTGGCTGCGCTCCGATGCAGGCGCCCATCAAAGCCAAATGGGAATGTCTGTCGCCCGACGCCTGTCTGCCCGGGGCCGGCGGTTCTGGAGTGCGTCGACGACTCTCGACACAAACGCTTCATTCATGGCTCCTCAGATATTTCATCATCGCCATCGAGAGCGAAAGCGACAGCGGATTCGTTGCCAGCGACGTCTTCATCAACCTTAACAACAACAATAACAATGATAACATCGTTGCAGACGGGGCAACGCCATCAGCCCGGCGATGGATCATTTGCCTCAAATGAGATGGGGTTCAGCAGCGCATCGGGAGCGAAATGGAGCGCAAGTCGGACGCTTAAATTTTCGAGAGCCGCTGCTGCTCGAGCTGCCGGAAGGTGTTAGAGGGGGGGATGGGGGTTCGATTGGGGGACGCGCCCTCCGCTTCACTGAACCGGTCGCGACAGTGGTCGCGGAGCCGAGATTCTGTGGTTCTGGTGTGCCGAGACGAGGCAATTAAAATCCGCTTCTCTTCCAGGGAAAAGGGAGAAATTAATGTTAAATTGAGTACGGCGACATCCACTACAACAATATTAACAAATCCTCACAACTCATGAAACCCCATCCCGCCCCACAACGAAACCAACAACAACATCCACGCTTAATAGGATAAGAATTGATGTGAACGGCAATCGACGAACGCAAGTCTTGAGTGGACGCCAGTGCGGACTTTATGGGGACACCCGGTCCTGTGCGTCCGTTTCGAAAGACAGACGATAAGACGATAATTAACCGCTGGTCGTCCGAAACATCGCATTATAATGGGTGCTGTCAGGAGATGGGGAGATGTGAGTCAGAGGGAGCATTTTTGCAAAACTCTAACTCGCATACATATAGCAGGACTTGCTCCGGGCCGGTATTATCCTCGGAAATGTTTTGCGAACGCGGCATGGAAACCTTTCATCCTGTACTTCTTATCGAATGGGTCTCCGATATCAAACCCGACTCCAAATTTGCTTCCACCAGACTCCAGTGCAGACGCAAAATCTGCACAAACGCACCAAAATAAACCTCGGAACCAGCGCCTTGGTTAGCGAGAAACATTTTCAACAGAGATGCAGAGACTTCTCATTTCTGTTGTGTCGGATCGGACCTCCATGGGCGTTTGCGACGAAAAGCTTCTATTCTTTTCGAGAATTCATTTATTCGGAATTAAGTGCACTCTCTCTGCACCTACTTGTCTATTCGTCGAAGATCACGTCGCTTCCATGCCCTTGAGAAGATGCGGACTAATGACGACAATTAGTCCGCATCAACTTCGACGCTTCGGGAGTCCTGCATTTTTGCAGCATAGTTTTAGGGCGCCACTTCCGAGAGAACGTTGACACTCTTCAAATGCCCCATTTCCAATGGCCGTGACCGATCCGAATGGCCAAAGCACGAGGCCTGCTATATTCCGTTTCGCTTTAGAAGGATATGAAGTAAACTACGCTTTATTCGCATTGTGGGAACAACTGGAGCCCATCGGCAACGAGCTGATCCGGCCTTATCAGTTTGGCTTCAGAGCAATACGAATACTCAGAATACAGATCGACACATATGAAATATTTTTCTATTCTATTATTTCTAAGTCCCATTCAACAGCATGACAAGGAACAGATAGTTTCAGCCTGGAGAAGGAGTCACGTCGATTGGGTTTAGTGATGGACCTAGCGGAGGACCTCGTCTACTTCTACTGAAACTCTTCTCAAGATCTTCGGTCCTCTAAATGTTGGCAGCGAGTACTTTTACAGCACACTAAATATACTTGGGAGTTTGTTGCGACGTAGATCCCATCGATATTAGCAGAAACAAAAAGCTTGTGAAACTCCGCAAATATGACAGAGATCTGCAAATATTAACTTATGTGCGCCAACAACAAATAAACTAAATTAATTGTGTCAAACGTTCTGCGCTACGATCGCTCAGTTCTTGAATAATTGAAGTATGTTGTTATGGTTCGGGTTGACCTAGATCCATCTGTATAAAAGGCAAATCTCGTTCGATATAATGATAAGTTTTTGATAGCACTCCAAAGACAAACATCTAAGTGAAAATGAAACTCTGTCTTATAGTTTTGGGACTCTCGGTCCTATTTTTCTACGATATGAAGTCGACCGAAGCAAGTACTAATACAGCTACTGGTACTGGTACAGATACAGATACAGGGAACACAGATACAAGCGTTGCCTCAAGCCCTACTACATCTAGTCCATCGTCGTCCAACAAGAAAAAAGTTACCATCAATAATCTGAAGTTCACAGTCAAGCGAAAAATTAAGCTGCCAGCTAGCTTACGGCGTAACCGCAACCGCAACCGCAGGATCAGGAGCCGTGGCGGTAGACGTTTATCTAGCAGGAGGATGCCAGTGGTCAGAATCGGTTGAGTCATCGATCATCCATGGTCTATCACAAAGATAAATGTTTTGAATTCTGAATAAAATAATCTAGTGGCCAAACGGAAGCAC
This sequence comes from Coelopa pilipes, assembly GCA_947389925.1. Classification (NCBI taxonomy): domain Eukaryota; kingdom Metazoa; phylum Arthropoda; class Insecta; order Diptera; family Coelopidae; genus Coelopa; species Coelopa pilipes. Next base: position 18,762,897 of record OX376700.1, read on the forward strand.
TTTGTTGTCATTCCACTCTTTGCGCTTAAATTTGAAAGTAGACTTTTTACCGATAAGTGATAAATATTCCAGACGGCGATTTGAACGTAGGAAGTACCTTAAGTGGTATATGGTTCCCATGTATCCAGAAGGTTGTGGCTTCAAATCTTATTTTAAACGGGACTCCCGGAAAGCACTCTGTAGAAGAGGAAAATATGTTGACTACTGCAGGTCTTCGGTATATTCGAGATCAGATGAACTACAGCCATCGGTTTATCATTTCTTCAGCAGCTCAATGCTTCCTGCTTTTCTTCTACCATAATGACAAGATGTACAGAATCTACCAAACAGTTACGTGACTTGTTTCTGTCGCCAAGTTGAAAGGCTACATACGATTTTGAGGATTCTTGCTGATTTACAACTTTGTTTACTGAATTATTTCATCGATCTTTCTTAAATTGTGAAATTTTACCACATCGAAAACAATCATATGTTTTTGTCTTCTGATGTTTTGCTTTAAGAGCACATTCATCTGTCTTTTTATTATTTCTATTGTGACGTCGTTTGTACTCCTGGAGTAACTTCTCCTTTACAACTTCTAGGGATATCTCGTCTTCTGATCTGACTTTTAAGGCCGTGACCAAAGTATCATATTCATCAGGTGGACTCCCCAGCCAAATCGCCACAGCCATATGATCCTTAATGTACTCACCGAGTCCACTGAGTTCATCAACCATTGGCAATACATTATGCAAATGTTCTTCCGTTGTCCCCGATCCCAATTCGCATATGAATAGCTTCTATAAAATTTGGATCTTGTTGCTGAACGCTGACTTCTCGTGCTGTGCCTTCCAATAATCAATTGGTAGTCTTCTATTAACAAACCAATGATTGCTTTGGCTTCATCATTTCTCGCCAACCAATCCGCTATTATTTTAGCTGTCGTCGCAAGGACCCTCCTGAACCAGCATTAACTCCAAGGAAGTATAAGCTTCCATATCTGGTTTCACAATTCGACATTAGGTTTAAGTTATTAAGATCTAAACAATACAGATATATTTTGAAGGCGTAAAGTATATTTGCTATTGTTCAAACAAACATTCAATGGTATTATGCAGTAAACGGACTGGAATGCACTTTTGTATGTAGGGTATCGAGCATGATGTCTGTCATGACCGAACGACAAGAAGTGGACAGAAATGACAAAACACACGAGAGACAAACGAACGGACGATATAACTGTAATCTGTTCTTTTATGTTAATATTCATAGATTATAAGAAATAGTGCGTAAGCAACATGCAATTTTTGAAATAGAGCCAGTTGGATTTTAACCACGAAAAGGTCAAGATCATTCAATCCGTGTGTTACTCATTCAACAAAGGGCATCAAACCTACATGTATATTCTAAGCCCTGTACTATCGCGATGTACCTGATCGAATACTAACAGTTTCGGAAGAGAGGAATGGAATATCATTGAAATACTAACTCTCAAGAAGAATATATAACAATATACAACATATACAACAGAAAAATATGGTCAAAATGAGCTCGTTTCACTTATACGATTGCTCAAAGTTTATCATTGTTCGCAAATTATTGGACTGTTTTTGTGCAGGTCACATAAGAGTGCGAACTTAGCTCAACATCTAAGCTAAACTACATTGACAATAGTCATTCAGCCCGTTTTCCAGCCCAAATCCGGCAAATTGCTGACTATTTTGGGAATGAAGTCATCGCTGGATATTGACAATTGTCAGTGTGACAATTGCTCCAGAAACTTTCATGGATCCCTCCGATCATTCTGCCTGCCGAGCGGGAACCGATTTCTGCGTCAACCCCACCAGAGTTGCACTGGCAAGCGAGCAAACATAGCGTTAATCACATTTCCTCTCTCTGAATGTTCTTGTCTACCCTGCTCGAGGATGTGACGACACCGACGTCGACGAAGTCGACCGCTGAATGCGACTGCATTAATGTTTCCAAGAGTCAAGAGTCTCCTCTGAGCTACAAGACAGCCAAATCGCATGGGAGATGGTTTTCCTCTCTGGTAGATGGCGAAAGCGATGAAGGGAAGTGAGTAGCAGCCAGAACTCCCAGACAAATGTTGCATTCAGGATGACGCTGCTATTTAAGTTATTCTTGACGACTGATGAAAAATCCACTACTCTACAAAATAATCTACTCAAGTTGACTGTTTTCATAAACAAGTCGAGTTCCGCCATATATCCATCTATCTGCCATTTTTTAGCCATTTGCTTACCACTCTGTAAGAATCGATGCGAAGGCCCATCGACGAACGCGAAAACACACTCCCCGTCTTCCTCACTAGCTCCCTCGCTTCATCGGTCGCTCGTTCTGAAGAAATGCGGACGTCAGGGGAAATATTATTGGAACACCCGATCTGTCCTGTGCGCCCGTCTTGACAGACGATGCTGCGAGCGACGATAATTAAACTGCTGGCCGTCCGATACATCTCATTATAATGGGCGCAGTCAGGAGATGGGGAGATGTGAGATAGAGAGAGATTTTTGCAAACTCCGCTCTAACTCGCATAGCCGTTAGCAAATTTGTGGGAATTCATAAATGTCTTGCTCCGGGCCGACCCGATCCGAGCCTTGCGGTTGTCTAATGAAAAACCCTATTATCCTCGGAAGGGCTCCAATGTCGAACCTGACTCCAAATTTCCTTCCATCGACTCACCAGGCTTCAAATTTGCGTAAAATCCACACAAACACACAAAAATAAACTCCGAAACAATCGCCTTGGTTGGGAAGAAACATTTTCAACATATCCTATCTGTCCTATTCAGAGGCACAGCTCTGCAGAGACTTCTTATTTCTGTTGTGTCGGATCGGACCTCCATGGGCGTTTGCGACGAAAAGCTTCTATTCTTTTCGAGAATTCATTTATTCGGAATTAAGTGCACTCTCTCTGCACCTGCTTGTCTATTCTTCGAAGATCACGTCGCTTCCATGCCCTTGAGAAGATGCGGACTAATGACGACAATTAGTCCGCATCAACTTCGACGCTTCGGGAGTCCTGCATTTTTGCAGCATAGTTTTAGGCCGCCACTTCCGAGAGAACGTTGACACTCTTCAAATGCCCCATTTCCAATGGCCGTGACCGATCCGAATGGCCAAAGCACGAGGCCTGCTATATTTCGTTTCGCTTTAGAAGGACATGTCGTAAACTACGCTTTATTCGCATTGTGGGAACAACTGGAGCCCATCGGCAACGAGCTGATCCGGCCTTATCAGTTTGGCTTCAGAGCAATACGAATACTCAGAATACAGATCGACACATATGAAATATTTTTCTATTCTATTATTTCTAAGTCCCATTCAACAGCATGACAAGGAACAGATAGTTTCAGCCTGGAGAAGGAGTCACGTCGATTGGGTTTAGTGATGGACCTAGCGGAGGACCTCGTCTACTTCTACTGAAACTCTTCTCAAGATCTTCGGTCCTCTAAATGTTGGCAGCGAGTACTTTTACAGCACACTAAATATACTTGGGAGTTTGTTGCGACGTAGATCCCATCGATATTAGCAGAAACAAAAAGCTTGTGAAACTCCGCAAATATGACAGAGATCTGCAAATATTAACTTATGTGCGCCAACAACAAATAAACTAAATTAATTGTGTCAAACGTTCTGCGCTACGATCGCTCAGTTCTTGAATAATTGAAGTATGTTGTTATGGTTCGGGTTGACCTAGATCCATCTGTATAAAAGGCAAATCTCGTTCGATATAATGATAAGTTTTTGATAGCACTCCAAAGACAAACATCTAAGTGAAAATGAAACTCTGTCTTATAGTTTTGGGACTCTCGGTCCTATTTTTCTACGATATGAAGTCGACCGAAGCAAGTACTAATACAGCTACTGGTACTGGTACAGATACAGATACAGGGAACACAGATACAAGCGTTGCCTCAAGCCCTACTACATCTAGTCCATCGTCGTCCAACAAGAAAAAAGTTACCATCAATAATCTGAAGTTCACAGTCAAGCGAAAAATTAAGCTGCCAGCTAGCTTACGGCGTAACCGCAACCGCAACCGCAGGATCAGGAGCCGTGGCGGTAGACGTTTATCTAGCAGGAGGATGCCAGTGGTCAGAATCGGTTGAGTCATCCATCATCCATGGTCTATCACAAAGATAAATGTTTTGAATTCTGAATAAAATAATCTAGTGGCCAAACGGAAGCACTTTGTTGTCATTCCACTCTTTGCGCTTAAATTTGAAAGTAGACTTTTTACCGATAAGTGATAAATATTCCAGACGGCGATTTGATCGTAAGAAGTACCTTAAGTGGTATATGGTTCCCATGTATCCAGAAGGTTGTGGCTTCAAATCTTATTTTAAACGGGACTCCCCGAAAGCACTCTGTAGAAGAGGAAAATATGGGGGGTAATCGACTACTGCAGGTCTTCGGTATATTCGAGATCAGATGAACTACAGCCATCGGTTTATCATTTCTTCAGCAGCTCAATGCTTCCTGCTTTTCTTCTACCATAATGACAAGATGTACAGAATCTACCAAACAGTTACGTGACTTGTTTCTGTCGCCAAGTTGAAAGGCTACATACGATTTTGAGGATTCTTGCTGATTTACAACTTTGTTTACTGAATTATTTCATCGATCTTTCTTAAATTGTGAAATTTTACCACATCGAAAACAATCATATGTTTTTGTCTTCTGATGTTTTGCTTTAAGAGCACATTCATCTGTCTTTTTATTATTTCTATTGTGACGTCGTTTGTACTCCTGGAGTAACTTCTCCTTTACAACTTCTAGGGATATCTCGTCTTCTGATCTGACTTTTAAGGCCGTGACCAAAGTATCATATTCATCAGGTGGACTCCCCAGCCAAATCGCCACAGCCATATGATCCTTAATGTACTCACCGAGTCCACTGAGTTCATCAACCATTGGCAATACATTATGCAAATGTTCTTCCGTTGTCCCCGATCCCAATTCGCATATGAATAGCTTCTATAAAATTTGGATCTTGTTGCTGAACGCTGACTTCTCGTGCTGTGCCTTCCAATAATCAATTGGTAGTCTTCTATTAACAAACCAATGATTGCTTTGGCTTCATCATTTCTCGCCAACCAATCCGCTATTATTTTAGCTGTCGTCGCAAGGACCCTCCTGAACCAGCATTTTACTCCAAGGAAGTATACGCTTCCATATCTGGTTTCACAATTCGACATTAGGTTTAAGTTATTAAGATCTAAACAATACAGATATATTTTGAAGGCGTAAAGTATATTTGCTATTGTTCAAACAAACATTCAATGGTATTATGCAGTAAACGGACTGGAATGCACTTTTGTATGTAGGGTATCGAGCATGATGTCTGTCATGACCGAACGACAAGAAGTGGACAGAAATGACAAAACACACGAGAGACAAACGAACGGACGATATAACTGTAATCTGTTCTTTTATGTTAATATTCATAGATTATAAGAAATAGTGCGTAAGCAACATGCAATTTTTGAAATAGAGCCAGTTGGATTTTAACCACGAAAAGGTCAAGATCATTCAATCCGTGTGTTACTCATTCAACAAAGGGCATCAAACCTACATGTATATTCTAAGCCCTGTACTATCGCGATGTACCTGATCGAATACTAACAGTTTCGGAAGAGAGGAATGGAATATCATTGAAATACTAACTCTCAAGAAGAATATATAACAATATACAACATATACAACAGAAAAATATGGTCAAAATGAGCTCGTTTCACTTATACGATTGCTCAAAGTTTATCATTGTTCGCAAATTATTGGACTGTTTTTGTGCAGGTCACATAAGAGTGCGAACTTAGCTCAACATCTAAGCTAAACTACATTGACAATAGTCATTCAGCCCGTTTTCCAGCCCAAATCCGGCAAATTGCTGACTATTTTGGGAATGAAGTCATCGCTGGATATTGACAATTGTCAGTGTGACAATTGCTCCAGAAACTCTCATGGATCCCTCCGATCATTCTGCCTGCCGAGCGGGAACCGATTTCTGCGTCAACCCCACCAGAGTTGCACTGGCAAGCGAGCAAACATAGCGTTAATCACATTTCCTCTCTCTGAATGTTCTTGTCTACCCTGCTCGAGGATGTGACGACACCGACGTCGACGAAGTCGACCGCTGAATGCGACTGCATTAATGTTTCCAAGAGTCAAGAGTCTCCTCTGAGCTACAAGACAGCCAAATCGCATGGGAGATGGTTTTCCTCTCTGGTAGATGGCGAAAGCGATGAAGGGAAGTGAGTAGCAGCCAGAACTCCCAGACAAATGTTGCATTCAGGATGACGCTGCTATTTAAGTTATTCTTGACGACTGATGAAAAATCCACTACTCTACAAAATAATCTACTCAAGTTGACTGTTTTCATAAACAAGTCGAGTTCCGCCATATATCCATCTATCTGCCATTTTTTAGCCATTTGCTTACCACTCTGTAAGAATCGATGCGAAGGCCCATCGACGAACGCGAAAACACACTCCCCGTCTTCCTCACTAGCTCCCTCGCTTCATCGGTCGCTCGTTCTGAAGAAATGCGGACGTCAGGGGAAATATTATTGGAACACCCGATCTGTCCTGTGCGCCCGTCTTGACAGACGATGCTGCGAGCGACGATAATTAAACTGCTGGCCGTCCGATACATCTCATTATAATGGGCGCAGTCAGGAGATGGGGAGATGTGAGATAGAGAGAGATTTTTGCAAACTCCGCTCTAACTCGCATAGCCGTTAGCAAATTTGTGGGAATTCATAAATGTCTTGCTCCGGGCCGACCCGATCCGAGCCTTGCGGTTGTCTAATGAAAAACCCTATTATCCTCGGAAGGGCTCCAATGTCGAACCTGACTCCAAATTTCCTTCCATCGACTCACCAGGCTTCAAATTTGCGTAAAATCCACACAAACACACAAAAATAAACTCCGAAACAATCGCCTTGGTTGGGAAGAAACATTTTCAACATATCCTATCTGTCCTATTCAGAGGCACAGCTCTGCAGAGACTTCTTATTTCTGTTGTGTCGGATCGGACCTCCATGGGCGTTTGCGACGAAAAGCTTCTATTCTTTTCGAGAATTCATTTATTCGGAATTAAGTGCACTCTCTCTGCACCTGCTTGTCTATTCTTCGAAGATCACGTCGCTTCCATGCCCTTGAGAAGATGCGGACTAATGACGACAATTAGTCCGCATCAACTTCGACGCTTCGGGAGTCCTGCATTTTTGCAGCATAGTTTTAGGCCGCCACTTCCGAGAGAACGTTGACACTCTTCAAATGCCCCATTTCCAATGGCCGTGACCGATCCGAATGGCCAAAGCACGAGGCCTGCTATATTTCGTTTCGCTTTAGAAGGACATGTCGTAAACTACGCTTTATTCGCATTGTGGGAACAACTGGAGCCCATCGGCAACGAGCTGATCCGGCCTTATCAGTTTGGCTTCAGAGCAATACGAATACTCAGAATACAGATCGACACATATGAAATATTTTTCTATTCTATTATTTCTAAGTCCCATTCAACAGCATGACAAGGAACAGATAGTTTCAGCCTGGAGAAGGAGTCACGTCGATTGGGTTTAGTGATGGACCTAGCGGAGGACCTCGTCTACTTCTACTGAAACTCTTCTCAAGATCTTCGGTCCTCTAAATGTTGGCAGCGAGTACTTTTACAGCACACTAAATATACTTGGGAGTTTGTTGCGACGTAGATCCCATCGATATTAGCAGAAACAAAAAGCTTGTGAAACTCCGCAAATATGACAGAGATCTGCAAATATTAACTTATGTGCGCCAACAACAAATAAACTAAATTAATTGTGTCAAACGTTCTGCGCTACGATCGCTCAGTTCTTGAATAATTGAAGTATGTTGTTATGGTTCGGGTTGACCTAGATCCATCTGTATAAAAGGCAAATCTCGTTCGATATAATGATAAGTTTTTGATAGCACTCCAAAGACAAACATCTAAGTGAAAATGAAACTCTGTCTTATAGTTTTGGGACTCTCGGTCCTATTTTTCTACGATATGAAGTCGACCGAAGCAAGTACTAATACAGCTACTGGTACTGGTACAGATACAGATACAGGGAACACAGATACAAGCGTTGCCTCAAGCCCTACTACATCTAGTCCATCGTCGTCCAACAAGAAAAAAGTTACCATCAATAATCTGAAGTTCACAGTCAAGCGAAAAATTAAGCTGCCAGCTAGCTTACGGCGTAACCGCAACCGCAACCGCAGGATCAGGAGCCGTGGCGGTAGACGTTTATCTAGCAGGAGGATGCCAGTGGTCAGAATCGGTTGAGTCATCCATCATCCATGGTCTATCACAAAGATAAATGTTTTGAATTCTGAATAAAATAATCTAGTGGCCAAACGGAAGCACTTTGTTGTCATTCCACTCTTTGCGCTTAAATTTGAAAGTAGACTTTTTACCGATAAGTGATAAATATTCCAGACGGCGATTTGATCGTAAGAAGTACCTTAAGTGGTATATGGTTCCCATGTATCCAGAAGGTTGTGGCTTCAAATCTTATTTTAAACGGGACTCCCGGAAAGCACTCTGTAGAAGAGGAAAATATGGGGGGTAATCGACTACTGCAGGTCTTCGGTATATTCGAGATCAGATGAACTACAGCCATCGGTTTATCGTTTCTTCAGCAGCTCAATGCTTCCTGCTTTTCTTCTACCACAATGACAAGATGTACAGAATCTACCAAACAGTTACGTGACTTGTTTCTGTCGCCAAGTTGAAAGGCTATATACGATTTTGAGGATTCTTGCTGATTTACAACTTTGTTTACTGAATTATTTCATCGATCTTTCTTAAATTGTGAAATTTTACCACATCCAAAACATATGATTTGTGTCTTCTGATGTTTTGCTTTAAGAGCACATTCTTCTGTCTTTTTATTATTTCTATTGTGACGTCGTTTGTACTCCTGGAGTAACTTCTCCTTTACAACTTCTAGGGATATCTCGTCTTCTGATCTGACTTTTAAGGCCGTGACCAAAGTATCATATTCATCAGGTGGACTCCCCAGCCAAATCGCCACAGCCATATGATCCTTAATGTACTCGCCGAGTCCACTGAGTTCATCAACCATTGGCAATACATTATGCAAATGTTCTTCCGTTGTCCCCGATCCCAATTCGCATATGAATAGCTTCTATAAAATTTGGATCTTGTTGCTGAACGCTGACTTCTCGTGCTGTGCCTTCCAATAATCAATTGGTAGTCTTCTATTAACAAACCAATGATTGCTTGGCCTCATCATTTCTCGCCTACCAATCCGCTATTATTTTAGCTGTCGTCGCAAGGACCCTCCTGAACCAGCATTAACTCCAAGGAAGTATAAGCTTCCATATCTGGTTTCACAATTCGACATTAGGTCTAAGTTATTAAGATCTAAACAATACAGATATATTTTGAAGGCGTAAAGTATATTTGAATCTGCAATAAACGGACTGGAATGCACATATGTATACTCTAAGCTCTATCGCGTATACCTGATCGAATACAAACAGTTTCGGAAGAGACTGTTTTTGTGGGGTTCACATATGAGTGCGAACTTGGCTCAACAGCTCAGCTAAGCTACATCTACTATAGTTATTCAGCCTGCTTTCGAGGTCAATGTGCTGACGATTTTGGGAATGAAGTGAATCCCATCACAGACGATTCATTGCATAATTTTGCTCTATCGCTGGATGTTGCCAATTGTCAGTGAGACAATTGCTCCAGAAACTCCTGGATCTCCTCTCATGGATTCCTCCGGTCTTCCTGCCTGCCGAGCGGGAGGCGATTTCTGCGTCAACCCCACCAGAGGTGCACCGGCATGCGAGCAGAAATTCAACACCTCGGCATTTTTGAATTTATTCGTGAACGTCGTCAACATAGTGGTAATCACATTTCCTCCCTTCGAAATGAATTCATAACTGAATTTTCAGGTCCACCCTGCTTGAGGATGTGACGACACCGACGACGTCGACCGACGAATACCTCCCGGCGCCAAGCACGCTACCGGGAACGGCGATGGCATTGAAATTGCCAACAGTGAAGAGTCTGATCAGTGGAGACTACAGTGTGTGTCTTTCACCGACAGAGCCGCAAAGTGTTGAAGGCACCTCATCTGAGTGCTGGAAGAAGACTGCCGTTTGGCAATCTGGACCTCCTTGAATGTAAGGACACAGGATTAGTGAGGTCCAGTAAGACATCAACGACCTGGGACTTTCGTCCGGCCATCAGGCAGCCCCGGATGTCCACGTCAGCTGTGCAGATGGAGGGCCTTGACGAAGTACCACGTAAAACCGTTTAGTCGCTGCACCTTAAATCATCCGATGAACAAACAGAGATAAATCATGATTTACAAAGAGCACCGAAAGAAATGAAGCAAGGAAGCTGAGCAAACAAAGCACATCAGCCCAAGTCCCAAGCGAAGAAGAGCAGCGGAAGAAGACGAATTGGAAGAGACGGTGAAGGGAGATGAGCAGCACCGAGAACCCCCTGACAAATGTTGCACATTCCAGACTCGCATAGAACTTCTATTATTTCTATCTGCCATTTTTTATCTATTTTGCCTTCCACTCTGTCCTCTGCCATCGGCCCCTCCCGCTCTTAGTATTACCCCATATCAGCTCAGCCCTTGTCCCGCCCCTGCCGACACTGCTCGGCTGAGGCAAACGGCTGAGTGAGCGAGATGGCGAGGCTACCGAAACGAAACAGAATTACCTGTCGCCCCTGGGTGAATTATGGAGTAGGAAAAATGGTTATTGTTGTTGGTTTGGGTTGTGAACTTGCTCGTTTTATCTCAATGTGAAGCTGGGGCTCCTTCCCAGCTCGAGAAGATTTAAGCTCCCACTGCTCCTACGTTTCACCTCAATTTGTTGTTTCCTCGCAGCTGGTTGTTATTGTCATTTGTTATACAAGGTAACAGGTGAAGCAGCAACCCCTCACCCTCAGCACCGAACGCGCCTCGATGACAGGCGCGAGGCGATGGCGGGTCACTGATGTCCCTGTCCTGAGCTTATCCTTGCTCCACCCACCACCCCCCACTTCGGTAATAGTCCCCCTCCAAAAGAAAATAGACTCTCGCTATCTGTCTAACTGGCTTCCGAATATCATTTGCGTCAAAGCACCTAAGCAAATAGTCGTTCTTTTATTGTCAAACTTTGCCAAAAACAGATGTCGAATATTTGAAACCAATTCGTCGGTAGTGACTCCCTCAAGATTGCGAACTCATGGCTCACGATCGTAGAAGAGCGCATTGAGACGAGTCTCGAGGCTCTGCTCGGTCGAAGGATCCACGTTCCACGGGTAATTTAAATAATCGAAGTCTAGTTTAATTACACGTTTTATTTGACTCCTTACGCACAACGCTTGAACCTGCATACGTTCAGTGTTCAGTACGGTCAGCGAACTCAACCGATGATCACTGGTAACCTCGATAACCTAGATATACGTCTGCCGCCGCGACTCCTCCTTCCACTGCTGAGCCTCCGGCGCAAGCTAGCTGGCAGCTTGATTTTCCGCTTGACTGTGAACCTGAAGTTTTTGAGGGTAACCTTCTTCTTGTTGGACGGCGATGGACTAGATGTAGGGCTTGATGTAGGGCTTGCTGTAGGGCTTGCTGGAGGAGTACTTGCGGCTGCGGCTTCAGTTGACTTCATATTGTAGAAAACCAGGACGCAGAGTCCCAAAACTATAAGACAGACTTTCATTATCTCTTGGATGTTTGTCTTTGGAGTGCTATCAAAAACTGATAATTCTATCGATAGATTTTAGCCTTTTTATACAGATCGAGTACGGTCAGACCGGACCGTAACACAATAATTATATAACAAGAACTGAGCCGTCGAGGCACCAAAATATTGATACAATTAATTTATTTTGCCTATTTGTCTACCACAAGCATATGTAGGTATTTGCGTAATATTTATAGACTTCCTCCATAGCATGCGGTTCTGCAGATGGAGTTCTTTACGCAGCTGCGTTTGGAGAGTGCGAACGCTCCGCGACACAGACAATCAGAGGATTTTCTGAATCGTCGCGACACATTGCAGAACACACGTCGCTATCATGAGGTGGTCACCATCTGAATGGGAGTTAAGTTTATGGCATTCATCGTCGGGCTAGAAAGAGAACGCTCCATCTATCCTTCCACACGTGTATCACATCCATGGAACAAGTATGGGTAAGTCATCCCCAGGCGGAGCCGGAGCCGGATCCGGAGCCGGATCCGGAGCCAGCCAGAGCCAGCCTGTGCTCCGCTTTGGGACGAGTCGCAATTCCAAATCAGCCGCTAATTTCCCCGCAATTCGCTTGCTTGTATTGCAATATAAACGGCCTTCATCTGCCCTCGTGCCCCTTCCCCTGGAACCCGTGGCCGGCGGGCTTCATGCGGCGCACGCCGGGCACGCTAACCTAATTGCAGCCAGGGTTCACTCGGCAGCGATCGCAGTGGCGAGCCGGCGCAGCCCTTCCTGAGACCCTCTGTTTTGGAGAGCGCAAATCAAATCAACGGAAAAACCGGGATGCCACACAGTGCCCGGAGTGGTGCACATGTCGCGCTGATCGGGCGAGCAAACAACTGCCGAAGGGCACCACACCCTAGCCTCCGCCGGGGGTGGGCCTGGGACGACGAGAACCGTCGTCCCAGCGGGAGTTTCATCCTCAAGCCACCGCACAAATCACTCCGGCCGCGCTGCATCCAGGAAGCAATCAGCATCGAGCCATCGAGGGCGGGCCAAGGCGAGAGGACAGGGACAGAGACAGAGACGCACTCGTACACACGCATCCACGCCTCGGAACGGCAGAGGGATGGGGTTGCAGGAGAAGCCCCTGATGTGGCCTGTGAAACGAAGGGAGCGAGGTACGAAGGCCCCTTAATTTCAGCTCACTTGGCTTTTGTAACGCGATTATCTGACGATTTGATTTGGCGCCAAATGCAATTGAAAGTCGGGCTGGTGGAAACGGAAACGGAAACGGAAACACTCACACCAGCCCGATGGGATGTCCAGCGGATCCATGGCTTAAGCCGTTTTGTTTACGGAATTGGATTATCATCGTTTCTGAATGCAAATCGCAAACATGTCACATTTCCAACCTCCTGATCCTGGTCCCGAGACCGAGCCGGTGCCGGGCCGGAGCCCGAGGGTACCTTCGAAAGCCGTAAGTCACGGTGCTACCTGTTGGCGCGTCATTTTGGGAACCCAGCTGCTAAGCGCCCTTACCAGATAAGCCCATACAGACAGACAGACAGACAGACAGGCAAGTAGGCAGGGCTCTCCAGGAATAGGTACGTTGACATTGACAAGTCGCACGAAGCCCGGTTCGCTGGTTTGTAGATGACTGGTTCACCGGTTTCATAGAAAGCACGATGAATGTGTACATTCGATGGTAGCTGCCGTCGTCGCCCCAGTGTTGCCATCGGGCTCTATAGATCGAGCCGAGTTAGATCTATAGAAATTCGTTATCGCTATCAAACGAAGTGCGTCCGATAAGATTAGAACTACTCGGGCCGGAGAAGTTCCGACTCCAGTCAGTTATTCATCGCGGTTCGACAAGTGTGGATCGGGTATCCGAGAGAGCAAGTGGTTTTATTCTGTGAACAAGGTCGTCATATCGAAAGGACAACAAGATGCGTAACGTTTTGGTGGTTTTGGTCGCCGTTGCGTTCGTCGTATACGTGAGCTCGGGTAAATCACTCGGACAAATGTCCCAGTCCCAGCCTTCCTCCATCTTCCAACTGCCTCGAACGGCAACTGCAATCGAATCAGGAGGCAACTATATGTAGCACTGATCGATAACCCGTTGCATAACGAACCGCCAGATATGACTAATCGGTTATCTTATTTACGTATCGAACGCAGTGCTCCGCCCGGTATTTGTACAAGCAGTATTGTACAGTTACTATTTAGTTGATACCTGGTACTCGAGCCGCCTGCCGATTATTGCTTCAACTGCCTCCACTGACCTTCTCCTGACCTGTTTCGAATGTTTCCAAAGATATTGCAGAGAATTTGCCGTTGACTGAATGCGTTGACTAGCACGACTGTGTCCGCCTGCCAGTTGGCCAGATACTCCACCAAATCCGTCAATCTCGGCCCGTGGGTTAAATTTCGACTCTCCACAAATAATAAATGCGTTTCGTTCTTCGCGGACAATGAATGAGGGTATTTCTTATAATAGATCGTTATTTGATTTCGGTAATAAGTCCGGCAAACATTGGCACTGCACTATCTTATCGTCAGTTGACTTAGGTGACTTAGAAACCCTGACATCATGGCTGGCCAGCCGTGTCATACATGGCGGTTTCCTGATCGTAAATAAACACTTCAACTACACCATAGCCATATGTATGCCAACACCCCTCGTGGCATATTTTGCTGTTGGGGAGTAGCCTAGTACATTGACTCATTCTCATCTATACATGTATTGACTCATCACCTAATGCTCATTTCTCGTGTGTCCACTGCAGAAGCGTGCGTCCAGTGCAACTCCGGCTCGGATCCGAAATGCGCGACCCAACCGGACGCCTTCATGGCCAAGCAGTGCGCCAACTCCTCCTCCCTCTGCTACACCAGGGTCCAAGGTAAGCTCTCGTCCACTGCAAGGCCGATCGTCCACTAACTAGACTTCTTCTGGACCAGATGGCAAGACGATTCGTGGTTGCGCCTCTGACCTGGACAACTCGACCGTCTCGCGGTGCCAAAACGAAATGGAGTGTCTGGTCTGCTCCTTCATGGAGGGCTGCAATCGCCAGGTGTTCCCCACCCATCGCGCCCAGTGCTTGCAGTGCAGCGGCAACGCCACCAGCGAGTGCGCCAGCAACGTGTTCGCGAAGCCCACCGTCTGCCCGATCTACAAGTTGGGCGACAAGTGCTACATCCGACAGACAGGTGAGGTCGACAGACACCCGATCGATGCAACGCGATCAACCATTGTCTCTGATTCCAGGTGTGAACGGGACGGGAACCTTCGAGCGCGGCTGCCTCTCGTCCGCCCACGAGCAGAAGCTCTGCGTGGACGAGAGCAACTGCTACACTTGCGAGGGCGCCGGCTGCAACTTCCTGCCCGTGAACTCGACCGAAATCCCACTGGCACGTGACTCGGCCGGGCTGTTCGGCTCCTCGGTAGCCCTCCTTCTGGCGTCCCTGCTCGGCGCCCGCCTCCTCGTCCTCTGAGTCGCCATCTGGAGCGGGCGCTGGCGTTGAGTGGGCCTCCTCTGTGGTGTGGCCTCCCTCGCCCCGAGGCAGTACAGTCCAATACCTTCCACAATTCCAAGAGTTTTGTATGATTTGACAATATTTCTGTGTAAGTTGTGAATTCGAAGGCTTCGAGTTCAAGAACAAATGATCGCAATAGAGATCAAGATATCGCAATAAATTCATAATTTAACGAAGTTGGAGCAGTGCTCGCCACTGTGTTTGTTTTGAATCCCGGCAGATGGTAGATGCGGGAACTCGTCCCACTGTGATGCTAATAACGATCGCGCTCGTTGACCTCCGTCCCGACGCTCGACGGCAACCCTTACCTACCCTGAGGGGTGCAAACCGACGCAAGTGTAGGAGCGTCTGCCTGTATGGCCCGCAGCACTTGTTTGGACAGCCCCGGTCATATGTTAACGCAGCCGATTTCGCTCTGAAGAACTCGACGCGACGCGACGCGACGCGATGCGACTTAAATCGGCGCGATTTCCCACTGCGCCGAGGGGAGGAAGGGTCGAGGTGGACAAGGGTGCCGAAATGGCAACAGAAACAAGTGCTGAAAACAGCAGGGACGACGGAACAACGGGAAACAAATGCCCGCCGAGGGACCTCAACCGCGCCGGGCGGGCTCGTGAGGCCGCCAGCCCTGCCCTGCCCACCAAATGATAGCGGCGCACATGCCACAAAAAGGGCGCCTGGTGCATCGCGAATCGGCGGATGGGCGGTACGGATAGATGGACGGACGGACGAAGGAAGGTCGGATGAAAGGGTGGCAGGCCGGAGGAAGGGGTGACAAAAACAGCGGGGGGAGAGAACCTGGGTACGGACGCCAGCAGCGAACCAATTGGCTGTGAGAAGAAAGAGTGGGTCGTCAAGAGTAGCCTGAATCGGCCGGAGCAATGGGGAGCAGCAGGGCGCCACCGAGTCCTAGACATTGACCCACGATCGGAGGTGTTGCAAGCCAATAATTCAGCATTAAATGGATGTCTGAAGCGGCCTCGTCTGCACGGGTTTAAAGAGCACAGAGGGCGACAGGCAAGCTGCGATCGTCTCTTTAACATAGCGAGCACGTGCTCCACTGCCGTCGCAGTCGCCTCCACGAAGGACTCTCGGTCCATCGGACGTGGCAGCAGCAGATGCGACCCTGCTTGACATCGTTCCCGGGGGAGTTTTCCATCACAAAGCAAAGCGCTTTCCTATTTGCCAGAAGACAGCAGGGATTCGCCCCGCTGTGTCCTCGAAATGTCCCAGCGTGCAGATGGCAGAGGCGGCCCAGGGAAGGGCTCATCTCGAACCGCACCAAGCCGAAGGGAACCACATGGAACGGGTCGCCGCCCGCAGGTGGTGGAGTTTGCGCCCAAGGTCGTCGTAATTTCGAATAAATTCGCATTGGGTGGCAGTTATTTATTCATTCATGTAGTTGTCACCGGCCGCCGGTGGCTCCGTGGGGTTAACAGGTCGTTGGGAACGCCGAACGTCTGTTCGGAGTAGGGGCCAGAGGATCCCGGTGACGATTAATCGTGAGGTCATGTGGTCCCTGCTCGTTTCAGCCCCGGTTTCGCTGGCATCGCCCGCTCGAAGATGCTCCGTGGCCCTCCACCGCCCCCCGTCCCGGGTGCCGCTCACACAATACGAGCCCCTGCCCATCGCGTCGGGGGAGGGAGGCGTGGTCGCGTCCATCCTCCCCCGGTCTCGCCCGCCCAGAGGACTGCGGGCAAATATGAATTCCATGCAAATTTCCCCACCCCAGCCGAGCCGTTACTGCGGCGCTGGCGAAATGGACTTCTTCCGCCTGAACACCTTCCAGCGCGCATTCGCCGAAACACCTTCGTCGACAATGAGCAACGTCAACAACAACAATATCAAGGAGAAGAAGAAGAACGTCCACAACTGAAAATACAAGCCACTGAAGCGGAAAACACGCTGAAACCCGGAGCCGAGGGTATTAGAATAATTATGTTAATCCCTGCCTCGGAGCTGCGACCAACTCCGGCACGATCCATATCACCCATCGCCATCGCGAAGCCATCGACGCCATCGAGAACCGCCGCCGACCGACGGCCTCGGGCGCAGCGGCCGTGTGGAATATTTATCTGCCGCGATGACCCCAGAATCTGGCCGGGCGAAGGACCTTCGCCCACGCCGGAACGTGGGCGAGGGAGCGGGGATCGGGGAGCGAGATCCGGAATGGTGCTATTGCTGTTGTTGTTATTGTAGTTGTGTGGGCCGGGCTGCGGTTCAATGATGCTATTTTCCACAAACGACTTCGACGTAGTCGTTGTTGTTCCTCTTCATCTTCATCCTCATCTACTTCTGTTCCTGTTGATGTTGTTCTTGTTGCTGTCGTTGTTGTCGTTGTTGCGGCGGTGGTAGCGTTGGTGGTGGGCCCGATGCTGATGATTACGATTACGTGGAGGACGCTGCCAACGATATCCATCGAGATGAAAACGACAGCCCAGAGACACATTCGCCGAAGAGATAAGAACGACATCAGTCAGTCAGCCAGTCAGCTTGTCGTCCCGGCAGTCCCTAGCAACAACAAGTATGAACAACCACACCGACAACAGCAGCAGCAGCAAAACAAGCAGTACACAAGAGCCATAAACACGAGGAGGCTCAGCTCGAGCTCTTAACGGTAAACCTGGGCCGTGTCTATACTACGTGCAAAAATAAAAGCGCATGTCACTCTTTTATACACTTGACGGTTTTCATCCCCCAAGAACACCCAACTCCCCCTGCCGCCTACGTTGCCGGCCCCATCGCGCGCCGGATACGGAACTCGTCGTTGCCTTCGCTGCTCATGCGGGCGACGGTTTATGGATGACGACGACAAGGACTGCGACCAGGACGATGATGGCTGGATGGCTCGTGCAACCTTCACGCTACACAACAACAACAACGAATTGGAAGCAGAAGAAGAAGAAGAGAACAACAACAACATTCGACCGCTGTACGACTGCTGCGAGTGCTCGCTTTAAAGACCTCCTTTGAGCGCAGAACCGAAGCTTTCCGACTGAGGATTTCCCCGTGCTGTATTTGACTCTCTCTCTCTCTCTCTCTCTCTCACTCTTGCGTCATATCTGCCTATGTCTGTCTCATCCGCTGCTGCTTACCGTGCGTTTGCCTGTGTGGGCGGGTGGCTGCGAGCCTGTGTGAGCTTTGTACACATCAAGCGAAAATTCTTATTTTCTGCAACAATGAACGGCACCCTCCTGAATGGCTCAGTTCGACTGGGGCCGGCGTCGGTGCAAATGGTTGTCGTGTGTCTGTCTGTCTGTCTGTCTGTCTGTCCGTCTATCTGTTTGTGCGGTTCGCTCGTCTCTGGTTCGTGCGCTCGCTCGTCCTTGGTCCTTCCGTCGAGTGCGGCCGCTTCCACTTGCTTGTGGATGAATTTATAGTCACGACTCGGATACATAGTGGCGAGGGCTCCAGTGGCGGCGTGGCCATCGCTCCCACGAGGCCGATGGATCAGCCCCCTCTCCCGGTCGCCGACGGAGTCGATGCCGTGGGCTCCGTTCGTCGAGCGAGCGGGGCCGCCCTGACGCGAAGGCCTTCTGGGATCTGGACCAGCTCGCGGACCTCGACCTCGCCGCTCCCCATCCAGGAGCGGAGCACTGCTTGCCTCGTGGTCCCCGCTGCAACGCCCCTGATGACGGAGGCCGGTACATATATTTGTGTGTTTATACAACGACAACAACAGCAAACATAGTCATCCCATCTCTCTCCATCCCATCCCATCCCATCCCGTTCTGTGCTGCTGGTGCAAAAACAATAACAAAAAGGAGTCAAAGGAAAAGGAAAAACAAGGAGGGAGAGATAAAAACCAACCCCAACAACAACAACAACAACAACAACAACAAAAAGCAAACTTTATCTGCCTATCATGGTAAACTGAGCCAATGTCAGCTTCGCTCGTCTCCATCGATGCCTGCGACGCCGATGACAACAGGGCTGGCGAAAGTGGAGCGAAAATAAAGCAACATCGACACCAGTCGAACCGACCGACCCGACCCGACCCGACCCGGGCCGGACTCGGCCAGGGACGCGATGGGGGGAGGATGATCGGGATGATATTCGAAGGGCGGAGGGGGAAAGCAAATACGAGAAAGAACGTTTCAGGCACGTAGCAGAGTCCAAACAACGATTTCTGTCACAACGCCCGGAATATGGTTTGCTGTAGTCGACGAATGGCGGGGTGTTGGGGCAGAGCTGGGTTGTAGGGGGTCGAGGTCTGCGAGGTTGGGCTGGGCCGGCCCGGCTCGACTCGGTCCCGTGCGCGCCTCGGTTGGCTGTGCCGTGGGCATCGAGAGCGGTAGTTGGTGCAAAATATACATCAAATATTTTTGGTCTATTTGAAATCCTCACCCCAGCCGAGGCGCCCACCTGCCGCCTCCCTTCCCGCCTATCTGCCCATCCCCCCTTGCGTTCGTAAAAACGACGTGAGGACGAGCACCGGGTCGATCGGTGGGCTGGCCGTTTGCCTCCTCCCCCCGTGCCCCGGCCAGCCAACGAACCGTCAAACCCCGGAGACGACGTTGAGCGACGACCCATGCGGAATCGTAATCTGGCATTAGGTTGCTGATCCATGTCAAATCTTCGGCTTAGGGCTTGCGTTCGCCGCGTCCTCGTCGTCGTCGTCGTCGTCTGTTTTGATTGATACGAGTCGACGACCGAGCCCGACTGGAGTCGGCCGGGACCCAGCACGAGCACGAGCTCCGGTTCGAACTCGAGTTCGGCGACGTAATCGATGTTCGGCTCGGTCTCCGTGCGAATGGGGTCGCCGCCCGCGTCGGGGGTGGTGGGGGGCAGTCAGGAGGCGGATGGGAACCGGCGTCGGAGTCGATTTGAAGTGCAGATGATTTCATTGGAATCGTTTCCACTCCAAATCCTTAAACAGGCAAAAAGCCTCGAGTCGTCGGCTGAAGCAACAAGGGGATGAGGATTAATGGGCTCGGTGGCTGAATGGCTGACTGGGTGGATGGGCCGATGGGTCGTTGGGTGGATGGATGGATGGACGGTAAGATAAATAAATGGTCGGACGGAATGTTTGCCCTCCGCCGTAGAGCATAAGAAGTTTATCTAACGGGATAAAGTGAAAATGATATTCGTGATAGACTTTCGTTCGTTCGCTGCCGGTGCTCGGCTCCCTTATTTACTTACAGCGGTTCCTGCGGCCCGCCCGGTGTTGACGGCAGTGATTCCTGGGGTGGGCAACGAGGACGAGAGACGAGAGGTGGGTGATTTAATAACTGCTGCTCGGCCGCCTCAGCGCGCTCCCAGCTCTGGGGCCTGGAATCAAGAGCTCCCGGAAATTTCCCATCAAGAATCGATTAAAATTCCCCGACCTCCTGAGCCGACGTCGTCAGTGACGCCAGCTCGACTGCTCGTACGCTCGACGCCGCGGGAAAGCACGGCGCCATCTCGGCTCGGGACGCCTGGCTGCCCGATTGCTGAGATGCAATCTGGTCTCCAATAAATTCAGGCTCCAACTCGATTTGACCGAAGATTGCATGCCAGTTGGGGATGCGGAAGAGGATGCAGAGCAGGTCGTCTCGTCGCTGCCCCCGATGATAATTCGGTTATTTCGGGATCCGCCAGCCGGACCTGAATTCGACAGACACCAGGCTCGTCCTAATTATTATTTTCCATATTCCAACAGTTGTCAACAAATCGTCAGCCCGCCTGCAGCGCGTCCCTGACGAGGCTGTCGCTATCGAAAGGCGACCCTATCGACGGCAACACCTTCAGCTCCTTCGCCCATCCTCGTCATCGTCCCTCCTGCCGCAGGCCTGCTCGCGCCACGCCTCACGTCGTCCTCCACGGCGCTGATGCGGTTGTTGTTGGTTTTGTCGTCGACAACCTCCCTAATTAGGGCAGCGCCGTTCGTGCACCTTATTAGGCAACTCAGTGGCTCATAAATAATGCATGCCTCACCTTAAGCGGATTCTCGACGCCCCCATGCGGAAGGTCCTGGGCCTGGCTGAAGTGTGAGTGGTGAGCGATGCTCGGAGTTCGTGTGCGGGTCACTATGTGTTTGTGTGTTGCTGTGTTCGAGTGTGCGTCAGCGCTGAACGAGCAGCCACAACACGCTTAAACATGAAATTATGATGCCGTCGTCCCGGTCCTAGCTTTATTAACCCTCTTCTTCACCATCTTACTTTAGTCGCTGTAGTTGATTGGTGTTGTTGTCGTTTGTTGTTGTTGCAGTTGTTGGTGTTGTTGGTGGCGGTATTGTCAACGCCGTGTAACAGTTCACGGAACATCTGTGAGTCGCAGCCAATCAAACCAAAAGCAACAACAACAACAGCACACCGACCGAGGAGAACAAGAACCAGAAACCAACAATGAGAAAGTCTACAACAACAATGCCAATAATAATAACAATAATAATAGTTATTATAATCACTCCGTAATCATATTTGGGTTCTCTTTCGTTTTCGCTCTCGCGTTCACCGCCGAACCGAGCCGAGCCGAGCCGAAGTTTACACTCCCCGACCTCACCCTCGGCCTAGCGCCGAACAATGGGCCCTGAGGAAGCCGCCGCCGGCCCTGCGAACTCGGTGGGAGAGCGAGGAGGTGAGGGTGAGCAGCCACCACTGGCTCCGCACGAAATTTCGCCAGCAGAGGTGGGTCATCTTTTTTGCGTTGTTGTACGTGTTGTTGTTGGTGCTGCTGTTGCTGGTCTTCTTGTAGTTCGCTCGAAACAGTTTCGAAAGTTCGCCTTCCAGGGAATCCCGCGACAGATGTGCTTCCCATTCGATTTTTAATATGTGGCCAATATACGTTTATAATTGGTTCTCTATTGGGAACGGGAGTGGGTTCAAGCCCCTAGCATCGCGGTCTAGTAAACATCGCTTTGAGATGTCGTCCTTGTCGTTGTTGTTGTCGTTGTCATTGTCGATGTCGATGTCGACGTTTACGTCTACGTCGAGGCGTTGGGTGAGGGCGCAGCAGCTTCCACGGTACCCCGCGGACACCAGCCTCCGGAGACTATTTGTTTTGGACCCTTATGAGCGTGTTCGTCTCTCATTTGGGGGAGTTGTTGCAGTTTTTTCTCCTTTGTGGATGTTGCTGTTGCTGCTCTTGCAAGGGTTCCTCGCCACCCTGCCGTGCGAGTTCACGGACTCCTGCGTGGTCCTTGTGTTGTTAAATTTATGAAAAATGCTGTTCACACTTCCCGGAATTGTGTTGGGGGAACAGGTTTCAGCCGCTTTGGGCAGCAGCGGTTCGCGTTCGTCCTTGCGGCATCTGTCCCTAATTGGTCTGCCAAAGAAAAAATATCAAAGGCCGTTATCGAAGCCGAATGCGATGTCAATCGGCCTTGGCCTGGCATTTTTGGCGAGCCCTGATCCACTTCTGCCCAGGATTCCCTCGACTTCGATCAGCTCAAGGCAAATGGAAGGCCGGTCCGATATCGAGCTGCGCAGGAGCCGGCCAGAGAGCGGTTGGAATTCGCTTAAGCGGACGAACGACATGCCTTCCGCGCAAATTCCCACATGTGCCATCAGGTCCCAGCGAATGGCGAGCGCAATCGGAGCGCCAACCTGCTGCCTCTGAGACTGGCGTTGTGCAAAAGGATGCGTGGCCAAGGATGAAAGCGTCGAGTTATAAACCGCGGCGAAAGAGTCTGACGAGTCATTCGTGGAAGGGGGAGGACTGCGAAACCACAGCGGACCTCTTTCCGGCTTCAGATTTCCCGGCGCTCGTTTCCGTGATGCCTGGTTTGCTCTCAATCTGTCTGTCACTCTGTCAGTGCCTCCGTCCGTGCGTCTGTCGGCGCGTTTTTTGCGTATTCGAGGCAATCACTCTTTATAGCGAGGAAATGATAAATTGTGCATTTGGGAGTTTTAAGGTCAACTTAGGGGTTGCGCAATGAGCTAAATCGTTAGCTCGTAAAAGGGGGTGAATCTCGGTGTCCGTCCGCACGACGAGGACCCTTTCGAGGGCGCGGACGAGGACGAGGACCCGAAGCGGACCTGTGTAATGTAAATCGTCAACATTTATAATTGTGTTTTGTTCACAGTGTCGACTCGATGGTTGTTACGTTTATTGCTGTTGTTGTTATTGCTAACTGGTTCCATCCTCAACAACCTCAAGTCGGGAACGGAAACCCGAGCAGGAGCAACTGAAACAGCAACAGCAAGGGTAAGTGCAAGAGCGAGCGCATCAGCAACATAGGAACAGAATCGGAAGAGCAACAGAGCAAATTGGAATTGAAATTTGAATTTGAGCCAGGAAGCGCAGAGAGTGTCGGAGAGTCGTCCGTCGCCATTCCGGCCCGACTCGACTCGACCCGAAGGACACGTCAAGTCGATTAGGGTTGTTTTCGAGGGCTTCGATGGGCCTGGCGGAAATGTCAACAGAGCCATCCATTTTATGCATATTTATTTGTTGTAATGGTGTCATATGCTTTTATCGCTTTTGTTGATTCGTTCACCGGTTTAGGTGGCTTTTGTGTTTTGTCTGTTGCGGGTCCCCTTTTTAAATGGTGTGGTTTTTGTTCTTGTCTTGCTGCTATTGTTGTTGCCGGGCCCTTTTCTCACCGCGATCGTGCAAGTGATTGCACATCGAAGGGAACGAGGAGGTCGAATGGACTCACGTGTGGCGCACTGCCGTGCAACGCGTCTGTCGCCGACGATCCTCGAACAAGGACGCGGGTTGTCCTGACGAGTCTTCGGTTTCATGCAATCAAAGCGGAGCCGGCGAACGGGTGTCGAATGACTGCGCCTGCGCCTGTTGCCCGGGGCACGAACTTCTGCCTGCTCTGGAGCCATCCCTCTCGCAGCATACACCTATGGCCGGGAGCTCAGGCGTCGTCCGAAGATGTTCCCGCTCATTGCCACCGGGAGAGAGATGCGACTTGGACTGGAAACAATTAAAGCCATGTGTCAACTGCACTGACTGCAGCCGCGGGCCATTGGGCTTCATAAGCCGTCCCGTCATGCCTCAGTCGGTGCTGCAACGTAATTACCACGTGTAAGTCCACGGAAGCGGGAGTCTACTCCTGCTCTCCTCGGGCCATGGCAGGACGTGTGCAAGGCGGATCATCCTCCTTCAGAAGGAGGAACGAGCCTCTCGGGATTCCAGTTCACTTATAGTCTCGGCCGGCTGCATTGTTCTCGTATCCATCCCCATTTGGGCGGACTAAGCGAGCCAGTGTCGCCATGTCTCACGGTTATCGCCCGATCTGGCCGAATCTGGACGCGCAAAAGTCTCCCACAGCCCCATCAATAATCACTTAATTACAGTGCCAGAGGATGACAAACAACAGCAGCCCCGACCGCCCGGGGCGAGTCGCGCGGCAAGTGCTGAGTAATATGATTATAGGAAACAACCGAAGTAAATGCTGCAACAAAAGAGTTGGGCGGAAGTGCACGCCCACTTCCGATGGAATTCCACCATCCGTCTCGAGTGACAGGACTCGCCCGCTGCTCAAGGGCGCCTTCCTCGGAGTGTTTCTACAATTTTTGGCTTATCATCGGCACAGACGTGAGCTGCACGTGCAAACGACAGTCACGTGCCGACACGTGCGTCACGATAAGCCCGCCCTGTGACCACCCGACGGCGCGAGCAGGGCCGGGAGGAGCTGCGGCGTCTGAGGACTGAGATTAGAAATGTCATATGCATCGCTTTCGACGACAGGACACGACAGTAAAGGAAAGGAAACGAAAGGAAACGGAGGAAGGGGTCGGGCGGCGCACATATCACTTGCTATCTAGATTCGAGCGACACCGGATCCGCGCGCGTTCGGGCGAACCGTGCCAGGGTTTCAATCTCGATTGGCCTTGCAACAGTTCCTGGTGCCACCACCATCAGCAACAGCTCAGAGGCGGCCAACGACATCTCTATTCATTGCATTAGCGCCGGGCGTACGCCCACTTTAGTTCGAAGGTGTTGCCGGGTGGGGGTACGGCTTGCTTCCCACCAAGTATCGGTGCTTAGTTGTTGATTGGTTGTGATGTTGTATTTATCTTTAATTTAAGGATTAATGTGTTGCACTGCACGGCATGGGAACGAAACCAATGTGTGGCAAAGGTCTTGTACCAAATTTTGTTTTGTATCAGAGAGAAAAATATCAAACATGTTCATAGCAAAGATCACAGCGAAGTAAAACCGTTGTGTGCGTGAAAAATATTAACACTTTGAATTCCCAACATTTTCCGGTCACCTGCAGTCTTTTCTTATTCTTCTTATACATTTTTTATGAAATTTTACAAAACCTTTTATTATTATAATTTATTTATTCGTGTCTCTGCCCGTATTCACAGAAAAGCCAACTAAAAATTAAAGATATGTGTATCTTTTCATAGTACATTATTCAGACATTCAATATTATTCAAGGCATAACAATATTTGACTTTTATTGAAATTTTTTAAATGGAAAAAATCTTATTTTATTTGTTTGGCTGCGGTCCAGATCTCATAAAACTGGAGATTTCTATATTTTGAGCACGCCCTCATACGCTACATTAACGCGCCGCATCCTATGAGCTGGCTCCCATAAGAAACAATTCATTTAAACTCGTCTCGTCAAAACTGAAGTCCGACGAGAAGCGGGCAACTCTCTATATTTATCCAGTCTTAATGAAATTTTACCAAAGCCATATGTCGATAATTACATATGAAATAAGTATTCTGTGCATCTCAAAAAATATTTATATATCGAGAGCAAAATCAAGAGTAGTATTTTTTGGTATAGAAATGGTAATTGTTCATAAATCCAGCTACAATTTTTATAAAAAAGATATGGCATCCCTATTAATTTGTAGTTTCAGACCTGAAATTGATTTGACATCTCTGAGAATTTTCCAATCTTAACAGGGTTGCATTAAAAGAATAAATACTTGTGGAACGTATGTATAATGTAGTAAAGCAGTCAACAACAGCCGTGAATCAACAAAATTCTATGTTTATTCCATAGATTTATGAATTTATACAAGATCCAGACTGACCCAGAAAACAACGCTTAAATAAAATTTAATACCAAACAAAAAAAGAAAAATGTTGATTAAAATTATAGTAACGGCAACTCTGATTAGAATTTACATGCAGCTGATAATATCATGTCAACTTCAAGTTTTTGACGTATAAATAACTGAAGAAACGCGTGTATTGTTGTAGCCACAGCTAAATTCGGTTTCATTCTAAATATTAAATATAAAATAAATTCATAGTTACAAATATGTCCTCTTGGAAGAAGGCATCAAAAAGCAATCAAAAAGTCCATCGAGAACGTCATCAACCTGAAGAACGCAAACATCTCGGATTGCTCGAAAAGAAAAAGGACTACAAGAAACGCGCACATGATGCACACCAGAAGGAAAAAACGTTGCAACTTCTACACAGACGAGCCCTGAACAAAAATCCAGATGAATTCTACCATCACATGATCAACTCAAAACTGCATGATGATGTTCACCACGAGGAAGAGAAGAAAGATGAACACTCCAAGGAACAAGAAGCTTTAATGAAAACGCAGGATCTGAAATATGTCTCTATGAAGCGAACTATGGAGTCCAAAAAGATAAAACGGCTTCAAGCCCAATTACACATGTTAGACTATGCTAATACGGTGAAGAACAGGCATACATTTTTTATCGACGGTGTGGAGCACGAACTGAGTGGCATTGCTTTAGCTGAGCGCCTTGAAACGGATCCAAGTCTGCTCGACCGCAAAACAAATCGGCCACGTTTAAAAGATATAGAGAAAATGAATTTAACTGAAATCAGTCCAGAGGTATATTTACCCAAGTGCACACTAATTCCAATCAATTAAAAATGTGTTCTTTTTTAGGAAATGAAAAAAGCAAGTTATTTGAAGCAACAAGCATATCAGGAATTATCAAAACGCATAGAGAGGGAAAAGGAATTAAGTGTAGTACAGCAGAAATTGGAGCTGAAACGAGTGCTACAACAGCGCCGTCTTCTCAAGCCGAAAAAGATCCGCGAGGGTACAAAAGACGCCCCTCCTGTGTACGCCTTTAAATATGAAAGGAAGAAGTAAATGTTAACAATGTATCATAACTTAAAGCACCGCTTTACACTTTTTAAGTAATGTTAAATTAGTTGAATATTACAATTTTAGAAATGAGAACTGACTTGAAAACAGTGTTAATGTCTATACAAATTTTATATACATAAATAAATGAAATGATACATTTTGACTAGCAAAGCAATCAAAAATTTTGACTAAATATTGTTTTGCAACTCTGGGATGTAAATAAAAATTTATTTTGTCATCCATTGGTTTGAAGTTTGGCTGAATGCAGAGAGAATGGAAATCAAAACAAACTATATTAACTGTCAAAGTAGCCGCACGTGTTGGTTTCCTTCTTCTTCGATCTTAGCACGCGTATTTAAACATTATTTAAATTTGAAATTAATCAAAGTCTTTAGCAAGAAAAATGGTGAAAAAGAAGATCGACAATCGCATCCGTGTAATGATTGAAAATGGGGTCAAATTGGGACACCGCACAATGTTTATCATCATTGGAGACAAAGCTAGGGATCAGGTAAGATTTTCCATTGAAATGTTCCTATAAGAAGTAATTCTACTGTGTGCTTCAGGTTCCTATATTGTATGATATTTTAACAAAGTCCACCGTTAAAGCACGTCCCACTGTACTATGGTGCTATAAGAACAAAGATGAGGCTATTTCCAAGTAAGAGTCAACAATAACTGTGTACAGCGCAAAATTTATATTTACCATCACTTATTTCAGTCATGGAAAAAAGCGTGCAAAGAAAATTGCTGCTGGCAAAATAGATGTTAACGAGGCGGACCTTTTTGACACTTTCCGCGTATCGACTACCATACATGGACGCTACTATTCTGAGACACATGCTATTTTAGGTCGCACTTATGGAGTTTGTGTATTACAGGTTGATATTTTGAATTACAAACTCATCATGCTTATTAACCTAATACATTCGTTAAAATTAGGATTTTGAAGCTCTGACTCCCAATTTACTTGCCCGCACTGTGGAAACAGTAGAAGGTGGAGGCATGATTATTTTGCTCTTGAAAACATTACAATCGCTAAAGCAACTCTATACAATGAGTATGGATGTGCATAAACGCTTCCGTACAGAGGCCCACCAAACGGTCACTTGCCGATTCAATGAGCGTTTGATTCTATCATTGGCAGATTGCAGGCGTTGCTTAGTGGTAAATGACGACTTGACCGTGTTGCCTTTGAGTTCAAAAACAATCAGCGTGGAGCCAGTTAATGTGAGTAAAACTGTAAAGATTTTTCTCTCTTTACAGAATTACGTTGAATTCAATTAATTATGTTTTTGCAGCCTGCCGAAGTTGGTAAATCAGAAAATGATGAAATGCTTCAAGATCTTAAGGAAAGTTTACATGACACTCCACCTGCTGGTCCTTTAGTAAATTTATGCAAAACTTATGACCAGGCAAAAGCAGTAGCTCAGTTTATCGAAGCGTTAGCAGAGAAACAATTAAAGTAATTTACCATACACGTAGTTTTTATCATTACTTATTATTTGTTCATTGTTATTGTCAGACCACCTACTTCCCTAACTGCTGCCCGTGGTCGTGGAAAATCGGCAGCAATGGGATTGTCGATAGCAGCAGCTATTGCGTTTGGATATGTAAATGTGTACGTTACTTCACCGCATCCTGAGAACTTGATTACACTCTTCG
This sequence comes from Coelopa pilipes, assembly GCA_947389925.1. Classification (NCBI taxonomy): domain Eukaryota; kingdom Metazoa; phylum Arthropoda; class Insecta; order Diptera; family Coelopidae; genus Coelopa; species Coelopa pilipes. The sequence goes on from OX376700.1 coordinate 18,791,777, forward strand.
AATTTGTACTGAAAGGCTTCGATGCCTTGGAGTATCAGGAGCATTCCGATTATACTATTATACGATCAACAAACCCGGATTATAAAAAAGCCATTATTCGTATTAATATTACTCGTTCCAATCGTCAAACTATACAATACATAGCGCCGAACGACACCCATCTGTTAAATGCAGCTGATTTGTTACTAATTGATGAGGCAGCTGCAATTCCCTTACCATTAGTTAAAAAGATGATGGGTCCATATTTAATATTCATGGCTTCTACAATTAATGGCTATGAAGGTACAGGTCGATCTCTGAGTTTAAAATTAATTTCTCAACTTCAAAAAGAAAACAATGCTCCACCACCAGTAAGTTCGAATGAATACCTTGGCATTTTTATTTAGTAAAATTAATTTTGTTTTAATTATAGGTTAAACTTGAAGAACCCATCCGTTACCGTGAAGGTGACGACATTGAGAAGTGGCTAATTAATTTACTTTGTCTAGATGCTACAACTATCCCTCATATCAGCTCGGGTTGCCCAACTCCTGACGTATGCGAGCTATATTTCATTGATCGCGATGCGCTTTTTTCTTATCACAAGGCGGCAGAGTCCTTCTTACATCGTTTAGTTTCTATTTACGTCTCCTCCCATTATAAAAATAGCCCAAATGATTTGCAAATGATGAGTGACGCGCCAGCACATCTCTTGTTCTGTTTGTTAGGCCCGATACAACGAACAGACCAATTACCCGAAATTTTGGTAGTTATTCAGGTTGCTCTTGAAGGAGAAATTTCTTCACAAACTATAACAGATTCACTAGGAAGGGGTAAAAAAGCTAGTGGTGATTTAATACCTTGGAATATTTCTGAGCAATTTGGTGATCGAGAATTCCCTAAATTATCTGGTTTGCGCATTGTGCGCATTGCTACGCATCCAAATTATCAACGGGTATTTTCACAGTTATTTCAATTTAACCTTTAGTCTAATGTGGATTTAATTTACAGATGGGTTATGGAAAGAGGGCAGTTAAGTTGCTCAAGGATTACTATGAAGGGAAATTCACCGATTTAAATGAGCACGTTGAACCCACCGAAGATTCCAATGGTAGATATTGTTAACTATTAATTCTAGTTTTCTGTACTCGGGTATCTTTGCAGGTATCGAAGAAGTTGAAGAAGAAAACCTTGGATTGCTTAAGGAAAAAATTACACCACGTCGTAAGATTCCCACGCTATTGCGTCGTTTGAATGAACGACCTCCTGAAAATATGGATTATTTGGGCACATCATATGGATTGACCCAAGAATTATTAAAATTCTGGAAAAACTTGGGATTTGTTCCAGTATATATTAGGTACGAAACTACTTATGGCATGATTTTATCTGAAGTGTATGAGAAAATTAGATGAAATGTCATATATTTGCAGTCAAAAAGCAAATGATCTTACTGGCGAACATTCCTGCATCATGCTGCATACTCTAAATAAGTCTGGTATCAAGCAGAAAGCTAGTGCCGAATGGTTGAGCTTATATTTCAATGACTTCCGGAGACGCATCCTTAAGTTGCTAGGCAAAACATTTAGAGAGTTCGGTACTAGTTTAGCTCTATCGATCCTTGATAATAAAACAGCAAAAATCGAACACAAGGGTAGGATTTAATTGAACATAAAGTAGATATCTGAAATTATAATTTATGTTTTCGCTTAGAATTAAACAAAGACACATTGGATGTTTACTTTTTGCCCCATGATATACAACGCCTTGAATCATATTCACGGAATCAAATTGAGTACCGCCTTATTCTGGATCTTGTGTCAGATGTAAGTTATCTGTATTTCCAAGGGAAAATCGAAGGCCTACAAATCGATACACTTCAAAAGGTAATGTCTTAAATCTATATTCGCTAAATTACATATTATATACATTTACTATAAAAAAGGCCATTCTTCTCGCTATTGGAGTACAAGGAAAATCAGTGGATGCAATTGCAGCCGAACTAAATATGCCTGGAAATCAAATTCTAGCAAAATTCTATGACATGATTAAAAAGGCAACAAAATACTTTTTGAATGTTATTGAAGGACATATTGAAAGCTCCATGGTCAGTGAAACGAAATTGAATCGAGGTGAAGAGTTGGTACCTATTACGCTCTCTCTCAATAATGAACTCGACGAGACTGCAAAAGAATTATCGAAAAAACAACGGGATGAATTGAAGAAACTAAAAATGGAAAGTCTAAAAGATTTCGCTATAAAGGGAACGGATGAGGACTGGTCACAGGCACTCTCCAATACAGATAGTAAATCAAAATTGATTTCAGTGAAGAGGTAAATAAAGTTGACATATGAACATTTACAAATTAATATTGTAAAATATTTTACTTAAAGTGGTATTAAACGCCTCGATGATTCTTTGGAAATTGAAACAAAAACCCAGCAACCTAAAAAAAAGAAAATGAAATTTGGGAAAAAGTCAAAGGGAGGCGGAAAATCTCTTATTTAGATTAGATATTAAATAGTGTATGAAAAATTTGAAATATATTTTTAATATAACAGAAATAATTATATGTATATTAATTGAAAGTCAATACTAAAATACACAACGTTAGTATTTTAAATGATTTATTAATTTTTTAATTGCGCTAGGTGGTAAGAAATCATTGAAGAAAACTCAGCTGAATTTGTGTATTATTTATGCAACAGGTTGAATTCCTATATTTTGTTTAATTTCTAGCGTCTGTACACTTTTGTCGGCTTGTGGGATGCAAAAATGCAGAACGCACTGATTTCAAATTGAATCAAAAAAGTTATTTGACTTTCATAAGAGTTTCACAACGCACCAACTTTTTGCTCGAATACACCAACCTCGCAGAACTCAAAATAAACTACTGTATAGTTTTCTTAAGCAGCTTGTTTTAATTCGATTCGCTTCTGACGCTCTAACAATCTTCGCTCACGCTCGTATTCCTTCATTCTCAATAAATAGTCCTCATATTCGCACGTGAGATAATCGTGCTTTTCGTGATGGCATTTATACAAGAAGGGGAAAACATCAGCACGACACGCACGGTACTTGATCAGCTTATGCGCGCAATAGTCACGATCTTCCAGAGGAAGTTTGGCTGATTCCATCTCTTCTTGGGTGGCAATCATAACACGTTCCTTACGACCGTTGGGGAATCCCAGATTTGGATCAAAAGTAATTTCAGCATCGGGGCCTGGCGTGACATCCGGCTTAGAATAGCGTGCGTATGCATTGCCCATGATTGGAAGTCTGTAAATATCAATCACTCAGTTTGGTTCGTTCATTCACTGGTACAGAGATCGACTCTGTATTTGGTTTTAGTTTAATTTTGTCCTAATATTTACCGAAATAATTCTCCCGAGCAAAAATTACGTAAAGTCGTGAAGTTTAAGAGGTAATTTTTGACAGTTGATGACAGTTGACAGCATATTTTTACAATTTCTTTTTTGTCGCTAATCAATTGTGAATCGATGTTCATCCGCGATAATAATGTCCATGACACAAACGCAAACGACAAAATCAAACGACGACAATAGTAGTTATCTTCATTTTAATAGGGTAGTAATTTTCAAAATTTATTGGTTAAATAATTTTCTAAAATAAAGTTAAATAAAATTAAATGGCAAGTATAAGCCATATACGAAATGAAAACAATAATATTCAATACATAATACACACTTATGAACATAATTAGAGAAAATTTGTGAGAGAGGAGAATTTTTGTACTATTGCAGTATGTCGAACTTCTGAAATGAGAAATATTATCATTATAAATTAGCGACAGCGTTGACATAAAAATAATCGTTTCTATAAGAACTATTATGACATCTGTAAACATGTCGCCTCCTTTGAATGTGTTTCACACATTACTGGTATTTCTCGAAATCTTCCCGCTCAAGAAATTTAGTCGAATTTAAATATTTTTAAATTCTTGGTAATATGAACGAATACGTAACAAACGAGATTCCAGAATATCTCAGAGAAGAAATTGTGTATTGTGATAACTTAACACAAAGCCCTAAACACAGGTCATGGCTTGTTCTATTAAGTAATCTCACATTCTATGAATTCCAACACAAAGTGGCAATAAATAGCATGGACCTAAGTTCCACTTGTTTCATAAAAGTCTTGAATAAACTGGAGAACTACAAGGGCGTGCGTGGGAAATTGCACTACTATCATAAGGATTCGATGTCCTGTGATGAAAATCGTACGTTTCTGATGGCAGAGAGTGACGTATATTTTGGAAAATACATTTATCAAAACTATGAATTACGCAAGTTATTTTTGCTGATTAAATGTTGGGATAAACTTGTAGTGTTAGAGCTATCCAATAGTCAGGGGCTTTCGATTGTGGCTGAGTATGATGAGATTGCCTCATTTAAAATTGTACATGGCAAAATTAAATTTCAAGCAGCTGTGCAGATACGTTTCCTAGACGGATCCGTAGTTAAAACCGATTTTCATGAACATTCACAAATAAGTTGTGATAAAACTATGAAACATGATCGTTTCAAGCAATTATTAGAGCGCATTCATAATGCAAAGACGGAACTACTCGTGCATAAATCCATAACACAAAAAGAATTTTACCGTCTGAAGAACACCCAAACTTTTGGATGTAATTTTATTCGAAGCTCCAAACTAGAAGAAAAGATGATACTAGTTAGATGTGGTGATATTTGGGTGCGTCTGATATCTGGAGATGAAGTGGTTATTGGAGTACCAATTTTAAACAATGTTTCAGAGCCTACCTCTCTTTTAAAAAATATAAAACCTGTTTTCCAGACTACCGATGCTGTGCTCAATTACAGATTTCGCTTATATAAGTTAAAACAGCGCTTCGTCAATTTCGAATCAGTAGAGACGTTTTTCAAAGGTGAAGCATATGATCTGGAACCCAATACTTGGTCAGAAGAATGCAGGTTTCAACTAGGTCCTGAGACATTTGCTGTTCTGTGCATAAAATTACAAATTTCTGAAATTATTTCGTTGGCGAAAGTACCTCTATTTGTATTTTTCAGTATAGAGCGTGATATAACTATTAATGAGATAAAGTCTTTAAATTTTCAACAACACATATTTATAAAGGAAATCGACTTCAATTTTATATTAATGAACCGTCGTCCTTATGAAATTACATTTAAAAAAAACACTTTGCATCAGGATTTGCTTTCCATTGCAATGACTTCAATAGAAACGAGTATTGGTTTAACGTTCAGAAATGTGAACGACATGAGGACTTTTGAAGAATTATTGACTCAAAAGTTTGATTTTGCAAAACTAGAATATCCGAACCATAACCCCGTCGAAAGTCTTAGCGACGACTTAAATATGGAAGTAGATGACGAACAGAAAACAGAAGTATCAGAAACGAATACATTTTCCCATTACTTATATTACAATCATAAGGAGTCATCGATTTGGTTTAGTGTCTTGGTAGTACATTACATAAGAAAAGATACCATAAACAAGGGTATAAGGACTAAATGGAAATTTTACACAAAATCCGAAGGAAAAACTTGTTTGCTCCTACAATTAATATTTACAGATCTGGCAATACTTAAGAGTAACGTAATAGATATTGAATATCCTTTAAATAACAAATCAGATATGCATGTTATAACATTTGAAAATAGGTTGCGTAAAGAATTAAGTGGGACTCTGTCAAATCGTAGCCAAAACAGCGAAACACAAAATTCTGAGGAACTGAATACTGCTCTACAAACCATGTTGCAACTGGAACTGCAAACAGATTTGTTAGCACAATCTTTGTTGAACTAAAAATTAAGAAATTGTGATTGTACATATTTATTTCATATTTGTATAAATATAAAACGTCTACTCAAATATAAAGCTTTACTTATTCTAATGCATCAGGCATATAAATATAAAATACATTTTGTTATATCAATTTTAATGATTTTTGATTAAAGGGCTCCAATTAAAGCAATACTATTTTTCCCAGATACTGCAATACCATTAGTATTATTTTTAACTATGTACTTCTACGACGACACTCCTCGCTCTTAATAATACTGTCGAGAACATTTTCCAAGTTCTGAGTCGCTTCCGCTAGTTCGGTGTTGTCACTATATGAATCCTCAACGATTTCTTTTACTTTGTGCAGCAAGAGTTTAAAATTTGTCATCTCTGTATCTCGTAACTCAACGTCAGTTACATCAGCAGTTGTTCTGATTTCTGTTAATACGCTGAGCGGGAGATTCTTCGACGGTATAGACATTTTCCTCTGATTAAACCACAAACTTAAATCCGCTATAGAATAATCCGATTTATTTGCATCTAAGTAACTGCGGTTAATATCAGCACCATTCACTTAAAACATTAAAGTAAACATTATTTTTGTAGTTATTTAAATTTCCTATACACACTTGAACGGCTTAGGTTCGCATCTCCTCCAAAATTCTCAACAATAGTCTTCTTTGTAAACATAGATCGATTCGGTGTACTGGATGTTGGGTACAAACTGAGGGATCGAGACGAATTCTGAAGTGAATTGATAGTAATAAATATATCAATAATGCTAATATATTTGTAATCTTACAGAGAAATTGCGCATTTCATTAATTATTTCTATTAGAAAGCTTTGATGAGCAGTCAAGAAGCTTGAAATCTCCTCCGTAGATGCAGATTGTATATTTTTCAACTGGTTCTCGATTTTACTGTAACCAAGGAATGACTGATAACGTTCCACCCTTTGAACCCTCCATCGTATACTTACGCATTTTGCTGCAAAAGTCTATCAATTATCATTTGCATCCGCTCAAATGCATTTGATGAAGCTGTAATATTTGTTGATAATCCAATTAATGAATCTAAGAGAATATATAAACTAATATAACAGAAACATTTTTAGAGGGAATCGCATATTTACGGTCATATTTGTAAATTTCATTTACATTGTTTGCCTCCTCCAGTTTTCGTTTTGCCAAAGCAACGTTATTTGCAGCTACAATAGCTGCAGCACTCACAGTTGAAGCATTTGATGAACGGTGGGTCTCAATGGTGACCAACTCTGTTTCATTCGCGGTGCAGGTGTCATTAGAATTGCAAAAACCTTGCATCTCTTCGACATTCTTTTGGGAGAACATATTGCAAAGTTTCGAAATATAATGGGACAATTTCTTGGGAGGCAAATCCTAAAATATACCAAAAAAATGTTTACGATATGGGAACTAACGAGTACTAATTATGCACCTACTTCAGTAAAGACTTCATACATGCGGTGACCAGCCTCATGTTTGTTCGAAGAATAACCTGTGGCAAAACATTTCAGGCATAAAGATAAATTCTTACATGTCTGACACTTGAACCGAATTCCAACAATTTTTTCGGATCGACAGGACGCGCAAATGTTATTGTGTATTAATTTTTCTGTGTCTTCAATTCGTTTTATTAGTGCTATAAGATTTGTATATATGAGGAATCTTGTTTGCGAAGTAGTCCAAATGCAATGAAACTGATACTCCGTGAGTCCGCTGCCGTTATGACACTATTGAATTACATTGTGAAACCTAACCTCGAAAAATTTAAAACTAAAACTTACCCTAGCAAAGCATTGATCCATCACTAAATTCATATTTTGGGCTCCATATGCGGCACCTTCGCCAATATATGTAAGGATCTTAACGAAAATATTCAACATATATTCAAAATTTAATTTAGACACACATTTGTCCTTTTGATTGCACAATAACTGATAGAACTCTGTTACTAATTGATCGGATGAGTAAAGCTTGCACAACAACAAAAACATTACTTTTATTTCCAACAGGGAAATGGAATGTCTTCGGTGTCTAAATCATAGAAAAACATAAATCGCAAACCTATTAATATGATGATTGACTCACGGATCAAAAATATTCCAAAAGAAGTTGGATAAAACTGCTGTGGCGCTCTCCAAGTTGTACGAAGGAGCTTTAGTAAAATGTCCTAATTTTTCACATGCAAAATAAATGTCGTGCACAATAGATGTTAACTGGAACGGAGGGACCATGAAATTCGCTTCTGCATTCTTTATATTGTGCCGTTCCAGAATAGCCATGACCAATTTATACGGTATGCTGGCGGCTGTTAAAAACTCGTATAAATTTGAAATGTTTCTGTGGAAACAGATTGTACTCACTATAAAAAACCTTCTGCAATGTTACAAATTTAGCGGCACACCTGTAGACGGTGTACTTGAAGTCTGAATATTCGTAACTCAGGTGCGACATAATAGCTACCAGTTTGGGATGATCGTATGAGTTTTTAACTTTATTCAAGGTAGCGCTGGATCCCATACGCTGGGCTTTTTGAGGTTGCACAAATAAAGCGGCCGCATTCATTTTATATCTAATAACTTTCAATTTTCTAAAAACTAATTATAGCGTCCTTTAAATCACAATCGTACACTTGCAGAACGTTAACGACTTGTCAAGTTTAATTTGAAAAGTTTCACATTTTCATGTTGTCTGCAATGTGAGCATTACCTATTCACAGTAGATATGATGCAGGTAAATAGTATGACAAAAAAAATAAACTATTTGCGGTTGAAAGCCTTAACGCGATTTTTCTTACATTTAAGATCTATGTTGGTAGTACCCAAATAAAATTAAGAAAATATTCACCAGAAAAAAAAAATTAAAGTAATCTATATCCAAACATTTTATTTTTTTTTACATTTATTTTCAAATTTAAATCATCAAATATTGACTCATCTGTTATATTGTTTAATTCATAAAATAATATAGAAAACAATATCTAAACAACCTTATATCTGCCCTTGTTAAATACATGGTGAGCAGAGCTAAGCTTCAAGAGTTCTTCCTTAATCAACCGTGTGATCTCCCGTTTTGCCTTTTGTACGGCTAATTCACTACAACTCTCAATAGCCAAATACAATTTACGCTCTCCTTCGGGCGGATTTTTGCCGGCGGGTACATATGTGCCACGCACCGTAAGTCCAGCCTCTGAATATTCTGAAATTTGAGCCAATGCTTCTTTAGACGTGACTTTCCAACGTGCTTGCTGAGGGAAGTCATTGATTTCCAACTCTTCTTCATATTTTGTAAACGAATTGGGTTGATTAGGCAAGAGAACTCCGATACCCTCCTCGTCATCTTTCGGTTGATAATTCAATTTGTTGTTAAGTTTTGCAGCTAATTGTTCTACCACAGTACGAGCAGTTAACATTGGTTGAGATCCGGAACTTCCTTTAAGGATGGCTTCGGCAGCCACTTGGGTATTAACTTTAACATCGTATCCTAAATTTTTATTCGTACTGATTTTTGAGGCCAATCTTTTCGCTAGTTCCAATTTATCTGAACCTGTGCTGGCTAAAGTTGCTGAATTCGTTGAAGCAACAGAATTTGCCAAAGTCGCAGTGGAAACAACAGCAGGTGCTGGAACGGACGTGTCTTTAACAGTTCTCTTGGCGGCAAATAGTTGCTCAATCTGCTGATCGATGTCCTGTTCAATATCTTCGTCGTCATCAGAATCAGCAAGACCTAAAGCTGCCTTTTGCAATTTCTTACTCTCCTTAGCAGCATTCGCTTCTTGTTCGTCGAATTTAAATCCTTTACCACTAAAACCTCCACCCGAATGAACTTTTTTGCCTTCTGCCTCCTGTGATGCTTTATAATCATCCCAAAGTTTTTGTAAATCTTCGGGTACTTTAGATTCAGAGAGTTCAAGTGCTCTAATTATATCACCCGCAAACCGACCCTGCTCATTTGTGAGGAAAGTCCATGCACTGCCTTTTTTCCCAGCACGACCAGTACGTCCACATCTGTGATATATAATTTAAATAATTATTATAGTTATTATAATCATTATATGGTTCAAATATATTCAACAAACCTATGAACATAATCTTCATAATGATTCGGAACATCATAATTCACAACAAGAATCAAGTCTTTTACATCTAATCCACGAGCAGCAACAGAAGTAGCAATTAGTAAGCGTACTTTACCAGATTTAAAATCAAGAATAGTTGAATCTCGATCAAACTGGTCGATTCCTCCATGTAAACTCATGCAAGGATAAGACGCTTTCATTAAATCTCTCAACAAGATGTCTGCATTTTCTTGCTTGTCAACAAATACAATAATGCTACCATGTTCTTGATAAACGCCTAATAGCTCCAATAGTTTAAAGAATTTGGCTTCGTCTTCTAAAATGGCAACATTCTGTTCGACATCCTTGCACACAATAGAACGAGCTCCAACTATAACCTCAATAGGCTTTTTCAGAATACGACGTGCCAACGCTTCCATTTGACGTGGAAATGTTGCACTGAACATAACCGTTTGACGGTCAGGACGAACATTATCTATTATACGCATAACCTGGGGTTCAAAACCCATATCGAACATTCGATCGGCCTCATCCAAGACAATATATGTAACGCGTCGTAAATTGGTGACTCGTCCGGAGTTAGCTGCTAACATATCAATCATTCGTCCTGGAGTGCACACAATAATTTCCGCACCCCGCTTTAATTCGGCTATTTGTTCTGATATTCCTGTGCCGCCATAAACACACACCGCACGTAAAGAAATACTTTTAGAAAATTTTCGAATATCTTTTCCAATTTGCATACAAAGCTCTCGAGTTGGCGCCATTATAATAGAAATGGGCCCATCGCCATCTTCCAGTGCTGGTTGGTCAAGAATATGCCTAAACATTGGTAAAATAAATGCGAGCGTTTTGCCACTGCCAGTTTTTGCAATACCTATAAGATCCCGTCCGGACATAATGGCGGGAATAGCTTGACACTGGATGGGAGTTGGCTTATCAAAACCGAGCTTTCGTAAAACATCCATTTCCTTCTTGCTCACACCACATTGCGCCCAAGTCTATTGATATACAATAATTTTAGAATTAAAATATTGATAAAGAAAATAAGTTCAAATTTTAATTCATTATTTTTGTGTACTACTGTATCACTTGCCTTTATAGGTTTCGGACAACCTTTGCCCTTAACCTGAATGCCTTCTAGGTCAGCACGATATTTTTCAACTTCCTGTTGTGTCATTCTAGCTAACTCGGGAACTTCCACATAAAAGTTCTTACGAAACGGTGCATAATTCACTCCTGAGTGGTCAATTTTTGCCAACTCTTTTCGATGCTTATTTGCTAAATTCGCTGCTGTATCTTTAATATCTTCGAGTTCTTCCTCGCTAGAATATTCCAAACTATCTTGATTTTGCTCTATGAGTTCACCTTTATCTATGGTTTTTGCCGTTTTCTTTGCAACACCTGTTAGGATGACGACTCCTTGTTGCTTTTTGGGCTGACTAATGATGTGACTTACTTTACGAACTTCCTTATCTACTTCTTGCATATAAGCATCCAAAGGATCTATATCATCTTGTTCTTCTTCCTCTTGTTCTTGAACTAAAGCTTTAGGTTCTTCTTTCACCTCTTTTTTCTCTTCAGTGATTACTACATCGTCATCTTCTTCTTTTTTAATACGATGAAACCTTGACGGAGGAGAATCTGGTTCCTTCTTTACAGCAGGTTCAAGAGAAGTACCATTTTCTTCTTCCTCGGACTCATCTTCAAGGCTCCATTTCTTTGTCGAACTTGAGGTTGGGGGAATTAACGATTTTATATCTTTTTTATTTGCTTCCAATTCCTTCATTTTACGTTCAGCTCTCCAGCGTTCAATACGTTCACGACGTTTTATCATTTCAAGTTCCAATCGTCGCTGTTCTTCTTCTTTATCAATTTCTTCATCAGAGGAACTACTAGCTTCTTCTTTTTTAGATTTTACTACGGGTGGTGTATCATTGCGGCGTTGTTCTATTTCACGTTCTCGTTCACGGTCTCTGTCCCGTTCTCGTTCTCGATCCCTTTCGCGTTCACGATCACGCTCACGTTCTCGTTCTCGCTCTCTATCCTGTTGACGACTACAAGAAATGTTGAAATATATATAAATATATATATTATGTTATTATTATATATTATGATATTATGTTATATCAAACTTACGCCTTCTCACGTTCATACTCTTTGGATTGTGATTTTGAGCGTCTCCTACGCTTTTCATCGCGTCGGCGATCATTTTCCCTCTGATCACGATCTCTCTTTCGATCATCTCGGTTTCTATTCACGCGATCTTCATTGCGTGATGAACGATTAGTTGGACTCCTAGACCTACTCCTAGAGTACCGGCGTTTCTCCCGCGTTCTTTCCCTTTCACGATCACGATCCCGGTCTCGTTCTCGTTCCCGATCTCGTCTGAAAACATAAAATTTTTTTTAGTATAACCAATTATTAGTTTCATTATAATAACATATACCCGGATGAATTTTTCGACATATGATCAAATTTCAAATTACAGTTGAAGTAGGAGAATAAACACTTTTATGATAGATTATGTTTGTATTTTTTTTATTTTTGTGCTAGCTATATACATTTAATATATTGGCTACTCAATAACACAAGTTTATAATATAAAATTTGTCAGTGAAAAACACGCCGTCTTCGTTAAAAGTTTTTGTTTCATGCAAGAATAATTACCGAATACAGGCTTGCATTAATTTTATAAAAATGTAATAATATATCTACTATTAATCTATATAACATTTGGAAACATTTGGAATATTATTAACAAACTTTATGGAAGTAAGCATGTATTATTATAAGATCTTTTCAGAATATAGCTATATGAAAAGAATGATAAAATAAATTTATTTATATAAGCATAGTTACAATAGTGTTACAAAACATCATCAATCGATTTCGCATCTGGTAACACTGTTGCAAATCATTACAATTGTGCATTATTTTGCTTTCTCCTTTGTTTTGTTCCTACTTTATGATTCAAGGAAAATCCTCGAGAACTGAAAGCTATTAAAAATAGTAGACAAAATTTGAAACTATTAAAATTATTTAAATAATTTTTTAAATTCTGTGTTTTCATTTACGCTTCAAAATTGGTAAAATACGAAAAACAAAGAAAATGAGCTACAACGAAAAAAATGAGAGTATAACAAAGGAAGAATGGATGATGCGTCTGGCTCAGTTTCCATTTAAGCAAGCAGACATGAATCGTCTCATAATGAATTACCTAGTCACAGGTAGGTTCACAGTAGCTTTAATTTATCTGGAATACTCTCCCAATAAATCTTTTTCAGAGGGTTTTAAGGAAGCTGCAGAAAAGTTTCAATTAGAGGCAGGACTGGACCCAACTATCGAATTAAGTTCGTTGGATGATCGAATACTTATTCGTGAAGCTGTACAAGATGGTCGCATTCAGGAAGCCACTCATTTAGTTAACCAATTACATCCAGAGTTGTTGGATAACGATCGCTATTTGTTTTTCCATCTGCAGCAGCTGCAACTGATAGAATTGATTCGGTATAACATAGCTGAGATAGCTTATTTTTGTTTTTTTTTTTATATATATATATATAATACGTTATTTCTAATTTTTTAGGGCTGGTAAAATAGAAGAAGCTCTAACCTTTGCACAAAATAAGTTGTCTGAAGCTGGAGAAGACATACCTGAAGCCTTAAGTGAATTAGAACGCACTCTAGCATTGTTGGCTTTTGAAAAACCACAAAATAGTCCATTTTCTGATTTGCTAGAGCAATCACATAGACAGAAGGTAGTATAACCATACTTACTTAAATCAAGCATACTTTATTATCCTCTATTATTTTTACGCTTCAGATTGCAAGCGAATTGAACGCTGCCATTCTCAAATGTGAACATCGTACCGACTCTACTCCTAAGGTTATGTATTTACTCAAACTTATACTATGGGCACAGGCAAAACTTGATAATCGAGATGTCAACTATCCAAAAATGAAGGATTTGGAGACGGCATTGATTGAACCGAAATGAAAAAGACATACGCAGGTGTTGTTAATAAGTTTTGAAATGAAAATATATATAATGAATGTAGTAAATAAAAATAGTTCGATAAAAATACAAGATTAATATATAAAATTGTATATTTACGAATGTTTAATATTTTTATTTTGTGGCAATTTCAAAATATGTTTCATATTCTTGATATATATGCAATTTAAATTTCTTAGAAGAATTGCTCATTTAACAACAAAACTTGTAATGATAATTTCACGCTACAGTTTTTTACCATCCAAAGAACAAATCCATCGCTTTATTCATTAATCCAGAACTCTTTTGGGGAGCACTAGGACTAGCTACAACAGCGGAATCATTTTGAACGCTTTTATACGCCGTTTGTGCCAAAGGTCTGACCTTGGAAGGTTGCCTAAAATTGTACAATTTATTTCATGAATCAAGCATAGTACTATTCATCTTACGTATTGTTTTCACATATATTCTCCTTATCCGTTATGTTCTTGTCTTTGCACTGCGTTACACCGATCATAATATTGTTTGCTAGGATTTTCTCATTGTAGTTCAGAGCTTTATCACACTCCAAACGGGACGAAAACTTTATATGCACCCAATTACCATTTTGTGTGGGAAATACTTTATCGATAATAGTTCCACATTGCGCAAAGTGCTGTAAAATCATAGCTGCAGCACTGGGAGGGAATCCATATACAGTTACCCAGAACTCGGTGTACCGAGGAGTCGACGGGCACTGCATCAAATGGGAATTATTGACAGGAGTTCCCACACCGTTGCTACGATAATCTAGTGGGGTAGATGGCATAGTGCCTATTGGAGAAGTAATCCTCGATGTATTGAAGGAGTTAGATGCCAAATATGATTCGTTGAATTGCTGTGACGGTTGCTGTTGAAATGATTGATTATTTGAGTACTGTACGCTCATAGATGTTTGTTGAATAGGGGTGCCAAATTGTGACTGAGGAACATTGGAGCGCGTAGGAGTTTGTACTTGGTTGCGTTCCGATCGTAATGAATCAAAAAGGCCCTGAGTAGGTGGACCAGATATGCTTCCATTATGGCTTTGAAGTGGGGTTCCCGGAAAATTTCCAACTGGTGTTGTTTGCTGATATCCAAATAAAGTTTTCTGTCCAAGAGTAGATCGATTAAAATCTTGGGGTGATGTTGGCCCAGGTGATGTTGCTAAAACATAAATTGTTTAATTTTTTATTTTTTGAGTTTATATTAAAATTTTGCATACCAAACGATAGGTTTCTACCGCCTTTATTTGGAGAAAGAGTATTATTTCGGGGAGTTGCTGGTGCTTGAGGTTCTCCCATGAGAAATGATGGTAAGTATGCACTTGAATTTGTTGCTGGACTTCCACTAGGACTGCCTAAATTCATTGGTTCCATTGTTTTAATATAAATTATGACAATTAATTGTAAATATAAAGAAGCACTCGGAAATTGTGAAAATTAGGCGGACAAGCTCTGTAGGTTTTGTGTACAAAAAGCGTTGACAGCTGTCATTTGAACCACAGAAGTTTACTGTGACTTTGCCTTAGAGTTATAAAATATTAAAAAAGTAGTTTAAAGATACGAAAAACAACTTGTTATGCAACACTGGCTTGATAGTTTTTGTCAACGTCGACCAAATAGTTATTTATTATTGACAAAATAGCTTCCAAAGTTTGGGCAAGTAGTCATCCTTCGAGATGTACATCTTAAAATAGTTTATATTATATTATTGAAAATTACATTTGCATAAGTACACACACTTGAAGCGGAAAAATGCAAGGAGGTAGTGGGGGCAGCAAACGCACCGCCTCAAGGCATGTAATGGTTGTGCTTATATTGTGCATCCTTTGGTACATAGTTTCATCCAGTAATAACGTCATTGGCAAGATGGTTCTCAACGAGTTTCCCTTTCCTATGACTGTTACTATGATTCAACTCTGCAGTATCACATTGTACAGTGGTCCCTTCTTTAACTTGTGGAAAATTCGCAAATATCAGGACATCCCGCGACCATATTATCTTCGTCTGATTATTCCACTCGCCCTAGGGAAGTTCATGGCTTCTGTGACGTCACATATATCTATTTGGAAAGTACCTGTTTCCTATGCCCACACAGGTAAGATATATCTTTGATATATAATTAAAACAATTGGATAAATGAAAAACGACTGTCGTCCACGTCACTTCCACAGTGCTTCCATTAATTTTTATTGTTGGAGTTTTTGCCAACAATTTCAATTTATATGAGCGATTTTAGGTGTTTACTTCTAAAATTGTTTTGATGTTTATCAGTATATTCTTCGTAATATGATAAGAAGACATGTACGTTACTAATTTATGAGCAAAAATTTAAAGTGGTATACCATTGTACGAAATATATTTGACTCAATTTAGTATTCTTACTTATTTAAATTTTGAAATTTTTTTTTTTGCAGTTAAAGCTACAATGCCCTTGTTCACCGTTATATTGACGCGTCTTATATTTAGAGAAAAGCAGCCTACTCTGGTGTATTTTAGTTTAATACCAATAATAACGGGCGTTGGAATCGCCACAATGACAGAAATTTCTTTCGATATGCTGGGTCTAATTAGTGCTCTTATTTCAACGATGGGATTTTCATTACAAAATATATTCTCCAAAAAAGTTTGTGTTCTATCCTAATATTACATTATTTAAATAATGTATTTATCTCTTCTTAGGTGCTCAAAGATACCGGTATTCATCATTTACGACTGCTACATTTACTAGGAAAACTGGCACTCTTTATGTTCTTGCCAATTTGGCTGTATATTGATAGTTTCAAAGTCTTTAAACATCCCGTAATTGTAAGTCCTTATATTTTATTATTTAAGCGAAAAATAATGAATTTATGTGTTTCGTATGCCTATAGACGAGTTTAGATTATCGCGTCATAGCGTTGCTCTTTACTGACGGGGTTCTGAATTGGTTGCAGAATATAATCGCTTTCAGTGTACTCTCCTTAGTCACACCCCTTACTTACGCCGTAGCAAGCGCTTCAAAGCGAATTTTTGTCATTGCCGTGTCATTATTAGTTTTAGGAAATCCTGTTACGTGGGTAAATTGCTTCGGAATGACTTTGGCAATCTTTGGAGTGTTGTGCTACAACAGAGTAATTATTAAATTAATCTATAAAACATAGAACTATGTAAATTATAATATGTATCTTATACTTGCAGGCCAAACACATATCAAAAACAAAAGAGGCTGTTTTACCGCTCACTCAAAATCATTATATTAAGTATGCACCTTTGCATAACATTGATCCCCACTACAATGTTACCAACGGTCGCGTAAATGGGTTGACGAGTAAATCTAGCGATAATAAATTCATTACAAATAGTTTATTAATGAACGGTAGCGGAATGCCAAATGACATCCCAAATAGATTACTCTTTGTATAGGAAATTAATTATTTTGTTAAAATCAAGAATTTTATTTGTTAGCTATTTTGTTTGAATTACACAATCATTTAGTGCAGTATTTTTAACAAATTCTCCTATAGATGATACACTTCAAGAACTTTTTTAAGTTATCGGCGACACATTTTAAAATCTGCGACCTCTAATGTCACTGACTTAGTCGAATTGATTGAGAATAATATTTGTGAAATTTAACATTATTAACGACAATTGTAAATACTTTTAACAAAAGTTAATCAATACTTTATACTTGTACGTGTCTAAAACAATGCAATAGTTGTACATATATTGAAAAATATGTTAATCCTGACAGTATACATCACGAAAATACACCAACAATAACGAAAATATATTGTATATAATAAAAAGCCATTTGATGTATAAATGAAATCACACTACAGTCCATTTTAATAATATATGAATAGATTTCGATTTTTTTATTCACTTGACAATCCATATAAGGCTATTGACAACCTTGAACCCAAGATTACGATGCATTTTAACCGATGCTCTATTGGTAGACACAACGTAGGTGAAGAGATCTATGTTATGAAGCTCGACCAAACGCTTCAGTTCATGGGTAAAAACTATAGTACCATAACCTTTACGCCGTTCCGTCTCAATGGTATGTAAAAATCTAGAGGTTTTATTAAGAAGTTCAGTCATAAGTAAGATTGATATAGTTGTTCACTCACCCAGGTGTAAAGAAGTCATTTGTTCCTATCCACGCTATTAGAGTCTTTTTTCCCCTGTTAAACAAACCTGTTCCGCCGTTAAGTTCAATGGACTGCTTTATTAATTTCTCCGATCCTTCGTACTTATAAGCCCAATGGTCGTTTATAATTTTAGCATACTTTGAATTTAGACTCTCAATATAAACGGTTGCAGGAAGACTGCAATCAATCAAAACATTCACTACTAACCAATTTTTTGTTCAGTATAGCATACTCTGGTGTTGGCAATTTCATAATCTTTTCCATCTCCATATACATTATGAATTCGGATGGTTCGTACTTCCAATCGTTGTATATATCTTTCAATATTTTATTGACTGATTCGAAATGCTGTTGATCAACTCCTAGAGAAAATGGAGTCTGATTCCACTCGATGAGTTGTGTTTTCTCTAAGCATTCCAATAACTCAGACGCAGTTTCCTCCAAAGTAAAAACTGTTATACAGTAGTCCTGAAACATTAAAAACCACGTGTTATGAATATTTATATCATAAAGAGTAACATTCATAATTTCGGATTTTGTCCTTGATTAATATAATTATCATTTGCAATTATTGAATATGAAATTTTCAATTCAAATGTAGGGTATGCATTACATAGTAAATATTTATTAGATTTTCGTACTAATACTCTGAACTCACATCTCTTTCGGTGATCGTCACGAATGTACAATTGCTACGTCTCCCGTGCCGGTGACCGAAAAATTTTACATTCCATCTGCCCGAATATATTTTGGACCAAATAGTTATTTATTATTGACAAAATAGCTTCCAAAGTTTGGGCAAGTAGTCATCCTTCGAGATGTACATCTTAAAATAGTTTATATTATATTATTGAAAATTACATTTGCATAAGTACACACACTTGAAGCGGAAAAATGCAAGGAGGTAGTGGTGGCAGCAAACGCACCGCCTCAAGGCATGTAATGGTTGTGCTTATATTGTGCATCCTTTGGTACATAGTTTCATCCAGTAATAACGTCATTGGCAAGATGGTTCTCAACGAGTTTCCCTTTCCTATGACTGTTACTATGATTCAACTCTGCAGTATCACATTGTACAGTGGTCCCTTCTTTAACTTGTGGAAAATTCGCAAATATTAGGACATCCCGCGACCATATTATCTTCGTCTGATTATTCCACTCGCCCTAGGGAAGTTCATGGCTTCTGTGACGTCACATATATCTATTTGGAAAGTACCTGTTTCCTATGCCCACACAGGTAAGATATATCTTTGATATATAATTAAAACAATTGGATAAATGAAAAACGACTGTCGTCCACGTCACTTCCACAGTGCTTCCATTAATTTTTATTGTTGGAGTTTTTGCCAACAATTTCAATTTATATGAGCGATTTTAGGTGTTTACTTCTAAAATTGTTTTGATGTTTATCAGTATATTCTTCGTAATATGATAAGAAGACATGTACGTTACTAATTTATGAGCAAAAATTTAAAGTGGTATACCATTGTACGAAATATATTTGACTCAATTTAGTATTCTTACTTATTTAAATTTTGAAATTTTTTTTTTTGCAGTTAAAGCTACAATGCCCTTGTTCACCGTTATATTGACGCGTCTTATATTTAGAGAAAAGCAGCCTACTCTGGTGTATTTTAGTTTAATACCAATAATAACGGGCGTTGGAATCGCCACAATGACAGAAATTTCTTTCGATATGCTGGGTCTAATTAGTGCTCTTATTTCAACGATGGGATTTTCATTACAAAATATATTCTCCAAAAAAGTTTGTGTTCTATCCTAATATTACATTATTTAAATAATGTATTTATCTCTTCTTAGGTGCTCAAAGATACCGGTATTCATCATTTACGACTGCTACATTTACTAGGAAAACTGGCACTCTTTATGTTCTTGCCAATTTGGCTGTATATTGATAGTTTCAAAGTCTTTAAACATCCCGTAATTGTAAGTCCTTATATTTTATTATTTAAGCGAAAAATAATGAATTTATGTGTTTCGTATGCCTATAGACGAGTTTAGATTATCGCGTCATAGCGTTGCTCTTTACTGACGGGGTTCTGAATTGGTTGCAGAATATAATCGCTTTCAGTGTACTCTCCTTAGTCACACCCCTTACTTACGCCGTAGCAAGCGCTTCAAAGCGAATTTTTGTCATTGCCGTGTCATTATTAGTTTTAGGAAATCCTGTTACGTGGGTAAATTGCTTCGGAATGACTTTGGCAATCTTTGGAGTGTTGTGCTACAACAGAGTAATTATTAAATTAATCTATAAAACATAGAACTATGTAAATTATAATATGTATCTTATACTTGCAGGCCAAACACATATCAAAAACAAAAGAGGCTGTTTTACCGCTCACTCAAAATCATTATATTAAGTATGCACCTTTGCATAACATTGATCCCCACTACAATGTTACCAACGGTCGCGTAAATGGGTTGACGAGTAAATCTAGCGATAATAAATTCATTACAAATAGTTTATTAATGAACGGTAGCGGAATGCCAAATGACATCCCAAATAGATTACTCTTTGTATAGGAAATTAATTATTTTGTTAAAATCAAGAATTTTATTTGTTAGCTATTTTGTTTGAATTACACAATCATTTAGTGCAGTATTTTTAACAAATTCTCCTATAGATGATACACTTCAAGAACTTTTTTAAGTTATCGGCGACACATTTTAAAATCTGCGACCTCTAATGTCACTGACTTAGTCGAATTGATTGAGAATAATATTTGTGAAATTTAACATTATTAACGACCATTGTAAATACTTTTAACAGAAGTTAATCAATACTTTATACTTTTACGTGTCTAAAACAATGCAATAGTTGTACATATATTGAAAAATATGTTAATCCTGACAGTATACATCACGAAAATACACCAACAATAACGAAAATATATTGTATATAATAAAAAGCCATTTGATGTATAAATGAAATCACACTACAGTCCATTTTAATAATATATGAATAGATTTCGATTTTTTTATTCACTTGACAATCCATATAAGGCTATTGACAACCTTGAACCCAAGATTACGATGCATTTTAACCGATGCTCTATTGGTAGACACAACGTAGGTGAAGAGATCTATGTTATGAAGCTCGACCAAACGCTTCAGTTCATGGGTAAAAACTATAGTACCATAACCTTTACGCCGTTCCGTCTCAATGGTATGTAAAAATCTAGAGGTTTTATTAAGAAGTTCAGTCATAAGTAAGATTGATATAGTTGTTCACTCACCCAGGTGTAAAGAAGTCATTTGTTCCTATCCACGCTATTAGAGTCTTTTTTCCCCTGTTAAACAAACCTGTTCCGCCGTTAAGTTCAATGGACTGCTTTATTAATTTCTCCGATCCTTCGTACTTATAAGCCCAATGGTCGTTTATAATTTTAGCATACTTTGAATTTAGACTCTCAATATAAACGGTTGCAGGAAGACTGCAATCAATCAAAACATTCACTACTAACCAATTTTTTGTTCAGTATAGCATACTCTGGTGTTGGCAATTTCATAATCTTTTCCATCTCCATATACATTATGAATTCGGATGGTTCGTACTTCCAATCGTTGTATATATCTTTCAATATTTTATTGACTGATTCGAAATGCTGTTGATCAACTCCTAGAGAAAATGGAGTCTGATTCCACTCGATGAGTTGTGTTTTCTCTAAGCATTCCAATAACTCAGACGCAGTTTCCTCCAAAGTAAAAACTGTTATACAGTAGTCCTGAAACATTAAAAACCACGTGTTATGAATATTTATATCATAAAGAGTAACATTCATAATTTCGGATTTTGTCCTTGATTAATATAATTATCATTTGCAATTATTGAATATGAAATTTTCAATTCAAATGTAGGGTATGCATTACATAGTAAATATTTATTAGATTTTCGTACTAATACTCTGAACTCACATCTCTTTCGGTGATCGTCACGAATGTACAATTGCTTCGTCTCCCGTGCCGGTGACCGAAAAATTTTACATTCCATCTGCCCGAATATATTTTGGACCGATCTTTAGTGATTCTATCAAAGTGTAGCAGGTAGTTATATACATAGTTGTATGGTCGAATGTGTTTCGGGGAATAATTTTTCAATTCGTTTAGTATGTTGGTTAGGTCAGTGCGGCTGAGTTCCTTCAACACGTCCTCCTTGAACGGCAACGATGTAGAATCCATTTTCATCTTCTATTAATTACTACACACACACAATTCCCCACCAAGAACATTCACGATACTGGCGCGAATCCCTCCTCGACATTAGAAATTTATACTTGAACTTGAAAATGAAAGAAACCTAAAAATAAGTGCTGTTCGAATGCACTGGTAGACGATGAAACTGCACTGAAAACATTTTCATATTAAATCTGCAATTATGTACCTTCGTACATACAGACTTTGTAGTTGGTGCAGTTAGTTGTAGAAACACGGTAGCTACAATATTTCCACTGACGTACCTACAGCTGTTTTGTAGATTTGTAAACCAGATTTAAGTACTCATTACTCACATGAATCGGTTTTCAAAACACAGTTCCAGTTGTTTAATTATTAATATCGTTTATTTTAACGCCCGCCCCTACGATCAACCACTATAGATTAGAGCCAATATTTCGGTCTCTTTACGTATAGAGATATCGGCCAGAAACCCAGTAGATTAGAACCAATATTTCTGTCTCTATATGTGTATAGATATATCAGCACGGAATCGAATGTATTCTCCTAAAAAGCTTTCCGTTATAATATATAGGTAATATATAAAGGCAATTTACTATGCTAATTATCAAAAGAGGCGATATATGGTCTGTAGCTATACCTTCCGATTAATTCGGTTAGGCCGACTGAGTAACACCCTTACTTGTAATTATCACGTTATATTACACTTCGCAGTAATACTGTGCACAGCTTTCAGATATTTTGAACACTTTCCAATGTGTCGAGACTACAATTTAATTGCTGTACTTAAGGCAAGAAATATTCAGTTGTCGTAGTGAAAGAATTAATTACGTTTCGACGAAAACGCTCAGATAGGTACCACATTGGTTCAATACAAAACTATCCTTAATATTTCATATCATTATTTCCATATCAACAGAAAAATAAAAATATATGATGAAATTAAACCACTATGTTTAATAAGTTGCACAAACTGCTGCAACAAAGTATTCCAAATTTTTGATTGTTATTTTCGAAATTACTATAAATAAATAAATTTTTGTCTTTACCATATGCATATCACTTAGCTTTATTCAGTTGTATCCATTCGTTTACTACATATTTCTCGAACCCGATTTTTTGAAAAAGCTTCTCGGATTTGAAGTTTCCCTCAACAATCCAAGCGGACACTTCGACCAGCTGGCTTTGTGGGAGGTCCATGCTTAACTGTGCCGCAAGAACGCTGCCAAAACCTCTCCTCTGCTCATCGGGAAGCACTTGCAAGATTCTGCTGGACACACATGATGGACACTATTTAAAACTTAGAGATACAACTTACCCCAGACCAGAGTAGTCGTTTTGGAAAATCCACGCCACTAGTTTATCGCGGTCAACTCGGAAAACACCGAGAGTTTTATTCAGACTGATAAGTCCTCGGACATACTGTAGGGAGCCTTCTTTATTATTTGGCCACAGGGCGTGGATCTGTTCGGCGTGATCAGGGCGAAGGGTTCTAACAACATATCCATCTGGAAGACTGAGTTGAGTTCGTAGTTGATCTGCATCGCCTACACCTGGACCCATACCTTCCCACTTTCAGCTGTGACGCCTTGCCTTGCGGCAGTATCAGGCCTTGGCAGCGCCGGGCTTGTCTAATGGTGGTGCCGGCCTGGACGGCAATGCGTTTGATCTCCTCACAGAATGGCAGCTCTACATTAGCTAGCAGTGGCCCATCCAACCACTTGATAAGTTTTGTTTGACTCAGACACTCTTTCAGTTCCGCCATCGAGGGCTGCCACGAATTACAGAAAACGCTTTGAATCTGGAGGTGGAAAATGAGAGTTAGGGTCAAGGATTCCCACACATCATAGAAAATTCTACTAACAAGATCCCAATGTAGGCTAACATAGGTTCCATGCTTCCGAAAATCGGAGTTGCGATGCGTGTAAAACGTCTTCCGGAATGCATTCCAGTTCTCGGTTTCGAGCTGGTCGCCTACCAACTGCAATTGCCTGTCCCATTTTCGCTGGTTATACATGAGAAGATAGTGGAAATTTCTGCTGGAATACTTTGATTTGTATAGTTCCATAAGTTCGTCCAACTCTTCGTCGTTGAGTGGTCGTAGAATGTCGTCCATTTGATATTTTGCATTTTCCACGACACGTGTTGAAGTCATCGCCTTGAACTCTACTTTTCTAGTGACTTCAGTACACAACTGACCGAAACGATAGCTTCCGAATAACTGTTCTCTCTCACGTTCCTTAATCTTACTCTCATTATCAGCAGTTATGCTGCACACAACAATATTGATAATACAATATAGTTGTATTATCAATTTTATTTTTTCAGCACCTTATTTATTTTGTCGGATATAAAAAAGGAATATCAGAAATAGTTCAGTGGGTCAAGGCTGCACGATCGCGGTGATAATCCGTCGCCGCAATATGGGAAAAGTAAATAAATGGTTAGCGCCACAGCGCTAAGGACTTCAGCCCTGCATCTTGCAAGCAATACTTGCATTTTTTCCAGTGTGTTGGAAAAAATGCAAGCAATACTTGCATTTTTTCCAGTGTGTTGGAAATCTTTTTACAGTTTTCTCCCATATCCCAACGACGGAAGCGGGGATTTTTCCATTGGAAAAATTTTCCTCCCACATGTTTGCCGACAGCTACCGGCAGTAATGGAATTATGCCCACTTATATGTACAGTCTAAACTACTTGAAGGTCGCCGATACGAAATTTTTATAAATTCGAATTTGCTCTTGAAATACCAACGACGGAAGGTGTCACACCGAAACATCATATTTGCCTTTAAAGTAAATCAAAAAAAACAAATCAAAATTTATCTGTTGTTATGGAAACATTTGCGAGATCAATTCTGTTGGCCCTTCCGGACTCTATTTATTCCGTTTTATTTTTCTGTTTCCTCATTTGCCTGTAAGTCCTTTACTATGGTCAAAAGTAAGTACACAGTTATGAATTGTTTGAGACCAAAGGAAAATAATGAGTATTCAAATTAGTCACTGAGGACTTGGTCCGTAAAAAGTCGGAGCACAACGAATCCCTCATAAGCACCCTGGAGGAGTTGTCGCTTCACCAGGAGGACATCGAGCGCATCGAACACCTGCACAATTGGTGCCGAGACCTCAAAATACTGTTGCTGCAGTCGAACCTGATATCCAAAATAGAAAATCTCCACAAGCTCAAGAAGCTCGAGTACCTAAATCTGGCGATCAACAACATAGAGCGTGTGGAAAACTTGGAAAAGCTGGAGTCCCTGAACAAGCTGGATCTGACGTTGAATTTCATCGGAGAGCTTACCTCGATTGAAAGCTTACGCGACAATTACAACCTCAAGGAGCTGATCCTGACGGGAAACCCATGCTGCGACTACCCGCACTACAAGGAGTTCGTCATCGCGACCCTGCCTCAACTGGAGCGCTTCGACTGTGAGGAGGTTAAGAGGTCCGATCAACTGCGAGCACAGAAGAAGCTCTTGCAACATCGTGCTGTTATTGTCCAGAAACAGGCCGACTACGCCATACAGCGAGATGAGCAGAAGATTCGATTCCAGCAACAGAAGCAAGAGCTAGAATCGAAGATGGCCGGCATCGAGGATGAAGAGGTGCGCATCAAGACTTTCTGGGATTCGAAGAGCGAACATTGCCCGGAGATCCGGAACGAGATCGCCAGATACCAAAAGGAGGGCAGGAAGGCGAAGAATTCAAGCTCTGAGGCACGACCACAACGCAAGGCTCCACAACTGTTTGCTCCTTGTGGAAGACCCTACAACTTGAATCAGGCGAAACTGAAGTTCGCCTTCAAGGACGAAATGACGGAGTACATTCTCGAGTTGAACGTCTACAAGTATGCGAATGGCAAATGCGATATTTGTCCTGTGGCGGTGTTTATTTTGCGAATTGTATTTCAGATTTCTGGACACATCTCACATAAATGCCGAAATAGAGACAAACTACATGCGCGTTACGGTCAAGAAAAAAATATTTCAAATTGCTTTGGCTGAGGAGGTTCGAATTTCAGAGGCGTCGGTGCAAAGATCTCAAATCACCGGGCAACTAGTTATTCGTGTTCCAAAACTTCATGTTAAGGAGACGCCACTGCTCAAACCGAAAGGTATGTCTTCAACCGTTCCAACTACTCGCCCATAAAATTTATGTGTCCTTACTTGCAGGCAAACCAAACTTAAAAACCCACTCCCATAGGTATCGTTTCCATATATTAAATCTTAAACGTAAATTAAATTCATTTCATCATTTCAGCGACAACGAGTTGAGAGGAACGGTGAATATTAAAAACATATGTGCACCTGTGGTCGCTCCAGTGGACGACGTTCCCGACCTCATTTGAATTGTCATTGTGTTATTGTTGCGTTTTGTAATTAAAAATCCTTTTATTTATCTTCCATTTCGTTCTGTATTACCACGAATACTTACAATCAAAAATGTAGCAAATAAAAAATGTACAATTATTAAGTATTTCCGTTAATTTCTTTTGTTTTGGTTTTGTATTCAACTTGATAAAAAATCAACACATATTGTATTTTTATTTCTTAGAGGTTCAAGTAAAATAATATCCTCGATGTTGTATTTATATTCACACTTTCCATTTTTTCTCTAAGCATATGCATACAAAATTTAGATTGTTTTGGAGACTGTATAAACTAGTGAGAACCGATTGTAGCGTACAAAAGATAGCAGCGGCCATACCAAATATTCACATTTTTCTCAAGGTTCCTTTTTATTTAGCCACCACCGTATGTTTTGAATCTCAATAAGATTAAAATGATCTATTTTGAATAATTTAGAATCAATTTATGAATACATTCATTGCTAATAGTTACAATTTATACAAAACAAAAAAAGTTTACTGATTGAGGTTGCAAAAAGTTGTCAATTAAAATATATTTTATAAAAATTATCAAATTAGAGCGGTGTTAATTCGATTTTAATTATATATTCATATTTTTTCATTTTGTATTTTACACTTTCAAAGTTAGTATTTTAATTATATTTGAATGTATACTTATTATTGTTGTACAAACTATTTATTCGCCTCTTTATTTCCTAATAATTTAATTTTTGTTTTATCGTGGTTGAGTTTTCTGCCTTGTTTGATTTAGAAGAGACGACCACAAAGTTCCTAAAGATCAATTGAGTGTGGAATTGCAATATAATTAAATCCATTTCAGAAATTAAAATTTAGATCTCTTTTTATGATAATTATGAATCATATCTTGCAAATAAATTTTTTCTGAGAATTAAAAATTTTAAGAGTACGCTGGATTCGATTTTTACATAGGATTGTTATAGATTATTGTGCTAAGCTTACGAATTCTCCTTGTATGAGTGATTATGATTCATGTGTACTTAGAAGGGCAGGAAGTTGAGTAAAGTGATGTGACTAGGTGAGAATCTGGATACTTGATAATGGTAGTATTATGCTATGTTTATTATTTTATATTTTTATAATTGTGAATATGGAATACGTATCTGAAAGCATAAACTCATATACAAATTAATGTATGTTAGTCATTCTATTGGATTCATTATCCTGTATTTCTTATAGAAGAAAACTCGATGTTATATCGTATGTATATGTCCTGTTTCAGAACAATTCACGTCAATCCTCATTACAATGTAGGAAGAAGATACTTCACCAAATTCAATAATAAAGGCGATTTTATAAAAATGTGTAAACATAGCAAAAAATCAAATCAAAGTAGGAAACTTTTGTATTTCTATGCGCTCTCGTCGCTCCAGAATTTTTTGAAAACTCGTATATGACAAATGTTATGACGATTACTTCATTGCGTTTTGTCGATATAACGTTTTAGTGACTACTATTTATGTATAAATATCCCTTTTACCAATACAGTTTTATTGTAACAATTTATGATAAATAATTAAAATGTTTCATAACAAAGGAAAATTTACTACTCAAAGACATTACGCAATCATTTAATTTATATTTGCTCTTTTTAAAAAAAATCAATGCGGGCGAAAGGAATAAATAGCTGCTAGGTACGAGAATTAAAATGAATTTTCTTTATATTTGTTTGAGTTAAATATTTTGGCAACAATCTTGTTATCTCTCTCTCATAATAATAAAGATATATGTTTCAGTAGAGTCCTCTTGTAAGTTACTGTGTTTACCGTTTATTTGGTTTTTGTAACTAAATTGTTCGCATATAAATATTTCGGTTATTTTCAGTTCTATTGGTGTCGTTACAATAAATAGATTAAACTATTGTTAGTGGTTTGCTTTTTGTAATATCATTATTTGCTGCACTTCAGTTATATTTTTGCTTTGCAATCTGGTAAATGTAAATAAAAATATACAATAATTATTTGAGATTATTTAATATGCTATGCAGTATAGTTAAATTGTTTGGTTTATATATTATATTTATAAGATCAATACAGAGCATACATAAATCTATTTATATAAATTTTCAATTCGATTTATAAAATATTAGCGAAAATTAAAAATTTCATTTTGACAATTTCATCATTTTTATTTACTTCATCATCTTGTTTTTATTTTGTAAACTCGCATCGATTTATCATGGTTCTTTTTGTCGTATTATTTTATTTTTTACTCATCCACGATGGAAAACGAGGTAGGACATTTTTTTGTATAAATATGTGGGTGTGTGTGTTCTGCATGTCCAAACGAATAACATATCACTAAAAAACCAATTAATCGAACACTGTTAAAGGAAATACAAATTATTATTTCCTAGGAATATTTTAGTGGATAAATTATATAAATAAATAAAATTAAATGTGCAAGGTAGATATAAAGCAAAGACAAATAAGACATACAAGTTAACATTAATTTTAGACACACACACATGCACACACGTAGATTGCATTTATTCTCTTTTCTAAGATATTTAAATGTTTCGGTTATATTGTTCTGACTACTATCGTTCTAGACACGCAATATTTCACATGCTTTGTTGTAGCATATTGCGATCCAATCAGGTTGCGTAGCACCCCATTGAATTTGATTAACTTCGCCTTCGGCAGCAGTATAGGCCAAAATTGGATCTTCAATTGCACGTGGCATTTGTTGGATATCCCATATCAGTGCTTGGTGGTCATCACCGGCAGTGCATATGTGACAGGAACTGAAATTTTATTAAATTCAACGTAAGTATTATTTAAAAGCGTTATTTAATACCTGTGCGGCGCCCACGCAATACCGTTTACGCACGCTCTGTGATTGCTCAGTCTTGCAACAGGTGTACAAGGAACACGAACATCTAAAATTATAACTTCACACGAGTCCATCGCAACTGTGGCTAAATAATTGGGATCCTGTTTATTCCATGCTAATCGCAATAAAGCTGTATGTGAAGGATCCTTATTTTAAAAGTTATTATTAAAAAGTAGAGCGACTCAATATTTGAAAATACACAAACCTCATAAATAATCGTGGAGTGCTCTAAATGTCTCAAATCAAACATTCTCACTGATCCATCAGCACCAACAGAGGCAAACATATCACGACCACCGCCGGCACGCGAGAAGGCAATATCGTAAACTTCTTTATCGTGAGCAATCAGTTGTGTTTTCACATGTCCGGCAACGTACACTCGTCCGTGAGGCTTTAGTTAAAGGATTCAATTCTAGTAATTATGAAACCAATTTATATCTATTTTCTATTACTTGTCCAGTCTCTAAACCCCATATTGTACACGTTGTGTCAATTGAAGAAGTGCCAACAAGATTTGGATCCACTTCGTTCCAATCAAATGACGTCAATGGCGCACAAAAATCACTATTCTTATTATTATTGAGAACACATTCTAAACGAGTGTCTGGTTCGCCAGCACGCCATACCCTGAGATAGTCACCTGTCAAAGAAAATGCTCATTAACATCATCAAATAGCAATACATTACCAGATCACTGACCACTGGTTGCTAGTAAATCTGGGTAAATCCCTTTTGAATCTGGTATCCACATAATTTTTGTGGTTGGATATGGATGATCGAAAGTACTGCAATTATAAATATTATCTTTAAAATATGCTAAATGTACTACGAAACACGACAGCATACCTTTTAGCACTAAATTCGCTTGTATCCTCATCGAGGCTTATAATTTGGACTTTGTTGTTGTATTCCTCAATAAAACTACCCAAGGCAAGGCGAAATCTTTTGTCCGGACGCACACTCCAATTCATCGAGTATAGAGGCCATGGTGCCAAATACTTATAAATTTCCTTACGTTTACCGGCGGTGGATGACATAACTAAAAGGATACAAATTTAATGATTGCATATATTTGTCTAAATAATCAGACTAAACATTTGCTTAATAATCCCTCAGTAGCGATATAGAATATATTATATATCAAGAATTTTCAAGAATGCTAACATCCGAAACGATTTCCAGGTGAACTGACTCTGCGGTCAATGGCACTCAGCCGCTGCCGCAAAACAATTCTGCTTATCTATTACAAGTCAAGTTGTCTATATGTTAAATCCTTTATACAACTCCGCATACAATGCAAACTTACCTTAATATAAATATATACCTATATATGTGTTTCAATATATAGTCGATTTTCACAGAGAACTTCACAAAAAACTTCAATTCTAGTCGCGTTTCATGTGAATTCAACCCAATTTTTAATAATTAATTGAAATTACATTTAAATTATTAAGTTTTCCCCGAATTTAACGTCGTGCAAACAGAGTAATATCGTTTATGCTTTAAACCATTTTTCTGAATTTATTGGTGGCTGCGGCTGATTCGAAGGTTGTGTTGGACGCCGATCCCGGGACTGATTATAAACTGTGAGTGTTTTATGTCTTTATTCCATAAGTAATTCGAATTTTATATGTAATGCTTATGTAAATAGTTTAATCCTGTTGAAATTCACACTTTAGTCAGACTTTTTTAATTTGTAGTTTCTGATTATAAATTATAAAATAAATTTTCTTGTGACTACCACAACGAAGTTAACGAAGTCGGACACAAAAAATGTATATAACAACGCGCAAGTTTGACAATTCTTGTACATAAAACGTCATTGTTTGACATTCTGAAATAGGGTGATTCGAAGATTTCAAGATGTATCATTATATTAGAAGGTTTATTTTTTTAATCGCTCTTTGATTTTGCTCATGGCCGTGATTTGTGATTTGTTTCTGATCTTTTAAAATATGTAGACCCCAATTACAACACGATGAAACATAAAACAATTTAACCGAAATAATACATAAATAATATAATTAATTTGTTCAAAGAGTTGTTTTTAGATACAATGTGTGAGTAATAAATACTTAGAAGTCTTTGTAAAATATTTGAATTCCCGCAATATTCTATCTATAAATAACACAAGCACGACAGTAGGATATATGGGTAGTTATATAAATAACCATCTCATATAATCTAATTATATATCCATAGATTAAATATAACTGTTATAATGTTCCCCTTCGGAATGATTTGTTCTTCCGAAACACATATATAAGTAAGTAGCATATGGACTTCCGCCAAACCGAATATTTGCTTTTAGGTTTTTATTAATAGGCACATTTGAAAAGTTAACAAATTACTTAATATTAGCCAAGTTGGGAATAATTTTCTTATAGATTTCAATGCCACGGAGATAGACATCGGCTCCAATGAACTCGTCATGATCATGCAAAAGTACGGGAGTATTATTCATGGGGGAGAATCCGAGCGCGGGTATTCCAGCTTGCCGAATATAACGACTATCGGTGCCACCAGTGAAGATTTGCAATTTGATTTTCAGGTCTCTAAATTTCAACAGGTGCACTAATCATAAAGTGATACATACGTTTTGAATACATACAATTCGTCGACTGCAGCTTTGAATGCCAGCCAGAAGGGATTAGACTCGTCGGTAGCAGTTGGCTCTACACGGGGGCGCTTCTGATCATACTCAAGTTCAATTCCACCTCCGGCTTCATTGCACCATTGGTGCAACTGTACACGTATTCGGATAAAACGTATTCCGCCTTTTTTATTGTATATAATCATACTCTACCTTGGCTTCGAACTCGTCCTGATCGATATCGAGTGCTAACCGTACATCGAAGCACGCTGTTATCTCTGGAGGAACGACGTTGCTTTGCACGCCTCCATAGAGTCGGGTCAAGTTTATTGTGGTTACGTCTCCAATGGTTAGTTCGGGATTGTTTTCCAAGCGACGTACTTCTTGCTGTCGCATCTCCATCATTTTGTTCAAGACATACTGCAGCTTCTCCCCAGCAGTGTTCTTCAGCAACAACGAGCCATGGCCGGCGGTTCCAGCAATTTTGAAATAAACTCCTGCCACAGGGTGCGTCACAATAGCTTTCAATTCAAAATAACCAAATTAAAACTCACGCCACACACTACGCTCAGCGTAAAAAACCGGGAAGACATCATCGGGGGAGGCCAGACCTTCGTCGAGGGAAAATCCCACATTGAGTGCCTTGAATTCGTTGGTCTTTACGAACGGGCGCATGCCCAGTCCACCCCCCATTTCCTCATCTTAAGAAGCGGCGTTAGTGAGGTAGTGGCACATGTTGAATGTAAAACTAGTACCTGCCACGAACGAGACGTGAATAGTTCTCTTATACCGAGCTCCGCTCTTCTTGAGGGCCCGAATGGCGCCCAGATATTGAATTCCCACGCACTTCATGTCTTGGGTGCCACGCGCATAGATTTTTCCCTCACTATCCATGTCGGCGGCAAATGGAGGATGTTTCCAGTGTTCAGGAAAAACCGGAACTACATCCATGTGTGAGTTCAGCAGAATGGAGGGCAGGTCAGGCTCGGTCCCAGTCCAGGTTAAAATGACTATGGGATTCTTATTGTTCACTGGATAGAAGACTTGTACGGGCAGCTCCAAATTAGCGGCCTGTGTCCTGAGGAACTCAACACAGGGTTCTAAATAGTTTACATGAAAGGTCGTCGTATTATCGGCATAGACTTGAAGGAGTAGAAATTACCATAGTTCACATTAGGATGCACACTGGGGATCCTTAGATATTCCCGAAAGTATTGTATCTCTGGATTGGCCTCCCAATCGCCGAGTGTAGCCATTGTTGTGGAAAATGTAAGTTTTACTCGCTGCTCTATTTTGATCAGATCCGATTTCACGAATCCACAACTGTTCCGCTGCAGGGTTTCCAGCTTACTGACACTCGGGGTCAAGTGTCGTCTGCATTATAGCTACGAACTTGTGTATATCGGACAATAAAATACGTTATTGCTTGAATTCATTCGTTGTTCTGAAATCAACCTTCCCTAGCAGCACTGAGATTTTATGTGGCTGATTCGTATATACGCACATATTTTCATCTGTGGCTATCAATTTCATGCCTGATGATTGATTATAGTTTTAATGTTTTTATTATTGATTTAAAGTGATGATGATAAAAAAAAATACTTAGGTTTAGATTTGAATAAACTCAAAAGAAGTTGAATCGTTTATAAACTTACTTAGCCCATATATTACATTGATTGCAAATTGCTATTAGGGTTGTCGAAGAGATTATTACTTGAATTGGGAGTGATAAGAACAATTGAATAATATTCAGTGGGAATTCATCAGATGTTATATCGAAACCACTCGTCCGTATATGCAAACACATATACATGTATCCCCCTTAAGCATCGGATGTATGTAGTTATCATCCCGATATAAATTACTTTGTTTAGTTTGCGGCTTTAAAATGCATTATCACTCGGTTTTCAACCGTCAACAAGTGGCTGATTTGAAATCTTCTGGTTTTAATGCTTACCGATTTGAACAAAACAAATGGGTAGCTATAAACATATATCGCGAGATAAGAAACTCTCAGCTACACTAAAGATACGGAGAACCACACATTAAATGAAACAACGGAATTACGAACTTCAATAGTTCGTGCAAAATTATTTCACCCTTACACATGAGTTGAGTTGTCCAATGTGAAACCACAAACGTGTTCTGGCTATGAATGCTTAAAGTGCATTTTTCAAAATTCATTTATCAATTGTCATTGTTTTGAACTTCTGCGTTTGGAGTCTAAAGCGACCAACTGTAGGGTGGAAAGAGAAAAGAAAACTTTCGTTAAATACGTTTAAATAACAGGAGATATGCTCGAAACAGTTTAGTGAGTGTCGAAAAGCCGATGCGAGGTGATCGACGAACATTATCAAAAACAAGAAATTCGCGAGTGTCCTAAGCAGCAGTGATAACAAGTTCTCGAGCAAAATCAAAAAACACAAAAGTATGCACTT
The DNA here is from genome assembly GCA_947389925.1 of Coelopa pilipes. Classification (NCBI taxonomy): domain Eukaryota; kingdom Metazoa; phylum Arthropoda; class Insecta; order Diptera; family Coelopidae; genus Coelopa; species Coelopa pilipes. The sequence goes on from OX376700.1 coordinate 18,826,250, forward strand.
GCTCTCCAACGTGGCAAATTTGCTACTCATGTATACAGTGCGGTTCGCAATTTTCACTTGTGGTCCGTTCTTTCATCTACACAATTATAGACAACTTTCGATTCGGATTCGTGAATCGTTTGTGACGTAGTCGTTATTAGCGTGGCTATTAATTGTGCCACACGTCGACCTCGCATCGCCCACAAGCAGCGAACGCGCCATCAAAATTTCTCGTCGAGGGAGAAGAAATTTCTTGCACATTGCTCTTGTTCTCATAAACGTGTGGTGCAACTCGACCGAGGCAAAGTAGTTGCATTTGAGTAATATCAAAATAAACATCGTCACACATTTCATTCATCAAAATCTGTTCCGATTGGTATCGCCTTTAAACGCATTAACAAATATTATGCTTGTGTTCCCAACAGATTGCTTCCGTCCTAAACATGAGTTCGTGGGAGAATAACGAGGAAATTCAAATATTCAGAGAATATTTGCGTATACCAAGTGTACACCCAGATATAGATTATGGTGAGTAAAATATTTAAACTATATAGATTTTAAACTTGTTCGTGTTTTAAAGTTTTTGATTCTCCGCATGCCATTAACTTTTCACCTGAGCATTCTTTTATTAAGAATCTACAAGGGTCTGCCTTTCGTTTCCTTGGTCAGCTTTTGGGGTTTCAGGCATTAAATTAAATTAAATCAACACCTACTTAACAAAGTAGAACATTTATATTATAAATCAAAATCAGGTTCAGGCTAGACTATAATTCTGTATATATTACTAAAAGTATATGAAAATAAGTACGGACTATATTTTCGAAGCATTCGCGGGTTTCTGTGATACGGGAGTGGTAGATCGGTTTCAATACACAATAGTATATTTTAAAACGTCGTCTTTCGAAGAAGTGTATGCAATTAGTGTGGTGTGAGTACTCTATACATATATATGGTTGGTGGTGTCATGGATATATCCCGATTGTCGCTAAAATATATGCCCCAAGGATGTTATGGAGATCAGTGTGTGCAAGTGGGCAGATATAAGTGACACTATAAATTAAAGTGCTATAGAAATTTGAATACTCGACATTTTCTTGCAGAGCCTTGCGTACAATTTCTGAAGAAACAGGCCGAGGATCTGGGACTCCCCGTAGAGGTGTATTATCCAGCGGATGCGTCAAAGCCTGTGGTGGTCATTACATGGACTGGGACGCAGCCGGAACTGCCGTCGGTGGTCCTGAATTCACACATGGACGTGGTTCCAGTGTTCCCGGAGAAGTGGACTCATCCTCCGTTCGCCGCTGACATGGATGGAGAGGGGCGAATTTTCGCACGAGGAGCTCAGGACATGAAGTGTGTTGGGATGCAGTACTTGGCCGCGATCCGTGCCCTCAAGAAGGAAGGGGTCGCATTGAAGCGGACCATTCACGTGACATATGTACCTGGTAAATAGCGCATGCAAATAAAGTTAAATGTCGTTTTTTTGATAACTTCTAATCAGATCATTAAACATTTTAATCTCTGTGGAAATTAAGCTTGATAAGATATTGTCACCACTAAATTACATTTTTAGAGGAGGAGCTGGGCGGTGTATTTGGCATGAAGGACTTTGTAAACTCAGAGGATTTCAAGAAGTTGAATATTGGATTCTCATTAGATGAAGGAATAGCTGCACCAGGAGAAATCTACCCTGTTTTCTATGCCGAGCGAAGCATTTGGCGTAGGTTCTCTTGGAAGCAATACTGGCTAATTTAATAGACAAATCTCCCCACAATTGCAGAGATAAAGTTCAAAATTTCCGGCACTGCAGGTCATGGATCGCTTTTACTAAAAAATACGGTGGGCCAAAAGTTCCACTATCTCTTGAACAAAATGATGGAGTTCAGGAATCATGAGGAAAAGCGCCTGGACAATGATAGCAGTCTCACGATTGGCGACGTAACCACGGTCAATCTGACGGTGGTCAAAGGCGGTGTTCAGAGCAACGTCGTGCCGCCTTCGATGGAGGCCTGCTTCGATGTGCGCGTGGCCATCACCGTGGACCATAAGGAGTTCGAGAGCATGGTCTGTTTATCCGATATTATATGTGTAGAACACTAACTGTACCACTTAACTTAACTTAAGATACGCAAATGGTGCGACGAAGCCGGAGGTGGAATCGAACTGCAATTCATTCTACAACAGCCTGCGGTTCAGGCGACTAAGATCGATGACTCGAATCCGTTTTGGATAGCCTTTAAGAAAGCGATCGATGAATTGTAGGCTTTATGCTATTTCTTCTGGAATACCATTCGAATTACTGTACTCTCTCCTGTAGGGGCCTCAAAATACGCACTCAGGTCTTCCCGGGCGGAACCGACAGTCGCTATATTCGCGCCGCTGGCATCCCTGCCATCGGGTTCTCCCCCATGAACCACACCCCAGTCCTGTTGCACGACCATGACGAATTTCTCAAGGCCGATACGTACCTGAGGGGTGTGGAGATCTACAAGAAACTAATTCCTGCGGTTGTTAATGTTTAATCTTTTTATATAATGTGTGATACCTAAAGCTTATTTACCGACAATAAACCATTTGTATGAAAGTTTTTGTTTGTATTTATTTATTAACACAACAAACACACAGAAGACTAAAATTCTAAGATTAAATCATACAACGTTTTTCCAGAGCCCTGTATAGAATTTTTGGCGAATCAAGCGCGCAGTTTGGGACTCTCGTATAAAATCCATCTCGCCAATGGCGACAAAAACAAGCCGGTTCTTGTTATGACATGGCTGGGAGCAGAGCCGGAGTTACCTTCCATTCTACTGAACTCTCATATGGATGTGGTGCCAGTTTATGCTGAGCACTGGACGCACCCTCCATTCGCCGCTGAAATGGATGGCGAAGGTCGGATTTTCGGTCGCGGTTCCCAGGACATGAAATGTGTTGGAACCCAGTATTTAGCTGCGATTCGTGTTCTCAAAAAGTCCGGAGTAACATTAAGGCGCACAGTCAATCTGACTTTTGTACCAGGTTCATATATTTTGTAGTCATATGCGTCTTGATCTGATTCTGAATAAATTTTACTCGGTAGATGAGGAAATCGGTGGTCTTACTGGAATGGCTTCGTTCGTAAAGAGCGACGATTTTCGGGCCCTCAACGTGGGCTTCGCTCTAGACGAAGGCATGGCAGAGCCCGGAAACACCTTTGCCGTTTTCTTTGCTGAGAGGACTATATGGCGTGGGTTTGGGCCCTCGATAGAGAATAGATAATTCGTCCGTTCACGACTTGATGATTTTATTTTAGAAATCAACTTCAGAATTACTGGAACTGCAGGACATGGATCGCTGTTGCTGAAGAATACCGCTGGGGAAAAGTTCAATTACGTTATGGGCAAACTGATGGATTACAGAGTGGGAGAAGAGCGCCGTCTGGAACAAGACAAGTCACTTCACATCGGCGATGTGAGTTCCATTAATCTGACGGTAATACGGGGTGGTGTCCAGGGTAACGTAGTTCCTCCCACTATTGAGGCCTGTTTCGACATGCGCCTGGCCATTGACGTCGACTTAGAGGCGTTCCAGAAGAAGGTTCATCTACTGAAATTAAGAATTCAAGTCATACTAAAAATACCATCTAATCAGATCACACAATGGTGTAAAGAGGCCGGCGGAGAGATCGAGTTGGAATGGCTGACAAAACTAGACGCAGCTCCTCCCACAAGAATAAATGACGACAACATGTACTGGGCGGCATTTAAAAAATCTGCTTCCTCCTTGTAACTGATGTCACTGTATCCCTGGGCTCAACTACAATATTTTTTTTTTTGTTTTTGTTGTTGTTATTTCCATTTAACAGGAACATAACTGTCGAACCACACGTCTTTGGTGGAGGAACAGACAGTCAGTTTCTGCGAGAGGTCAACATCCCCGCCATAGGATTCTCTCCGATAAACAACACACCGATACTGCTGCATGACCACGACGAATTCCTGAAGGCCGAAACCTATCTAAGGGGCATTGAAATTTACACTAGAATAATAGAGGAATTAGCTAATGTTCAGTAGGCGAACCATTCCATAAACGCTCTTTCGAATTGCAGTAATTAGTCAATTGATAAATGTAATTTTGATTTCTATATTTATGTATGCAAATTTCTACGAATAAAAATTTAATTAAAATATAAAAAAACTGCGCAATACTTCTGTCCTTCTCCGAAAAAATTATGTGTCCTTTTTTCTGCCACCACTGAAGGCTTGCAACATTTCAATTGGAAACGGGAATATTATGGTGGAATTTCGTTCTGCGGACACCGTTGCTAGTGTTTGTAGATATCTTAGCTGGAATATAGGTCATTAGTCAATCAGGCGACTAGACACATTATCCATAGTAGGAACCTGCAAAGTAATGGGATTTTGTGCCATTATGTCGGACGCATCTTTCAGTGCCTTGGAGGCACTCAATTCCCCTTCGGCCGCAACGATTTTCGCTTTAGCCTCGCGCATGGCTTCGGCCTCGGCAGCCATAGCTCGCTGCAGGGCTTGTGGGAGTCGAACGTCCTTTCTGTGGTGGATACATTATATTAATAACAGTTTATTCGTTGATAGACGCGCCCTCAATCACATTTCCACCCGCTCGACTTTAACACCCCATGGATCGGTGGCTTCGTCTAAAATATGTTCGATATGCTGCGAGAGCGCCTCTTTCTCAGTTAACAACTCAATGAGCATTTTCGTTCCAGCTACATTTCGTAGAGTGGTCTGGGCCAATAACTGGGTGGATGCGCGATAGTTGGCGATCTGAATAACGGCCCTCAGAGGGTCTTTGAGACGGTAGTAAACCACAGCGTCGACCTTGATGGTTACGGAATCCTTGGTGAGTATTTCCTGTGGTGGCACATCGAACGATGTTGTTCGTAAATCCACTTTCACCCAGTTATCAATGCAGGGTAAAATGAAAAATATTCCGGGCCCCCGAGGACCTCCTTTTCTAAAAACACACTCACACCAAATATATAAATTTCCAATTCGGCGGCAGCACTAACCTTAGACGTCCCAGACGGAATATAACAGCCCTTTCGAATTCCTGTACAACCAACAGACATATGAGTGCGGATATGGGAAATGTTATAACAACTAGTAGTATTGATAAATATCTAGCGATATTTTCAATCGCTCCATTATCCTGATTTTCACCTACGAATGAAAATATGTAACTGTGTATTTGTTTTATGAATGTCCTCGAACTCACTGGTTATAATATTTCTTACATCGGGTTTTGAAGTATTCGGCAGACTAGCACGACTCATGATTCAAATTTTGAAATTCCTAAGAAAAATTCAGTTGTATATTTAAATATTTGACGAACATCAACTGGCAACATATAAATGCGTTCATAAATTTTGAAATACTTCCGTAGGTATCCGCTTTAACTCCAATGCATTAATAATTGAGAGTGTACATCATAATAGTAGAGTATAAATAAACATTTTTAGAAAATTACATGTTTCATATTTGTAGAACCATCAAGTCAATTTATTTCAATTCAATTTATTTTAATTTAATTTTTATTCAGTTTACAGAACAAATTGTTTAAAATATAGACAGATGAGCAGAGAAGTTGAGAAAATGAGGATATGAAGTTATAGTGGAGAATTTAATGAATTTATATTCGAACGTTTTAGAAAGTCCCATTTTATAATATCCATAATAACGACTACGAAAAACTTTAACTTCTGGGTAATATAGTTTTCTTCTTTGTTTTTTGTTTTGTATTATATACCCCTTGGTTTTTAGAAATATAAGGAAGATGCGGTAATCTTTTTTAAGAGTAGGTTTTTTTTACACAATGTTCCTTTCTTTCCAATTAGTATTTTAAATTAGTGTAATAAATAATAAAAATAAAATATGTGCTCGGATAAGTTCATAAATCTGTACAGAAAGTAATTGGTAATCTATTTGTCTAAAAATAAATCTGTTATTAAAGATACAGAAAACACAAACAACAAGAATTACAGACAATATATATTATAGATATAGAACCTTTGGAATTATATACATAATAAATTACATATATAAAATCAAATTAAAATGGCACTGACTGCTAAGGTCTTTATTATAAAATTAAAAATTTGAAATTAAAGGAGGGAATTATATACATTTTTTTCCTTCCCTGTTTTTTTCATATCGGTAAAATTTTTTTTAATACCTTCCCCGTTTATTTCCACATCGCTCTATAATTTTAGGAATACCCGAGTCTCGAATGCTTTACAAAAAAATATTGACATAACCGCCTCCCTCTCGGCTTTTCACTTCTAGTTTTTCACAAATCTATAAATTGCTAAATAGATTCCACAATTGCAAAATTGTGTTAAGCATCAAGTAGTAAATATTGCAATCGGTTTTGAAGAAGAAAAAAAAAAATGTCATTCAGCGGCCAATCAAACCCGCCTTGGCAACGTAATAACTTAAACAACGTGCTGCAGGGACAGATTGTTGGAGGCAGCCCTTCTGTCACCCAGCTTCCTAATGCCGGCTTATCCTTCCATCAAGGCGCAACGGCACCAATGTTCCTTCAACAGCCACAGCAAAATATGACATTTGGACACGGTTCAATTCCGCCAACCAGTATCGGGACTTCTGCCATGTTCCAACAAGGCAGTGGAGCTTCAGTATCCTACCCTCAAACTCGTTCAGGCCTCAATCCGGTGGCATTCCAAAATTCACCTACCAACAGTCAACCAACGTCACAAAATCGCTCTCAACAACAGTACAATTCAATCGGTACAATTACCAAAATGAATGGTGATTGTGGTTTGGTTAACGATGAAATTCTTTTCTATCGTAATGTATGCAAGGGTCCCATACCAAAGCTGGGCGAACGAGTAATTTTTGAGGCTTCATATAATCCAAATGGGCAATTTAAATGGAATGCATCTCGTATTCAATTAATGCCACAGCCTAGATTAAACTCCAGTCAACCTCCCCCATTGTTAACTGGCAATAGTGGAGCGAATAACAGTAAAGTGTCTGGTTCGGGATACAATGCTGTACCACCTCCAAATGACTACCAGCGGTCGCAACAACAACGAAGAGCATCGCCTCGTCGGTCGTCACCTGGAAGAGATCGACACGCACGTAATGAAAAAGATCGACGTGATAGGGATCGTAATGTGCGTTCAAGGGATAGAGACGATGTAAGAATATATTATGATATTTTTCTAAATAATGATTTGAGTACTATATGCCTTTCTACAGGATGATCATGATCGAAAACGTCGTCGAGAGGATCGAGATCGCAGCAAGGACCGTATAAGAAGTTCAAATGCACTTGTTAGTCGAAGTGACCGTGATAGAGATCGTGATCGGGATCGTGATGAAATAAAACGTGAATCTGACCCAAACATTGATCGCAGAGATCGAGAACGTGACAGAGAGAGGACACGAGAACGAGAGCGTGACCGTGATAAAGAACGTGAGCGTAGTCCCGTCCAGCGCATGGGACAAAAAACTCGTAGAACACGTACAATAAGGCGTTATATGGTTCAAATTCCCAAGTCGATTCTTACATTGTAAGCTGTTTATATTTGTTTTAATATAATGATTTAAAAATTTTGAAATTTATTTTTTTTAGCAAAAGCGCAGATATACAAGAATTACGACAACGTTATTCTACTCTATACATACCTTCAGATTTCTTCCATGCTGAGATTAAATGGTCAGATTCTTTCACTCATGCGAATCCGTTTTCTTTGCGACGTCCGTGCCAATTTCATATAATGCACAAAATTGTTGAGCCATTAAAGGATCAAACTTCTGAAGTGGTTGAACCAGAAGATGCAAATTATTTGTATTCTGCAAAAGTTATGCTTATGGCTTGCCCACCAATTGCAGAAATATATCAAAAATGTTTCGAAGACGATGACAATGAAAATGAACAACACACAGTACATCCCTCGCGTTTGATAAGTTTTCTTGTGGGTACGAGAGGACGCAATGAACCAATGGCAATTGGTGGCCCATGGAGCCCCTCGTTAGATGGAGAAAATCCGGACAAGGATCCATCTGTATTGATTCGCACGGCTATTCGAACATGCAAAACCTTGACTGGTATTGATTTGTCCAACTGCACTCAATGGTATGTTTGTATAAAAAATATTGTATATTTAGTTTATTAATATGATTTTTATTAATATGAGTTTTAATATTACTTGTAATGATACTCTTGTTTGTTGTCAGGATATTATACATATCTGTGTATAATATCCGAATAGAAAAAATTAATTTAATCGTATTAATATGATTAATAACAACAACAACAAAAAACAATTGAGTACGAACATACATTTACATAAGATGTTCTTCAATAAAGAAAATAAAACAAAAGTTTTATTTAATGTAAGAAAAAAGTCAGAAATGAGTACAGTTTTCAATAATCTTTACCATTCTAATCGAACACAAACCATTTAACCTAACCATTATTTACAATAAGATAATAAAAATCGTATTCTTTTCCAGCAGGCCAAAAATTCAAATATACTTCAACAAAAAACAAAAAAAAAAAGAAAAAACTTGTATTGTCACATTCTTTATGATTTTTTTCTTTCTTTTTCCATGTTCGTTTTCTCCAATACCAAATCACCATATTCTACATTGGTGATTGCAAAATATGCAAAAAAAATATTACCACAAATAAATAACTGCTGCCTTCGACGTCATTACATCTACATCATGTGAACGAAAACCCATCATGGTGCATGTATCTTTCATGGATACTGCATTATTACTGACCCAATGGACTTCCGGCCGATTATGATACTTTTGTTTGGGGTTCATTGTCACGTTGATTCGCGTATCCACTCTTGACTAGGTACCGCTTTGTGGAGCTCTACTATCATCGCACCGATCACAAAAACAAGGACAAAGATGTGCCGCCACGTATTGAAACAGTTGTTATTTATTTACCAGATGTTCATTCGTGTATTCCGACCATCAGCGAATGGGAAAACTTAACTCAAAGCTACAAAGTTGCCGTCGAGAATGTTGTCAGCCGTAAACCTACAAATCAGAAGACATCGTCTGGATCAGATGCAACTGGATCTGCAACGTTGGCCAATGATTTCAATCCGGATAATGCTACAGTTCCTGATACTTCTGCAAACGTCGAAACAACTGAGGAGCAAAGCAGAACCGACAATTGGGAGAACACCAGCTTTAATCCAGACCAATCCATGGATAATAAAGAAGTAATGGATGTTTCTGCTGATGGTGACGATAATGAAAACGAAAAGGCACTCACATGCATACTATATTGTTTTTAGTTTTAAGAATTTTGGTTACCTTTTCCCTTACGTGTCTACGTTTCTGTTACCAGATCAACATACAGGGGGTGAACCTCGAAATTCGAATAACTAGAAAAAATATGTAGTCACCTTCGTTTCGTGTTGATTTATAAATTTGGTTGGCCCCTATTTTCTTTACACATAAATCACCTAGAAAAGTCTATATTAAATCAATCCTTAGAAAATATTTCCTATAAAATTAGTCTTAGATTGAGAAATGTCCGAGAGCATCTAAGTGTATTTGGTAGACTTATATTTATTAAACGTTTCAGGATGTTGTTATTGGACCAACGCACTATTCGAAATTGGATTTAAAGACAATGAAGTTGCAAGATATTCGCAATGAGTTAGACGCACGCAATCTGCCGTCAAAGGGTATTTTACTTGACATATTTTATAAGATACTTACAATTATGATTTCAATTTTAAAGGTGCTCGAAATTTGCTTATGGCCCGCTTAGCAAAAGCTATTAACGTCGAAAAAGCTGATGGAGAGTCAAACCCATGCGATGAACCTAATGATAGTATTAACGCTGGCGAAGCAGAAAGATCTACTGAATGTGACATATCTGTGGAAAAAAATATTGAAACTAAAACTAATAAAACTGAAGAAAATGATGAAAATGAGGATTGGGCCGATGTCGATATGAATGATATTGTAATACTTGACGAATATGACTCGAGTAAAAATCCAGATGATAGTAATAAAGAACTTGACGAAAAGGAAAAAATGCAATTAATTCGCCGCTATACATTACCAAGTAGTCCGCATATTATAGTACATCCCTCTAAATCTGCAAAAGGAGGAAAATTCGATTGCTCAGTTATGTCACTTTCGGTTTTACTTGATTACCGTCCAGAGGATACGAAAGAGAGATTTTTTGAGGTATATTAAATTTAAATTTTATATATAAGAATGCATGATAAAAACTATTTTTATAGGTTTCTCTTTTCGCTGAGCTATTCAATGAGATGCTGATGCGTGACTTCGGCTTCAATATTTACAAAGAGCTTTATTTGCAAAAAGAAGCTAGTCCTGTTGAGCAAGAATCAAGCAATGATTCCACCAATATTAAAAAAGATGACATCAAACCGAATGAAGACGACGAACAAGTAAAAGACAATATTGATAGTATTGATGTTTCTACTGAAAAAAGAGAACGTAGAATTTCAAAACATAGCGTTGATATGGATCCGGATGATGATAATCATTCTATTAACTCATCAGCTGACCGTAAACGTAAAGCTAATTCGAATGCTTCCGATAAGAAAATGGTTGTTGTAAAACCACAGTTGCTGCTTTCATTTGTATACTTTGACACCACTCACTGCGGTTATATTTTTGAAAAAGATTTAGAAGATTTATTTTCTATATTGGGTTTAAATTTGTCACGTGGTCAAATCAGAAAAGTACTAGGAAAATCCGCATCCCGACATGCCTTTTACTACAGGTACACTTATATATAGGCATAAAATTAAAAATATAAAATTTTATCTATTATTACAGAAAACTTACAGAAAAGGAGGAATCGTTTGATGCCCCTCCAACCATTGAAGAATCAGATGAAATTTCAAATGAAGAGTTGACCAAATTGGCATTAGGAAACAAGTTCTATTATCCAATCTTTAAGAGCGTAGGGGATAAAACTGCTCAGTTTTCTAATGATACAAAAGTCACTGACGATAATGAAGGTAATCCACGTTTTATGATAAATCGAATATTTATTCTTCTTTCTAATTAAACTCTAGGATTGATAAACTATAGGGGCGCTGTTGTACACGTTGGAAAGCTTATGGAACAAATTAAACGTACAGAAATAAATTACTCAGATCTGGAAAAATTGTACAATGATTTGAGTAAACAATATGCAGAGCTTCAAAAAGAACATACTAAATCGAGTGCTAAAATTAAGGACTTACAAAATGAAGTAAAAAGTTTAAATCGGAAACTAAGCGACACTGATCAGGATTTGTATTCCATAAATGTATGCATTGCTTATTTATTTTTTATGCATTTCAACATGTGTCAAAATTTATATTGCAGCGCAAGTACAAGGACCAACAGTCTACACTTTCGTATATTTACAATAGAGTATCCCCATATTTCAATAGAGACAAAGAGCACAAATCAGAAAGGTAATGCTAAGCTTTTCGTGGATTAATAGTATTTTACATGATATATACACTTTCAGCTCACGAGATAAAGATGAAAAAGGTGAAAAGAATAAGGAAAAAGAGAATGATAAACTGAAAGAATCTAAGGATAAGGATAAAATCCAAAAGAAAGAAGATGAAAAGGACAAAAGGGGAATGGAAAAGGAAACGAAAATTGAAGATATTAAAGAAGGTCTCGAAAATGAAAATAGTGTGAACGAAGAAAATAAAACAGAAGATGTTAAAAATGAATAGTTTATAACGCAAGTATGCAAAAAAAAATCTAAGGGATAAAATATTGAATTGCACCTGTTTATTTGATTGGATTATTACGTTAGAATCTTATATCTACATACTAATTACATATGTAAAAATGAAAATAAAAGAAACCATGTTCGATGTGTAGAATATAATTTCTTTGAGTTCAAAAATGTAGCAAATAACATTTTTTCAATTGTGGCAGAAAGGTATTGAGATATGTTGTAATTTTTGAACCTATGTTTATCCACTATTTGAAAAAAATATATATTGCGTTTTTGAAGAAATGCTATCGATTTTATTTAATTACCAATTAATTAGTAAACAGATTACGTAGTTCGGAATAATATTCGTAGTAATTTCGTTTCCTCCAACTGAGTATTAAAACAATTAAGGCAAATGTATTTATATTAATAGAATTATATAATACATTAACTTACTTATTCTTAGAGAATCAACAATTAAATTTACTGGGATTAAACAAAAATTCAAACAATCTTCAATTTCTCCAAGTTGATTTCGTTTTCACTGATATAAAAATAAATTCTGGTTTTATTTCTCAGTTTGTTACAAACTGTTAACAAATAAAATCTCCAGTTAAATTGGTCTCGATATTTATCAAAAGCAACACAAAAATAAACAAATTTTAAACATTACTAAATTATAAATAAACCAAAATTAAAAATAAAACAGTCTTTTATAGCATAAACATAAGAGGAGGGATTGAATGTCTTTTGTAATGTTGTACATTTTTGGCAAAATTATCAAAGAGCATTTTCTTTAAAAATATATTCTTCTAACGACTTATTAATGGACGTGCGATATAACAAACTGCATAAATTGGCGTGTATATATCTTATAACTACTCTAAAAATGTATGGCCAAAAAAAGTTTAAAGTTCGAATGAATCACAAGTGTTTACATGAATGTCTAAAGTTTACAAAGTTAATTCAGTTAGAAATCGCAAATTATATGTATATGTTATTGCAGATATGACAGTCCAGAATCTTAAGCTACAAATTAAATATAACTGAAGTGTTTGAATATATTTCAAACGAAATTGTACATTCATTATAAATTATCTCTTTGCTTCTGTGATGCTGTTTCTACTTATCAATACATTCAAAGATAATAACCTAAAACTTTATGATATGAAAATTTTGAAATGCATGATTATTTTGATAATTATAATTTAGGTGAATGCGAAAAATAAACATTCAGAATATTCGAGATAATAATTTAACAATTTTGAATTATTCGTAAGTAAACAAGGAAATAAAAGATGTTTTCATAATGTAAGTTATTTTAAGCATCCTCTACACGACCCATTGGTCGCAAAACTATTCGGGGATCTGGTTCCAACATACGATCAGATTCTTCAGCACTGCTCAAACTGAAATATTTAAATAATTAATATTGTATTTGCAAATCGAAATGTACCTTTTCTACCAGTCCTTGTTGTCTGGCATTAAGTTTCTGCGTTCTTCATCCTCTGCTCTTTGTGGCATTTCCGATACCGGAGCATATTGTGTATGCGATACTAGGGGATCTGTTGATGGATTTAAGGCCATTATCTGCCCACCACTGTTACCCTGCAACTGACGCGCTAATGTTTGTTTCTTATTAAAAATTCTGGGGCAAACACAGTTGCGTCGCCAACCTGCGACCTTCAAGTACAGACCTGTAGAAAAAACGGAGCATTAGAGCCAACACGAGTATGACGCCATTCGTGTTTCATACCAATAGCAACAAATCCCATAAGGGTCATAAAAACTCCTCCAATCAACACACCTAGTGGTAGCTCAACGTTTGACGACTCAATATTCTCAGGTGAGCGCTCCTCAAGGTAGTCATCTGGATCAACAAATTCCGCCGTTACACTAGCGATCATAGCCACGCCAGCCGCCAAAGATATCAATGCAAAAATAAGCAAAGCCACCTGTGGCTTTGGCTTTCGTAGAACTTTCAAAGGTGAATCACCAACGGAAGATTGGCCCAATAAACCACTCGGACGTGGTTCATAGGACACCGTGGTGGGTTGGTAAACAGGTCCACCTCCAGATGGCATGGCTGCTGCGATGGCGTGAGCTCTGAAAGAACAATTTATTTCAATGATTGTAATCTGTTAATCTGATTCAATACAATTGACTGATCTAAAATAATTGTTTGTATGTTATAACCATAAATCATTAAAATCTCTTTAATCTCCCAGATTAGAACTTAAACTAGAATTTTCGAAGGTTAAACTCACTTTGCTTTTCGAATCTAAAAATAATTATTTCTATAATTAAGCTTCCTTTTTTATAGTATTTCAAATTTATATATTTTAATTTGTAATCAATAATTATTATTTTAATTATTACAAATATTCACTCAATAGAAGCAGAAAATCTCTTATTTTATACAATTTATTTCCCAACAAATAAAATATTGGATTTTCTTCATTACAAACACAACAACGAATGCGTAAAAACGGGACAGTGCCATGTTGCAATGATACGATCCTTCTGTGCGATTAGTTGAGCAAGTGTAAACGAAACAGCAATACAAAGGCGCTTTTCATAGGATATGAGTAAACATGAAAGAAAACTTCAAGCTTACCATGTGGTAGAAAATTATCAATAGGAGAAATCTCTACACAACTAACAAAATCAATTACAAAATATATATATCTATAACTTTGGTATTCATTACAGAATATCAATATTTTAAAATACTGCATGTACATATAAGTGGAGACATCTATTAGATCTATGTATTTTATGTTTATATTTAAACGCATTCAAGTCTAAAATGGTTTCTTGATTGATTCAATGAATATATTACACCAATAATTCAGAACACTTCCATTCACAAGGCCGAACTTCCGGCAAATCTCTACATAACACGTACTCTCAATAATCTAAAACATGCAACACTCTTTCTAATATAACGACTCTCCATTATGTTACTTCACCCTAATCATTAACATTAAAGGTTCAGGGTTGACGCGCAAGGTTTCAGATACTAAGGAGTAGTGTCTGCAACATATTGGTAAAATTTGTATCAAAAGAATTAAAACAAAATGTGATAAAAGTACAATCATTACATTGCATAAATGCTACTATTAGCCTTTTTAGATATTGATTAGATTTGGTCATATAAATATAAAGCGTTTTCAGTAGTATTGAAATGTCGGAGTTTTAACTTGACAGCGCAGTGAAATATTAGATTGAAGTACATATGGCATCCCTGATGTTAACCAATTGTGGTTCTCAGTACGCGCATTACACAATTCTCCATGCCCGAGAATTAATTATACCGAAAATCCAATTGGACGTTCTCTCATTCGCCTTCTTCTTAATTTTCAGTCGTTAATCGTTTCGTTCAGCACACCACAGCAAGCCAGCGGCGGTACTTCTCTATTCTATTCTGCTATTCACTAAAAAATATGGCATTTTTGGGAGCAACACTGGCACGTTGTTGCCGGCAAACCGCCTCATCGCAGTCGTTCGCCATCTTGGCAAAAAAATCGAACCTTCTCCAAGCGGCTGCATCGACTCTGACACAAAGTCAAACCAGTCAGTCGCAATTTGGATTTCTCGGTGTTCGCCATTTCGCAAGCAACAAAATGGGTTTACCTCGTGTGTTCTTCGATATGACCGCTGATGGTCAGGCTGTGGGTCGCATCGTAATGGAAGTAAGTCAATTGATTCAATAACTAAGCTTCATAAGCTAGGAATATTTCATGTTTGCATTATGTAATTCTATTGCTATTATCTTTTCGTAATTTTTTTTTCTTCTGGAGAGTAATTTAGAGTAAAATATAGTCGTTGTGTTTGTTGTACTCAGTGTATATATAATTTGAGGTTAGGTTAACTAAAATTTGGAATAGACTACTAACATTCATTAAATACTTTCCATTCTTTAAAAAGACTACAATGAAAATTTAGATTAGCGCTTTATGTTTTAGGATGTATAACAACGTGAAAATTTGTAATTTGAATTAGGAGTGTATTGGGGTAAAAGGATGGATGTGTGTGTATGGTGTACCGGGTGTAGTGGTGTTAGTTATTAAATTTATAACCATGTAAAATTATTCGAGACGCTAGAGCGGTCGTCGGTTTCTATTACCGAAAGGTAACTATCGGCTGATTCCATGTCCCTTTATTTATACCTAATAGGATTTTGTCAATTCATAAAAACTACATGGGTACCGTAATCAATATTTTCAAATAAACTACCTTTCTGAGTCACGTGTTAAACAAAATAAAAAACAAAACTTTGGTGTCTACAAACGAATGGGGGATTTTAAAAATTAAGTGGCATCATTGTCGGCCGTATCGTAAAAAACGCGGCAGAGACGTCGGCAGAAGCTAATCGCTCGTTCTGGTGCTTTACCGGTTTTCATTCAGGGGAATGGAATGAAATGAGTGTTTTTGGGATGTGAATATTTTATTTTTATTTATTATTTTTTTTTTTTGTCTTGTGATTTAAAAATTTATTTTTCATATGGAAAATATTGTCTTATGTTTCTAGATGTGTTCATTTATTCGATTAACCTTTTTAAGACACGCATCGGAGCGGTTGCTACCATCGCATGCTATGGAATTTTCCATAAAGTTCTAGTCTAACGATAAAATGTGGTTCATGTGGCTTTTTCAAGTATGCAAGTTCACAAGTGTATTTTTAGCTACATTACATGTGTTATCATCGTATATTGCACGGCAGTATATTTTATTTTATCATTATAGTTACTTAAATAATACTGCATTTTTCTCCAGAGCACAATTTCCTCATATTCTTACTGTTGGTAGTATACTCAGCTAACTACTGGTGTCCAACCACATTCCATGACCTTGAGCGCATGAGTTGTTATCCGCAAAGTAAAGGACTCGTCTCCACATGCGGTATTGATTAATTTCAAAGCTGATCCAACAAAAAAAAAAAAAAATGCAATTCGAATCGCAGAGTTCGAATATGTATCATTGTTCTATGATGCAAATGGTTATTTCACAATAATGAAATTGTGATCTTAATGTCATCTGTGTTATTTATGAGCAATCTGCTTATATTACCTTTTTCAAGATATGTGAGGTGTTCGTTTTGGACATATATGTGCATATATGTGCATCTATGGTTCAGAGTTTATGAAACTTTCCATAGGTTTCAACTATCTCATGGTATATTTGTATAAAGCCTTTAGAGGATATTCGTATGGTATATTGTATATATACGTATAGTATAGTATATTTGTATACATTAAATTTCCCATTCAGTTGG
This sequence comes from Coelopa pilipes, assembly GCA_947389925.1. Classification (NCBI taxonomy): domain Eukaryota; kingdom Metazoa; phylum Arthropoda; class Insecta; order Diptera; family Coelopidae; genus Coelopa; species Coelopa pilipes. Next base: position 18,843,225 of record OX376700.1, read on the forward strand.
TTACTTTTATTATAAAAAATCACTCGCATAACGTAGATGGACATAACCAAGCTAATCTCTTTTTCAAATCGATACCTGTTTCCTTTGGACCGTGCTGAGCTATTCAATATATCCAATTAACTGGTTGTTTGTACATTTGTTTTAATCTATGACTCACTTTTCATGACAACAATATGTTATTGTGGGTAATTTCACTTCAGTGGGAGTTGCACTCGTGAGTTGGTGTCATTGGAAACTAACTCAAGTATTTTTAAATAGGTGCTGCTCAATAATTAAAGCATCCATAAGGATATACTTTTATATCCTTATGAGGTTGCAAAATAACTAATTGTTGAAGTTTGACTTTGTCCGACGACTGGGGTTAGATTAAATTAATCGAACTCAGACAGGAGATTACGTAAAATCTGATGTCATATGCAAAAACGGGTCTGTCTTTGTCAGAGGTAAGACCTTTAGTGTTGTAAACTGAGTGTTTGAAGATTTATATGTATATGTGTGTGTGTGGGTATTTCTGTACAAACCTGCTTTTGATACATTATGAACAGAACCAAAATCATTATCTATGGTTGTGGAGGAGGTGATCTATAGTCGAAGATGATATCTTAAACATAATTTTCAACTTTTTATCGCAGTGATGTGTTCTTTGGCGCAATTTACTTTTAATATACTAATTACAAAAAGAAAGATTTCGTTTAAAAGTTATTGTTAGCTAAATATTCTAACAAAAAAAAAATATTACAATTTCACTCCTCACTTGTTATAGTTAAGACCGGATGTTGTGCCTAAAACAGTTGAGAACTTTCGCGCTCTCTGCACCGGAGAGAAGGGATTTGGCTACAAGGGGTCCACGTTTCATCGTGTCATCCCTAATTTTATGTGCCAGGGTGGTGATTTCACCAATTTCAATGGAACGGGTGGTAAATCCATTTATGGAAACAAATTTGACGATGAGAATTTTACATTGAAACATACCGGACCTGGCATCCTGTCTATGGCTAACGCTGGACCCAATACTAATGGTTCTCAATTCTTTATTTGTACCGTGAAAACAACTTGGTTGGACAATCGTCATGTTGTCTTCGGGCAGGTTGTAGAGGGAATGGATGTTGTAAAAAAGATTGAAACCTATGGATCTGATTCTGGGCAGACAAGCAGAAAGATCATTATTGCGGATTGTGGACAACTTAACTAGTAAAAATTTAATTAATGTCTACGAATAAAATATTAATAAGAAAAGAAAAATAATGAAGTTTAATTCTTCGTGTGTTTGTATTCCTTGATTAGTATAGTATATATGTATATGTATTATTTTGTTAGTGTGTACTGTGTTGTTTATTTGTTTTTGTGCTGGTGGCGGTGTGCAGAAATATACTAATAATGGAATTCAAGCTAAAATACTAATTAAATGATATTGGATTTTTTTCGAAACTATTTCTGAATTATATTTAATTCAATGACTAAAATCTAAATGTTTGCACCAACAATTTTGCAGCTTCGTTCTGACGTTGTTCCAAAGACCGCAGAGAACTTCCGTGCGTTGTGCACAGGCGAGAAGGGCTTTGGCTACAAGGGATCATGTTTCCACCGTGTTATCCCCAACTTCATGTGCCAGGGTGGTGATTTCACAAACCATAACGGCACTGGTGGTAAATCCATTTATGGTAACAAATTTGCTGATGAGAACTTCACCTTGAAGCATACCGGACCCGGTATCTTATCGATGGCTAACGCTGGTCCTAATACCAACGGATCGCAGTTCTTCATCTGCACTGTGAAGACTGCCTGGTTGGACAATAAGCATGTTGTTTTTGGACAAGTGGTTGAAGGTATGGAAGTCGTTAAGGCAATTGAATCCTATGGCTCCCAATCCGGAAAAACATCCAAGAAGATTGTAGTGGCTGACTGCGGTACATTATAAATATTTTTAAGCAGCAATTTGCATTTAACTATCATCTAAACTAAAGTGTAAAATTATCTTCATTTTTCTATTATTGTATGAATAAAATTCAGAACTTTTTTCTTTTGTCCCTCAACAACAAAATCTGTGTTTTTTATATTATAGTTGTACTGTTCACCATTACAATTTATAAAGAATTAAATGATATTCAAGTGTAAATATCGCATCTGTCTTGGAGATGTTTAAATAGTGATGACACATTTTTACATCTACGAGTAGTTGAGATTTTTGTTTTGTTTTATTACAATCGATCCTGATGTTGAATAAAAATTATAGATTGCATATTTATAAAAATAGTTTTCTGAAATTTCAGTTACGATCTGATGTTGTACCCAAGACAAGTGAAAACTTTCGTGCCTTATGCACTGGTGAAAAAGGATTCGGATACAAGGGATCCTGTTTTCATCGCGTTATTCCGAATTTCATGTGTCAGGGTGGTGATTTCACTGCTCACAACGGTACTGGCGGCAAGTCCATATATGGTACCAAATTCAATGATGAAAATTTCAAATTGAAGCATCTTGGACCTGGAACCTTATCCATGGCCAATGCTGGGCCGAATACCAATGGCTCGCAATTCTTTATATGTACTGAAAAGACTGAATGGTTAGACAACAAACATGTGGTGTTTGGCAAGGTTATTGAAGGCTTGGATGTTATAAAGAAGATTGAAGCACTTGGCTCTGATTCTGGCAAAACCAAGAAGAAAGTGGTCATAGCTGATTGCGGTGCTCTCGATGACTAAATAGTTTTTCTATATACTGTGCTTGTTCATGTATGTTTAACAAAATGTATGGGTCAATGAATTGAATTAATAAAATTGAGTTGAGTTATTTGTTTGATGAAAAAAAGAAAATGTTTAAATGTCTTCATTCTCATCTTCACTTTATCAGAATAATAAAATAAAATATGCCCTGTCCAATAGCTGTCCGATGTAAATTTTTGTTGCAGTTGCGAAAGGATGTTGTTCCGAAGACTGCTGAAAATTTTCGATGTCTTTGTACGGGCAAAAAAGGATTTGGTTACAAAGGGTGTACGTTTCATCGTGTCATTCCGAACTTTATGTGTCAAGGAGGTGATTTCACTAAGCATGATGGCACCGGCGGTAAGTCTATCTATGGCACTACTTTCAAGGATGAAAACTTTAAGTTGAAACACACTGGACCGGGTATCCTGTCAATGGCGAATGCCGGCCACAACACAAACGGGTCACAGTTCTTCATTTGTACTGTTAAAACACCTTGGTTGGATGGGCAACATGTCGTTTTCGGACAAGTAATTGAAGGCATGGACGTAGTGAAAACATTGGAATCTTATGGATGTGCGGCCGGAAGTCCCATGAAGAAAATTGTTATAGCTGATTGCGGAGAAATAAAATAAGCCGTAAATGAATAGATACAGAAATAAAAGTTCTTGAATTATTTGTTTATATTAATAAGTCAATGTTTTTCTTTTTATACCGCTGTGAACCCACGCTTAAGGCTTCAACATATTGTGTCCATGTCTTCATTTCAGTTACGTGTGGATTTAGTTCCTAAGCCGGCTTAGATCTTGGTACTTTGTGTACGTGCGAAAAATGATTCGGTTATAAGGAATCCACGTTTCACCGTGTCATCCTTAATTTCATGTGTCAAGTATAGGGTTCACAGTGAAACCGGTGGAAATCAATCTATGGAAACAAATTTGACGACGAAAACACACCGAACCAGTAATCTATGGCAAATTCTGTGCCAAAAACAAATGGGTCGTAGTTTTTTTTATCACAATGGTAAAAACGTCGTGGTTAGACAGCCGCCATGTCGTGTTTGGAAAAGTAGTTGAGAGCATTGATATTGTAAAGAAGATTGAGGCACTTGCTAGTCAGTCTGGGAAGCCCTCAAAGGAAATGGTAATATAAAAATATGAGTTTTAAATAAGGATTATTATTTAAGTTACCATATACAATTATTCAAAAAGAATTTTATTTTACTATATATATAATATTGTACTTTTCAACACATAATGGTCACCTAAATCATGTATTTAAATCGAATTTTTTTATGGACTGGAAGTGTCTCCTTCCGCATAGTTCTTCGATCCAATACTTTTCGTTTCGGTTGGTTTTGGCTTTGGTAGTAAAAATCCTAGACAGCCGGCCACAATTAAGCCTCCAGATGATGTGAGTAGTGTTGCTGAACAGTGGGTGTCAATGAGCGCGCCGAGTACATTACTGCCCGTAACACTACCTATGCGCCCCAGCATGAGTGAAATGCAAACAGCCATTGCTCTGTAATGGATTATTTACCAAACGGTATTAGAAAGGTTTTGAGAAATTATGTGAAGGTGCCATATACCTTAAGTTGGTCGGGTAAATATCAACAACAATGGCATTTACAACTGTTGTGCCTAAGCCACAGCACAAGAGAACAGCGAACAAGTAAATTGCAACAATCGGGACTTTGACTAATAATGCCAATATTCCACATGAGCCGCATATAAGAAGTATTGTAACTAAAAATGTCAATGGTACAAACATCACCAAGTATCACCGATGATAGTACTAATGATATTATTATGTAGTACTTACATAGAATGGGTATTCTGCCAAATTTACTAATTGCATAACTAATGTTCAAAAGCAGTGCGATATAAATTAATTCCAACATGATAGTGTGATGGTATGTGGAAATTTCCAAATGCTCCACACAGACTGATTCAAGCTATAGCAAGATTAGTGTTGAATAAACTTTAAATGTTCAAGACTTAAAAATTTTACTTGATCATTCACTACGCTGAAATTGGCTGATTGTGTGACCTCCAAAATATCGCAGAGGCATCGGAAATCGGAATACCGCTGGGTGTACTGCATGGAACTATTCAATATATATGGGAACCACATGTAGACTCCGTGGGCAGTGAAGAATATAATGAACTGTATTAGACTGGCTAATAGTGTCTTTTTTAGATGGTCGCGCATAAAAAGTGGAGCCGTCTGATTCCACATTAATCTAGATATCGCTGCGACGGTGTTCTTGTTATTGCTTATGTTTGTGCGAATTTCGGGAGTATCACTATCGGCTATCAATGTTATTATCTTGAAGAAAAGTCATAAAATTTGGGAGATTATCAACCTCAATATTAATTTAATGGAATCGTAATTTCAAAGAATAGACATACATTTAAGCAGTTATTAGGTGATCTATCACGATTCCGACTAGTGTTCATGTGATAGATTCGTTGAAGTACATTTTTCGCCTTTTCTTGTCTTCCTGCCGTGAGTAAATATTTTGGACTCTCGGGTAAGTAGAACAGCATCAAACCGCAAAAGAATCCTGGAGCCCCGCATGCCAAAATGTATGATCTCCACGGTTTGTATACAATATCAATGTAGGGTACGTGAAATGACCAATTTTGATTGATGAAGAGCCATGCAATAATTGGAAAAAATATTGCGGAAAACGCGCTGATGAAGGCTGCGGACAAAATAGCGCGATCTCGATACTTTTGACAGTGAAACTCCCCAAGGTAGGCAAAAACTGTAGCTGAACTGGCAGATAGGCTAAAGGTTCAATGATAGAATTGGTAGGTAACGGTAAAAATTTAATATTACAGTTTCAAACTTACAGAAATCCATTGAGAAATCTCATTACGGCGAGTGTTTCAAAGTTCGGTGAGAAACTTGATACTATGGTTACCGCAAATCCTAATAACAATGCTGGCTGCATTATTCTCTTGCGTCCCGTGGTATCGGCCAAGAATCCCCATAAGTGCGAACTGGTAATGATGCCAATAAATCCAACTGCTCCCAGAATACCCTGCTGTCGATAGGTCAAGTCTAGGTCACATTCCAGCACGGGCAGCGCAAAACTAACTCCAACCGATTCCAGAATCACATTATTCAGTACCAGACCCGCAAAGATGATAACGAAATAGTTGAATTTGCCAAAACCTTTATAGAACACAGCTCGTCCGCAAACAATTGTAATCGTTTTAGTGGATATGTAGGTCAAACTTACTCGTTATTCCTAGAGCCTCGTCTATGGTTGCGGTCAACATCGTGTCCAGTTGTGTAATTATGTCTGAAATGGCGAGCTCTCCATTTAAGATTGTCTCCAGTATTTTGAGCGTCTTGCAGCGTGGGCACCAAAGAGGCTTTTAAATGTTTCCAGCGGAATCGAGCTGCCTTTCGCATTTTATCTCTCAGTCATCTTTATGCAAACAGTCGGATTAATTTCGAATGTTAAACATGGTAATTAAACAAATATAAGTGTCTGCATTTGGAACTTCTTCAAGAGAATAGAAAAAACCTTTGTAGTGGACGCTTAATAATAATAATAAGTGCAGATCATATTCGAAGATCGTTCCCATTACAATACCAAACAATGATAGCCGGTGTACATTAGTAATAATGTTTGGTTAATAGCTTCAGACGGTGTTTTACTAAAAAGTTATGATTGTGTTTTCGAAATTTGCTAGTCAACATGCGATTGTTTTGTTACGGCGATAAAGCTACCTAAGGCATCTACTGCGTTCATATGTCGCCTAGTTGCATTGGTTAAGTGTTTCTACTAAATCTTATTTTAAATCTTTGGTTTTATTTACTGAATACAATTCCACAGTATTATCTAAAACCTCTGTTTATATAATTTTTGATATAATGCCTTTGACCTAAGATACGCAAATAACTTGCTTTCGTCTCGAGCGACGATCCTTGTATTCAATTATTGCTAGTATCAAATATATATTCGTGGAAGGTTGTATTAGTAACCGAAACAATCTAGTTCTGGCGTTAAATGGAATAGAGCTGATTCTTCACCGGAGGAACCAATATTTGACTCATGGATAGTTCCAGAAAATTAACTGAATGTGTATAACAGATTGGCTGAAATACGGACAGACAATCGATCCGCAAACCAATCCCATGCTAATAAAACCAAATCGAATGACTATAGTTTCTACAGTTTCTAGAGTGTCTGTGTGTTGAATGTTTAGATTTGTATGAGGTGTAAGTGGAAACCAATTATAATCCAAAACAGGTGAATATAATCCATGTCATACATTTCTATAAAAATATATACGTTTTTTGTTTTCAGAATAAAAACACTGAGAAACAAGAAGTTCCGAATCTATAACAAATCCTTCATCGATCTCATCGAATTTGTTTATATGAAATAATCGTGGAAAATAATTGCAGGCAATAGAATACATTGCGAATACTATTCATCAGGAGTTCTTAAAGCAATGAAAAATATGCATATCTACGTGGATATAAACGAAAAGCACTGTATAACAAGTACACACCCTATGATATTATAATCGAAATCTCAAGAAAGATGAAAAGAACAACATTAGAGAGAATAATCCAATCAGCAGTTCCGAAAAGTACAAGAGAGAATTCAGGTTGAAATACACCTTGAGGGAAAATTTGAATAGTCATTTTGAATGTAAACAATTTAAATATACCGGAGACATTACACATGCGAACTGAGGATTGTGGTAAATTATCATATGTTAGAACATACGGGTAGCGGCCACATTGTTGTGACATATGCGGATTGACTTATAAGTCAATATAATACAATACAATATAATAATATCGTGAGCTGCATGGCATTCCTGAGATTAATTTTTTTGTAGCAATATTTATTCGTTAAATAATAAATATATCATTCCCCTGCTATATTACTTATCATTTATTTCATGCATATCAATCTTTACAGGATAATCTGTTCTGTTCTTGTTGCGCCATCATATGAGTTTTGTTGTTAATAGAACGCTTTGCCAAACAATTTTCATTTGTAGCTCTGATGAGAGCGCTTATGGGGTTTGAAGTTTAATTTTCGTTTAAAAGAATTAGCACACAACAATGCAAAGAAATAATGGCCACCCTGTTTAAAGTACAGGTAATGTAATGTTTACCGGAAGTTGAGGATGATTAAATTTAACTTTATATTGTGTGTCGCGACATCTAGCAATTTGACTTTGAATTATTAAAAATGTAACCACAATTAATTTTTTGTCATTCTTGTTTCAAAACAGGGAAGGTAAAATAAAAGATAAATAAACCAAAGACGACGTTTTCCTAACAACGTAGAGAAATCCTATTTCTTATTTCTTCATTGTAGTTGCTCTTCGCGAACGTGAAGTAGAATAATCGACAATTTGACGGTTTTATATAATTTTCAGAATTTTGGAACCTTCTACAGGAACATTTGTATATTTTTTCTATGAGTAAATATAGAAAGAGTTGGGAAACAAGGGAATTTCTCAAAGGTTAGTTTACAGATATTATTTTCTTTTAATTAAATAATCAGAGCATTTAATTTGACAGACTGGATTCAAGAGGTTCCGAACGACAATACTAAGGCGTACTGCCGTGCCTGCAAAATTAAATTGTACGCCCATCGGTATTCCGTGTTGAAACATACGGCTACCAAGAAACATCAAGACAACTACAAGAAGCTTCTGCAAAATTCAGAGAAAGATGTTCTGAGCTCAGAACATTCTTTAGTACCAACCCAACGGAAATTGACCGCCAGAGAATTGCACGAGAAAATTGTTATCGATGTTTGTGCGGAGGAGGAACAAGAATGCCTTCTCGAAGAAGCTATTATAGAGGGAGATGCTTTGGTATACAACGAATCCATTGATGTTTTCTTATCGAGGGCAAACGATGGCGATCAACCGTTTTTGCTTAAGGAATCTCCAATGTCATTGGATAGTGTAAATCAATATGAAACCTCATCCGACACCTTGCCAGCCGAGATAAACTCATGTAAAAAGGCAGAAGTATTAAAGTTTACAAATGAAACTGTGAGTTAGGTTCTTGCATACATTGCTAATCCTTTTTAAGGATGAAATTCGATTATCCTAATTACGATATCCAAAAATTGAATTCCGTCATCCAAAATATGTTTTCTTAAAAGTACACTGTGAAATCAACCGAGCAATATCTGAATTAGGAATGCTACAAACTACATGAATACACAACTAAATAAATCGTAATTCAAGTTTTACTATTATTATAATTTACAGTCGGAAATCATTTTGTGGATGTCGTTGATCATTGAATTTCTGCCTAAAAATGTGTAGTCTTTATAAAGTAATTGCTGAATAGCTTATCAATGATAAGCAAATCTTTCCAAATGTAGATAGAGATAAACTGATAATACAATTAGATTAATTTTATCTTAACTCTGTAAGCTTCAGTGTGCAATCAGTTTCCAGAATACTAAAATTTAAAATGAGCGACGGTTGGGAACGTATTCGCTTGCGCATTGAAACCAAGGAGGTACCTACATTTTTTTATTTAACTAATTAATAATTTTTAGAATTATGTATATAAAAACGTAATATTTATAATTTTTAGAAAATGTCTGATGAACCAGGAGAAACTAGGACGATTTCGTCGCATATCTTGGATACATCGCTAGGCAAGGCAGCACCCAATGTGGAAATTACAATTTTTCGTATGGAAAATGATCAGTGGGTGAAGCTAAACCAAAGTTCGACAAATGAAGATGGTCGTTGTTCACAACTGGTTCCTCTGAAAGATTTCAGAACAGGGATTTATAAGCTACACTTTAATGTGCGCTCGTATTTCACAGCGAAGAAAGTAAGAAGCTTTTATCCCTTCATCGAGATTGTGATTGAGTGCGTTCTAGGAGAGCATTATCATGTCCCTCTTCTACTGAATCCATTTGGTTATTCAACGTATAGAGGAACATAGTTTAAAATATCATGTTCGTATTTAATAATTTATACTGACATGGCTCGTCGTCATGAATAAAAGGTACAGAATAAAACATTTTTTAACAAGGACATTTTAGCATTTTTATTTTATTTTGCTGCATTGTATAATATTAGATAATAATAGTAATGGTATTTAATTTTAGTAATATTTAGTAATGTTATCATAATCATTCTCTTCGTTTTCGTCCATCTTTTTTATATCAATAGTTATCTAATAAGGATTTTTGTTTTCATTTCTTTTTGTATACTTTTTAAGTATTGTATTTTCGTATCAGATTCCAGTTTTCAATGATTTTTCATCTGCTAAGCTTATCATGAAGCAATCTTTGATTAACATTACACTAATGAGTCTACACTTAAAATTAAAATCTGCAATATATATATATTTTTATTTTCTTAAAACTTAACAACAAATAAATACACAATTTCAAGATTTGACGTTAAGGGGAATTGTTTGTTTCATTAAATTCATGCGATAACAAATAATAACTCATCGACTGTTGTTTATGTTGGGTGTGAGAAAATATATTTTAACAATGATTTCATTAATAATTTACGTCGTTTGAAAAGCGTGGCATTTCTTGTAATTGACGAAATTCATAAAATACAATTTGGACACAATTTAAATTCAATATCTAAATTTTTAGATTTTGCCACTACTTAAATAAATTTACTCATACTAACAGTTCATGTTTTTTTCAAAATATATTTTCTAAACATGTTAAACTCAAACATAAATAATTATATATCACATGCTGCCCTGCTTCATTACACACAACACAAAAATATTTTTTTGTTTACTCTCTCAAGGTTTCATTATTCATATTCACTCGCAAGAAGGCAGCAAAAAGATTATTGCATTTTCCCAAAAACAAACACATTTAAGTAAGAGACGTTGAAGGAAATAGAATTGCAGGTTTAGTCTAATTCGAAGCGGCCGTTGTTGCTGCTTTTATTGCAGCACTTGTCGTCATCGCTGAATGCTGATCCTGACATTGTAGTGTCACTGCAGCTGTTGCTGTGTGATTGCAACAGTCCTTAAATGTTGTCGCATTAGATCCGGCGACATTTGCATTGGCCATTGCTGCCTTTCTGTTAACAGCAGTAGTTCTGTTGTTGTTGCTGCTCATCAACATTTGTAAGTTGCTACCTCCGAGTCTGTTGTTTTCCTCGGCAACGTTTTGTGTTAATGCCACTGTATTCAATCGATCTTTCATTTTTGCACTCGAAGACATTTCGTAGGATTGCGCTCCGACTTTTTGCTGCAGTGCTAACGCCGACAACGTCTTTAAAGTTAGTGCATTTGCGGGAGCAGCAGCTACACTTGCCATTTTGCTGCTGCTACTACTGCTGCTGCTGGTGCTGTTGCTAGCGGCTATAAGTGTGTTTCGATTGAATCGCTTCAATTGCTGCGATAACTTATTGGCAAAAGTACAAATTCACATTTTATATTATAACATGGTCACGTTATAATTATTGTCATTGTTTTATTTTTGTAGTTGTTGTGTCATTATCATAATCGCAGAATTGTGATCATCAGTGGTTAGCAATTGGAGAAATTAAAATACAACAACAACATTGATATAAGTTAACAACAACTAAAGAAGGGTTTTTGTTTTCAAATTAGATCTACATATCTTTTGTTATAGACTTTTTCTATGCACAAATTTCAATTGCACAATTGGGATCTTTGTACTCATGGTTATGTTGTCGCAGCAGTTGGGGTCGGTGTTGCAACAATTGCTTGGGCTGTGATGGTCACTGCAGCAGCAGTGGCAGCTGCAGTTGTTGTTGCTGCTGCCCTTTGTTGCAATCGAAGAAGTGCACTATTTTGAAATTGGCTTACCTGCATGCGTGTGGTGACAGAGTGATAACACGGCCCGCACAATCTCACTGGACTAAAGAGTTTCTCGTCGGGCAATGGTGCCCAAAATTCTGAGCAATCAGCGCAGAATATCTGTCCGCAGGACCTATTGTTTCCAATAATGTATCGTCATTTGATCACGACCATCATGCATAGATTGATTTTGTTTTTGTGTTTGTTTTTGCAATGTCCGAAAATGAAATGCAAAATAAAGAGAGCGAGAGTTATTTCATAAATTCATTACAACATGTAAGATTTTGCAAATGAACGAAACGAATCAATAGTCGTTATCAAAATGGTTACAATTTTATATTGCATACATGCAGGTGTATTTTTTACGTGACTGATTTCTTAACATGGTAAAATAGTTATATTTAAGTCATGTATTGATGTAATGAGTGGTTAATAAATGTTTAGCAATGAGCTATATAAATTTAACAAATTTGGAATACAATTGAATAAACGACATTGTGTAATGAAGTTTGTGTGAGAAGTATAAACAAATAAAAAAAAAAAAACGATTACAAAAACGAAAAATAAATAAAAGTAATGCAAGTAATGCCATTTTTCGCAAATTCAAAGAGTAATAAGTATTAACAACTAGTGGCATAAATTATCTTCACACCGGCAATGATGTTTTCTGCGTCCAAGCCAAAACTCTGTCTGACAACTTGTACAACGTGACACAGCGTGATCGGGAACCCATAGAACGCTTGCGGCATTTTGTTGTATGGAGGAACTAGTGCATGATGATGGTCCACTGCGATCTTCGACAGCTTCCCATGAGCATATCGAGGCATTCTCCACGTTGTCCAATGCAGAGCACTAAAAATAAATACAATTTTATTCGGCGTGTTGAACATACAGATTAGGCCAACTATTATATTTGAAAACGAATTTCAAAATATTCATGCTTTTAGAATTTCGTAAAAACTTGATTCGTTTTTATCAAGTATTCAGTTTAGTAAGCTATATAAATTTTAATGTTTGCTCCTCAGAAAAAATGCAAAATATTTAAAAATTAAACATAAAATTAAAAAAAAAAACAAAAAATAATAATAATAAGCAAATCGTAAAGAAAACACAAGAGAAATTAAAATATGAAGTGCATTAAGGACTAACCGCAGATGTCGAACTACTTCCAAAGTAAACCACACCCTCGTCATCGTCGTTATCTGCATTCAAACCTCTTGGATGTCGTCTAAAACGACGTTTAGTGGTTTTCTTGCATGTTGCACACAATGAACAACAATAACATAAATCGAATAGTCTATGATCGACTTCATTTAAAAAATCGTCTACCTTGAGTATTTATGTTTTTCATTATAAAACATGAAAATAATCATATAATAAGTATAACAAAAAGTAAAAACAATTTCGAAATAAGTCTATCGGAATTACGGATTAATTTCAAATGGATTTTATGTAAATAAGTAACCAAAATGAAAAATATTTGTATTGTTTTAAAGGATCATAGCTTTGAAACAATATCTCTAATGTTGTCAACTGACCTGATCGTCATTTGTTGCCGTTGCATTGTTACAATTAGGACAGGTTCTCTTTAGCAGCGCCATTCGCATATCATGTATTTCACGCAGAAGGACATCTTCTCGTAACTGCAATGAAACCAATTGATGAATGTAAAATATCATACAAAAAGTATAGTTACTAACCTTGTGCTCATGCACAATCTGCTGTAGTCTTATGTTTTGTTCGCTTAAAGCATGTGCTAAACCATCGGGGCAGGAAATGGCTATTTGGGATCGCTCAGGTAATCCAGGTGGCGTCAAAGGTAGTGAACGCACACCTGGTATAGAAAACTTGGAAATTGTGCTAAAATATTGAATAAAAATATAATCTTATTTTATTGAGCAGATATCGAATGAAATTAATAAAATACCTTCCAGTAATAGGCTTTGTATTGAAACATTCTCTTCGCGAATTAGATGAAGAGGTACGTCTTCGCCTTTGAGTGCTCGTAACAGAATATGGAACTGTTGTGGCAGCCATCACTGGTGTTTCATTTGCAATATTGTTCGTAACCGTTTCACATTGTCCACTTACAGATATTTCTAATTTTTGGTGTTCAGGTAATATCATAATACTCTCCTCCATGGGATTTGATTTCACGGAATTGCTATCGTCGCAACCTGCGTCCATGTTGTGTTGATAAGTTTTACAATTGTTATTATTAAAATTGCTGGTGTTAAAGTTGGTATTTAAGTCGTTTAATGAAGACATGGACGGCGATGATGTAGCAACTGATGGGGCCAGAATATTGGACCTACTGTGCACTTTTGGCAAAATATTACAACTTGTGGGTATGTGGTTATTTCCAATAAATGATTTACGCTGAAAAACATTATTTTAGAAACAGGAAGAAAAGGAGGTATATTAATTAGTCTTACGTTATCTTTAGGACAATCCAGCGAAGAATCATTCAGTGAACTTTGCACAGCGCCATCAATATACGAGTCTATGCCATCGATTTCATCTTTTTCATCTCCATCCCTGTTCTTTTCGTTGTGGTATATTTGGGATGATATCGGTTGTTTTGATTCGATCGGAACTAGTGTGTCTGTGCTAGTATTCACTGAACCATGCCATGGGCTCTGGTAATCGTCGGAGTTCGCAAAAATACCAATGGTTGATGTTGAATCATTAAATGATGTTAGTGCATTCGTACTGGTTTCTAAATGCATATTCATCATATATGTACTCATTTGAATTGTGTATTTACTTACCACTCAGATCCACACTATGCATTAAATCCAAATTCATATCATTCGTAGTTTGTACAGCTATTTCACTTTTTGGTAAAGTCTTGTTGTCATTACTAGTTTTTACAGGTTCATGACAAGAATTTAAAAAACCATTAAAACTACTTTGTGCTTCATCGATAGAGGCAGTAGAAGGCAAAGAGGATGAGGAGGAAATAGCACAAGCAACAGAGGTTAGTGTAGAGGTTGAATTGAGTTCACAGCCAATTTGTTTCAAGTTTAGAGGACTAGAGTAAAATGTCGCAGGTCCAATTGAGTTGCTTTCAGTATATTCGGGACTTGATGAGGAGTTTTGTTGTTGTTGATGTTGTTGGTGCTGTAATAACTTTTGCACAGTCGATGAGGTGTTTCCTTTATCGTAATTATCTGCCAGATCCGATGGGGTCTCTAACCCGTTTTCGAATGTTCTATGCACAAAAGGTTTTTGTAGGTTTTTATAATTTTCATCATCGTGATTATTTAATTCTATTGTTAGATTTTGAAGTTTTCTTGTGGTGTCATGAATTAAATTAGCTATAAAGTCCGGTGAGTCCTCTCGCTCTGAGTGCATATCGACGATTGAATTGTTTTCTGAATTTGATCCAATTGTTAGACTGAAAATAATAGAACGGTAATTCAAATTTCTCTCTGAAGATTCAATAATGGCAGTATTACTTTGGGTCGACAGTCATGTTTGGATCACTCGATCGACGTGATATACCATTCTGTATTATTCCAGCTGTAATCAAATCACCATAAGATCGTGTTTTTGCCATAGGACCTATGAGAATACGACAATACGGGTTACTTAAAAGAAAATAACATGAATTAAATACAACATACTAATCGATCCTTGTAATCCATCTGTATTACATGGTGCAAAATCTGCCGAATTTTGATTACCTAAACTACCAAGATAAACTTCAGTCCAAAGTGATAAGTCACGTAAATTATGCGCTGGCCAAAGAACCTTCATATGAAGAATTATAGTTAATTATGAGTTCATTGATTATGTAAATATATGCTATAACTTACTTTTTCTCTGTTGGCTACATACAGGGGATTTCTATATATTGGTCCTGACAAAAAAGCCCACACTGAAAACGTGCGTTCAAAAACTGAGTTTTCTATTCTCTCTCTAAGCGTATTGCATAAAAAGGTCCCAAATAAACATGAATGTGAATGTTGAGCCAGTTTAATCTAACAACAAAAACTTTAATTGTCGTGCGAAACTCATTAAAATAAGAAATTACTTACCAGGTATCCCATACTGAATTCAAAACTACATGGAAATTGTTTGTGTATTTGATGCACCAAATCTAACCATTGTAAAAACACTGGACATCGTTCATTTGGTTCGTCAGATCCCGGACCATGACCACAACGATCTGCAAATTTATGCCCATAACTCAACCATTCACGTTCTACCAATGTGCGGAAACCCTGCATTACAGTTACTTAAGTTAATTATACGATTGAAATAATTGAGAATGACTACCTCCACAGTGCGATAGAAAGGATCCAAACATAATTGGGCAGTTGCCACAATTTGTGGTGTTCGATCCCAACCATCTGAACAATGCACTAATACAGGGCGACCCTTCTTCTCAATGGCATGACACACAGTGACGGATGCAGCTAGAAGTCCAGATAAATGTTGCAACCACATTGTTTTCTCTAGCATCCCAAGCCAACTGCAATGTGTATAGAATTTAGTTATTATTTTTATAAATATAAAAAATACTACATACTTTGGTACGTCCGGTGGAGAGGCGCACAATTGACGCAGAGCCTGAAAACTTTTACGTATGACATGAATATTTCCCAGATTCATAAATTCTATCTCCGCGCATGGATAGTACTCGATACATTCGCATCCACCGCCACGAGCTCTGTTTGTCACAGCCGAAGTATAACTACGCGCGTCCACAATAAGAACCTTCTATAAATTTAAGTTATAAGTTATGAGAGGTTCTCCAACACATAAAGGGTTGAAACTTACCCGAACTTCGTCCAGCGCTACCTCTTCGTGAC
Source organism: Coelopa pilipes (assembly GCA_947389925.1). Taxonomy (NCBI): domain Eukaryota; kingdom Metazoa; phylum Arthropoda; class Insecta; order Diptera; family Coelopidae; genus Coelopa; species Coelopa pilipes. Next base: position 18,859,570 of record OX376700.1, read on the forward strand.
TTCCATCCGGGCTAGATGGTGAATTTTCTCCAGAAGGATTCGTCATGCCAAAGGTTGCATGTGACATTCTTCGCATTTGTTCTCCGCGATCGAAAGCACATGCATCGGCCAATGCTTTTAGCAATTGTTCATCCTTTGAGCTACGCCAACCTAGCCATCCAACTTCAGGCTGACTACAACGGGCTATTACAGCTCCTGACTTTTTATGACGCCACACAACGGCAGGCAATCGTCGCGAGCCACGAAAATTAGCCACTGTTTGTAGAGTCTCATCTGACACACAGCAGGGAACGAGAATCTTTTGTGGATACGACGGGCAGAGTTTGAAGTCCTCGTTGGCGTGGCTTATTCTCCACGAACCATTCAAATCAAAGCCCAACCGCTCTACTTCACGCATAAAGTCGTCCTCATATCGAGAGGCTCGTTGCAGTCGTTCAGAATAGTCATTGGGACTAATCGACAAAGGGTTCTCTGGGTTAAAAAATACATTAGATCCGTTGGCTGCATAAAAACAAAAAACAATAAAATTAAATATTGATCATCCAGGATATGAAAAATATTTTACTCACCTGCTCCGCTTGAGGTAACTCCTGCCGCACCATTAGCCATGCCATCACATGTCCACGAACAAAATGGAAATGCAAACAACGATTCCAAGTTTTCAGGTACGCCCACCGACAGCTGTATACGTCGCTGCCACTCCGAGCATTGCTCGGCCGTTTCGAAGGAACATTTAACTGTGCTGGCATCCTTGCAGTTAATAATCAGGTGGAAAAGATCACGGGACTGCGCCGATTCAATTAACCCCAGAGGCACCGATGTCTCTGAGCTATTTGAATTCTTGAGTAGAAAGATGCGGTAATTGGAAAGGGCGAGAACTCCATCGTCAGTTCGTCCCAAATATCTTACAGACTCGCCAGCAACTGTAATGTGTAATGAATAACATTCGAATCAAAGTTCCGACGAAAAAAAGTTAAACCTACGTTCTTGGAATGGGACAACCAACTGAGTATCCTCTTTTTCCATTTGTGGTTTTGGAAATAATTCAGCAGCTCGTATCATACAAAGTGATTGGGGAGGTGATCCATCGGATCCCTCCATTTAGCTAAAAATAAACATTTATAAATTAATATTTCTGCAAAAGTATAAAATAAAATGTATTTTGCTTCATATCAATTCCAAGAAATTTATAAACACATTTGTAAACATCTCGATAGTTTCGATCAACGAAATTTGCTTCAATAGTGGAAAAGGAATCATATTTTAATCGAAATACCAAGCACACGATTCAAAGTTTCAACCTGAGGACAATCTCCCAAAACAAACTGCGCAATAGACAGCACGAAATACGAATCAGCGATTTTCATAGTGAACATGTTTTTTTTTTTAAGTTATAAGGGGACAAAACAGGACACAAACAGGGTAACTCACGCTTCATTCCGTAACACTTTCACTTTTGCATATGGAAAAACGGAACATCTGAAAATATCCCTAATGAAAAATCAATTAATAAAAATGTGATTGTGTATTCAGCTATGTATTTGTTAGATACGCGGCATTGACTACAACCAAGGAACGTTCTGTAAATATACGTTGAGTGTACGTTGATTGCCAGACGCCGTTTTGTTTCTGCTTATCCACACATACAACTTTGACGCAGGAACAGACCTCAGAACCAAATGACCAATTGAAAACATTTGCTAAGACTTATCATTTCGACGACTTGAGTAGTTAGAAACAACCAAAATTACGTAGTTCGAAATAAAGACTGCTATAGAAATCATATACTTTCCCCAGAGTCTCATTGAGAGGAATATTCATTAATAAGATACTATTAATGAATATTCCTTTGACAACAACACCATGAAGGCAACAACGTATAGACGAAAACCGCAAGCGACCTACCGCAAATGTGCTGGATTCGCCGATTCGTAGCGCATACCTTCGAGTCCTAAATGAAATACTATCAACGGCGCAAGTGACACGGTGCATATGTACAACTGTCTGCTACCGCACTCTCAAGTGAGTATCCGAGTGTCTACGCTGGAAAATCCACGTAAACACATAGTATATGTTTCTGTCTTCATTGTCTCCGCAGTCTGTGACATACGCATGCTAGTTGGCGAGCTGCTTAAATATTGGGCAACACTTTCAGTCATTAGTTATTCGTGAAAATAGGCTGTCGGTCCTTTTTTCAGTGATTTTCTGGTTACACGTACATGTCAATTTAGTGAAGGCTGCTCAAAAATTGGACATCTGATCAAACTACCTATGGTTCAAACGGTTTCTGTTGGAAGTCAGAATTCATCGTTAAAGATCCTTTATACTGTACTTTTCTTGTCATTTTTATATCAGAAATAAAACAATTAGACTGCATTGAAGTAGTTTACTGTCCTAGGAGAAATCTTATATATATCCGTATATACAAAATAGGAATTATGTGAATAAAGTGAATTTAAATCGACCTCACGACCAAGAGATTTTTATTGCAATGCGATATTTTTTAGTATACTCTTTTTTGTACTCATTTCTTGAATGTGCATTACATGCATCGAAAGTAATTACAGCAAGATGACCTATATTGTCAACCACATAATTTGATTCATTGGCGAAACTAAAGGTTACCTTAACACTGCGAAAAATAGTTAAAGTTTTCCCAGTACATTACACTTAAAACATCACTCGTTCTACTGAGGTAAAAATATTAAAACAATTAGAATACAATATTCAAATTCAACGCAGACTTAGGAAACTTCTATATTCTAAATTTGTTAGAACTAAAAATAATATATTACGAGAATTTAGAATATGAAATTTTAATAGATTTAGAATTGGGTCGAAGTATTTGCAACGCCTCAATCGAAACGCAAACAATTTATTGTCCTATGAGAAAATGATCATGAATTCGCAATAATTATTAATAATTATATACGTTATCTTTCGTACAGGAGGAAAATCGTAGAAAACAATATATAAAAAAAAAAAACAATTATGGCGACCGTCTGCATGACAGTGCTGCAGTCATAATAAGAAATTATATTTATAAGAACTGTGCAAGCGAGAGAGCGAGGAACAAATCGGTGCCGAAAGAAGACGAACCAACAACGTCCGCGAAAGCTCGGACAACAAACAAAGCAACCGTAAAACGACCTTTGGAAAAATTTTTATTATTCGTTCTTCTTTGTACGTGGTTCGTATTTACTTTTTTAAGCGACCCGCGATATTTATATAGTGCATACAGATATAAGCAGAAGAAATATCATAAGCAGCAAAACAAGGCACGCGAACAAGTTGACGAATATTCGAAGCGAGAGAGAAAGAAATTACTAAAATATTTAAAGGAATATAATTACTTTTTTTTATTTTCATACAAAAATAAAACTAAAGAAGAAAATAATAAGAGATGTTAATGTAATTTCATTCTTATTTAAACTCTTTATGAATATCGATAAATCTCAAAATTAAATGAGAAGTCAAAATTCGCTCGAAGGTTAAAAATCGAAAATGTCGTAGGATCGAGGTCAGGGTGTGTTCGAAGCAGACTAATACAACATGCAAACAGAATGCAATACAATGCACTTGTTTTCAGAAATGATCGAAGAATTACTCGTATTGGTCGAATATAATTTATAGAACACTTTTAGTGGAAATAAACATTAACTGTTTAAATAAAAATATCACGCGTTACTTCCTACAAAGTTTTTTTTTTAATTACTCTTTGATGTGATGACCACCCCTAATTCAAACCGCTGAAAACTTTGCGTTCTTAATTGGTGTTTTTTGTTTTGTTTTTTAATTTGTTTGCACAAAACTCACAAATACATATTATCCAACACAATACAAGTAAATACTAAGAACACAACACTACACTATGTTCCAACGTTTATTGTATGGTTTATTTATAATATATTCTTCGCATCTCGTTTTTCTTACTTTTCGACAACATTGACAACAAAAGACCAGAATTCAAACGAGGGAAGATGCATGACTTTGCATATTCGAAATTTTTTGTTTCATATTATTGTATATACAAATGTTCTTTTGATTACACAAATCATTTACGCAAAACCTTAATAATATCGCAATAATCCACAAATAAAATCGAAAACAATTCAGAATCACTCTTAATTATTTTTTATTGCTGGTATTGATTATTTATATATATTTATTTATAAATATAAATTTAGTTAACCGCATTTTGAATAATTATGTATCCATCCCTCATTACCGTGTCCACTTTATCATACTTTTGTCGTATGGTTATTCTTTTTGGTGTTAATTTTTATTTAAAATGATTTGGACATAATTTTAAGGACAAAAAGATGGGATATTATTTCAATTCAAATGAAAATTTAAAATTGAATTTAAATGCACTAATTTTGAGTAACTCTCTATTTTCTAATTAGATAACACAAAACCAAAGCGAGTATATCATAGTCTGAAGATATTAAGTGGATTCAGAAATTTTTTTTGTCTTTTTTTTTTCACAACGCCAAATATACAATATTTTCATTGCGACTCACCTTCAAACGGATTTTGACGTTTCGTTTTTAATGTTATTTATCCCTATTTCAGTAAAATGTACTACCACCACGACGGTGACGGCACAATAGATAGGAACAAAAACAAAACAAAAAACAATTTGGAATGACAAGACGTGTTGTTGTTGTTATCTGTCTTCGTGTCTGACGTTTTCACATTTAACTTTCTGTTGCGTATTTTCTGATATTCGATTTTTTCGAGTTTATCGCTAAGTCGATTTCTGAATTTATGTAAAATCTTCAAAAAACTCGCGATGGCAATATTCGAAATTAGTTGAAATTCCTTTTTCCTTGCAAAATGATACAATCTGTAGCTCTTTATGTTATTGTTTAAGAATATAAACTTTATTCATCCATTTTGGTCGTTTTTCGTTTTTTCAGCTTGTTTCACTATTTGCACTTTGCTTTGTCGTTGTTTTCGTAGACTTTTGTTTCCTTTGTTCATATATGAAATCTTTTCGCGTCCTCTTAAATCATTTTAAAGCACCGCACTTTAAACATTTAAGAAGTTTTTAGTAAAAACTAAGTTTTTCAGAGCAAACACTCAAAGATTTCTTCTCTAATAACTAGAAAAACAATCCAAAACATGAAAAATATTTCGGTGATCGGATACTCTTCCAACTCGTAGATAAAAATTTTCTTATATACTTTATTACCAGGTTGACCAACGTTAAAATATGAATGTCACTTATTCATGTAGCTGAATATCAGTAGTATTGCATTTCAAATACTACAAAATAACAGGATTTAAATTTGTAAATAGTATTTAGGAAGGTATCTTCCGAAAACAAACTATTTATATTGATTTATATTTATATTTGGTTAAATTACCAACTTTTATTTTAGTTAGAATTAAAAGAGTTTGTCTGTTAGGTTTTGTTAGATGTAGACCTATTATTTATAAATATAAATAGTTTGGAAATAACAACACGTTCTAATAGTTTGATGTCTCGATTAATAGTTAATGGAATTTTTTAGTTTTACTTAATACTGTTTATACTGTTTTAAAGAGAAGGAAGAACTTTTCATCAAAATGCCCTTTTTCCCCAATTTGGATTTATTGGAAGCATTACATTACTTCAAAATGTCCAAATAAAAAATACCCATTTTGATGAGCTGTCACAAATACTGTGAAAAAAGAACCAATCTCAATTCGTCGTCGTCAAAACGAAAAACGTACGCTAGTAAGAAGGAGCAAGAAGCTAGGAAATTTAAAAAATAAAAAATAGGAAATTAAAAAAAAGAGATAAGTGACAGACGTGCACAAAAAGAGTACTGGAAATTTGCACAATTTGTCCACTTCGCTTAAACAAGAATCATTAGAAAATTAAGTTAATTTATAGTAAATAAAAAATGCTTTTGTTCAACAGTAAAAAATGGATATATTTTATGGCTTTCATGGTAAGTTTGTGCAGAGATGTAAATGTTAGAAACGGTGCCCGTCTGTCGGCAAACTTCTTGAGAATCGTAAGCGTTGCGGTATTTAACAAACATCTCGAAATGTGTGTATAGAACCATTTTAAACAAGATACATTTAATTATTTGAATTAATAAAGTTTGCATTTAATAAATTGAAAGATTGAAATATATAGAAGATAATGTCGTGGTTTTCAGGTTATTTATGTGTTCTACAATCCAACCAACAGCGGTGCCGTCGATATGACCAGTGAAAACATTGACATGACTTTAGGTGAGTTGAATTCCCAAAAACCCTACTATTGCATAAATTAGTAGGAATATTCTTTATTAGTTGATAACAAATATTATATAGATCAAATTCAATATGAAAAAACATTGACAGAAAATACTGGCATTGACATTCAACTTAGGTTGCACCAATTCAAGCTTCTGTTACTCAAACATATATCAGTAGGAAATGCTTTGACGTGTCACCCTCGCCTCGCTTCAATCTCGTTTGAAATTATCTCTTGGCGCTTTACAGCGTATTTTGATTTCTGTTTCGTTAGACGATCGAACTGAATAACAATCATTTGTGAAAAATTCTAGTGTTTGTTTTTTTTCAGAGATAGCAAACATCACAACAAGTATGTAATGCTACTCAAAGAGTACCGATGTGTTGTCTTGGTGAATATCCAATATTTTGTACTTAGATTCCCTATTACAAACTTTCATTCGCTTCTAGAAATATCTAAAATTAAAAATTTAACTCATAGGTATCAGATATCTTTCCAGTGAGCCAAGTTGGCTCCGATAATTATTGTCGCCTTTATCTGAGTCAATTATCTGTGAAAATGTATCTTAAAATTTTCTTCTGACAACAAAGCAGCCAGTCAGTTGACGAAAAACAAAACAATAAATAATTCCTAAAGATTTGTTTGGCACCTGTGCTTGATTTTTGAACAATTATATATTTACACAGATGGGTTTCGTTTTAGTTAAACAATGAAATCTGTTTCTGCATTAATTCAAGTCGATGTTTAGAGTCAAATGTAAGTTTTCACTGAATATGGTTATCATAATTATGCAAATCAAATGACAAATATATCTCTGGGTTTTTTAGAGAATGGTAAAAGTAAAAAAAAAAAAATGGATTTTATTAAGCATTTGATTATAAATGTATTTCGTAATTGTAAAAATTATGATAAAGACATATATTCATATTCATTTCATTTCAGCATCAAATGAGTTAGTTTTCCTAAACTTCTATGCAGAGTGGTGTCGTTTTAGCAACCTTCTAGCTCCTATATTCAATGAAGCCGCTGACAAAGTAATATCAAATTCATTTATTATTCAAGACGATTTTTTATATGCAATTATTTAATATCTTTTGTATTTACTATTATAGGTCAAGGAAGCATTTCCTGAACCTGGAAGAGTGGTGCTAGGTCGAGTTGATTGTGATAAAGAGACGGCTGTTGCTTCTCGTTTTCATATCACAAAATATCCGACGCTTAAAATAATCCGTAATGGGCAGCTTAGCAAACGTGAATACCGCGGACAGCGGTCTGCAGAGGCTTTCTTGGAATTTGTGAAGAAACAGTTAGAGGACCCAATCAAAGAATTCCAATCATTAAAAGATCTCGAAAACTTAGACTCCAAAAAACGTATTATCATAGGTTATTTCGATCGTCGAGATCAGTCAGAGTACAATACATTCCGCAAAGTAGCCACAAATTTGAAGGAGGATTGCCAGTTCCACGTAGGCTTTGGTGATGCGGCTCAAGCTATGCATCCTCCAGGTAAGCAGTTTGCTATTGACTTCTCGAAAAAAAATATAAGTATGCATCTGCCTAAAAATGCTTCTTCGCTTAATGAGAATTTACCGCATACTTTTTGTCCTTATAACACATGTATCACTCTTGCTCTCTTGCTCCCTTTATATAGTTATGGATGGAAACAGTAATTTAGCTAATTCAATAACTAACGAAGCATTAGGTAAATTGTCAGTTTTACGACATCAAATAATCTTAACACGTTCCTTCCATTGGTATCGTATTGTAATGGTTAAATTTGTACTTATATTTAACGTTCATTGCGTTAAATATATGTAGTCAATATATGTCTGTGGCAACATAACATTTTTCTGTTAGGAGCTTTGATATTAGTGTGAAACATTGAGGTTTTTTGCCACGGATATATTATATATACATGTATGTATACAATACACAATGAATATATTTTTCGTATCTCTAGGTACGCCAATAATTGTTTTTAGACCCGACGTAGCTGTCTCACACGAAAATGATGAAACCTACACGGGTAGTATTTCTAATTTTGACGAACTGAAGGCCTGGGTCCAAAAGAAATGCGTACCACTTGTTCGTGAAATAACATTTGAAAATGCTGAGGAATTGACTGAGGAAGGTTTGCCGTTCTTGATTTTATTCCATCATCCTGATGACACGAATTCCGTAAAAGATTATAAAGCAATAATTGAAAGTCAACTCATGGATAAAACACGTAAGCAAATGATATTTATTATAAAAATTATTTTAAATAAACTAATCGTATTTTTAATTCTTATCCAATTAGAAATTAATTTCCTTACGGCCGACGGTAAACGTTTCGCACACCCGTTGCATCATTTGGGAAAATCAGAGGATGATTTACCACTTATTGCCATTGATTCGTTCCGACATATGTATCTTTTCCCCAATTTCAAAGATATGTATATACCAGGCAAACTAACGGAGTTTTTACAAGACTTGCATAGCGGAAAGCTTCATAGGTTTGTACTTTAATGGCTTATAATAACCAAATTTCTTAACTTCTTCACTTTATATTACAGAGAATTCCATTATGGGCCAGATCCTTCCAGTAATGATGTTCAAACAGAAGTTGTATCCGGTAAAGCTACATCTCCGCCAGAGTCGACATTCAAGAAACTGGGTCCATCGAAAAATCGTTATACGCTGCTGAAGGATGAATTGTAAATTTTGTAGTAGATTTGCGTAAATCGGTGAATTTCCTGATTTCTTTATCTACTCAGTAGTATACCTAATACCTATATGCTGCTTAAACAAGTATCAGAATAATAATTTATTTTCTTGCAACCGATTTCCTTATCAGTGGTTTTTCCAATTCCTTGTTTTAATTCAGAGTTTGTGATTTATTGTAATCGTTATGAGAGCAATTCTTCTTTGCCTTTTAGTTATATCTTCGTCGGCTGATATTAATAAATTAATATTCTATTCAAATAAATACATTATTTTTGCAACAGATTTTGTTCATTGAACATCATTCATCTAACAACAATATCAGTTGAGGTCTTTGTAAAAGAACTTTGTTTTATGAGTAATTCGAATTGGTGAAAAGAAGGATGTAAATATTTTTCAGTAAATGAATGTACACGTTTTCTACAATTGTTCTGGCTTTAAAATTTCAAAACATTCAAAAATATGTATTAGTTTTGTAAAATATTTATACATAGCTGTACCGTAAAATAACAATTAATTGGAACTAATATAAGTAAACAATACCTCTCAATTAAAGTTTTCAATTGTGCAGCAGTGTTTTTCTAATGATAAAATATAATATCATTTAATAATATAAAAATATAACAGAAAACAAAATCCATTTATTTATGAGTTATAATACACTAAACATTTCATTGTTTAAAAGAAGAAAACTTAATAAAAACTACCAAAACGAATTTTCAATTTAATACGTTTTTGTTCACAAAATAATTAGCATGCCGTTACATAAGTAGACGTGAAGTTAAAATATTTTCCAAAGCTGTAACCAATCCATTAGCAGTTTTCTGAAAAACCTTCGCAGTGGTTCTTCGAAGCACTTGCCCCTTCTTTCGGGTTTCCTTTGAATTTTTACTGTAAACATTTTCAATGTGAAATCATATTTAAAAACTAACCGAATATGTATTAAAATTTACTCATTGTTTTCCGAAGAATCTTTCTTGGTTTTGCTTCCTTGTGTCTCCATGTTCTACTAAACAATAAAGTGACTCACTTCGTTTGGGTATTAGTTGGATATAGGGTTCCAAACTATGTAAATAATTAATTATCTAACAATTCTTCATAACACTAGTTACGTTGCTCATGAAGATAATATAATATAGAAATAATATATCTCAACAATTGAGGTGTAGGCTATAGAAAGTTTTTTTTTTAGTATTTCAGAGATTCACAACTCCTACCAAGTATTTACGTATTCATCAGCACCATCATTTCGCACATATCTGTTAGATTTTGATAAACAGAAAACAGATAACGCTTAGATATCTATAAAAAAATTTAAATGTACACCTTGCTTTTGCAGATTTATCAACAATACATGTTGAATTCATGTTCATTTAAAACTATTTATCAATACTAATTATCAATAAAATAACTTTATTAAATTGATTTAGAACAAGATAAATTTGTAAAATTGTTAACATATTCGATTAAAATTATTGGAATGCTGAAATATCAAATGAGATATTAAACGTCTCGTCTTATTATCGAAAAATATATATATATATATAATCTTATTTACTATTATTACAAAATGGACGGTGTTAATGAATTTTCAAGAGATTCAAAGGCACAGATTTATATGGAATTGTGCTCGTTAGAGCTTATGATTTTCGTTCTTATTTATCAATGCAGTGTCAGCATACGTGAAGCAAAAACAGCACCAACTATCGAAACTATTGAAAGCATAGTGGTTTTCATCTTATTAGATGAGCTCTGAAAAGTAATCAAAGGGTATAAGTAAGCAGTTATTGAAAAATTTTAGTCAAATTCACTTACTATCACAAAATAGTTGCAACGATCACCCTGGCAGCACTCGTAACAGGACCAATCCTCATACCATATGTGCGTACAGAAGGGCATGTATCGCTTTCGCTTTTGTTGGCACTGCTGTTTCGACATGCAGCGCTTGGAAACGTAATACTGCTTGAGGGCGCCTTGCGAGAAGTATGGCTCACTACCCCAGCGAATTTCGGTACCACACACATCTTCGCCAGGCTCGCACGTCTTTATAGTGTTAAGACATTTCTCTTTGTTGCCTGTTTGGTTGGAACAAACATAACATTCCAAGCCATCAACGACATGCACTACAATTATAAACAATAGTATATAATTAATATTCCTCAGATGCTGGGGCACTAAGATAGGTTTTACCTTGGGCGCAGTAATAAATGGCTAATACCACAACCAAACCAATTTTCCATAATTCCATTTCAAGATTATTGTTAAGTATTCGATTAATATTTTTTATGAGCTGGAATTAATAGGCAGTAGTGAACCAATATGTAAATGTGGCTGACAGCCACTCCCAACAACTATTTCATTCATATAATGTGTAGAAAAGTTGAGCCAATATTTACTGTTGGTAATGCTGATTATTGTTGTCATACAAAGAGTGAGAGGGCGAGTCTACATTACTAACATTTTTTTCATTAATAAATATAACAGCAAAAACAAAGAATTGGGTTTTTTAAATTTAAAATTCTAGAATAGTAAAAAATATATAAAAAAATTAAAATACGAAATAACCAATACAGCCAAAATAAGGAACAACTATATAACACTTATAAATAATATATTTTTATTATTCTTGTTTAAAAAAATTTGAAATGGTCACTCTGGTTTTCACTGACGTTAGTGATTGTTGTTATTTGTTGATGTGTATAGACAGACAAAAGACGATAGGGAGAAAATTTTCCATCTTAAAAATCGATTTTCTTTGAAAAGATTAAAAAAAGTTTAAACTAATTTGTTCCTATCTTCAAGGACATGGGAGCTGCATTCTTCCCCGTTCTCTTCTTTACTGCCATTTGGGCTGGCGTGGGCATTGGAATGCCTATGATGACTCCAAAAGGACCACATCAGGCGCTTATACGCTGCATCTTGATGTTGACCGCCGCTACTTGCTGGCTTTTTTGGTTGTGCTGTTACATGGCGCAGATGAATCCATTGATTGGACCTAAACTAAACCAACATGCTATTTATATGATTGCAAAGAATTGGGGTAGTCCTATAATGGAAGATTAAAAGAGATCTCTACCAAAAACATGTAATATTGGTTTCCGTTAGTTAATTTTTGAATAACAAATTTTAGTTAAATTTTGCTTTATTACATATATCAAATGCGATTTGTATCATCCAAAGCTTAGTAATATTTTGTAAATTAAAGGATTCCCTAAGTGTGTTGTATTAAACCTAATAACATTCCCGACCACAATTATTTATTGTTGAAGTTGTATTCCTCCAATAACTAGAAATAAATTAAATGTAAACAGTTAATGTTTTTCGTGAATTTAAATAATTTAATGGGTTGAACATAAAAGTTTTATTAATTCTCCTACTACTAAAACATTTATACTATTTCCAAGCAGACGATACTTTTGTCTAGTGGAGGTTACTCCAGGAAACTGAAATGCTTCAGGAAAGCTCATTAACCTTGCCACTTCGCGGGGAGTAAAGTAACGCAAACGCAAACTCTTCAGATGAGATAACATATTCTCGATATTTTCATCTTTCTTAAGTTTTTCAAAAGTTTCCTTTACGTTGTTCAACGATGAAGAAGTGAAAATAGATCCCGTACCTTCACTATAATGTGTATAGGCTTTGGTAAAGCACATCGTATTTATGGCATTTGATGTTACAATGTCCATTAGCCATACACGCTTGCTCAATACTTTTTCATCGAGATATGTATCCGGAGAAATCTCTGCTTCATCTTGTAGGATGTCTTGCACTGTAGCGATTTTGTGTTGGTGCTCTTGTATTGCTCTATTAGTCGGTAGTGTTTCCCATATTATATTATTTTCAAAGTTGAAATCTTGAGTCTTACGAGCGAGACAGTAATAACGATGTCTGGTGTTCGGTACTCCAAACTGTGTTGGGGTGAGAATGAATTCGCGCACATAGAATCCAGCTTCCTTCAGAGCATTCACATAGCAGTCTCTAGCCCGCGACGACTCAAACCCCTTGACATTTTCCATCAGTATGTACTCTATTCCAGGACATTGCGGAAACAGACAACAGAGGTGTTTCAGAGCATCTGTGCGATTGTCATCAACATCACGTTGGTTGCCGACTCTTGTAAATGGCTGACATGGTGGCGACATGAGCACCATGTTAATGTCCAATTGGGCGATTTGTTTTGCAGTCAGTTTTTGAATATTGTTGTTCAAAACTGGAGTATCCGGATAGTTGTGACTATACACAGTATTTGCTACTGTGTTGATGTCCATTGCAGCCACAACGGAGCCAGAAACTTCAGCATCTACAAGAAAAATGTGTCAGTTTAAAACAAAATGTATACCCCACATGAATTACGCTACGTTGAAATGCACAGTGCATGCCTCCAATTCCACTAAAGAGTTCCAATATCCGAAATTTAACCATTGCTGATTAAGTAGTAGAGTTAGTTAGATTTGTAAACAATCTGACCATGCAGTGTGTTTTAATAAGTGAAGATTTGACAATTCCTCTTAGCAAGTGGTTTGAGATTCGTTTAATAGAACAATTCGAGCCAGAAGAAGAACAACTGCAGCTCTAGTAATATCACAGTGTCACTCAGATATACAGGAAATGTTAAAAATTATAAAATTCAATAAGTTGAAAAAAAATTGTATTTTTACTGAATATTCTGTTGAAATACTTTCTTTGTATGATTTGCTATGATTTAGATAGATTCAGATCAGTGGAGTTGTTGTCTATTATAATGAAACCACAAGTACTATGAGTCCAGGTTCCTAAAAAATGATGATAGGTTGTTCACTGAACACGTACAAAATTACAAGCAACACGTAAATAAAAATATCTGACCGATTAGATAGAAAGCGGTAAAACTTGTTTTTCCATATAATTTTCAGACAAATAATTGACAGTAGTTTGATTGAGTTTCAGTCTTCTTTCGACTAGATCACAGATTACACGTACGTGTATTGTTCCTGTTGAAAAGTATATCCAAATAACTAAGAACATTTCTAAGCTGTGCTTCAGATTATATTTTATTTAATACGCGATGTCTTCGATTCCTGGACGTGCACTTCATTATGTTTTTAAGATTGGCGACAGGGCGAAGAATGCATTTTTCTATCGCAGCATTCTCGGCATGAAGGTAAATTAGTGGTGGGGATGAAGGTAAAGGTCGGTCATTAGTGTAGTAGTTGTAGGATGCAGCTGGAAGATAATTGCCGGCAATCTTGTCACGAGATGTTTGGCGGTTAACATTGTATAATTGAGTACGTTTTGAAAAGGTCTGGTTAATTCTGGTTAATTGGGCAGAGGGGAAACCTGTACGAGAAATTGATTACTGGTCTTGTTTGTACAATCAAGTAATAAACATGAGTTTTTTTAGGTTCTGCGTCATGAGGAGTTCAAGGAAGGATGTGAAGCTCAGTGCAATGGGTGCTTTTTCATGATAGCATCAAAATTAAAGACGATATAATCTCATACTTCCTATTTTACAGACCGTACGAAAATCGTTGGAGCAAAACGATGGTTGGTTACGGTCCAGAAGCTTCGCACTTCGTCATAGAACTCACGTATAATTATGGTGTTAAGAGCTACGAAATTGGTACAAGTCATGTGGCACCCTCTTCCTCACGCTTTGACCTAATTTATTTGTAGGTAACGATTTTGGCGGCATTACCATCAGATCTAGTGAAGCGTTGGAACGAGCACGTGTCAATAACTATCCAATCTCGCAGGAAAACGATCGCAGCGTGCTGACTTCGCCCGACGGCTACAAGTTCTACGTGCTCAATGAACCTCAACCACAGGAGGCCGATCCTGTCGTTGAGGTTATGCTGCACTGCAAGAACTTGTCCGCCTCCAAAAAATATTGGCACGAACTGTTGGCAATGAAATTACTGGAGGAGCAAGCGAACTCTTTGTTACTCTCGTATGGCGATCGGCAGGCTGCGTTGCGTTTGAGGGAAATCACGGAGCCCTTAAATCGGGCCAAGGCCTACGGGAGGATTGCATTTGCTGTTCCCCATAGTGTTCAGCCAACTATTGATGAGGCAGTTCAGAGTGCAAAGGGAACGATTCTAACGCCTTTGATTACGTTAGATACCCCCGGTAAAGCTACTGTGCGTGTGATTATTCTTGCTGATCCCGATGGTCATGAGATTTGTTTTGTGGACGAGGAGGGCTTCACAGAACTGTCCCAAGTGGAACCAGACGGCGATAGTAAGTTGGAAAAATACATTCAGAAGGATCCCTTCCAGGACAAATAAGAATGGATTAATTAATTGCCTTTAAGCGCCACATAACTCTTGAACATTTAGAAGTTGTTAATATATATAGTCAAAATTATACATTGTGTGTACATCTCAATATAAATTCACATTTTTTGTGGATATGTTAAACCTACATTAGGTTTTGCAATTTTTAAGGTACCTACTTGGTTGGGTGTTATATATTTTATTTTATCTATTATATGGTTCGAGCTAGAAAATGTGAATGTAAAGAATAGGGTGATATAGAAGATTTATCAGTATTTTGTGTTCTCTACATGTGATTTCCAAGAAGGTTTGTGCATAGGCTTCCTTCATTAGTGCTGCGCTCTCTCTTCGATAAACTTTTGATGTCGTGATACTCCGTGTATCACACGAACAGTATCCCACCAACCGCTTACCACTTATCAGTTTTCATTAACAATTCTAGTTGATAAGCATTGCAGTAAATAACTGTAAATATCTGATCAACGTTCAAATTACTCTTCGGGCTCTGGAAAAGTTGGTAGGATTGCCCAGATCGAGCCGTACATCAGCAGGATCCTTGCAGGCAAAAAGAGACAAGGCCAGAAACACAGGAACCACGGCAGGCACGGCGTGGGATTTCAGTGTGGTGGACAGTTGCATATTGGACATCATTGGCGACGCTTCTGTCGAAGTGGGACTCAGCATTCTCGAGGGTATCGGCGTGGATCCAATGCAAGAGGCGCAGACCTACAAACGCATTCTTAAAGCGAACAGGCGGCAGGCCGCCAGGACGCAAGCGAACGTGCGGCACCTGCGGCGAGATCGAGTGGCTGAAGGTGGCGCTGATTGGAAATTTTTGTCTTGGAAACCCAATTAAACCTTAAACGCTCCAAGTTCACACATGACTTGGGGATAGCGGATCCCCAGCACGACCACGAATAAACCGCATTTCGTCACCTGTTTCCCTTTCTTACTTGCACCGATCGCTGGTGCAACGCTTCTCTCCACTTCTTTCCGTGGGATTTCACTGACCATCACATTTACATTTCCTATCAAAGTGGCGAGACAAAAGTGAGTTTATGTGGTTGATAGGCGATTTCTTTTGTTTTTAGTATGACTTGTAAATGCAGTCGCTGTGTGGCCTTTAGCAGAAACTAATGTTGTTGCTTCGTCTTCTCCCTCGAAATTAATCATCCAAACTGTTTCTGTGGATTGAATTTATATCAAAGCAATGGATAACATCACAATCAACGGCTCATTAACTTATCTGAAAGACTTGACAGGACCATGCGAGTCATTTAGGAAGCCTATAATTTTTCATTTGAGAAGTATTTAATATAATAATTCACTCCACTTATCCAAACATTTACTAAGCTATAAGTAGTATGAAATTGGGCCCAGTTCGCTCTAAATCGGATTGACTATTATATATAAGCGAATGTTAAATAAATATTAAAAACATGAACAGCGAGTTGAAGAGTTAAAATTACCGATTTACGCTTTAAAATTGAGTATTAATATTATTATTTCAGTTAACGTCTTGTTCCAATCCGTTGAATCATTCATTTCAGTGGGAAAATAGTGTTCCTAAAATCCGGAGGAGGTTCGTGTTTCGTACATTGCACAGAGAAGGAAGGGGGCACGACTGGCCCATGGAGTCTCATGGACGTATTCCTGGGACATTGCAATCGACTTTCATCTATCGACTGTTGTTGTCGATTGAGGTCACTGCATTTACTCCTTTGGCGTCTGAGGCAGGGGCGATGGTTTTCGTCTTGGAGACATTTATGTGCTTCCTAGCTTCTTGTTCAGTTTGATGCTTGCTCATTGCAATCACGTTTAGGCGCAGTTGTCATTTCGGGGCCACGAGCCAGGAGCCAGTTGTCGCTCTCGACGTTTCGTCCTTCATTCGGTCGTTCCGTATTTACTCTCTCACCGATTTAAGGCCTGCCTCCGAAACTCATTGGTGGGGTTTCAACGATTTTAGAGAATGTTAAGGTGAAATATTTTTGGAGCAAGCAGTGCGAGGACCCATGGCAAACATGGAAATGCACAGCTTCCGGAGACTCATAGACATGGACTCGTGCACACAGCAAACCAACCTTCGTGAATAAGTCCATCGAAAGTGTGTGCATGCATATATGTACGAGTCTGTATTGCCTCGTGTCGAGGTCGGATAATAGTCAAATTTCGTAATGCGAAAGTTTTAATTACTCCGCAGCCACACAACCCAAACAGACATGAAAAATTCAAGTTGAAACAGATGAAAACGTGGAAACTCGGCGAAAAGGGACCGCAAAGGACAACCGGAAAATGCGTCGGCTCGGGCAACGGAGGAGCGCGGCGAAACGAGGCGATGACCCGCGGCGGCCTGTCTGTCAATCCGGGTGCGCCGGGAGAGACAGAATCGACGGGCAGATTGACGAAGCGCCGGCCGTCCCGATGAGAGCCAACTTCGGCCGGCTCGAGTTCAACAATGAGGTTTTCACTGCGGACGGGCGAATGACGGACCCACGGACGGACGGCTGGACAGCTGCACAGATGGATGGTGGGAGGAAGGGGGGGAGGTAGTGGTGGGTGCTGGGCGGTGGGCGTCTGGACGCTAGGATGGGCGTCTGTTTGGAACGTCTGACTCCACAAGCTCTGGGTTTACGTAGTGGACCGTTGTTGTGTGTGTGAGTTTGAGTGCGAGTGTGTGCTTTTCATACGGAGTTTTGAGTAAAAGTCACGTTCCCGTTATAAATTCATGGTTTAATTTCGATTCCTAATAATTGTGGTAGCGCTTTATTTGACTTGTCCGAGGGAGGTTTCTGAGCCCTGAGTCTGGCCTGGGCCGTGCTGTTCCAGAGCCATCCAGAGCCATCCAGAGCCATCCCGAGGCGACTCGACGATGGGCTTTTGTGGCCCAGGCCAGAGCCAGCTATTAAGAGGTTTTGTGCAACGGGCTCCAGATCTTAAATTCGGCTTTAACCAGACATTTCCCGTGTAGAGCCCAGGAGAGCGCACAGGGAGTGCGTCCAATGTTGTGTTCAAGGGTGGGACACAAAAAACACTTTCGTCCTTTCGGGTCTCGGCGCTTGTGCGAGGACTCATAGGAATTGCGCCACTGTCCATTCGCTTTGACAGACATCCGACTCGAATTGGTTTTCCATCCATCCGGCATCTCCGACATTTGTTGTTGGGCCTCGTCGCTCGTGCTCCTGGTCGTAGCTCACTTTTAATTCCTCCAGCGCTGAAGCTGGTGTTTGTCCAAGTTAATGCACGTCCTTGCTCGGTGCCAATCGACCATCCGCTGGCCCCCTGTCCACGTCCAAATCCGTCCACCGATCTCACCGACCACGCCCTCCGCACACCGCCCACGCGATTCGAATGCTTCACTTGCTGGGTTTGCTTTCGTTTGGCTGCAAATTTGTAAATTATTTTCGAAAACGTTTTGTTTATCCTGTCTGTGTGTTGTCTGCAATCCGTGGCTGTGGCTCTGTGTGCATCTACTTGCGGCCAGCTGTCCGCCCGTCCGTCCGTCTGTCTGTGGATGTGTGTGCACTACTGTTGTTGTTGTTACTGTTCTATCGGTCTGCATTTCTGGATTTCCACTCCGAACGCTCCCTGTTATTGCTTGCTGTGTCACTCAGAAGCGTGAAAGTAATTTTCACTTCACAGCAGAGCGGCATCTATGCACGTGTGTGTGTGTGTGTGTGTGAGGGTGAGACGAAAGCCTTTTCTAGTCAGACTGCAATCGAAGCCGGGTCCTCCCGAGGCGAGGCAAGCGTTAAATACTCGAGTGCTTCGGGCCGAACGTTTGATCAAGGTTGGCTGACCGGGCCTTTGAAGAGCAGACGAGACGGCGAGACGGGACAGGGAGAGAGGAGGAGGCGATGGACATGCGATTCGAAGCGACAGCGACGCCGGCGGGGACTCAAAGGCTTAAAGGCTTAAGGAAGACCCGAAGCGAACAACAACCTTAACGTTGGTTTGACCCAATCCTTATCCTCCGACAAATGAATTCCCCCATTTTGAAAACCTACTCCTCTGGCCAAGGCAGGAGTGCTGGCGTCTCGAATTGAGCAAGGAAACCACACTGCGGCAATGGAGATCGGGAGACGCCCACCACGCTCCGACACCGGATCGCCGGCTGTCCACATTCCGAACGGAGGACGGACTCCTGCTCGCCGGCTGACCGTCTGACCGACCGTCGCCTCCCATAACTCGAGGCAGTTGACCTGGCCCCGACCTCTGGGGCCGGGCGCCGGGGGCGAAGGAGCGCAGGATCTCAGGAAGATGATTAATGGCCGAGGAAAGCCAAAATATCCGCTACTCATTTATTACGCCCCGCCGAGGGGCCGCCGAGGGTGCGTTCGTGGATCACGTGTGTCTCTTCGATCTCTGTTGCTGTTGTTCGGCGCTCCTTCTGTTGCCAATCACGCGTGGGCCCCGTCTGCGACGGACGACCGCCCACTCTTCCGTCTGTCTGTCAGGGCCACCGCCTCCCGCCGCCAGGAGGTCACGCCAAGTGACCGCAGCCAGACGCCTGCTTACTCGGCCCGCTGAAGGCAATCCCGAAATGACGACATCGCAACCGGGTCCGCGTGACGAAGGGCGAGGAGGAGCGGAGGCGTTCGACCGCGATAATCGTCCGTCGGACTCCGCGGCCGAGGGTCCGCAACTGGCGGCTATAAACAAAGATTTTGAGGTGCGCGGCAACCCGTGGGGCAGCCGGAACCGCGGGGAGGGGTCGAGAGGACTCGCGGACCTCGGCCGCAACGTGGGCGCTCCACAGGGACGGGGGACGAGGGGATGGGCGGAATGGACGAGTGGAGAATTGGGAGAATAATTGGGAATCCAGAGGTGGCAAAAAGTTAAAGAAAATAATCGCAACAACAACAGTGCTAAACAGGAGTGAGACTGAGAGAGAGGTGGTGAGAGTTGAGCTCGAGAGCGAGAGGGAGGGAGAGCGAGGTGCTGACAATGGCCCCAACAACAACAACCGACTGCGAATCCAACCTACAAATGGACAACAATCGATGGGCAACAACAATAACAACGACGTACACGAGAGCGAAGAGAGGTTGGAAACAACAACAACAGCAACAACAGCAACGGGAACAATAGAAAGTGGAACAACAACAACAGCGACAATAATAAAAACAATAGGGCATGCGACTTGATTTACAACTCGAGCCTCGAACGACTCCCGACTTTCGAGCAGCGACCGAGGGCTGACACCTCGGCTGGCCTCGTCCATCTCGCTCTCTCCGTCGCCCTCTTCGGCCGCCACACTCGCTTCGTCCAGGTGCCCGGTACGGTGTTGTTGTTGTTGGTCTGGTTATTGTTGGTGTTGGTGTTGGTGTTGTTGTTGTTGGAGCTGTTGCGGCTGGGGTGTTCGGGAGCGTGTTCGTGTGGCTGGCTGCATTGTTCGGCGTTCATTGTTTGCCCCGGTTGTCATTCGAATCGCCAGGACCCAATTTAACAGAGTTCAACCCGTCCGTGCCGCTCCTCTCGTGCCTGCTTCCTGGCCCCTTCTGCTCGCTGTGGTTGTTGCTTCCTCGTCGCTGGCGACTGCGGTCAGTTGCTCCATTGTACGTGGCACCAACACATGCAACCTGCATGAGCTCGTGTTAGTTGCTGGTTTCTCTGCGATCTCCTCTGCCTCCCCTTCTCCCCTTCTCCTCCTTCCTCTTCTCCGCGGGCCGCCCTCTTCCTTGTTGTCGTCTTCAGTCGTTGCGCCTGCTCTTATTGTTGCAGTTGTTGTCATTGCTGAGAGCCGGTAATTTTTGGTGCAAATGTCATTCGCTGTGTTTGAAGGCCTGTGTGGAATTTGCATTTCTTTGTCATTTGCTGCGCACGGGGTGGAGTCCTTTGTATCGCGCCTCTCGCTCGCCCCGCCTCGTCCTCCCAATCTGTCCATCTCATTCTGGGAGCGCGTCCCTTGGCCTCCCTGCGTTTCGCTCGCTGTCTCCCTCTGTTTCCATTAGTCTAGCAGGTTAGTGGAACACGACAGTCGCAGTCGGAGTCGCATTTGGGTCTCGCTGACTTTGTTTGTTTTTGTTTTAGTTTTGGTTTTGGTTTTTGTTATTGTGTTTGTTTTTGTTGTTCGCTCTTTAATTTGTCCTTTTGTTGTTGTCATGTGCCGCCACACACAGGCCGGCGGTTGTTGGTGTTGGGAATCGCTGGATTGCTGATTTTTTCAATTTATCTCTCACTCGCAGTTGTCGTTGTCGCGCGTTGTAACGGTAGTGGTGGATGCATGTGGGTCACGTGCTCGGGTCACCTTTGCACCGTTATTGGAACGGAACTCGGCTGCCGCGTCCTGCTTAATGTTTTATGGACGGGGCATTGAATGGAGCCGACCTCCTGGTGTCCGACCTCGTTCGACACCGGGCGCCTCCTGCCCCCTTCTCTCGCTCCCTCTCTTCGCGAAGTTTGATGTTGGCTTTGAAAATCATCGCAAGAAGCCGCGCTAACAACGGCCAGAGCTGTAGGAACAGGGACAATGGAGGATTCGGTGAAACCTTCTGCGAAGGGCCGCAGTCGCGACGAGCTCGGGCGCGACTTCAAACCTCATCTGAGGTCTCCGTTGATCCGCCGAGTCGTCGGCCGTCGTCACCTGCCGCACCTGGCCACGGTTCCGGAGGACGGGGGCGGGAGACGCGATGGATGGGAGGGACGTGAGCGAGCGCGGAGCACGTCGGGACTCGCCGAGCCAAGATTTGCCACGTCGGCAACGCGTTGGCAGCGTTGGCGGGAGGGAGGCTGGGCTGGGAGGGCGACCTGAGGACCTCGGGTCGCTTGGGTTGAACATGGCCATAACAAACCCCCGGCTCCCCAAATGAGGTCCTCCACGCCCTGCTGGCGCATCAAAATTATGAATGCGCATTTTTACGATCGGCGGCGGTGGCGGACGGGGGCGCGACGCAGTGCGAAACCCGCTGAATTTTTCATTAGCGAACGTCTGAGGACAGCAACAGCAACAGCAACAACGATCACAACAACAAGAAACACCAACAGCGCGTCGGGACGTAAACATAAATCGCTGTGTCGCTTTCACGTCGCTCGGCAACGGAGGCGGTGGCGGCGCCCAGTCCTTCCGTCCCCGTCCTGCGGAACCCCTTCTGCGCCTCTCCGCCCGGCCCACCGACTCCCTCCCCTCTCCAGCCACTCGTCAGCCGCTCCCTTTTTATTGCAATTAATCTTGCGCTTTCGCCGCACGCTTCGAATTCCAATCCATTTGGGAGCCATTCGAGTCGAGGCCTGGCCGACGAGTGCGCCAGGACCCGGGCCCGGTCCAGGCCTCCTCCAACCGCTCCACTCTTCAAATATTTACAACTTGCTGAAGCCCTCGCCCGAGGTGCCCGGACTTTCGTCACTCGTCCAAGACATCTCTCTGTCGGTCGGCTCCCCCACCTCCGTCTGCGGCGACCCCTCCGCCGGTGCTGGTGAAGATGGAGCCGTCGTGGAAGACGGTGAGAGGGTTGACACAATTCTCGCTCGACTTTCATGCGGCGTTTTATGGCCGCCGAAAGAGCGACACGAGTGGTCCTGGTAATCAAAGGACGAGTTCCAGGCGTGTGGGGGGAGGGGAGGGAGTGATGCGCATTTCTGCCCTGCTCCAATTGCCAACTGCACCGTCAGAGAATCACAATGGCAGGCCGTCCACGCGATCCGTCAATAGCACCGGGCTTCACACTACGAGCCGCGCTGGTTTGTGTGTGTGTGTGTGTGTGTGGGGTCTGTATGGTGGGGATTACATAAAGCTGGCCATGGCATTAATCATAATTAGCATGCAGCATTCGCAGGGCACTAGTTTTATATCGCTCCAGGACCGGCAGCACTGGGCACGGGGCAGCGGGACGGTTCCGATGCTCGAGTCGATGACGTAATTTATTTTAATCACGAAAAGCCCGGTTCGGGACGAAGGGTCGATGCCGTGACGAATGGCGGCGCAACCGGAGTCGCGAACGGTTGCCAACCAGAGAAGTTTATTTATCTGCATCCCAGCTGCAGCTGCAATTGCGATCCATTATCGCCCCAGCCCCGCTCCATCCACATCCGCATCCGCCGGTGGGCTGACGTGCCAATCAGCGGTTCGGTGCCCGCCCTTCGCCCTCCTGCCTCCTCCATCTCAGTCTCTTGCCATCTCCGTCACTTGCGCTCTCATTTCCATTTCGGCTTCGATTCCTATTTGGCTTTCGATGTCCTGGTCGTGGTTGCCGTGTTCCGATTCCTGTCCTCATTATCAATTTACTGTCAACTTGTTGGCGACCTTCGTGCCGTCGAAGCCCCGCGGTCGAAAGTGGCCGCGGTTCACCGCGTCACCTAATGGCGGGCGATCAGGTGCCGCCCGTGCCCTGCTGGCTCTCGCCTTAGCGTCCCTCCCACTGCTCGTGGGCAGCTCCGCAACAACTAAATGCAAGATTTGAGACTCCCGCCACCTCGATGGCGTCCTCCTGTCAATTAAATGCTCCGCTCGTCCTCGCCCCGTCCTCGCCCGGCGGCGGCGACACACGACGACTTTTGATTTCCAGCTGTCGTGCCCTCCCGCGCCGCATGCCCGAGACAGGACTCCGGACTTGCTGCGACCTGTCAACGTCCCGTCCCGACTCAATCTGTCTGCTCGAACAAGGAGCGCCGAAGAAACGGAGCCGCCCGACAGCGGAGCGAGGCACGCCGAGAAGGGGCCCGATCGGGCGGCGAGGAGGCAGTGGACCGGATGTGGATCCAGTGGCTCCGTGAACCTGTCGCCGGCGAGTCAACGACCGCTGAGCGAGGGACAGACGGCCGGAGCGAAGCGAGACGAGATGGGCCGAGACGGGGCTTCGAGCTGCAGTGGGCCCGCCTGGCCCGGATCTGACAGGACGGGCCCGGATCGCTGCACGCGTCGCTCGTCGTGATGCATGTGCACTGATTACTGCTGTTGTAGTCGCCCACAGCCGAGCGTTGAACCCGTGCCGCCGGCCCATCTGCATGGGGCCGATTGGCTCGGACCTCCGCCTCGGCCCGCCTATGATGCGCCGGCCAAACGAGTCGCCGCAGGGCATTCGGGGCACCGGGAGGACGGACGAGCGCTTCGAGATCCTAAATCACAAAATCAGTGCCCGCGCTCCCCTCGCCCGCGGAGCCGCAGCGACATTTTTGCATGAGTGCGCGGTGATGAATCGGCGGCAGGATTTATGGCGCTGGTTTGGCGCAAAGTCGCGGAAGGTCGCTGCGGAGTCCTTCAAACCGCCGATTAACGAGCGATCGCTGATGCGCCGATGTCGATGGCGAAGTGTGCCAAAAATGCAGCGCATCCTTCGACCGGGTTTTGCCTCTTTGCGCCCTCCGCATTAAGTCGAGCGCTCCGCGGTTGCTGCTGCCGATATCCTTGGGCTCCGGCACAAGTGCAGCGTCACCGCTGTGTTTATTTCCCCGAGTGACCTTGCGAAAAGCTTGTGTTTTATTCGCGCACTCCATTGTTCCAAAGCACAAGCACGGGCTTCGGCTCCCCTCCTGCTGGTCGCATTTGCATAAAGAACCTGGTTTTTCTCGCTCGCTTTGCCCCGTCCCCACCTTTTCGCCCGCGGAGGTCGCCGCGCTAGCAGGCCCTGGAATTTAGGGGCCGATTGGCGGCTCCCGACGGCTGAAAACTTCAGAGGATGTTGGGACTTTTCACAGGACTTTCGGATAACTGGAAAAGTTTCTACTCTTGATTTCGTCCGCGAAATTATTGGGATTCACTCGGCCGGGCAAAGACGAGGAAGTCTGAAAGACCCTGGCGAATGGGCCGGGCTTCGAAGGCGTGGGAACTCGATTCAACGGCCTCGTTGTGGACACTCGCTCGCGGCTCCTGCGGCCACCCACAGACTCCTTTGGCGGTCCTTCTTCGACCTCCCGCCTCCCAATGCCTTGATTTATCTGCGTCACCGAGAAGGAGCGACCAGGCAGGGGCAACTGCTAAGAACCCCAATGGAGACGTTGAATGAAATGTCAAATGTACCCCGCCAACAACAACAACCACCTCAACACACCGCCAACAAGAACCGCAACAACAACGGGGAGACCAGCGCTAAAACAAATGCTAATTCAAGATAATGCATAACTTTGATGTACCCGGATTCGCCTCCGCTGTCAGATATCGACAATATATGGCCCAGGACGTCTTCCCGCTGCCGCAGAGCCTCCGCAACTGTTGTAGTTGTTCTCAGTAGTTGTTGTTGCTGTTTTTGTTCTAATGCCATGCTTTATCGCTTTATTTCGTTGCCTTTTGAGGGGCCCTCGATGACGTCTTTTTTTACGCTGTTCCGTGCCCGAAGCCGGTTGCTCCGTGCCTGCCCCCAGACACCCCCTGAGGCCCCTCCTGGGCTCCTAGATTGCTCTGCTCCGCCTCGTCCGTAGCCTCTCCGTCCACTGGGCCGAAATACTCGAAATATTTGGAAACCTTCTTCGGCCGTCGAGCCCGGGTGGACATTTATTAAAGTCACCGGCAGCGAAGCGTGTTCGAGCGCCGGCCGTGGGTGAAGGGGCGTGGCAGGGGTAGGGCAGGGGAGGCTGGTTGGGTGCTCCGCAGGTCCTCGGAGCCGACTCCGGTGTCGATTGATGTCAATGGCAATTTTTGCTCTTGCCCGCGCTTTGCTTCGGCCCGATTTCCTCGGTCGCGCCACCCGGCGTCCATATGTTTCTCAGTCCGTCCGTCCGTCCGTCCTCCGTCTGTCCGTGAATCCGTCTGGCAGGCCCAGTGCCGGCGAGTGTGTGTGTGTGTGTTCGGTTTAACCGCGTCTGTGCTATCGAGATGTGTTGTTATTTCCATTGGATTCGAAAGTTCGCCGAATTCTCCGTTTGTCTTGCGTCGCGCGGGCCGACGAGGACGACGACGACGACGACGAGGCAGGGCGAGGGGAGGGCCTGGTGCGGGGGCTGCGGGGGGACCACAAATATTTATGCATGACCGCATTTGTGTGACATGAAATAAATCACATTTGTCGTTGTAGTCCTGCGCCGTCCGTCCGTCCGTCCGTCCGTCTGTCCGTCTGTCCGCCGTCTGTGTGTGGCTGTGTGGGTCTTTGCATGGTCGTTCCCGTGCTGCTGTGGGTGTGTGTGTGTTGGTGCAGTGATATGAATTGAGTTGAGGAATTATTAGAAAAATTAGTTTATGGCTTTCTTTATTAAAATGATAAGCAAATTTCCTGTCGATGTGTGTTGGGTCGCCGACTCCTTCTTCTTCATCTTCTCTTCGTCTTCTTCCCACTACACCCCCTCCTTCTATCGAGACTGTGTGCGTGCTTGTGTGTGTGTGGGCAGAGGACTCCAGGCGTAACAAATGACATATTTTTAAGGCTGCGCACTCGCTCATTTGAACTCGAAATTAATCACATTGACGGCCGAGACGACCGGCCGACGACCACCCCGCCCCACTTATCGGAACAGCCATTTATCTCGCATGGCTCGACTCGTCCCCTCCCTCCGCGTCCGCGGCTTCGCGCCCAGTTGGAGTCGCTGGCGCTTCCTCCCTGCCTCCCTCTCCCTCGGTACTGTCTTTGTGTCCTTGGGACAGCAGCTCGCCTACAGCGGAAGGCGTGCAAGTGGCGGCAGCACCCGGGGCCAGGTGGCAGCGCCAACGCTGGGCGCCGCAGTGAACGGGTGACTTCCTTGTGGATCGGCCTTTGCTGGCGCCTGAACTCGAATGCAGTTGGGGAGAATCCGGAGCTCGAGCTTGTCGTATGAGATGAATTTCGAAGGTCCTCGGCTCCGTGTGGCCTCCGAGAGCGCCCTGAAACGAAAGCCCGCTTCGGCCACGGGTCCCGCTCTCACGGTCACCTGGCGCGCCCTCTCCAGGAGCTCCCGGCACCCACGTCGCAGCCGCCCGCACTCCTTCGTGACGCTGAAGCGCCCACGAGCCGGCGTCTTCGCTTTCGTCCTCACCCGGCGTGGGCGGCCATGCGGCGTGACATTGTGCGCGCCATGGCGTGGCTCGGCCCGCCGGCGAGGACGGAAGCAAATGCCTAATGGCCGCGGAGTCGCCCTCGTCGGCTGCGGTCGGCCCGAGCATGCAACGATCCGTCCGCCAGCCAGAGGGCCAGAGCCGAGAGCAGACCAGAGCAGAGCCAGAAGAGCTGAGGGAGTCGTCGCTGTTCAGCCCGCAGAAGGCGACAGTGGCTGCTGCGGGGCTCGCCACGCCAACCGAAGTCGAAGAGAATCCTACAGAGGGACTACAGAGCCACAGACGTGCAGAGGCAGGGCTCACAGTCCTCGGCGCTGTTGCGTGTGCGGCCGCCGGTGACAGGCGGCGCTCTGTACCGGCGCTGGAACTCAACAGCCGCGAGCGACGGGAATTAACAGTCTCTGCTTGCAGTTGTTGCTCTCTCCCTGCTCCGTGCAGTGGAGTCGACCGAACAGCGATGGACGACTACAGGGGCCGTTAACCAAGGCGAGTAAGAGAACGCAACAGAGCCGAGGAGTAACAGTAACAGTAAACGTCGCTGCAGCTGCCGCTAACAGTGCGGCGAATTCGCCTGCTAACTGCGGAAGAGTCTGGTTATAACATGGCTGTGACTGGGCGCCGGAGCGAGCGACGCAACATGGCAGCAACATGGAGAGCACAAGAGCCCGCTCCGTGCCTGAGACAGGGCGCTGCAGAGTTGCAGAGAGGGTGCAGAGAGCGCGAGGAGGCCTGGAAGGCGGCGCGAGCAGGAGAGGTCTGTAATGGGCAGCCGCTGTTGCTCTCTCCCGTTGCAGGCCGCGAGGACTTCCGGTTCTGCACGAGTCCCGCTGCATGGCCTACAAAACTGGAAACTTTTCGCATCCCGGAAATTACGTAAGCAAAAGAACTGCAATATTTTGCTGCATGCCACGGACCGAAATCAAAACAAAACAAAACAAAACGAGCAGAAGTCGTGCAGGCGAGGGCGGAAGTGGCGGGACCGAGAGGCGTTAGAGAGAGAGACCGGGAGGGGGACGAAGTGCGATGCAACGACGAAAGTTTATTGCCAACGCAATAGAAAGTTTGTGGCCAACGCCGTCGGCTCGGCTCGGGTCGGGTCGCATGCGTCTGCACATCGGGGCGGCCGCAGCGGTCCACGCGTTTGGCAATAAATGCGGCAGCGGCCCTGCAACGACCTTTCGACGCGTCCGCTGGAAGGCCAAAGCGGAAGAGACAGAGGTGGAAGGGGAGGGGGAGGGAGAGGGAGAGCTAGCGGCAGCAGCCCAGCGCCGGCTGCAGTGGCGCGAAGGCAACAAAAACACGTGTGCGAATGCCCGAAAGAACCGCCGATGCAGCTGCGAAAGCACTCCGCACGAGGAAGGGGGAAGGCGGCGGTGGCGGAGATCGTTGAACCGGTCGGCTGTGGCCAGGTGGCCAGGTGGCCGGTGGTCAGGCGTTCATTCGTTCCCACCGTTCCAGTCGCCACCCGTCGCTCGCTTTCCAGATCACGACTCGGACGATCCGCTCGTTCCTCGACGAGCTCCCGCGTCCACTCCTGCCCATCCCCTCCAGCCGCGCCGCTTCCAGTGCGATCCCGTGCGCTCCCAGGCCTGGGGCCCCGTGACCCAATTCGGACGCGTCCCGGCCGCTCTCAATCGATCGGGTCCTCGCTTCGACACTCGGGTTTAATTATTTGAAATCCGATGCCGGAATCTCTCGCTCGCCCGCTCTCTTTCTCTTTCGCTCTCGCGGCCACGGGCTGGCAATTTATTGTGGAATTCCTGCATTTATTTGCATTGGCGCAATATAAGAGCAATTAATGCGCCACACCAGAACCCACACACACACACACCCTCTGCTCGCTCGCGCTCTCGCACACATGCACGCGGCAGGCCGAGTCCGGCCGAAGTGGTTGAGCGGTTGAGCGAGTGGAGTTGTTGTTGTTGCTATCGGTGCATTTGTTGCTCTGCAAATTGAATAATGTGCTCAACGTCATCGGGATTAATGGCAATTTCAAATATTTGCCCAACACACACACTCACAGGCACTCACACAGCCGGAGTGCAGACGGGAGCCCGACATCTGCGAGCGCTGCAGATAAACAGCAGGTTGTCGCCCGGCCCGCGCTGCACGGCACTCGCGCCTGTCCTTCGGCCGGGACTTCTTCGTCCTCGTCCTCGTCCTTCGTGCTCGCCCTGCGCCTTCCCGTCGCCGGTTGTTTGGTCCCCGTTTCGCAGGCCCTCGACGGCCCGGTGTCGCAGCGATTAAGCGCGCCGGGCTGCACGGCCTCTGCACCGGCGTCTGCAGCGCGCGCTGCACCGGCCCTGCTGCGAGCTCCCCGCGCACCGCCCCCGCCTGCCTGGGTCGGCTCCTGCCGACTCGTGGCGCTGGAGTCGGCGGCACGACGCCGCAGATAAACAAATACGTTATTTATTGAATTGATTTATTCATTAGTAATTGCTGTGGGAATCATCCTAATGGATTTAGCCGAGGATGCAGATAGCCGAGTTGGACGTCCGGCTCCGCTCCTGCTGCTGCTGCTGCTGCAGCGCCTGCCGCCCTCACCCAGGTGGCGGGCGGAGCCAAGGAGCAGCGCTGGCGTCGGGCCGATGCTGCTCGCAAGTGGCACCGGTGGAACAACAACTATCTGGAGCTATTGGTGGTGGGTGGTGCTGGTGGACCCGACCCGGCCAGGAGTCGTTGCGCGCATTGTGAATGACTGAGTGGCCCGTGGCTTTACCGAGAGCCCTCGCCGTACTGTGTGGGCTGGCGTCGATCTGACAAGGCGGAACAGGTTATTCTGACTCAATAAACTCCTTGGAGAAGGGCTCGAAGGGCGATGGCGCCTGCCATGGGGTCCGGATCTGCATCCGCCGCAGGTCGTGGCTCGATTCGGTTCGACTCGACTCGCCCACGGGGTTCTGCCCAGCGAAGTTGACGAATGGATGCCCGCGGGTGGAGGCACCGGTGGCCGGGATTGAGGACAGACGGAGCCGGCGAGTGCGGCGAACCGCGCGACTGAATGGGATCCGCGGCGGGGTCTCGGCAGCAGCTCCGAAGTAATCAAAAGGTTGCCTCCGAACGCGCTCCGCCGTGGTGCGAACTTCGCGACTAATGGCGGCGATGGCGCAAAGTTGCTAATTTGTTGATGCCGCAGCGTCGGCGACGGAGGGAGACGACGCCGGGCCCGGAGCACCTGCGACACGGGCGTGGGCGCGGGCGTTGGACGCGCGATGTGGGGTCGGGGACGCCGAAACCCGTTTCGATGCGCCGCGGCGAACAAACTTCGGCTTCACGTCACCCCGAACCCCTCGCCAGCGCCGGCAGCCACTCACAACGACTCGGGGCGGGGCAACAACAACCAAATCAATTGCTTTCAATGCGAAGTGCAATCAATATTTGAGAAGTGTTGCCATTGGAAAACGTTGGCAACGACAACGGCCACGACCACGACGACGACGACGACGACGACGACGAACAGGACGACAACAACAGCGACTGCAGCACTCGCGCAAACACGTTTTTAATTAGCCGCCAACACGTTCAACTTTCATAACCAATAAACTTCAATTGGCCGTGAGGAAATCGCTGCAACAGAACGGCGGCAACCCGCCCCCGTCCGCCTTGTCGTCCTCCCCCGGCCTCGTCAGCGCAGCCAACACGATGGCAACAAAGCAGCCACTGCAACAAACCGCAACAAATGCAATTAACGAAGTTTAGCGCCCTCGGTGCTGGCGCAAAAAGTCGCGCGTTTCCGGATCCGGCGCGGAGCCGTCGCTGCAACTCCGGCCATTAAACGGCGGCCGCAGTTAATCCGCTGTTTCGGGAGGGCGTGGCGAGTGGGTGGGCGTGGCTGGGCGTGTGCGCGCGCTAAATCGCGGCATCACGCGGTGGGTGGCGAGGCGCGGTCGCTACATCTCACTTGCCGGGACCGCTGAAACCCCGTCGTTTCCGAGGCAAGCGGCTCAATCGTTCCCTGAGGACCCTCAGGGACTCAGCCGTGTGAATTCGGTCTGCCTGCAAGCCGACCAGGGCAGCCGCGGGGCTGGCGTCGCCCTCCCCAGCCCTGACCCTGGCTGGCCGGGCTTCCGCCGGCCCCAAAGGAGAAAACCTTACGCGTAAGGCTCTGTGCACGATGTTTCGGGGATGGGGAAACCCAGCGGGAGAATTTTTCAATTGCATCTGCTGCGGCGGTGGCTATAGTTTTTCCTGTTGGTGTGGCAGCCGTAGTTATCGCCGCCTTTGTCTTTGCGCTCGTCCTGGCGCAAGTGCATCGTGGTCCGTCCGCCTGCGTCCCGGCGATTCTTCGGCCTGTCTCTGCGTCCGCATGTCTGCGGGCTGAGTGCCTAAACGGCCGTCTGCAGATGTGTGCTGTGTCTGACCCGTGTCCGTCTCTCCGTCCGTCGCCCACTCCCGGCCCACTCTGCATCTATGTCGGCGCTTGTCAGCCGATTTTCCGGCTGTCTCGGCGTCCGTGTGAGTGTGTCTGGAGTCGCCCTGTCTGCGTGGGCGTCGGCCCCGTCCACCCGACGTCCCCGCCCCTTCGCCGTCGGCGAAAACTTTCCAATTTACGCGATTTTTCACTCCGGCCGGGGGCGCCGGGAGCCCTCGAATGCCTTCGACAGCACTCGGCGGCGGCACTTGCGATCATCATTAGCCGCTTCGAGGGCTTTTCCATTTGCCGCGATTCGCCAACGCTCCGCGAAGACTCCAATCACCACCGGGGCGGCGCTTATCAATTATCATCGAGCATTTCAATTGCACGAGGAGTTTCCCGATTTCGAGCCGAGTCTCCGTCCCCGTTCCCTCCTCTATCCTCCTTCTCCAATCTCTGCTTGTGCTTTTGCTTGTGTTCGAGCTCCTTCCGAGCTCCTTTGTTTCCCGGCCTCCCCTTTCTCATTCGCCCGTCGCCTCGCCGTCCGCCCAGCGCCCAGGGAGCCCAGCTGTGCACGTGAGTGTGAGTCTGTGCATGGGTGTGTGTGTGACTCGGTCGTGTCTTGTCGCGCTTAAGTGGTTCAGACCTCGGCCTTAGGGGTGTGCGCCAGTCCACGTGTGCGCTTGTGTTGCGAGCAGTGTCTGCAGTCCACGTCCTTGTCGTCCTTGTCGTCGTCGTCGTCGTCTCGTGACTTCCACGTCCCGCTTCCCAACGACTCGGGGATTTCGCCTCCCTCCTTCGGGATCCCGTTTGCGATTGCCTTTAGTCGATGGGATTTCGCTTCTTTCTTCCCTCGTCGTTCCCCGTCTGTTGTTTTCGTCCGCCTGCTGCCGACATCGACTCCGGACCTCAAGCCCTGCGATGGCCGCGCGAGCCTCCGAATCGCTGCCCGCGACTACCGAGGCCCGGGAAGCCCCACGACACAGCCTCGGACTTCTGGCCCGGAGTTGTGATGTGGACGACCGAGATCCGTCGGCGTAAGCGGGAGTAATTAAGCCCCAATTAGGGACCTGGCTTCCCGCTAGATTCTCCTCCCGCAAGGCCGGCGAACGCGTTCCTCGTTGGCGGAGCCCGCTTCCACCGATCAGTCCCTTCCCGCGGGCTCTCTCTCACTCTCTCTCTCGGGAACGGCCAATTGATTGCAATTTGCGGCGATTCCTGAACACGGCTGACCTCGATACTCGACCGGCGACGAGCGCTCCGTAACTTTTGATTAAATTTGTCAATTTGTTGCATCACAATTGGCCGGACTCGGCATGCATTACTGGCAACGTTTCGGCAGCTCTCCTGCTCTCTCTCCTCCCTTTCTCTCTCTCTATCCTCCATAAACACGCACATACACACACACACACACACACGTGCCCTTCCGGCCTGCCCCACGTGAACCTGTTCCGATTGTCGCTCTCGGCCTATCGACGAATTCCCTCCGTCTCCGCCTTCCGTCTTTAGGTATATTTTGCCAATCACATTGCTGTTGTGTGTGGCTGTTGTTGTTATCGGCATGCCATTGTTAGCAACAGGGTCGGTCGCCCCGGGCTGCACCGCCCGGAAGGGAGCCGATTTGCCAAGTATTTACGGGGTTATTTTTAGCCGGGATTCCTGATGCAATTCCTGCCCATCTCGGCCGTGCCACCGGCTTCCGATCATAACCTCCACCGACCGTGGGTAGCGGGCGCAGAGAGAGTAAGGCGCATCTCTGTGCACCCGATTGGGATCTGCTGCCCCTCCCCTTTCCTCCTCAAGGAGCACAAGCGATTCCAGTCGCCTTCGCCTTCCCCATCCTCCGACCGACCGCCGAGATTCCTCCATTGCATCGTGGCCATTGTCGGATTGTCGGAATGGCCTTAAAAAAGCAATCTGCTCCTTCGTCCATCTCGCCCCGGCCGGGGTCCGCTCGGACAAAAAATCTCATTCGTGTCCAGAGTCAATCAGAGTCAATAAGCAGAAATTTGTGGGTCACTGAGACCTGCAACAGAAGCGAAGCGAGGCGGAGGGTGGCGGTCGGCGGTCGGAGGGGCAGGCCGGGAGCACAACGCAGACAATCGTCAGAGGTAGCCGTAGCAACAACCATCGTACAACTGAGGAGTGGCGTCCGAAAGAAAGGAACAAAACAAGAATGAAAGAAGAGCAATAATAGGATAATTCGTTAACTCCGACCGGGATCGAGTTGTTGCGACGGCGATTGCGATACAGCGAAGTGACGGACGGACGGACGGACGGGCGGACGGGCGATGGGACAGCGAGACCAGAGGATAGAGCGACGATAGACCAGCAGTTAGACAGACGGAGAGACAGACAGAGCGACGAACGGACGGGCCGAGGGACAGACGACGGAGGAGCACGAGGAGGTTTTGCAGCTGTCTGACAGCAGTTCAGATAGATGGTTGCGGAGATGACAGATGTGATTTCGCTGTCCCTGGCCCCTCCCCCCGCTGCGCTCCGTCCTCGTTCCACCTCTTTGTTTTTGCCGCCCCTAAGTTGCTGTTGCTGTTGCTGTTGCCGCTGTCGCTGCTGCTGCAACGGCGATATGCCTTCCATATCCGGCCAAAGGAAATTGAAAACTTTCTCTGTCCCTCTACCTCTTCCTTGCATGCCTCCCGATCGTTGCCGTCACTCGCCCCCTCCCTCCCTGTCCCGCTCTTTCTCCCTCGTCCTAGTTCGGCTTCTCTGGAATGGAATAATGACGAAATCTGGTAGCATTCATTTGGGGTCGTCGTTGTTGGCGTTGTGGTTGTTGTTATTGTTGTCGTCGACTCGACGCGGCGATGAAAGGAAAATTTGACCAACATCGAGCAGCCGAGCAGAGCGGGAGCGGGAGCGGGAGGTAAGAAGATAGACGAGCGAGATGCACCGATAAGGAGCGATGATGGAGGAGAGCGGCACGAGGCGATGGACACCGAGTGCGAGGAGGCGGCGACAGGGCCGGGGCGGGCCGGACCGGAACCGGTCCCAGGAGACGGATCCGACCGATTGAGGGAGCGAGACGGCGAGAGTCACCGGGGCACCGGGACGTCGGAACACAATGCGAGCGATTCCCTGAGCTCCCTCCTGTTTCATTAGATTCGCATTACCTGCGACATCCGGAGACGTTGGCAACGCTGCGTCAAAGCGTCCTCTCATTTCGCCCGTGTCTTACTTGTCCCTCCCATCCTCGTCCTCGTCCTTGTCGTTGTCGTCCTTCGTTCGAAGCGTTCGATTCTGCGTCTGGCTCGAGGTCCGTGAAGCGAACACTCGGTTGCTGTCGCCGTGATCTCGGCCCATCATTGTGTTGCGAGAGCGCCCACGTCCTGCCGCGCGGTTCGAGCGCATGCCAGAGCAGGGCCCGAGTCGTTCGTTGACCCAGCCGGCAGGCCATTAGTGGGTCACGTGGTCCTGCGGAGAGGACGTGCGCGAGGGGAGATCTAGAGAGGCAGGTCATGGGCTCGAACCGCCTGGAGAACGCAGACGAGGACCTGCGCATATGTGGGGGCATCGTCACAGAGTCTTCCAGTTCTGATCCCGTGGAGCGATTCCCGCCGCATGTCGATTCCATCACCGGGATGACGGCGAGATTCCGGCCGTCGCTCGGCCCAAACAGGAGGCCACTGAAACCGGCAGGGTCCAGAGTCCAGAGGCCCGGAAGAGCCTCTCGTCGCCGAGCGGAATCGCGAAAATTTGCGGAACATTCGCTCGAATAATTCGGGCTTCCAGAGGACCTGGGTCCGTCTGCCGACACCCTCGCAGTCCTTCGTGCCCGTGTTGACCACGACTGCTGCGGAGACAGAGAGGTTGGGAGCAGAGAACAGAGAGAGGGAGAGGGAGAGAGCCAGAGGCACATACATTTAATATTTCCGAACACGTAGAGCAACGCACACTTTACGTTCGTCCTGGGGTCGCTCCTGGGGACGCGCGCGAGGGGCGGCTCGGGGCGCGGTCGGGAAAGGCGTGCGGCTGATGTTGCTGCTGCAGCACTTTCTAATGGACCGCAGCAACGACCGACCACGGCAAGAACGGCATGGACAACAACGAACGACAAACACACCGAAAGGACACCAACAGCAACCAGGACGACGGCAAGAAAACATGACAAGTAAGCAATTCATCGAAGCGAGGCGAACGAGGGGCGAGAGGACGAGCGAACGAGGGGACGAAACGGAAGCGCATTGCAATATGGCGCTCGGCCTCTGAATCTGTCTGTCGGCCCGTCTGTGCGTCTGGGTCTGGGTCTGTCCGTAGACCCGGCTGCGAGTGAGAGGTGAGTCGTGTGGGTCCCTGCTTGTGGGCCCGTGTGGGTGCCTGCTGGATAAACAAGGGCTCATTATGCGTCCGCACGCACAACGAGTGGCGGCCGGGACCGCCAGCTCTCACCGACCGGCCCGGGTCGCGTCCTACTCCACACCTCTGAGGGAGCGACTTCGAATGGACTTGACCTCGCTCTGCTGCCGACTCGTGGGCACGATTTATAGCCTGGCTCAGCCGCCCCGTTGAACTCGGTGCCAATAAGCACGAAACCGCCTCCTTCCGGGCTCCAAGAGCGATTCAAGCGATTTAACCGTCCCGTCCTCCCACTGCTTAGGAGAAAGCAGGCGATCAAGTGGAGCCCAGGAGCAGCGCATTTTCTTTCAATTATTTCCCCATTCACGTCCACTCGTCCACTCCACCCTCGACTCAGCTCCATAAAGCGCGCCTTCCGCCGCGACTTCGGCGCGGCACGTTTTCACTCCTCACTCCCTTCACTCCTCAACCTCAACCGAAGAGTCTTCGGCAGGAAGTTTCCACCGGCGAGTCTATTTTTACTTTTAATAAAAATCTCGTCGAATCGATATGTAGCAGCTGCTGCGGCTCCAACAACACCAGCGACGCGCCCGACCACTGTTCAATATTCAAAACGTCGCGTCCTGGCGGGAGCCCCGCCGGATCCGCAAATCCGCGGATCCTGCCGAGCCCTTCCCAATTAGGCGAGGCCGTGATGCAGCACGCGCTCCTTCGACCTCCCCCTGGACAGGCGCCACGCCTCCGCCCCGGCCAGTCCGCTCTCAAGTGGTCCCCAGCCAGGCACCGTGGGCCGGACCTTCCAGCTTCATTTCCACTTGGCTGGTGTGAGCGCTGGCTAATTGCCTTGCGTGATTCATCGTCCCCGAAAGGCTGGCCCCATTTCCGCAGAACAAAGCTCGGGACCGGGTCACCGGTCACCACGCGGCACCTGTGGAGGCGGCCCGATCTCGTTGGGCCGCCTCCGACTGCACGATCCCCACTGACTGCCGACCGCCGTCTTCCAGGTCGGCCCACTGTGCGGGCCACTGGGACTTTCGCTAGCCCCGTGTGGCTCGGGAGCCCAGCGGCGGCCGGACCCATTGCCCGTGCCTGGGG
The DNA here is from genome assembly GCA_947389925.1 of Coelopa pilipes. Taxonomy (NCBI): domain Eukaryota; kingdom Metazoa; phylum Arthropoda; class Insecta; order Diptera; family Coelopidae; genus Coelopa; species Coelopa pilipes. The sequence continues at coordinate 18,896,415 of OX376700.1, forward strand.
CTCGCCCTCGCATGTCCGCCGCATGTGCCAAGTGGAAAATCATGAAACTGCTCTGGGCACAGGTGCGCGCCGAGTGGGGGCGCCGGCGCCGGTCGGAGCACCATCAATCATCTTTACGGCGGGCGCTACGCAGCTTTCTATGGGCGCGTTTTTGCCCGGTCCCCGGGACTGCGTCCCGCGCGGGGCGGCCTCAGCCTCGGTCTCGGCCGCATCCGGGTCCAGGTCCAGGCGCTGGTGGTGGCAACGGCGTCGGCGTCGGCGTCGGTGTCGCGTCCGTGTCCGTGTTGGTGCCGGGCTCCAGTTGTGTAACAGTTGTAAATGATTACGCGAGTTCCTCAAAGTGGATTCCGCGGTGCTCGGCACGCACACAGCCACGCTACACACACACACACCTGCGCGTCCTCCCGACCACATGCATGGAGCGGGACCAACTGCAAAATACTGTTACTTACAGGCGGTCAGAGGGACCCAGGAGCGGACCGAGGGCCCGAGGGTGGTGCTCGGCGGTCGGACGGCAGCTAGAGGGATAGATGGCAGATTTCCTGTCATTTGCAGTCGTTAGCTCGGCGCGTCACGTGACGCCGGCCCGCCCTCGCTGGGCGTCGGGAGCGCGCCGAACGAATGCAAATGTTTGCGGGAGCGTGACGAAGGCTGCTGGGAATGCAATTGAGTGAGTGCGAGTGTGTGTGCGAGTGAGCGATGTGTGTTTATGAGAATGTTTTTCGCTTCGAAAGTGAGTCTAATTAGCAACAGTGTTTAATGAATGAGCGGGGCTGAGGGCGGGGGTGGGACAGAGAGCGAGTGGTCTGCGGATCCTGCTCTGGAGCCAACTTTCCGTTTCATTGTGGCGTTGGGTCGTCGGGGGTGCCGGCGGGGGTCCCCGATCACGGCAGCGGTCCGGGCGAACTCAGGTGGAAAATCTGGGCCGTGGCAGGGCTGCGGCGCTCGCTCGATGGACGCCGCAGCCGCAGCGGGAGTCGCCTGGATTCAAAAGGCAAATTTGTCCTCGTCCATCGGACAAATTGCACTCGGTGCCATGTGGCGGGCCCGGTCCCTGGTCGCGGTCTCGGTTCGGCTCACTCGGTTCACTCGCGAATTCCACTGATGCAAAGGTCGACTCGGGTCGGCTCGGCTCGGCTGGATTTGTTGTGTTTTGATCTGATCCGCCCCTCGCTCGGCTCCCTAATTAGTCCTTTGTGACGGGTTGCTGTCGAAACGGCTGCAGCCGCCGCTCCAGCCCACGGCACAGCTGCCACGTCCATCGCTTTGTGGAGAAGGAGTTTCGGCCGCATCGCATCGATCGGCAGCCACCGCCACCGACCCCACTCCCGCCGACTCCTCGCCTCACCCGCCTCGTTTCGCGATCTCGGGCTCGTCGACGGGCGGACTCGACGCGCTGACAGGGGCAGGGGGTCGAAGAATTGCCTCAGCGCTCGAAATTCAATAAGAACTATTTTCCACTCGCCCCGCTCCCCCTCCTCTTCCTCACCCTGGGCCGCCTCCTCGGGCGCTTCGTGTCCTCGCTTCTTGCGCGCCACCTGATCCGCCTCCGTCTCCCACGCGAACTCTCGCTCTCCATCGCCGCCGACGTCCTGCCCATCCACATGCCGCCGCTGTCCTCACCATGGCGCTGCCTGCCTCCGACACCCGCCCTCGAGGCAGGCGAGCGTTTTCTTTGCGTTGAAAATGGCGAAATTTCCTTGTCTTTGAACGCCGCCCTCGCCTCGGCTTCGCAGCTTTCCGAGTCACACTTTTCGCCGCTATCGGCATCTCTCCCTCTCCCTTCCTCGCGTTTCGCTCTTCCTCCCACGCCTCAACAGCGTCTTCGCAACGCAATCCACGATCCTGTCGTTGTTGTTGCTATCGCTTGTATGGTAAATAATTTCCCTCTCACTCCCGCTCTCGTGGTCTTCCTATCTCGTCTTCCTATCCGTTATTGTTGCATTTGTTGTTGGCGGTGTTTGCGGCTGATGCTGGTTTCTGCAAGTCATTTTCTACATAATAGAATTACCCGAAATTGGCAGCTCCACCCCACAACCCACAGCCTACAGCCCACAGCCCACACTGCGCTCTCGCTCTGTCCACCACCGCCCTCGTTGTGTGATACAGTGAGGCAAAAAATGCGCCGCTCTAATTAAAAAAGTTGACAAAGGCCGACATACTTTGTGGAGTTGGCTGCAGGGCCGTCAGACGCAGCTTTCATTATTCGAACCAAAGGACTCTGATTTATGGAGAACGCTTCACACTATCTACGGCGAAATTTGCGGCGAGCGTGTGGCGCATGTGTCACAGCACTTTGGCTGCGGCCGACGTTCCGGCGCTCCGGCATCAACTCCGACTTCAGGCCTCAGTTCGGGCTTCGACTCGGGCTGCTCTTCGGTCTCCGGCGCGACCGCGTGCGTTGTTGTTGGCTCCGATTATGAACTGTGGACAAAGTTCACCTTAAGTTCGTGTAAAGTTCGTAAATAAACGACGCCAGACATTTTTCATATTCTGTTAATCAACTTTCCCCTTCCCCTTGCCGCATGTGTGTGCCTGTGTATCGGATTCATCAGGAGTCCGCAAAAACCCGATCAGGGAAGGGGGAAGGGAAAGCTTTCAAATGAATTGAATTCCTAAAAATTTTACCTGCGACGAGAATGAGAGCAAAAAGCGAACGGTCGCCCTCGGTCAATGGGGTTTTTTCGTCTATCTCTATTCTGTCATCCCTCCCATCTCCATCCCGAGCCCGCCCGCAACCACGTGGCCAACGCGGCCGACCGCGGCCGTGGCTCAATCCGGGCCCAAAGCAGCGACCAGCGCCGAGGACGAGAGGATGCGGGCGGGCTGCAATTGGCCGAGCGATGTCGCCGCTTGACCAGCGAGAATCCCATGAAATCAAATGCACTCCCGCCTCGACTCCGCCGGGCCTTTGGCCAGGAGGCGAAAAGCCCCACGCAAACAACGCGGACTCCAGGTTGACTTCTGGTGACACGTCCCAATTTCCCTCCCCTCTCCACCGCGGCGGCCAGGTGGGAGTCCTTTCGGCGGTGGCCACGACGAATGCCGCATCGATAAATAAATGGGCTGCTGAAAATATGATCGACTGGCTGGCTGGCGAGGTGCCAGAGCTCTGTGGTCGCCGCCTCGAAGGCGATGGCCTGGACGGGGCCGGGGCCGGGACAGGGACTGGGACTGGGCGGCGACCGCAGACTACAACGACAACAACGAAGCCATTTTTATGGCCTTGCTCGTGGACGCAACATCAATGGACTTATCCGCCATTGAGGGGATTTCCGAGGAGGCTTCGATATGGCGGGCTTGCCATAAGTCCGGGGCTGCCTGCGGGGCCTGTGCGGTTGAGGAGGAGTGAGGGGAGGTTCGGCCAGTGCACGGAGCTCGATGTCCCCTAATGTCGCCTAATGGACCCGGACGCATCGGACACCATCAAACGCAAGATTTCCACTCGTTCCACCATTAGAACCACAACTGGCAGCAGCCACAACGACAGCAATAATAACAACAAAAACAACACGGCAGCAGGAGCTGGTGTCATTCAAAAATTAATTGAGCCATTTGCCCGATTTTCCAATCGACGGTTGGAGCCCCGGGCGTCCAGTGCGTCGTCGCCGCGAACGGCCGCCAGATGGCGACAGCATCGACCACTTAATTAAAGCGATCAGACCCCGTGTGTGGTGGCGAGTGCGTCGGTGTGCGTGTGGCCCACTGGCCGAGCCGTTGCGAGCGCGATTGGGCGCGCCGAGAGGGAGCGGGCGCGATAGAGAGAGGACAACGAGGCAGCATTAATTGCCAAACAATTGAGCAATTGTGATTGGGTGATAATTTGTGAATGCCGTATGTGTGTGTGCGGGTTCGTTTTAATTGTGAAAAGGTGTGAGTTGGGAACCGGTTCATCGTCAGAACTTTTAAATCCAAAGGAATTTTGCATAATGTTGCACAGTTTAGTGAAAACTCTAATTTTCGGCTGATGTTTCTAAATGTTGACTGCAGAGAGGAGAGAGGAAACGTCGAAGCGATTGCCTGGAAATTTCCTTTACTAAATTTAATTTTGAATTTTAAATTTCGATTTGTGCCTGATGATTGATGGTGTTCCGTCAGGGGCTCGTGCAGCCGGATTCGACAGTGTTTTTTGCTGCAGTTTAAAGTTCTCGGTGGGTTCTCTTTGTTGTCCTTGTTGTTGCTGTTGTTGGTGCTGTTGCTGTTGCCGTTGTCATCGGCGATGAAAAGGCGATTTATCAAACATTTCAGCGAAACATTTGTTTGTCGGATTTGAATTTATAACAAGTATCTTGTGTCTAGCATCTCTGCGCGGCAGCCGCGGGTGCTCGGATGCATGGATGCATGGATGCGTGCAACGTATCTCATGGATGCGCGTGCAGTTGAGCATCGGCAGCGAGGGTTCCTCTTGTTGTTGTTGCTTCAGCTTGCCGTCGTGTATCTTGTCAAGCGACAAACGTGCTGCGCGCCATCTTTCGCCGACATTTCGTGCGCCCCATTGTTTCTGTTATTGTTGTTGTTGTTGTTGTTGTTGTAGCTGCTGCCGTTGCCATCGGTACTCGAGCCAACAAACGAAAAAAGAACTCCCGAACACGTGCGAGCGAGACGGCCAGAGGGAGGGGGCGGCTCCCCGCCCCGGTTACACTTGCATCGGCATTTGCATCGGTGTCTGCGTGTGTGTCTGCGTCTGTCTCTGCGGCAGGATTCTTACTGCGCTGCGGTACATTTTTTCGCCGAGTCGCCCTTGTTGTTGTGAATTTTCGATTTACAATTTTTATTTCGGCCCGCGTCCTCTGCTCGCCTCCCCTCTGCCATCGCGCGCTTTTATTGTTTTCCTCTCCGCCCAAACAGCCGGAGACAACAGCAACAACCACGCCATTCACAATGGCGAGAGTGCACCAGAAAAAATAACAAAACAAGGCAAAAACTGCTCGAATTCATTCATACGACGTTTCCTTCGAAGTTGTTGTTTTTGTGTGCATCCATAAAATAACATTTCATCCTTTGGAGTGCGCTTAACTTGAACATGTCGTCACAACAACAACAACAACTACTACTACTACTCCCCCACCGGCCATCGTGATCGCCAACAATAACGATAACAACAACATCAGCAACAACAGCATCAATAGCACCTACAACAATAATATAACAACGGCGACGACAACAACAATTGGTGAAGTTTAAGCGCGAACACGTGACTAACGGTTTATTATCATTTTTCTTCATTACCCGTGTCTTGTTTTTGCTCCTTCCTCCGTTTCCATTTGTTCTCTTCGGCTTTCGGCGAGTTTCCTCGTTGTTGTTGTAATTTTTCGTCTGCATTGAATCTGCTTTCGCATGCAGTTTTATGTGTTTTTCGGGTTGCACCTCTGCCTCTGTCGCTCCCGACGTCCGGAATCGCTGCCTTTGGTTGCAAATTTCATTGCTTCGCAGTTAAATTTCGGTCTATAGTGGATAGTGGTGTTTTTGTTGTTGTCGCCTCAACTGTCTTCGTAGATTTTTTGCTCATCCGGAATTTATCGCCGATTTGCATAAATGTTTCATCGCATTTAAAACGGAAATGTGAGTGGGTGTGTGAATTTGAGTGTGTTATTTGCCTAGGATTTTCAGTCGAAAATCGTGAGGGTCAAAGTGAAGGCCTTGGTTCGGTTGGTAGCAAATCGATAGCAAGATCGATTCAAGATCAAAAAGGTAATTAGTAATCAACTACCTGCAGGAACAACATATGCATAAGGCTATATCACAATATGGGGTTCTTCACTGAAAACCTAAAATTGGGCATTAAACGAAATAAAATCGAAAAGCGATTTCATATTTACCGCAAATAAATAGAAAAATAAAGGAATGAGTACGGAATTGAAAAAATGTTTTTATGATATTAGTGTATCATCTGAAAATCAGATAATCGAGAAAATCGTATTCAGTAGGAAAGTTTCTACTGTAGTCGAGACACAAACCGATGAATATATATATTATTTTTAGTTCCATCTGTTGGTAGGTAGAAATTCACTAAATATGGGAAATTTTGAAATAATTAGTACTCATTATTTCCCATCCAATGACCAACAGGTGATAATAGTGTTATCTTGTGGAGAATAGCTGTAAGGGTTCATGGCAATAGAAGGTTTCACTTTAGCTTAGACACAACCCAGTGTGCTTCTTCTATCTGAAAATAATCCCTAGGCCGCAACCACACTCAACCGACGATGAGATTTCCGAAAATAACCGGGTCGGAGTGAATCTGCCCGTTGACATCGAGATTCGATGTCGTCGCGAATTCGAAATACCTTTACATCGAAATTGCTATCCAAAGACTGATTTCGTTTTCCGATTTTTTCATCCTCGTGGTGGTCTAATGATCTAATGTACTCAAATTAACGCGCGAATAAATTGGAATTCGCTCGTCGCGTCGCCGCCGAACAAGATCGTAATGCAGTAAATAAAATTTAAAAGTAACAAATAACCCCTATTAAGAAAGAACAAGAAGAAATACCATTTGGATTCAGAGAAAGATGGGAGAGACGTCAGCGTTTTTGTGTTACTGTCAAAAGAATCGTCTCGACAGAAATTAATACAAACACATCACACATAAGCGAATTTTTAATTTTATATTCCAAACAATAACAGTTCATGTGAATGAGCCCAGCGCGGCCGACGGGCGAGGCTTTCGATGAATCTCCAATTCAGAGACGCCACCGTTTCCAGGTGGCTTCACGGCTTCCACGCGGAAGCGAAAAGAGAAGGGAACGAGTGGAAAGCTTCCAGGCGGATCGACTTCCGCTTGATGCCGAGACCTTGTTAGCAATTCGGCGAAGTTCGACACGGTATCCGTGGAGAGTCCGAATCAAGATTTATCAGCTGTTCACACTTTCAAATAATTTGCACTTGAGATTGTCCGTTCCTGTTGGCTCAACCTCTTAATTATTGTTTTCTTAATTTTCTTTCGTTGCCGTACTCTTGGCACGACCCTCTGGCTATGAGATTGCGATTATTTTTCGGTTTGTATTCGTTGCAGAAACAAATCAATCAAAGTGCGATAGAATGGTTGTTTCTTTATTTGATTAACCACTTGGACTTCGCTTGAATAACAGTACATGACTTAAATAAATGAATTATTGACCTGAGCACACCATACACCCATGTTCGGGCCCGGTTCGACTTGGCGCATGAGTCAGCGAGGCGCGTTGTGTGGGAGGTCGTTGATGCTGTCCATATCGTTGTCGCCCTGATTGAGGCGAGCCCGGCCTTCCTTCATCACTCCCTGCACGCCCTCATTAAATGTGCGATCAGTTGCTTCCCAAACAGCTTGTCTTGGGCAGGAACTGGAGCGACGGCGCACTCGATTCCACTCAAGGCCCCGTCGACAGCGGCCGCGATCGCGCGCCCCTTCTGCAATTAACCAATCGCTCGGTCAAATGAAATGGAATTCACCTGCTATCCGCCGCCGACTACATTTCCCGCATACACAAGCGCTTCGTCCGGGTCGCTGCCGGCCCACGACGACGTTTCGAGCGATCTTGAAACCGCTCCCAAACCGCTCTGCCGGGCCGCCGTGAGCGATTGCTCGGTTCGCCTTGTTTGCGGATGGCGATGGGAGGGCCTGAACATCGATCCGATTGACCCAAGAAGCAGAAGCTCCCCTCGTGAGGTCGCCTCAACTCCTTGAGCTCCCTATCGAGCGCTTGGTCGCATTTTTCAGCGAGTTCTGCTACGGCCGCTCTCGTTTCCATTCGTACTGGGTGCATTCGCCTGGGTCGCCATGATATCAGTGGCCAAATCCACAGCCACTGCCTTGCTGGCCATGTGTGTGTGCAAAGTGCACATGGGTGCCAATACGAAAATATGGTTTATCGCGTCGCGATCGCGAGTCGTTTTGCATACGGCGGTTCCGTGGTGGGGCGGAGGGGCCGAGGGGGAGCGGCGAGGGGCGGCGGGTCGTTTCGAACGTCACTTAGCTGTTGAAATACTGCGCGCGCCTGCGCCTGCGCTCGCGGATTGCCAACAGCTGCGACACGCGTGCAACGATTGCAACGTTGCTGCGCCGCCTCGACGCGCCGCGTAGCGCCGACATCTAGAAGTCAATCGGCCTGCTATGCAGAGGAAAATCTCTTCTCCGCCACGGCAGTCGCCAAAACCGTCGCTGCAACAATCTCAACAAACAAGCAGCACAAGCAGAACAAGCAGAACAAGCAGAGCAAGCAACACGCTGGTGATGCAACGTCTGAAAAAGCCAATTAATGAGCCCAGCGATTCTGGCCCTGCCGACGGCCGACGGCTGACGGCGCTCCGTCACTTTTCCATTTCGCGGCTCGCTTGGCAAGCCGGAGCGCGGGCTGCGTGCAAAGCAGAGCGTGGCTGAGACAAGGTCGCGTCCGGGCTTTTAACACTTCATTAAGTGAATTCTTCTGGCCTTAGAGAACCCGCGGTGGGTCCGAACGACTCAATTATCTGCTTCGACCGCTCACAGAGGCGCCACTGGGGCCGGCGACGCGTCATCTTGACATAGCGCGCCAAAGCCCACGGAAACACTCGGGCGACCGGGGTAAATGGATTGCGGTGAAAGTCGTCGCCCACTGACAACCGAACCCCCTCGCCACCGCCCTCACCCTCGCATCGCCTCCTTTCGCGCCCAGACTCCATCGCCTCCACCACGCAGCTCTGGTCAGCCGGGAGCCGTAATTCCGCCGGGGTCTCTCGCCCGAGTCCATCTCCTGCCCCCACATCGGACGCCGACAAGCCTCACGTCCCGCGCACTTCGTATTGGAAATCCCTCGGCCATGTCGGTGCCTGTTGACAAGTGTATAAATAGAAAACAGGATCCCAATTAGAGGGATCGACTGAAACTCATTATCAACCGACTGCAAAAGCTTTCGCATGCAGTGCGGAGCAGCTGAGCTTTTATTTACAGACATATTTGTATTTCCCAAACGAAGTTAGGAAAACAGAGTTCGATGTCTCCGCCATGGTTTCCCTCCATGGAAATCCCGCGTCTGACAGTAGTCAGTCAATGAACTGGCCCGGACGTCTCAGCCGAGACAAGTTTACAATGTCCACACATAATTAACTACTTATACACAGCATCTGCCGGCTTCCACAATGCGGGGCAGCGCCACGTGACGCAATCTGGCGGGGTGTGCGTGTTCAGGAAGAGACAGAAGAGGAACAGACGACCCGCACAGTCGCCGGCAAGACAGGACGATGGAGGAAATCCCACTGCATCCCACTGAAACCTCATGACTGATCCCTACTGATGGACCCGGTTCATTTTCGCTCTGCGCACGGCGACTCGCCGCCCGAAATGGAGCCTCCGATCACTTGGGAAATCGACGTCTAGAGACTATTCGGACCAGAAATCGTTTCGCAGTAATTACTATTGTGCTTCTATTAGAGTGGATTATCGTCGGCCGCCTCTCTCGCTCCCAACCCCAAGTCCGTGGAGGTTTTTCTCGGTCTGGCCATTTTTAATCACCACGATCGCGCAGTGCAGAATCGGATGTGAGCCTTTTTTGTCGTTTAGCGGCTGTTAACTCCAGTTTCGAAAGCAGTAAATTACAGATCGATTTTTTACGAGGTCTGTGCTTATTTTTTCGATATAATTTTCAAAATTAATTTGTTCTCTAATGCGGTGCCGTTGTGTGAATAATAATGATGTTTACGTTTGATTGGCGTATTTGTTGTTTTTAATATAGCGCGTTTGTAAATTAATATTGTAATTTATTGAACGTCGTTTGTTTCATTGAAATCGCTGCAAGTTAGATTTTTATTCTCATTTATAACCAAACGGGTCGATCTCGTCGTCTCGGCCATATCAGAATTTGTCGCTCTGCCGCCGATTGTCGATTTCTGCAGATATTGTCTACAGTGATATCGACAGAAAGCCATTAGTAATATTCATTAAAAATTCACATTTGGCACTTTTTGTGACTGCTTTATTAAAACCGACTCGGAGGCAACGACCCTTGAATGGCTTTCTAACGCCTAAGAAGGCATCGCTCTCGAAATTTTCTCTCCGGCGGTCACCTCCGATGTCCTTGTATACTGTCTACACGGGCACCTTGTATATACATCTTGCCTGGTCTCCTGTAGGACCGAGCCGCCGGGATTCGTCAAGCCAAACCTGCATCACGATCACTTGAAAATCGACACAAACCGCAGGGGGCCCGCTGAGGGGTCTCGTGCTGCGGGGTGGGGTGGGCGGTAGTCTGCAATCAAGTTATGTTTCACAATATCGCAGGCAAATTAACTGGGCCAAAACAACAACTGGCTGGCGTCCAAGGCGCGAGTGCGCCGTAGGTGTGGATGTGGACGTGGATGTAGACGTGTGGATTGGTCAATTGATAAATCCGGAACATTTTACTACAGGCGGCCTGGAATTCCTATCGATGCCAAATTGTGTTCGACAGTCCTCTATGGGCCAGACTAATTGCTTGGATGTGCTGGTGACTCTATTGGCATGGTCCCTGTGGTTGTTGGAATGGGCGAGATCACGCAACAAGTTGTCGGGTGTTTATTGCAGGTCCCACATGGGGGGTCGATGAACCGATCGATCAAATGGGTTTCGAAAAGCGCTGAAATGCGCCAGAATGCGCTAGATAATTGGCATATTTAGCAGAGCTTCTACTAATCTACAATCTACGGGAGCACGAGGTCCAAAAAGCGCCAAAAATGCAAAGCAGGCCGGCAAACCCGGCCGAAAAACTCAGCGCGATGCGGGCCCCCTCCGCAGCAGCAGCAGCAGCGGCAGCGACGACAAATCGTAAGCAAATGAAACCAAAACAAACGAGCGCCGCCGCTGCGAGACCCCTCTGTCAAAACAGCAACAACTACAACGACTACAGCAACAACAGATTATTCGGCTACTGAACGAAAGAAACACAAAATAAATCCAAATCCGATTCCAATCCGAGTACGGGTCCGAGTTCGAGTCCGGCGACGGCTCCGAGTGCGAGTTCGAGTGCGAATCCGTTGACGAAGCCTCTCGAGCGGGAAGTTTATAAAAATCGCAGCAGACACGTCGTGGCCAACAGTCAGCGCTAGCGTCGCCTCCGAGTTGGTAGTTGTTGTTGTGAGCGACAGCGAATTAAGCCAAATCAACCCACAGAGCGTCTCGACGGACGGAGGTGAACCAGAAAAGGAGACGAGAAAGAAAAGTCAAGTGCGCGCGTCCGAGTCGAAGGATATTCGCCTGTTATCCGTTGTCCTGAGAACTTCGAGTGCGGTTTCTGCTACAGCCCCTGGCCAAAGATCCCGAGCTAGAGCCATGCGGTTCCTGCCCTCGTTGTTGCTGGGCGCCTCGGCCCTGCTGTGCCTGGGGCTGTCGCCGGTGCGCGCCACCCACAAGCTGCAGGAGCGCTACAGCTGGACCCAGCTGGACTTCGCCTTCCCCAACGAGCGGCTGAAGGAGCAGGCGCTGGCCTCCGGCGACTACGTGCCGCAGAACGCCCTGCCCGTGGGAGTCGAGCACTGGGGCAACAAGTTGTTCGTGACGGTGCCGCGGTGGAGAGACGGTGAGTACCCGACCCTACCCCATCGACGATGGGCCTCGATGGCCCAGACGGCACGACCTGATTGAGCCGTTGTCGGTGATTGTTCGGACTTCGCGATAATTGGTTGGGTAAATTAGGGGAAGGTCGTCTGAGTGCGCTCAAGGAGACCGGAATGTGGACGTTCTGCTTGTGTATGGCGAGAGACAGGTTGCAAAAACTCACTGCGGGGAATGAGTGAAACTACCAACAACTCTTCAGGGTCCTCCAGCCGAGTGATTGATTCCCAAGAATCTCAAAACCAAACAGTAAATTCCTAATGCAAATAATGACTAATCCAATACAGATATTCGCGCAACTCGGCTTTGGAGTGCAGGGTGACGAAAGTATAATGTAGTAATGTATAATGCAAATTGGATCCGTGGGGTGGCTGAAGTTGGGCTCCGAAGCGAAGAAGCCTTCAATGAGCTGCGGTCGAAGTCGTGGTTTCCGCAAATGTAACATTTTCCCACAGCAACTACTCTCATTCTGAGATGGCCACGCATGAGATGAGTTGGCAACGCAGTCGCTTGAGCTACTTGGGCATTTGGTGAGGTCTTCAATCGGACTGAAGCTAATTGCCTTCGCCGAATTATGAGCTTTTCACGGCTTCGGGGTTGTCGAGTGTGTTCGCGCGGGTCATTGCGAGATTCGTTCTTCACTCTCGGCCTATCGCGACCACCGAAATGATATGTAAATATATAAGGACGTCAGCGCTGAAGACAACGCGCGCCGCTGGGGGCCATAAAGCCAATAACGCCGAATTGAACGGCAGTCAATAAAATAAGTAAATGAATTTATATAAATATGTGAAGCCCATTGAGTTTCGCCCGAAAGCGAAATGAATGAAACGAAACCGAGAGTGGCCACAGCATCTGGGGAATGCGTAGCGACAACGCCGGCGCGCATTTATGGCCAAAACAAGATGCAGACTTCGCGACGGCGCGAACGAGTTCCGGTTTGGCGGCGTGCGATCGTGGCGCAGCGTCGCGTCGCGGCGGCCGGGCGGCGGTCAAGTTCAGGGGCTGCGCAATCGAGTCGGATACGGGAGCCGATTGGATTAGCGCCGTTTCCAGCTGGCGGCATTGTAAAAGGTAACTCACTTCACTTCCAGTCAGGGCTTGGGGAGAATGGATCAGTCCGATTTCAATGACTTGCCGGAATTCTTGCCCAGCCGACCTCCTGCTGTCGTGTTGCGATGGGATTCCGTGATCCGCGGCACGCTTGGCGCTTCGACCGGCCCAGGTTTCGCCCAGGTTTCGCCAACGCCGCCAGGGTCGCTTGCGAAAGCCCCCGGCAGTCCCTGACCCTTTGAGTACAACTGCTGCGAACGGGAGGCGTTCGTCGGCGTTCTCCGGCTTGGCCAATACCGTTGCGAAGCAGTGCCATTGAGCCCGCTATTCACCGTCACACCGGAGAACCGACACAACCTCAACACCGCGCCCTCCCGGCGCGAACAACGGGGAACAGCTTTGGCCGGATTCATGCTTGGATTCGTTATTCATGTGGATCGCATTGGCCGTGCGATCGGCGCGGGTGATCGATGGGGCGGCAAGTGCAAGAGCGGCTCGGTGCGGCCCCACGGCCTCGCTTGTGGCACAACCGCAAAATCACGATCACTACCGTCATGCGGCTGGCTGTGGTCAGTAGCTCGTGGCCGAAGAAAGCAGAGGGTGGCCCAGTGGGCAGCGGCCTCGAGGTGTCCTAGAGCAGAGGGTGAGAGTCAGATCAGGCGTTCTATGCTAGTGTGGGGCACTTGTTATTTGGATTACAATTGAAAGTGAACCAGCCATGGTGTGGTTTCAACGATGTCTTAAAATAAACTGCATTTCGATCCGAGGCGAGTTTCAACCTTCGCTCTTGCGACAGTCTGAATGGATCGATTCTATTGTTCGCGAAATTAGCATATTTACGAGCTCAACCTGAATGTTTTGTCAAAAGTGACCCGTCGTCCGTCCGTCCGCCTGTGGCTAATCCTAAGTCGAGGGGCGCATAAACCGGTAATGCCCTTGTCTTGTTGCTGCTAGGTGGGCGTCGACTGGGTGCGTGAGTGCGCCTGTGTGAGTGCGTGGTCCGAATGACGCCCGAATGACGTCTCGACAAGACGACAATAGACCAGCGATCACTTTGAAGTCGCCCAATTCGGCCGAAACGAACGAATTTCAAGTGGAGTTCGAGCGGGCCGTTGTTTGTCCAACCTCTATCGTGGCAACAGCAACAACAACCACAAATTCTCGACACCAGCAGGGAAGAAACCTATCGACAATCGATGTTGCTTGGGTTGTAGTGGTTTTGTAGCTGCTTTGGCTCTTATGATCCATGTTGTAATGAATTCAATAAATTGAGTTGCAAATGGGTTTCGGTTCGGATTCAATTCGCTGCCAATGGAACAAACAACGCAACTTCAACACAATAACTGACAGTTACAACAACATAACTTCAGCACGCGCCACTCTCGCCAACAACAACCACAAAAACAGTGCCAACTGAATGTATGAACTGCCAGAAAACAGTCATGCGGAACGCTCTGCAGCGGAGAACGTTTACCCCTGGTAGACAATAGTAGACGAGAATCGCCAAGGCATCGAGGCCTCCTCTACTGAGTGTAATGCGCTTGTGTGGTGGCTGGCATCGGCTCGTTGTGATTTCGTCTCCGTCTTATTACACTCTTCGACACTTGGCTTTTATCTCGCCAATGGCAACTAATATTGGTTATCTCCATGTATGGTTTAATCTGGTCTAATTTGGCGACAATTTGCCAGAAATTAACTTCTAGGATATCAACAAACAATTCGGCTTGGTTTTATGTTTATATTTGCCGTGCGAAAATTGAATACGAATCTCGATGAATTGGGTTTGCGGTCCGTCGATTTCGTTTTCGTCGTAAAATATTTAGTGCAGTAATGAACAGTAATGAATGGAACCCGAAACGGAAAGTAATTAATCGAGGGACGAATGAACAACTAAGTGTCATTAGACGGAAGCGCAGGCCTTTCCAAACTCCGATGCAGCAGCCCATGGGAGATTAGGATGGAAATCACGTATTGGTGTGGTCCACCACAATCGATGCAATTCAGCCTGATCGCACTCGGGCTGTTCTTGTAAACCCACGGCGGCCCAGGGGCGTATGCGAGCTTGCACAAGCGACCACACTCAGCTGCCAGGCGGAACACGATACATCGCTCGATTGCCAGCCGAGCCCGGGCCCCGAATGCCGCTCTCGTAATTATCTGGGTGCTTGTTTGTTTTTGCTTTCCGACAACTCAACAAACCTCCAGCAACTCGCCAACAACGCCGCCTACAAAAACAGCAGGACAAATATGAAAATCCAATTGAAAATGATCACGGCTGCCACTCCGTCACCTGAGGCGCTACGTTCGAGAGGCGATGAAAATTAACTCGGCCGAAATAATCGAAGCTGGACATCCAGCGACAGACGCCGGGGCTGAGCCGGCTCGGCCCCAGCAGGAACCCGTGGATGTCACCCGATCCGACGCGATGAAACGTGTTGCATAAACGTGTCTTAAAGTATCACAGGTACTTAAGCATTACTCAGTCCATCGGCAGCGATCGACAGCGATCGCCTTCGTCGCCGCTCCCCCTCCCAATTTCCGAGTGGTTTCCTCCCATCGGCGCGACGGTCGCTGATCGGCATTGCTGCCACCTTCATCATGGTCCTGTTATGGACTTGACGTAAGCGTTGCCAACGGAATGTTGCAGCACCGCCGACGATACACTCGGCTACAGCGGATGTTTGTTTTTGCGGCGTCTAATTATGCTGTTGCTGTTGTTAAATCACTTGCGGCCGGGGCAGTTGTTGTTGCATCAGATTTAGATGTTCGCAGCTCGTTGTCGATGCAGTTGTTGTCATAATTATTGCTGTGGCACTCGTAGCTGCCGCTGCTGCTGCTGCCTTTCTATGCAATCATATTTCTCAACCAGCAATGAGAAGGAAACCATCAAATCGAAAACCGTCTCGTGTTCGGCGCTCCCACTTTGGTGGATCCACGAACGCCGCATCCTTTTCCCGCAACGGCTGCGCCGGTGGACTTTCGAATGTCGTAAGCGGCACGAAGCGTTTCCATCGAGGAAGTGCCAGGCGAAAGTCGGGGCCTGGGCGATCGCAACCGGCCGACGCTGAACTCTGGCGGGCCGACAGAGCTTTCTGATTTGCATTCGCTGGAAAACGCTAATGACTGCGAATGCGCTGATACGCAATGCACCCCAACCGGCAGACGCTAAGTTATCGCTCCTCATGCAGCCGGAGTCGGAGGCGCGATTGCGCGGAGCCCGGTGACACCATCTGGAACGATAGGATGACGTTGGACGCACACGGCAGGCAGGTGACTGAGGCCGTAAGTGAATTTATGGAAATATGTCAATTAAATTGGCGACTGGATCGTAGTTAAGAAAAATCGAATGGAGCTATTTATCACAATGTGGTGCAATTATTACGGCGGTTGAACGAAGACGAAGGATTCTCTTGGCCAGTGGCTTACGTCGTTGGTCCATTGGTATTCTTAGAAGCCCCGTGGTGTTCACCACAAATTCCGTATGCAACACAAAAACCGAATTAAAAGCAATTAAACCCGTTTATGGCGCTCCTTCGGCTGCTTGGAGATGGTCATTTTATTGCCGCCACTGTCTACGCATGATTGCCCAATGGGCTCAATAGAAAGCCAGCAAGCCAGCGGACGGTCGGTCGGGCAACTGGAAAAACAATTTCGATGGCTGGCGTTCGAATTTCGTCCTCGAACTCCCGTCCCGAACGCGGAGCACGCTGGGGCTTCGGGAGCCGCCCAGGAATCCAACCGACTGGGAGTTGGCATCGGAATCGGAATCGGTGTTGAAGTCGAAAGCTCAAGCTGCCATTAGCTTCTTGTGCGATGGAAATCGCGCGTCGCGGCTAAGAACGGTAATTAGCGGCCTCTCGCTCGGCCCCATCACGCGCCGGGCCGGGCCGGACGGCGGCAGGGCAGGCGCAACATGTGTCCAATTGCGGTCGTCTACGCTGTAATTCAGGCCAGTCCGACGGCGAGCGGTGAAGCACTTGTTGTTATTGTCATAGTCAGTCATAGTTGCTGCACTGGGTTTATGACATAACAACAAGAGCGCCAACCACATCAATTCGAAAATAGGAACCAGGTCCATGAATTTACGCGCTGGCGCCAGCGCAGTGATCTGCGACGAGGAAAAATGACTCCAGAGAAGTATGGAAATCAGAAATATTTCAACTCTCGGCCTCATTCGGGGTTTGGGACGCCGGCGAGCACCTGCGAGCTCGTGACTGGGCCACGGACGATGCCGAGCCCGATACTTGCGGTCGCATTAGTCTCCGCCGGCGTGCGAGTCACTGGCATGCGTGAAATATCGCATGCAATCAATAATGGCGCAACTCGCCGCCTGCCGAGAACGCACTTTGCTCTGAGCGAAAGCAGTGTCTCCCATGCCGTCTGCCGCGCCGTCTACGGTGTTTGCCGGTGTTTGCCGCGATTGCCGCCAAGGTGTTGCAAGCCGCGTCGACGAAACTGTCGCGATTTCCTTCCTGCCGCTAAAGCGAGCACCCACGGTGGACGCGGATGTGTGGAAATGCGCTGTTGTCGCTGTCAGAGACGGCTCACGGCGGCAGCAGCGCCGACTGGCGCGTGCGCGTGCCACGGTCGTGCGCCCCAGTGTTGGCAACACCTCTGCGCTCGTTGCAATATTCCGTAGCCGCACTCACGGCCGGCTTCTCATTGAAAACGCGGTTGCAACGGCGCGGAGTTTGCCTTGCGAGGGTTCGCCGACTGCTGTTGTTGTGCCTTCAACTACCGAGATCAGAGTTTTGGAACTCGGCACGTGCTGCACGATTTTCTCGCCGGCTCTATAGCGGTGCTGGCCGTTGTATTGTTGTTGGTAGTAGGTAATTCCAGCAGGGGTGCTCGAAGATATCATGAATCACATAAATCACTACTCGCGACATGCATTAGAAGTAATTAACTCGTTGCTCTGATCGTTCTCGACAGCAACACGCGAGCGAGGCAGCAGCCTTCGGGCACGGCGGCGCTCGTTCTAGGCTCGTTGGGATGTGGACCACACGACACCGTCGGATCGATTCTGCCGTCCACTTGTCACTCGCTGCCACCGCAGAATATTGATTGTCTCCTCTCGTTGCAGGCATCCCGGCCACCCTCACGTACATCAACATGGACCACAGCAGCACCGGGTCGCCGGAGCTGATCCCGTACCCCGACTGGCGCAGCAACACCGCCGGCGATTGCGCCAACAGCATCACCACCGCCTACCGCATCCAGGTGGACGAGTGCGGCCGCCTCTGGGTGCTCGACACCGGCACCGTCGGCATCGGCAACACGACGACCAACCCCTGCCCCTACGCCGTGAACGTGTTCGACCTGGCCACGAACACGCGCATCCGCCGCTACGAGCTGCGCCCCGACGACACGAACGCCAACACGTTCATCGCCAACATCGCCGTCGACATCGGCAAGAACTGCGACGACGCCTTCGCCTACTTCTCGGACGAGCTCGGCTACGGGCTGATCACCTACTCGTGGGAGCAGAACAAGTCCTGGCGCTTCTCCTCGCACTCCTACTTCTTCCCGGACCCGCTGCGCGGCGACTACAACATCGCCGGGCTGAACTTCCAGTGGGGCGAGGAGGGCATCTTCGGCATGTCGCTCTCCCCCATCCGCTCCGACGGATACCGCACCCTCTACTTCAGCCCCCTGGCCAGCCACCGGCAGTTCGCGGTATCGACGCGCATCCTGCGTGACGAGAGCCGCGTCGAGGACAGCTACCATGACTTTGTGGTCCTGGACGAGCGCGGCCCGAACGCGCACACCACGGCGCGCGTGATGAGCGACGAGGGCGTCGAGCTCTTCAACCTGATCGACCAGAACGCGGTCGGCTGCTGGCACTCGTCCATGCCGTACTCGCCCCAGTTCCACGGCATCGTCGACCGCGACGATGTGGGCCTCGTCTTCCCGGCCGACGTCAAGATCGACGAGAACAAGAACGTCTGGGTGCTCTCCGACCGTATGCCCGTCTTCCTTCTGTCCGACCTCGACTACAAGGACGTCAACTTCCGCATTTACACCGCGCCCCTGAAGGTGCTGCTCGAGAACACCGTGTGCGACCTGCGCAACAACGTCTACGGGCCCTCGAACGTCGTCGGATCCACGAAGCCGGCGTTCGCGAAGCAGTACCTGTCGTCGCTGCCCACGAAGGCCGTGCAGCACCACACGACGGTCCTGCCCCATGAGCTCAGCCACTCCTACTTGTCCTCGCTGTCGCTGCACACCACCCAGGAACCCAAGGGGTACGTCTACAACCAGCACAACGGCCTGAGATACGAGACCACCGGTCCCCACGTGTTCCCCACCTCGGCGGACGGGCTCAGGAACTACGCCACGTCCCGCTCGCCCACCTGGTGGCACCAGCACCACTAAAGAAGCCCCGGCGCCACTAGAGTAAGACTCACACGCACACACCACACTCTCCATCCACATCGCACCGAGGCCGCACTCGCCTCGCACTTGAGGCACTCGCAGAGGTTCCTCCCACTCGACCCCTAATCATAGGAGCTCCTGCTACGATTTATTGTAATTGATATTGTAAAGGTCTTACGAGTTTGATTTTAGAATAAATACGGAATGTTTTAAATGTTAAACCGTTGCTATTTCTCTGTGAAAATTTATTTATATATGGGGGCAATCGTGGCAATCATTAATTGGAATTAAAATATTCGTCAACACGAAGATGAGCCCAGTTGATATTGGAGAGAAAGTGCCAATATGTTTGTGGGTCAATGCCTATTCTATTTCTCTATTAATAATACTTCGCGGCCTTTGAATATTTATATTGATTTCATATTCATGTATATATCTTTACCGTAGGTTTGGAATCGGTGGTCATGAATATTAACAATCCATAAACATTTACTGAAATCAGTAGCATAGAACATATTGAGGTGAAAACACGTTACCTATTGTCTTAAAAATATTCACTGTTCTTTGTTTAATATTGATTTAAAAATATTCGTCAAGAAATCTAATTATAGCAACTTTTAAGAAATTATCTATTTTCTTTAGTTTTCATATTTTGAAAAGTTAATTCGGTATTGTATCAGCAATATAGAAAATTTTCAGTATAATTATCTGGCAACGTCCGAGTATAACTGAACCATCATTAATTGCAGCATGCTTTTAGGGATGAGCAATTGAAACTCTATCAACAGAACGTAAGCCCATACAATAAGTGAAGCATAGTTCAAGGCTTTAAGCGAACAGATCGTGACGGAGAGTAGAAGAAAAACATTGCATAGCGACTGGACATCAATAGAGTCTGCGATGCAGGAGATGAAGGAGTCTCAGACTCGTGCGACTCCTGATTGAATTCAGGGAAAATGTCCGTCTCACATATGTGCTAAACGAGCGCAATTGTCGTTTGAACTTGGCGTCGAGACCCAGTTTCGCTTGATTGCGCGCCAACCCCGAGCTTCAGATACGCGCATGTGTATCCCATCGCCCGTCTCGCGAGCGATGTAATCATCAACAAGGAGCCAACCGACACGTAGCCCACACGCCCACTCTGTATGCCCCTGATCCCTGTGGCCGCCTTATCGGCTGCATCTCCTCTTCTGGAGGGCGATAAAACCGCTCATTTGGTGATTTATATCAGGAGCAGCATTTACGCCAAATGTGGGCGTGTCGCCCAGACTTTCGAAAAACAAACAAAGGCGAAAGTTAATGTTCTGCTGAAATGGCAAGACCGCTTTTTTTTTAATGAACTGTGAAAACAAACAACACCACGCATCCTTCATTACCGAGTCGGTCCAGGGCGAGCTGGGCTGGACTGGGCCGGCCCGGGTAGGGACGGACCGAATCGAATCGAACCGAGCCGAACCGTGCTACGACTTGGCGGAACTCGGCCAGGAGACGATGGCTATAATCAAGGAGATGCCAAAGTTAACGCCAAAAGTGGCCGAAACAACACTTGCCACTATTCACACCAACACCAACACCAACTCCAATCAACCCGTGGCCTGGTCATTTCTGGAGCCGTTTTCGCATCGTTCCTTCGCCCCGGCCTCACCGCGAGAACCGCATAAATAAATAAAACTTATAACGAGCCTCGGCCGGAGCGCCAGCCACCGACGTGCGGCTCATTTCGGGTCCATCGTGAGGTATCGGGCATGGAGCGAGCGGCGGCGCGAAATTTGCATGTCCGATTCCCGAAGACCGATGGAAATTATAGAAATTTGTTGTGATTTAAGGAAGGAAGAACGGCTTCGCAGGTTCTTCCTGCCTTGTTGAACGCGTAAACAAGTAGAGGTAGGGGTCTGGGGAGGTTCCACCAGAGCCGCAGCCCATTTGGATGTGGTTGGCTAAACATATCATTAGCACAGGCCGCGAATATTTGATTTAGGATCTCGCAGTCTTGTCGACGATTTGGCTGCCATTGAATTTAACTGAATCCACATCCGCGACGGTAGCAAATTAGCTGTTGGACACCACCTTTCGCCTATCTGCACATCTTTCCGCAGACTTTGTTTGCTTAGGCTCAGCTTTGGCCACTTCAGGTGCCTCCGGACAACAAGGATCTGGTTGTCTACGACGGCAGGGGTTCAGTGGCTTCTGGTTCTAAAAATCAGTTGGGATTCATTTGAAATTAGGTCTTGTGATCATCCACCAGAACAACGATAATCTCGACTTGTTACGAGGCCTGAATTATGCTGTTGAAGGGACCAACTTGATTAATACTGATTAGTTAATTAGTACCATGCTCAGGGAAGACGACTCAAACCATATAAAGGTGCAGCGCGGAACTAAGCTTGAGCCATGAGAAGTGGGCTGTAAAAGGGAAGGACATAAAGCGAAGGAAGTGGTAGGAAACGAGATGGTGCCTTCTAAAATTTCTACTAATAATGGTATGACTAAAAGCAATGTTCCTAAAATTCCTGCTAATAGAATCTAGATGAGATTTTAGACAAATTTCCGATGCGTTTTTATTGTGGCTCCGACAAATCGTGACAGGTCCAACTTATCTCTTCACTTACTGAGACCTTTAAAAATGGAGTGAATAAAGTCGAAAACAAATATATTGCTAAATAACTTCATTATTGCGTTCCCACCGCCGTCATTGCGCCAAGGCGAGCATAATATTTACAGTGCAGTGATGTTGTTGTTGCTGTGTCTGCCCTTTTAATGAATGGCGAAAGCGCGGCGGCGTCCAATATGAAGTTGTTGTTGCGTCGAGATCTGTTGTCGTCGCTACTGATGGAGCTGCCGTTTTCGCCTCCGTCCGCATTTCGTTCCCAGCTGCGCACGAACACCCGCTGGTTGCTGGTGGCGTGGCTCTGTTTCTGTTGTTGTTGTTGCTGCTCCTTTAGCCGAGGTATTAACTGTTGTAATTGGCTGAGCTACTGCAGTGGGAGTCGGCAACGGTGGGGAGTCTCTCCCCACCTCTCACTCATTGCCAGAGACTCCACGGCCGTCCGTCCGTCTGCGTCTGTGTCTGCGGCTGCGGCGCCTGAGCGAGGTGCGGACAGGCTCGGGCCCTGTAATGATGAGTGGGCAGTCGGCAGGGCGGGCCGAGTCGGCGGGGGCAGGACGCAGCGCGGCCGAAAGGTTGAGAGGTTAAGCGCGAAGTTAATTGAACGGCGGACGGCGCCGTCTGTCCGTTTGTGTGTGGCGTGGCGAGTTCCCTGCCTGAGTCGTTCGGGTACCGTCGTTTCCGCTCGTTCGTGCTCTTGGCCTGATGTCCGAGCGCTCGCCAACATAAACGCGTGGAATTTGGCCAAAACGAAACCCGCTAAAGAGCTGTTAATGAGTGCAGATTTGCGTCCTTGGAAGGTTCTCTTCTTTTATTTCTGGAGACGTATGCAAAGCGTTATCCTGCGGCGCTCTTAACAGCACTTTGTGGTCCCTGCTGGGGCCGCCGACCCGCTGTTTTATACCTTCAAATTACCTAATGACCTTGTTCGGACCTCTGCCCGTCGCGACGTCGACGTCGACGGCAGCGGGCGCTCCGGGCCGTCGATTGGCCGAACACCCTGTATGCCGGGTCGAGTGTGCCGCACCAGCTTTTTAAACGTGGCGAGAACCGACTTCAATTTATAATTAAGTCATCTTCTCTGGCCGACACTGGCCCATAAGCTGAAAATGCGCGCCGTCCGCGGACCTCGAATTTAATGTTCTGTCGCACGATTTATGCGCCTTTCGGCCAGGTTAACGGCGCGCCGCATGTGACAGGCCGCGCTGCAAACGCGTCCACGACCCGCCGGAGTTCGTCGGTTGCTGCTGTTGTCGGCCCGGCAGACCAATAAAAGTGCGGTGAAGCGCTTTAAGACGACAACGACCGCGTATGAGACGCTTGATTAGCCATGCTAACAAGGCGCGTTTAAGGACCTCGACTGCCTTTATGCGTGGCTGGACGGCCGACCGACCGGGTGCTGCTGCCGAGAGCTTAAGAGTGCTTTTAATTCACTTGTTAATGCGTTGCTGCTCCTGCTGCCGCCGGTGTCGGCGCTGCAGACGCAGGGTTCCCGGCCCCAGAGTCGCCAGTTGTTGGAGGAGTTTTCGGTTGCCGTCATGAAGGATGGTTTGCGTGTGGGGCTGACGAGTGGCTGCCGTTGTCGAGCCGTGTCGATGTCGTTGCTCCTGCCTTTGGAGGCTGCGATGCTGACGGTGGCGACGTGCTCGAAGGGAAGCCGGAGACTCAGTCCGCCATGCGTTGAGTGCCTCGGGAACCAAATTGAAATCACGCATTTTGTGTTGAAATCAATTAAGGATTGGATTAATTTCAGCCGTGGACCGAATGATTTGTTATGTGCGACGACCGTCGCGGGCGCAGGCGAAGGCGCGGGGGCTGCGACATGCCGCAGTCACATGCGAAACGATGTCGAAGTGGTCTTTAATAGTGTTTTATTTCCAGTTGCGGACGGATTCGCGTGAAATTAAAGTCGTTGAGGGCGAAGCCGTCGCCGTCGCTGCACTAAATCAAAAGCCTGAAGAACGAACGCTTGTTTAATTGCATCGACGACGGGAAAATCGATTCCAGCGCTGCATGCACGGCCCGGTTGGAGTCGAATGCCTCGACATATTCCCCATACATTGCTTCTCGGGTTCCCTAGTCCTTGGTCTGGAGAGCAATCTACGGAAACAACAACTCTTTAAGATAGCCGTGGTCTTTGTCACTGGGAACATCGACCGCCACGATCCCGTGCCCAACCCCATTATTCATTCGCGCTATCTTTATAGACCTCAGCCGGAGATCGACGAACCAGACGATCCAGACGAACCACACGCCATCCAGAGTTACAATGATCATTTCACAATTCGATCCCGATTCCGATCCTCTTAATTAAAGCATACAGTTGTTCCAGGCGATAAACTGCGGCGCTGGCGTCGAACCCTCGGCCATCCACGTCAGCCTCGTCCTTTCCTCGGCCACGAGACCCGGCGCGCAAGGATATCGGCGCGCTATCGGCTGTGGTCGGTGAACGTTCGGCCGCCCGGGACATCCCGGCGATAAGTGTGGACATCGCTATTGCATTAGAGAGCGAGTTGCTGGCGACACGCTACCTGTGCACTTATCTAATTGCTGCAAGCGTGCAGTTCCTGCGCTCGACCCTTCCCCGGTTCCGCAGTGACTTTATCGCCTACAACTTCATTCATCGGAGCGGTTTCCAGATATGAATGGAGAGCTGTTTCTCAATGGAATCGCAATCGTTGCCCGAAGATAAATGGACCACCTCAAAGAGCGGAGGGTGGGAGGAGTGGCAACGGTTGGTTCCGATGTGGCTCTTGAGTTGGTCAGTTAACTGCGTCGACATGCTCGGCTCTGCTTCCGCTCTCTGTTTCGGTATTCACGTCACGCTTGAGCTGCCGCCAAATATTGGCGAGTTGGCGAGGTCTCGTTTCAAATGAGCGGCTTTCATTAAAATGACATCAAACGTCGATCAAGATAGTGCCGTCGTTGGGGCGTCAGGAGATTCAAACCGAAGCTGTCGCAGTCGCTGGTCCGCGGATTAATTTGCAGGCCGACACCTCGCAGTACGTTCCTGGCCGTGTTCATTGAACGCATTTAATTTCGTCCAAATGCGCTGTTTTGGAGGTGAAGCAACGACGGTGGCCCCATGCGACGGTGGCGAATTAGTCGTGGACTTCCACCATTCCGACCAATACTCCAATGCCAAATTTTTCAAAACAAATACTGAGGAATTCGAATCCTATTCGTGTATATGAATATACTAGAGGATTGAAATTCGAAAGTTTTAGGGACGTCTGTGTAGGAAAAATGTTGCTATTACGGAGAATGGAATTTGTTGTGGTTCGGCAGTGAGGGCTCCAGACAACACTCTGCAGAGCCATGGGCCATGACAACCTCGAAGCCGAAACGCATGAAATTGTCAACCTAATTGCAGCGAAACCAGTTCTCCCCAACTCGTTTCCACGAAAGTCCTTGACGTCCTTAAACACCGCGCAACCAGAACAAGAAAGCGCTCGGGGCGCAAAAATCGAAAGTCACCGAAATCCTGTCCAGCGACAGCCGTGGCAAGTAGGCAGCAGCGACAACAACAACAGCAGCCTCGGTGTCAGCCTCGATCGAGCCAGGAAACCACAAACAAAGGATCTCGTACGCACGCCAAGCCGTTCGCACATTGCAAGGTGTCGAGCGACAAATTTGCACTTAGCCAAATCCAGCCAGGCAGCCGAGCAGCCGGGTCCTGGGGGAATGACTCACGGGCCAGCGGGACTCTCCGCGGCAGCGCCGGCCAGAATGGCGAACGGTGAACCGCGTAGGGCCGAGAGGTATATCATTTGCCTGCTTATTTAATTACGAAGAGAACAAAAACACATCGGGAGTTGGGCCGCAAAAAATCGCATTAAACACAAAACTGGGACACGTTTCGACGCCGCGGGTCCTGACCGATGGCTTGTGCCTGGCAGTGGTCTCCACGGCGCTGCAGCCGCGCGGCACGAGCGTGAAAGCGAGACGGGCGATCCATTAAAACCGCATCGCATCGCGCAATTGAAATTCAAAACTTGAATCAATAACAAGTCATAATTTTCGGAATGCGTCCCGGACCGGGACCGGGACCGAGAGCGAGACCGGGGTGCACGCGGTCGACTGCAATCGAACTGGTTTGGCGGCGACCGTCGACCGGCTTCCGGAGCAGGAGAGCGCACAGGGCGGCCGAGGTGACCCGGAGGATTCTTAGGGCTCAATGCGATTTGCAAAGTCATTAGGCAGGGGTCGGGAGTGGCGGTTGACACCGCCGCGACGCAGCTCCGAGGGCAGGCCGCGGGCGCAGCGAGTCAGTCGGGAACGAGCCTGCAGACAGCAATAATTAAATGTAATTTTTTTTGGCCCAGAGTCCTGCCTCACGATTTATGGCGGATCTTGTTAGCAAAAAATCCAACTACTTGTAATTGCCACGAGGGCGCACACTCACACACGCATCCACTCATGCAGGTATGTGCGCTCGCCGTCCATCATTGCCGGGCAGAATTTCGTAGCAAATGCGATTTTCACATGCCTGGCCGCAGCTCGGCGGCGAAGGCGAGGCAGAGGCAGAGGCAGAGGGACTGCGGACGCACCACGAACGACAAACCGGCGGCACGCATGCTCTTTGCACGCAATCCCGCTGCTCGCCGCAGCTCAACGCACGCAGCCGAGGACCGGTTGCGGCCGGGGCCCTCAAATTGCGACCGGCGGCGAGGCATTTGAGCCGCACATCATCGTCGCATCATCATAATCATTTCATATTTCTAATTAAATCTAGGTCAGTTTCTGGAACCAGCCCCGGCCTTGCCCGAGGGAGCCGCGGGCTGCGGGGATCGGCTGCCGGGAGGAGCGAGGGCCGGTGCGAGCACCGCTGTGGATGGCCCAGGACGCGGAGGGCTCGAAGGCGGAAACACCTGTAGGAATGCGGGCAGTGGAAGGTGTGACTGCGGCTGGGGACCGAGGGTCCGGACGGCCGCCCGGGCAAGTGGACGTGTAAGTAATTAATTTGCAAGCGGCACGCTGGGGCCGGGTCCAGGGCGTAAAAATCACGAGGAATTCCTGCAAGGACCCCTCGGACTGCGGCCGCGCGCCACGCATAGCGCGTGCTTCCGCTCACAATCGGCAGCTGATTTCCGCGACGACAATGGCGGACGGCTGAGGACGAGGAGAACCAGACGACGACGTAGACGACGACAACGACGTGATGACGACTTTCGCCGCATGCCGGCAACGGCAACGACAACGACAATGGCGATGGCGATTACGATGGCATGGAAGCTATGAAGTTTTCGTCGCACATCATTACGTGCAGCATGGCTAGCATTTGTAATTTAAAGTACATACATTTTTTAATTTTGGCTCGCGAACATGATTGTGATTTCGCGAGCTGCTCATATTTGCTCAGACCGCCAGGCTCGCGATAATGACGATTATTATATATGAAAGTCTCAAGGTCGTAATTAGCATTTTGATTAAAAGATCCTCCTGCTGACGCATTGTCCGAGTGCGAATCCCGTCGATGCCTCCATACGTCGATGCGGCGTGCCGTAATTACATACCGCAAATGTTTAGCTGATTATTATAATTACAACCACGTTAATAAGGCTCTGCGAGCATAATTAATGGTCGATATGAAAAATTCGGAGCCATTTATTATCGGTGCATGCGCCAAGGTTCGCAGGTTCGCGGAGTCCTTTATGGAATTCAATAATATCGCAGATTGCGAGGAAATCAAGAGCTTGTCGATTGCGTGCGCTCAGCCGATCCTCATTATCGAATACATCAGAATGAACATGATCGAAAATTGTCGTTTATAATTTTAACAATATCCCCTATGCGTCCGCCCCGGCGGAGGTCCCTCTAGCACTGGCTGCTTAGCTATACCCCAGGGTCCTGCGAATTCCTCGGCATAGCAACCTGTTGGCTTTTTGCGCGAATTTTAATACCGAGTTTATAATTCCATACTTTACACCGTTTTATTGCAATGCGACGTACGCCGCCCTCCTAGGAACTAGTTCCAGCAGCCCAACCGGCCGTCCCAACCCCGACCCTTTCCCGACGCAACGGCTTTTAATTGCAGCCTTGTCCGTCTGCCGTCTGCCGTCTGTCCGCAAGACCGCCCGCCCGCCCGTCCGCCCGTCCGGCCGACCATCCAGCCGTCCGTCCGCCTTCCGTCCACCTCGCTGGCATGATTAATTGCCGCATTTAATCCCAATGACTCGCCTCTCGACGAGCAGTGCATCAAACGATGCAATTTCGAACACGGTTCGCGCACCACGTCAAAGAAGATTGATTCGCCGTGTCTGCGTGAGAAGGTTAGGATCCGCGCGATTCGCCCAGGCGACGACTCGCCGGCCGCCGCGTGCCGCCGGGCGACGACGGCAGCGACGCGGACGCGGACGAGGACGCGAGTCGAGTGCGCTGCTTGTGCTACTTTCCCAGTCTGCCGGAATGGGTGGTGAGCTGCTGATTTGTTTATTTAATCGACGAGGACCACCAGCGTCGACGGCCGGTCGTCTGCCGGCGGTCGGTGGCTGCTCCAGCCGCTGGCGTGTCTGAGGCGCACACGTCCTGGAGAGCAGGGGCTGCCCTGCGTTGTAAAAGCGTGCATTTGAGTAATTAGCAACGAGGGCAGCAACACCAGCGGCAACAACAACTGCGAAACTGCGAAAGTACCAACCCGTCGGGAAATAACAACAATAAAAGTTCGATGGGTATTACTTTTTAATTATTTACCGTTCTCTCCATTGTTTTCAGCGGCAGCATGGGAAGAAACCCGATCTTCGGGTTCGCCGCTTAAGTCTTTTGTTTGTGGGGCGCAACTGGAGCGAAATACGAGTTTTGGGCAATCGGGCTTCTGGAGTTCAAGGCTCAGAACTGTGTTTCGGGAGCTGTCCAGCAATCGCCCTGCAACGTTGTTGCGCCGCCGAGCATTGCGTGCGTTTGCGAACAAAGTTGCGCCATAAACATAAACGTAATGCTTCGAATGATGTTAGCCTGGCCGGCCATCGGAGGCGCAGGCATTTGGCCAGCTCGGGCGACTGCTGGCGATGCGGAAGCCATCGCGGGCGCCGCGGCTCTGCGGGTCATGCTATAAACTTTACAATGGCAAACGCAAGTAATCGGCTAATTTAAATCCATTACAAGGCTACTTCGGCCAGCCGCCACAAGAACAGCAGCAGCGACCGCGATGGCAGGGCGGCCAGATCAACGACCACGGCTGCGGCGCAGGGGCGGGGCGTAGGCATTTCGCAGGGAGGGTCGGTCGGGCCCAAATGAGTTCTAGTTAAACTTTTATGAATGAGCTGGCTTCTTTTATGGGCCCGCTTTAACTGCGGCCGCGGTTGCCTCGTGAGGTGCGTGGCTGGCCGGCTTGTTGCGCTTTGTTAATGAGTAAATGAGTAAATTTGTTAATTATATGAAGCGAACTGTGAACGATCGCTGCGCTGGGTTCCGCTGAAATCAATTATATCAGCCGCATTTACGGTGGACCGCGCCGCCATCGGAGCTTTGCTTTCGCGATCGCTCGGGCAGATCTACTGGAGATTCTTTCCATTCCCGGTCTTGGTCTCGGTCCGGGTCTGGGTCCGGGTACCAACTCGTTTGGTTACATGCTGTGCTTGAAAATGGGGCTCCTGTCGTAAATGGGCTGCCACGGCCGCCTCTGCTCTCAATCGCATCATCTGACCATGGAGGGTGGCCACTGCGCGATGGAATCTGCGCCCGATAACGCCTTATCGCTGGCAATAACGCAAACGACCGGCGACGACCGACTGGGACGAGCTGCGTGTCGCGAGCCGTCGTCCGCGGGCCTCGTCCTCGCACGCAGCCAAAGCAATTAATAACGAAAAGTACCCCTAAGTCCCTCATTGCAAGTTCTCCCTGGGCACTGGGCTCCCCTCGCTGCTTTGCATGTCGCGGGCAGCGCGCCGCTATCTCTGGTGACAATCGCGGTGATCGCACGACAACATTACGTGATACAGGCCGCAACCAGTCCCCCTCGGCGTACTTGTTGTTGATGTTACCGGGCCTGCTGCCGTAGTCCACTTTTCATATAATTTTGTCGTGTTGCGATTTCGGATGAAATCAGTTAATTTTTATTAAGTTGGTGGTCACCCGGCCGCAGGGTGCCAATTTCTGAATGCGGTGCCGCGTCTGCAGCCTCTTGACCGTGACTGCAGCGGCGACGGCGACGGCGACGGCGGCGGTGGTGGTGGTGGGCATGACGACGGAGCGGGGCAGTGAACTGTTTGCGAGGAAATAAGTTACTGTGTCAACAGGTGAAATTGTCGCGCGACCAGTGCGGTGCGCGTGCGTTTTTCTTTATGTTGTTGTCGCGACGATGGAGTTGTTGTTGCTATGGCTGTTGTTGCTGTGTTTTGCATCTTATCGCTTCACGCATGCGCAACCGTATCGATGTGGATTTTTAGTCGGACATTTTTTGCCCTTGCGCAGTTATTATTATGCTTGTTGTTGTTGGCGAATCCGCTGTTCGGTGAGTCCGCGTCGCCGCCTCCGTCGGCCCTGCCGCTGCTGCTGCGCATAATTGCAGCGTACGTGTTCGCAGTTGCGTATCAGGTTTCGCCGCTGTAATTGTGACACAGGACAAGGCAGCACGACGGGGCGCGTGAGTGCCAGAGGACGTCCGGACGGCCACTGCTACCGATAAGGCAGCAGCCCCCAGTCAAGCAGACAGCCGACGGACGGGCCGACGCACAGACAGACAGACGGACGGCCAGACAGACGAGCGGCGGACGCGCGACTGACAGTAGCGTTGATTGGTTTGAGTTGCTGCCGAGTCGGCGCGGCTGGAACGTGGAACTGCGTCGGCCGTGTGCGACACACGACATGTAAATTGTCGAGAGCACTTTTTCAAAATTTCGGCACACCGGCACTGAGCGAAAAGCCGGAGTCATATGGGGACAATGAAGGTCCTGCCCTAAGTCCTTCGTTTGCTCGGCGCTGCTTCTGCTTGGAGGCGGGGAGCGACTTCGACGTTCCAGTGTAGGCTGGGCTTTACTCACATTGGACATCGGTTCGGGACGCAGGCGAGAGCGGGACTCGTTCAATAGCAATTTCTCATATAATTACAACGTTTTTGAAAATGATTTTGATTTTTGATCGCTGATACGCACAAACGGCGATCGTTGATAGTAGATCGCCGCTTCTGACCGGCCGGCCGGCCGACCGGCCGACGGGCTGGCTGAACTGACAGACGTCGACCTGACGTCCACGGGCCGACCAGTGGCCGAGGCTGTCGGTCCTGGCCGCAGTCACCGTCGCCGTCACCGTCACCGCCAGCGCATTCGAGCGACGTGAAAGTTTCTGCGCGCCATCGCGAACGGCTGCGGCCGGGTCGCAGACCGGGTGATTTAAATGGAAACGAAATGGCTGACATTGATGGACCGTGCCGCGAAATTGCGACGATCGATTGATATGTTCGAGGTACAAGCGCCGTTGTACTCGAATATCTGATAAGTGCTGCTGATAAACAGTGGGCGGGACCCCGATTCCGCCAGTTTCGCGTGGAAGTCCTTGAGCGAGTCCGCATGGGATTTCTACACCCGTATCTCGCCTCGTCTTGCGGTGGCTTCGACCTCAGCCGATGGATTGCGATTCGGATTAGGATTGCAAATCGCCATCACAAGATCGGCGCCTATTATTTTGCCATTGGCAATGGCAAACTCCGGCAGTACGAATCGATGCTGCCCAACCTCACAGCAAATTATGCGCCAGTAATGTCGAGTAATGTACCGTGTCGCCAAAAACGATCAAAAGTGCCTTAGTATAAATAATTGTAGCGGGAGGCAATTAATTAATTTGGGGAGCAAGAGGGTTGTGGTTGGGCCAGTTCGCACTCCCTACACCCTACATCCTACATGTGGAACTAGTGAATTGGACTCAGCGGTGCTCAAGCGGTGTTCGCACGTGTTTGTGCTATATGGGAAGAAGAGGCTTCCCAGATCAAGTACAGTACAGAAGAGGGAACTTTCCTGTTCTATGGGTTGCCATATTCCTTGAACGCGCTGGAGATTGCGATCTTGGGTTATCGATTTCATAGATTATATCACTGCGTAATTGTTTATAGTGCTCTCAAGCGTAGAAGGTGCACTGATCGCTTCTAACTCACAGGCAGTAGGGTGCAGACTGAACCGAATGTTAACTCGGGACCAATAAATGGTGTCGGCCCGATGCGACTCCACTCAGTCAACGCGGAAATCGACACTTTGATGGGCCTTGCGGAATCCAGAGGACAACCGATGTCGCAAGTGCAGTCGATTGCGATCCTGACAGTTTTACTGCTCCTGCTGCTGCCGAGAGAGAGTTCGGCTAAGGTCAGTCGTGCGAAAATAAATGTAAAATAACGTGCGCAAGCGTCTCTTTGCAGGAGGAGGGCTTGGTCGTGAAGATGTACAAGTTGGCATGCGAAAACGTCAACTACAGCTACATCGCAAGGAACTTCTCCTGCAGGTTGAAGGCCGTCAACCGGCACCAGAGCTTCGCCAACTTGTACGGCTGGCTGGTGAAAAGGCTGAAACACCTCACCGTGAGTATGGCCAGTGTCGAGCCGTCGGGTGTGGCTAAGTTTTGTCTATCTCGGCCCGCTGTAGATCCACATGCAGCTCTTCAAGTACTACTCCCAATTCCGGCCGTTCCTGTTCAACGTGACCGTCGACTACTGCGAGCTGATGAAGGGCAAGGCGGTGACCTCGTTTTACATTAACCTGTTCGTGCGCAACATCATGAACACCACGAACGTGGTGCACGAGTGTCCTTTCGATGTGATGCAGAACCCCCTCTCGAAAAGAAAGTTTCTAATTGTGCTCCGTGCTCCCGCAGGGTTACATCTACGCAAAGGATATGTGGCTAGACGCTCGGGTCATAAGGGCCCCGTTTCCCCTCGGACGCTACCTCCTCATGGTGCGCTTCTACGACATGTACCCCGAAAGCCAGCTCGGTCAAATCCTGTACTACGCCGATGTCTACACTAGGAGGCCGGGCGGGTCGAACACCTCGACGAAGACACGTCCGCAGGAGGGCGATGCCAAGCCGGGACCGGCCGCAACTAAGACCCCAAATGCATTTTGATCGTTCACCCAAGAGCGACACGGCTCAAAAGTAGTCGTTTTTCTGAAAATTTAATTCTAGAAATCTTTGAATAAACCTTACATTTCTGATGTGAATCCCAAGAATGCCAATCGCTTCTTGGACACTGAACCATAAACATAGGCATTTGAGCACCACTTTCTTGTTCGGAGAAATATGCTGAGGTGGAAATTACTGAGTATGTCCGCAAAATTCAAATCGGACATTAACTAATAATGTTTTGTCCACTGCAAAACAATAATTTTGCACAAATTTGTTGTCTATATGTTTGATTTTTGAAAATCAAGGTAGCTAATTTAACGCTCTTCAAAGTAATTCGATTTTAAAAGCCAACTAATTCACTTTTTGAGTTTGTGTTTTGATGCGTGAACACGGCAGATCGATCAAACAGTCAGATAAGACAGCGTTTAAGCTGTGCTAAAAATTGGTTTGATAACATTGAGCCTCAAACGACACACGTACATAGCACATACGTACACACTCGTACACACATGCACGCATTTCGACATCGATCGCGACTCCGACTCCGAGCTTCAAAGGAAGATCGCGATGCTTTGATTTCAGCGAGTGCGGCCATAAATCGCGATAAATAAATCGGCGGCCCTGTCCAGCCGGCCGGCCGGCCGTGATTTGCGAGAGGACAAGTGTCGTAAGTCGCCTTTTCGTCGGGCCGATGTCTGTCTGACGTCGGCCGTCCATCGTGTATGAATGAGTAGATGCGTCGGAAATTCGCACGAGAGGCGACAACGATTTGAGCCATTTCGAAAATATCAAATTTTATGCATGTTTTTTGAGTTCCCACCGGGAGCGATTTGTGCTTGGTATTGTGCTAAGGGAGTGGCAGCGGGAAAGAGGGAGACGTTTTTCTCGCGGTGGGCTTGTTATGATTTACGACTGCGGCCGAATCATTGTTGGCAAAAACGTCATCGGGAAGTGGTGTTGGCGTCTTCATCTTCGCTTCCTCGGGACACCTTTATTTATGGGCCTGACTCTGCTCGGTCCGCCGTTGGTCGCCGGGGAAAACTCGCAGGATGACTTGGTCCTTGGTGTTTGTGCACGGCGTCATCGGCACACCGTGAGTTATGCCCGGGCCGGGGAATATTTTTGACAGAACAATTACATTTGCGGTGATTAATTGTTTGCGGTGATGAGACTCCGAGATACCGAGCGACGCGAAGAGCTCTTAAAGTTTCAGTGCCCGAAATGTGAATTGTCGTCGACACGACGCGATAAAGCGCACTGAGCCAACGAGCCTCGGGTTCTTAATGGACCACAGCTCGACGGTCAAGGTCGAAGGAAAGGAGGCGGAGGCGAGCGCGTCTGCAGCGCACGCAACGCCGTGCGAAGGCACGGCATCGGGCGTGTGTCCTGCATCCGCCTCTCCGCCGGCGAGTTCGCGGCGCTGTTACGTAAACCCTTTCCCAACGCCTCGTCCTCGTCCTCGAGCGCGGCGCCGATCGTGTCGATACACGTGTTAAATGCCTTCCACGTCAATGGAGGTGTCCGTCGACAACAACTGCGAATAAAACCGCAACGGCAACGGCAACCGGTCAGCGGCAGACGCAACAAATGCGAGAGAAATGTTTTCTTCTAAAATTATTGACAGGATAATCGTGATGTTCATATTAACGACTTTATTTACAGTCCCATTGCAATCAGCGACGACGGCGACGACACTCGCGAAAATGTTGTTGCTTTCACTTGTTCCCTGTCTTCGTCCTCGTTGCTGTTGTGGTTGCTACAGTTGCGATTGTTGCTGCTGATTGGGCCCTTCCTGTTGACTAGGTCTTTTTAATAAACAATTAATTACGTGCATTTGCCTTGCAGCGGCAGCAATCAGTACCGCAACAACAACCACTGCAGCCACCACCACCATATAACAGTGCAACAACAACGTCAGGAGAACCAAAACCAAAACCAAAACAACTCCGCAGTGCTCGCGACAAGAGCGCGAGGCACATCTTAAGACCGACATGTCAACATAATTAATATTAAATTTTTGTGTCAGATAATGATAACGCCTGCCAGCCCAACTAGCAGCAGAAGCAGCAGCAGCAGGACCGGCAGCAGCAGACACCGCCACCACGACCACTACAACAAGAACAGTAACAACAACCAGCAACGAGGTCGCAGCAAAGGCGCTGCATCGGCAGCAACAGCACCGTCAGCAGCCACCGCCAGAGCCACAACAATGATGCGCGAAAGAGGCCTTAATCGCTTCGGCCGGTGGAATTGCAGGCGTCCGTTTCATGTCGGCCGCCGCGAGTTTTTTGAATTTTAATTAAAGGGGCATAACGTTAAATAATTTGCCATGTTTTCCTCTGCACTTTTATTTAGTAATAATAATAAAAATAAGGGAAATTTATTGGAACGAAATCGAACGCACTCGCACTCGCACGCCTTTCACCCCGTTTGCGGCGGCGGCCTGTGGGCAGAGGGGACAAGGACCGAGCCCCGAGGCAGTTGCACTTGCCGCGGGCCTTGGCGGCTGCGTCAAGGTTGCGAGTGGAGCGGATTAACCGAGCCGGCCGATGATCCAGAAGCGAAGTAGATCACGGCAGTCGGCGGCGACCGCCCGCAGGATCCGGGGAAGGAACTCGGTCTGCGATTTGGCATTTTCACTTTCTTCCTCGCTGAAGTCGGGAAGCGGTCCACACGCGGCCGGCTATAAACGGTTTATGGAGTCGTCTGTGGCCACGGAAGACCCGGGTCTCCTGCCGGATTAACTATCGGGTATAAAATAGAGCCCTGCATAACGACGCGCGTAAACAAGGCCGTAAAAATAGTTGATCACACAGACGACGAGGCTTCTATAAAAGTGTCATTTAAATTAAAGCCCCGGCTGATCCTGGCTTATTAGCAACTGTCGGAAACCGGAGGCCCCGAGTCGAGGCCCCAGAGGCGGACTCTATTGCATTGTGCATCGTGCCTCATTCCGATTCCAATCGCATCGGAATCCGCTCCAAATGAAGTCCGTGCGAAACTTAATCTCGCGAGCGGACTTTTTAATGCTTGTAATGAAAATTTCAACCAGATCGACCGATCTTGAGCGGCGAGTGCGGATCGGGCGGCCAGAGGCGGCGCTCTCATTCATGTTGTCCCTCCGCCAGGCATGCGGCATGGGCATGTGGCATGACTCCGGCCGGGATCGGGATTGGGAATGGGATCGGGAATGGGAGCAGGCCGCAAGAAGACCGACCGCTTTACATCGATGTCATTCTTAATTATGAAATTTTCACTCCATATCGATGCCTTCGGACTCCAACCTGCCGCGATGCGATGTGATGCGATGCGATCGGGTTTTGTTTGAGTCCTCTGGCTCTCGTCCTCGCTCTCTCGCCACCCTTCTGCCGTTCGTCGGGGCTCCGGAGCTTTTCTCGAAATACCGCAGGAAGAGGGACCGAAACCGGGACGGCCGCGCAACCGCAGAGGCTCCGCCGCCGCGAGATGATCTGCCCAAATGCTGTTAGCATCGGGCTGACGTCGACCGTCTGTCCGTCGGCGGTTCTGTCGGTCGGTCGGTCCGGTCGGTCGGCCAAGTTAAGCGGATCGCGGAAGTGTTGAGGGATTCGGGTGATCGGCACACACGCCAAATGGCTAAATAAAGATCTCGCGATGTGTCTTCGGGCTGCACCGGGAGTCGAGTTAATTAAGAAGTCGGAGAAATTTATAATGAGTAACGCGATCGTGGAGAGGCTGGAGGCGGGCAAAGGGGCCCGAAGCGTGGCCGGTTCAGGGAGATATTCTTGGGGCTGATAAGAGGTACGAGAGGGCGCGGGGAATCCGATTCGGCAGTCGAAATAGTGATAGGTTCTGCAAAACAACACGCGCTGCCCTGGCTTCGGCGTGTTCAAAGACACCTCCCCGAGGGACACCCTGTGCGACCGGAGCTCCCCAGGTTTTATTACACGGAAGTCCCTGCATTATGCAACTAATGCATGCAACCGGATGCGGACGGCAGGACTCTTCAGCGACGTCACCAGATGAGCAAGGCCGAGGGCCGAAGCCAACTGCGATCTCCTTGCAAGTCCTGCGTAGGCCGGGCAGGCCGGTTTATTGCGGATCGCAGCATTCGCACAACTGGACGATCGGTCCGACCGACTGCCCGAATGTCCCGGCACAATGGCCCGTAACAGGCGATAAATAGCTCTTGACAGGGCGCCCCAGCGAGGAGACCGGGCAACCATAGCAAAGAGGCCTCGGTCTGGACTCAACACCAGCGGGTCTCCGCCGCCCAGCCGAGGGAAGCAACCTTCGCCGGCGCGCTGCGTTGGGACGTGCCGAGCGGCGAGGTGCCGGCATTTCGCCGACGACATGCCAGGACATCCGCCTTTCGGCATGGTTCCTCGCTATTGTTGGCTAATTTTCAATGATTTTCAAATGAACGTCGAATGGAGGGCGAGTTGTCAAAGAAGAATCCGGCCAGATCCCCGCGCCCTGCTGCGCGTCAAGGCGAGGCGTGAATGCTTCGGTTGCATGGATAAACAGCGTCCAAGGACCACTTGTGAAGCGACCAACAGAGCCCGGACAAAGCGTTTCTGTAAATGACGAAAATCCTCGAAAACCCCGCCCGGTTCTTCCCCGTGCTCTCTGTCTCCTGGTAGTTGCCGTAATTAGGCGGCCCGGCAAGCCAGGGCGAAAGGTAGCCTTCTGAAGTTAACACTCAAGTGGGGGGCTGCCTCAGCACCGACCTCGGGAAGATAGCAACTGGCGGGATGTCCTTGGCCTGGCAGGTCCTTTGCGGCCTTCGTCCGAGCCAGTGGGAGTTTTTGACCAAGGCCTGTCTGCAATGATAGTTGAAGTCAAGGTTGGGGACCCCGTGGCCCGGCTTTGAATTGTCGTCCCTGCGGCTGTTAATTATGTGAAAACTGCAAAATCCACCTTTTCTTTCAATTTCCAGTTCCGAGATCGAATCTCGTTCCGACGAAGCCTCTTCGCCGATGTTCATTAGGGAAGGGTATTAGGAGGACCTGCTCTTCCAGGCGAACTGAGGCACTTTGCGATGATTTATGTGGCTGGCTCATGCTCCGGGCCCCTTCGGAAATTGCCCAAATATATTTTCTGGCTCTTACGGAGGAGCTCGCAGCACGCGAG
The DNA here is from genome assembly GCA_947389925.1 of Coelopa pilipes. Classification (NCBI taxonomy): domain Eukaryota; kingdom Metazoa; phylum Arthropoda; class Insecta; order Diptera; family Coelopidae; genus Coelopa; species Coelopa pilipes. The sequence goes on from OX376700.1 coordinate 18,934,148, forward strand.
TGCTCCAATGTTGCACTTGTCTTGGCCGAGTCTTATTGATTTATGCAAATTTGCATGTCCCGACGCCACGACATGTCAGGCCCGGCCACGCACGGCGTAAAATCGAACACTTCTCCGTCGAGGCGAGGCAAGTGCGGGGCGGGGCGCGGCGCGGCAAGGTGAGGAGAGGAGAGGAGAGGGCTGGGGAGGCGAGGAGGAGCCTAGCGGAGCCCCTTGTAATTATGCAGCGCTAAACACTGTTTACCCGCCATGCACCGGTGAACGAACGAGCGGCCGGTTGAGTGGAGGGAGGTGCCCCAGGAGGCGGGGAGTATTTGTTTTCGCACACACTAATTAAAGTTCAGTCCGCAATTAAAACGGCCCGGCAGAGAAAGTCGGGCGCAGGGGCCGGAGCTCCCAGAATGAATGGGCCTCCAGGTAGAGGAGTTCCCGGGACACGCTGGAACCGGAGCAGCTCCAAATCACATTAATTAGCAGTACCCTCCTCTAGCACGCTGGTGCGTCACGCTCTCCGCGATCGAGGAGAAGGTGAATGATGTCTGTAAATAGTTGCTGAGCTGAGTAAACCGCTATTTTCTCCGGCAACCACGTCAGCATTGCCGATAAGGCCGAAGTCAGGGAGTCGTACAAAACAAAGTCGGTCGGTCCGACAACGTCTGCGTCGATAAGACGCCCGATAAGTTGGCCTTTATCTGCGTGATAGCAGGCAGATTAGGCTGGACGGCAAGTGGCGCAACTCCCTCTAGTAGACGACTAATCAATCGTCGTATTCGCTGTACTGGCGACAGGCGATGCCGCCAATTAATCACGGTGTGATTTGGGCTTTCGTAGTCAGTCGTCGTTTGCCTCTGAAGCAAGTAGCATTACCTTTAACCACGGCTAACGTTGGGAAGCCCTTACCATGAACTCCGTCAAGCTGTTGATTACGCTGGCGACGCTGGGCGCCTGCTGCCTGGCGTTCTGTAAGTATAGGTGGAGTTGCGCGCTCTCGCTGGAATCGCCAGGGAAACTTATCCGAACCCCCGCCCACAGCTGACGCCCTCAAGTGCTACACCTGCACCGACGTCAAGTCCTGCAAGAGCGCCAAGACGGTCGAGTGCACCGCGGCCATGGCCAACCAGACCCGGGTCTACTTGGACGTCTACCACAAGAACGTCAGCCTGAACACCACCAGTCCCTACATCGAGTGCTTCCAGGAGTACCACAAGAGCAGTAAGTCCATGATGTGGTAGTGAAATGGGTTACGGCTAATGGTACGAATGCTCTCTCCTCCACGACGCAGCGAGCGGGGAATTCCAGTACAAGGGGTGCATCTACTCCAACATGTTTGCCTGCCAACTGGAAATGAAGGACTTCTACGCGCAGAGCCTCACGCGCAAATGCTCCCAGTGCAACAACAAGAACGGGTGCAACCCGGCCGGACGGGCCGAACTGCACGTGGCCCTGCCGCTGGTGACGGTTCTGCTGGCGGCGCTCGTCAAGATGGCCTGGGGCAACTGAATCATGTTCGAATAAATCGCTTGTGCCTTAAGTACCCACCTGGTCATTCATTCCGCATTGGAACTCAGGATAATCAGAGGTTCTCGGCCATTTACGTCTCCACTGGCTAACAGGATGCTCGTTAGGAGGGCTTCAAAGGGCCCGGTCCGCCCGGCGGTGGGAGTCGCCGCACTCCTTCCTCTCCACGAGGGTGTTACGGAGCCGGCACGAGAACTCATTAAATTATCACCTCCTTTCACAGACTCTCCACTAGAGCGGCAGGCCTCGTTCCCGAGTGCCTCAGCCATGCCACGCCCAACGATGGCCCATTGACTTCATCGCCTTGTTAATGGCGCGTTAGTGAAATATTCTTCCTGTTCCCTGGTGTGGGCCTCCTGTGTAATTTCCCTCGCACCAATTATTCAAATCGGAATCCACAGACAACGTGCATTTAAATCAATTCATGGCTGCCTGACGGCCGATGGTCCAACCGTACAAATGAGCTTCGCCAGGGTCCTCCACTGACGCCGCTCTCGTGCTGCCGCCGCGACCAGCTCGCTTATTACGGTTTTAATTGCCCCGATTTATGGCCGCCGATTTGTCATAAGCTAACTACCCTCTTTGATCGACTTCTGTGGCTTCTCCACCAGGCCGCTCTTATCTGCTAATACCCGATAACTAATCGAATTCGCTGTGTTGATAGAGCTAGAGGATGGCTCTTTCCATCGTGTTGTGCCTTGATAGCTCGTAGTTATTTGCATTTTTAGCCATGGCGATTACTCTGCGTATGGGGAATCGATTGGAAATCGAACTTGCCATTTCTTTGCGTTGGCTTGAGTTCAGTACAAAATTAGCTAATGGGTAATCTGCAATTGTGCGGGTAGGTCAGCGGAAAAGTATTCCTTGATCGGAGATCCATTCTAATGACCTAGTGGTCATTAGGAAGCGATCCCATGGTCGGAGGCCATGTTCGAAGGTGAAGCGGCCCCCATCGGAAGTATCATGCGATATTTTCGCCTCTCCTCGCACCTACCATTGTGTCATGAGTTCCGACACAAACGGGGGCCCTCGAGCGCGGCACCGTAGCCAGGTAGGCTTTTTGCCCGACGACGTCAGGAGAAACCGGCTCCGACGTCGGCACGCGACTCCAGGAGTGCAGGCGGCCAAGGTGTTTTGTTGCTCCATTTTCGACGGTGGTAACCCGAGAGATGGCTGAGGATCCCTTGCTCTCGATCTCTCTCCCTCTTCGGCGCAGCGAGCGGCTCTCGAGTCTGCACACGGGCAACTGTTCCCAAGTCGCGCTCTCTTCTGCGAGGCCAAAGTAGGGGAAATGGAGAGAGATCTCCGGCCCGTGGGAGAGAGCGAGTGAGTGAGAGCCAAATCTGTGCTCTTTGGCCGTGAGCAGGGCGAATCTGGGGATGCTCCGGCCAGAGACAATGAGATCCTTTGTGGTCCGACGGTGCAGAGAGAACCACCTTGGACCACGGAGGTCCAGGTCGCTCGCAGGTAGCTGAGCAGGTACCGCAGGAATTCCTCCGCACTCCCCGGCAAAAAGTACAAAATGCGCTGCTCGCCAGAGAAGGGCATCATTAGGGCTCGAGCAGCCAACGAGCACAGTACTCAGCACAACCAAGTCTCCTAGCGGAAACGTTCTCCACGCAAGATCTCTCGTCGACTGCACCGAACCGCGAGCGAAGAATCCACCATGGCTCTGGGCACCCAACAGCTTCCCTACCAAAGCGCCCCGCACCAGCAACTGATGGCCAAGCAGCGCCTGCACCAGCAACGCGCCATCGCCCCGGCCCCTCTGCAGGCGGGGCGACTCTACGCGCCGTACCCGCAGCCGGCCTACGGCGGCGCCGGCACCACGTTGGAGTCCAACAACCCGTCCGTGATCAGGCGCAACGCCCGCGAGCGCAACCGCGTGAAGCAGGTCAACAACGGCTTCGTCCACCTGCGGCAGCACATCCCGCAGGCCATCGTGGCCGACCTCAGCAACGGCAGGCGCGGCATCGGGCCCGGCGCGAGCAAGAAGCTCAGCAAGGTCGACACCCTGCGCATGGCCGTGGAGTACATTCGGCGGCTGCAGAGCGTCATCGACGAGGTCGACCAGAGCGACGCGTCCAGCGTGAGCTCCTACAACAGCTGCGGCTCCCGGGCGATGGCAGCAGCTCCAGGCGGCGTGGGCATGGACCCGGCTCCATTCGGCCTTCACCAGCAGCCCCCAGCTCACCCCTACTACGCCCTCAACTACGGCAAGTTCCAGCAGCAAATGATCTCGCCCGCCGCCTCGACGAGCTCGTCCGTCTACAGCGACCCCTCGACCGCGGGCTCCTACTACGACAACGGCCACGAGTCGGGCGGCCCCGCTCAGCTGAAGTACGAGCCCTCGACCTACGAGGACTACCCGAACACCTCTGCCGAGGACGAGGAGCTGCTGGACTACATTTCCCTGTGGCAGGAGGGAGAGAGCGGATTCTGAGAATCTAGTCGGCCGTGCGCCACCATCACAGTCTTGACCATTGATTGGAAAAGTATTACCTCGTAGCTTGTTAAGTGCGCTGACCAAATGTACAAAGAAGCAACCATGTGCCTGCATTAGATCCTAAGCCTAGTTTAGTTAGGAATAGTACAATGGAAGACAATGATTCAAAATAGCTAATTAAGTTTTTTTTTACATTTAATTTAATTTTTAACATTTAATTTATTTTCGGAGGACACTAAACTATTTATAATTAAGAAATAATAATAAAATATCGCAAATACTTTAAATTTCTGTTTTATTTTGAAATCCAAATATTAGAAAAATTCGACGATCAAATATTTCGTTAAGATTCCTGCTTTTGTTTTTATAGATTTTTACTTCGATATTGGTAAATATAATATTATATCTTCTCCATCTTTTCTATCTTTAGTAATTTGTTTTAAGACGGTTTTGATTTATGTGATATTAGTTGGTTAGTTAGTAATACAATTTTCTTTTATTTTTTTATTTAGATAGTATTTTTATGATATTGAGTTTGACGAAATATAAATTTTATTATCTTTATTTAAGCATACTATATAAATTAAAAAGTAACCGTAGATAAATAAGAATTTCGTTTAAAACTTCTTTATACTATCCAAATTATATTAAAAGATCTCGAATCTGAATGGAACCTACAATGCAAATATCAAAGCGAATGATAAAGTCTCATAGTTTTGGAGATCAAAGCACCATCGATTTTGTAAATGAAGATGATGAACAATTCTAGGATTGAATCTACATTTCTTGTGTCGATGGGATCTGTACATTATTTTTGGTTAAAGTCAATATTTGTATTTTTACCGGATTGATTCATGGTGTAAACGAGGTGATTCAGATTAAGGATGTGAAAGCCCTTTGCAGAGGGTACTGATGAGAACCAGAGTGCGGTTGTTATTTTGTAAATTGATTAAGAAAAAACAAGAAACTATTTTTCAGACTAAGTGAATTAATGGTGGAAGGGTTCACGAACTCTCCACTGATTGCATCCGCATTACTGGGATATTTGATTGTTCGTTCGCCCGTTCACTCGTTCGATCGATCGATTGACAACAAACAATTATTCAAAAATTTGCGAACTGTTTTGCAAACAACATTTCGCGCACTTAATCAATCGGATTCCAATCGGCGAGTGGTTGGTCGGGCCAACCAGCGACCGCAGCAACCGCCAGAGGAAGAACGCCGACAACGATGGCAACATGTGCCTGATCCTGGCAGAGGAGCAATTTAAATCATTTCGCCAGCGTATGCAAAATAAGTGGATCAGGCCCGGAGTCGGACTGAAAGTGTCCACCGCACCACGGAGGATGGAATGCGGGAGGGCAGGTTGCGGGGAGGGTGGGGAAGTTGAACGACGGTAGCTTTGAAATCGATATGCAGATGATCGACCATTTTTTGCCGCCGATCGATGCCAAACGGCACAACAATACAGCAGATACCGCCACCGCCAGGACGGACGGACGTGCGGAGGCAGTTGGACTCGGCCGGCCAATTGTCCCGCATTTTGTCATCTTCGAATTGCCATCTACAACGGAAGCAACAACAACGTCGTCCAGATCGACCAGCGAGCGAGAAAGCGCGTTGTAAGCGCAGCGAGAGCCGCCGGATCGAGCGGGTTCCCAGCGATCGCCAGCGGCCGATACACGTCTGCGTTGATCGCCGCGGAACATGAGCATCCGCCGGGGTCAGATGTACGGCATATTGGTTGGATCTTGTGATCATTAACAGATCGCGGACGTGCGGCTTCCTGTTGCGACCAATTGGGAAATTGGGGTTCTGACCAGTTGGCAGCGAGAGAGGAAGATGAAGAGATCCGGAGGCAAATCTCAGACTCGCGTAGACGACAATGGCTCGAAGGGGACGCCGTGTAAATCTGTTCATTTCACACCCCCTCGCTGCGACCAAAGGACCCTCGTTATGCATTTTATTTATTTGCCCATCGAGGTCTTCCGACTGCTGCCCTGGCTGGAGGCGTTGTGGACAAACCGACAAAGGCCGCGATGCCCTGCTCTTGGGGGAGAAAGATTCGCAACATTAAGTGCTCTTGTTTATGCGATTCCTCATGAGATATTTGTACGCATTGGCATATGCAGGAGACATGGAGAATTTTCTTTTCACGTCTCGGAAGAAAGGCTTTTGTGCTCCTAGAGGTCCCGATACCGCGGAAGCTCCTTGGGTTGACAGCAGAACAAGTCGGATGTTTGGTTTCCCTATCTGCTACTCGGCCTTATTTGAGAACCTTCAGGGATATCTCCGTTTATCCACCGTTGGAAACTATTCTATTCCCACACACAGTCTACCGAGACAGCGGTACGGCCAGAGGTTAAATTCTCCCCCTCGATTTCTCCGCCAAATTCTCGATCCCGTTTAATATTCCACAAATTATTCACTGTCACATTTGTAATACATCTCGCTTCTCATGTTAAACAAATCAGATCGCGATCCCTTCCTTCCTGTGGAGGATGCCCGCCCCTTCCCACCGATCTCCTAACTGTTTACAATATATTTTCGAAGTAGTGTTTTTTGCACGTCAGCATTTACGTCCACGTTAAGGTCGGTGTCTGTGCACATGGTGTGGTTGTTGTTGCTGGTCTTGGCTTCACGAGATCTTGTAATCAGAGTATCCTTAATAAATCATAAATTTATTCCTCTAAAAGGAGGTTTCCATGTTCTCGAAGCGCAAAACCACACCAAGGCACCCAACAATGCACAGACCGACCGTCCGTCCGCCCGTCTGTCCGTCCGTCTGACCGACGCTCCACTTGATCGTGCGTCTGTCTTTACGCCTGTCCGTGGATCCGTTGGTCTGTCCGTCCGCGGAGCTGGCCCTCGGAACCCTCGCGAGCGTGACCGCCTGTCTGTCCCCGTGCATACATTTTCCGCTGCTGGAGCTGAGTCCGGCCCCAACGCGCTGGCCCGGCCCGCGGCCGCGCGATCTGAGCCTAATGTAGGCATGACAAACGTATTATTAACTTCACACAAAAAGCGTTCGTTTTTGCGCCGATCGGTGTCGGTGTCGTCGTCGTTGTCATCGGTGTCACCCGTCGCTCGTCGCCAGTTGTCGATGTGACAGCGCGGCTCCGACGTCCCCGACGGCGGAGGATGAACATGCGAACTGAGGCCAACGTCTGAAGTCGATGTTGGCGATCTCGGCGGCTGAGTTAGTGTTGGTGTCGACCGATCAGCCCGCCAGCCAGCGAATATCATTGCTTCATGCATGCATTACGGACTCCTTGCGCGCTGGCTGGCCGCAGAAGAGCCGGAAATCATAACTCGATCCACCGGCGATCACTGAGGATCGCTCAGAATCAGACGGCGCAAACAAACTCGGCCCAGGATCGAGCGATCGCCGAGAACTATGGTGAGCACCGCGATCCGGCCGCAATTATAGATCTTCTCGCCGATACACTCTCGATCTAGAGTTGAGCTGGGTTTCTGGGGAAATCGCATAAAACTGTCCTCACACTTGCGGCGAGCGTCGGTTCGTGTGAAATCAGCGATAAGGCTCGAGAACTTGCGTGCTACGAGGGATCAAAGGACCCTCTCGCTGCCCTCCTCCACTGCCCTGCTCGCAATTAGGGCGAGGGCGTGCAGAGGGCGGGAGACACGGCGACCCGCCCTCGAGCGGCCGGTTCGATTATTTGCGGGAATCGCTGGAAACCTCGGCCGGTGCTCGATAGATTTGTAATTTTCCCGTCGTCTGTTTGTTTTTCCGCTGCCGCTGCCGCTCCTCCCTTGACCATTGTTGTTGTGGCTGTCGTCCCTGTCCCGGCCCTTGCGCAATGCCCAGCACGTCCTGCGTTGCATGTGCGCAGGTGTATCGCGCGTTCCTTGGCCGTCCGCACCTCTCGCTCGTCCTGCGGCAGGACGATGTCCTCGTCGGTCCGTTGCCGCAGTTTTTGTTGGTTTTGCGCGGCCCTCGTTTGGCGTTTATTTCTGCATTAGTTCCCCGAGTACGACTCCGAGACTCCGACTGCGGCCGCACGCACAGCAGGTGCATTTGGCAGCCCGATCCGGGCCGGCCGTCCCTCGTCGCTGCTCCGACGCCACTCGGCTTTTGGCGCGCAGAACCCGCGATTCGCCCTGATGCGTGTCGTCGGTCGACGGCCGCCGTTGTCGAGCAGTCATCACTCAGTCGCCAGGGGACACATTGTCGCAGTGCGGGGCGTTTGGAGTCCTTTGTGCCCCTCGCGTCCTTTGAACCTGGCACCGAGCACTTCCTTTTAGACCCGCGAAACCGCTTCCAGAAGTCCCCTGGATTTCCCCGAGGACGAGAACACTTTTCACGATCCTCCGCATCCGACACTCTCAAATCTTCTGACCTCTGCCCCTGGTTTTCACGTGTATCGCCTTTGCTTCAAGGACAATGCGTTTCCTGCCGGGCACTCGCAGTCCTGGATTCTCTCACCGCGAGGCGCGACAAGTGTAAAATTATCGATTATGAAAAATTAATAGGATTTTGATCGCAGCGTATCGAGCCGCAAAGGACGAGCGGGCCGCCAGAGAACACTTCGCGCCATTGTGTGGCGAGGCCTCGTTGTCCTCGGGCCGGCAGGGATTGCGCGAACAATGCGCGCAGGACACGCGGCCTCCTTTCAACTATGATCCAGTTCCCACTTGTTGCGCCGAGATGAAAGAGGCCGCCGCCGCCGCCGCCGTCGGCAGGACCTCGGCGGCACCTGATTGCGGGGCTTTGTTTGCGAGGAGGTGTGAAACGAGGTGTCCTAATTGCCGGGCCCAGGGATAACAATGCAGGCTGCGTGTTGGCGCTCAAATTAATCTCTTATTAATAGCTATCGGGGGAAAATTCAAAGGCCTCGGTGCTCGGAACGGCGGAATCGCGTGAGGATCGCTTTATTTTTCACTCCATTTGACAAAAAATATAGTCGTCTGGTTTTTTCTCTACAGATAGGACATTCCTTTTTTCCGCAGTGGTTGCCGTTGTCGTTGTTGTTGGAGATGCTGTTTTTGTGCCCATCGCAGTCGATGTCGACGTCGGCTGGCCATAAATTAAAAACCTTATTTTCTCTGGAGGCCCGCGCAGTCACGACCGGCGGAATGTCTCGTTTTTGCCCCCCGTTTTGCGGCCTTTCCAGCCCCTCGCGATAACCATCTGAAATGACCACAATTAGCGGTGACACACTTCCACGCTTAAGCGCGCCCCGCTCCTCGGTGCCCCTCCACGGCGCCGCGCCTCGGTTCCCGCCGGCGGCTCCTCCGGCCGGACGCAGGCGCAGGTTGCAATTATTTGTAACCTCTGCGATCGCGATCATAAATCAAGGCGACCAGGGCGAGCGGCCTCCGTGGAGGTGACCGCGAGCGACGTCTGGCCGGCGCGCACTGCCTGTAGTTGGCGACGCGGTCGTGCGCGCGCTTTTAACACGATCTCAATGTCGCGACTCCTCGCCCCTTGGCCCCTTGGCTCCTTCACTCGGGCGACTGCGGCCACTCGACGGAGATGACAAAAAGCCCTTTTGGAGTGGGAGGCCGGCGATCGAGGACTTCTTCCGAAGACCTGGCCGTGATTTTCCCGCTAAAAGCGTCCACTGGGCCTGGGTCCAACGAGCAAAGGCTTCCGAATTCAATGGCCGGTGGCCAGTGGCCGGCCACAGCTGGTTTTCGCCGTCGCAAAGAGACCGACGCGGCTCCTTTCCAGAAAGGAAACTCTATTTCCACAACATGCCCCGGCCCTCGAATATTTGAATAATATTCGGCCGAGACAACGGGCACCGGGTCGACCGAGGACAGGAGTCGTCAATATTGCAGCACGCAGCGTGCGCCACAGATCGTCCCGGATCGGATCCGAGGAAAGGACCAGGACAAAAGTCTTAGAAGAATGGCGAAAATAGGACGAGGGAGAATAGAGTGGCAAGGCGTGAATTGTTATGGAATTACCTTCCTCTGTCCTCGCGCACAATGGAACATTGCGGAAATTCTGTATGCGGTGGTGCCAGAAGTCATTACGGACAGCCGTACAAAAACAACACGGGCTGCCGGCTGATCCTTGCGCAGAGTTTGGCATGTGCAGCGGCTGCCGGCAAACGACTTCTCAACCGCCTCGCCGAAGACTGGACCAGGGCAGGGCTGGAGGCGGCGTGGAGTTCTAGGACTGATTGACGGCCTATAAATGCAAACATAATTTCCCGGCTCGCGTTCCAGGCTCATCCCCCCATCACGATAAGAGGATCCAAAGGGACCCGGCGTCGGCGGGCAGACAGATACGGGGCAATTAAACCGCAAGACGCCTCAATTAAAACTGACCTCGCCGTGTGGCCCGCAGTCACCGCGGCGCGGGACGCCGGCCCGTCCCCTGTCCTCCCGAGTGGCATTCCTTATGCAAATATCCTTCGGCATGCGAGATGAGTGATTGTATTGAATTCTGCGGGAGAGAACTCCGGCCGGATTAACGAAGCCCCGCGTTTTAATGACGGCTGTCACGTTGCTGTTGTCCCGGGGAGCTTGCCGCGGTGACCCGCTGCTGTGTTGTTGCTGCTGCCGCCGCTGCTGTGACAGGGAGCAATTAAAAGTCGGGCACGAAATTTCATTTAAATTTCATTTTTGGCGAAATCAAAAGCTGGCTCAATTCGATCCCGGCGACTGAAGACGTCGCGCATGCGCCGAGCGGCACCGATTACCGCATCGAATCAAGGATTTCGCCTCTCGGCGTTGGAGTCGGCGTCGGCAAGTGGCCAAGTGACCACTGGCCGAGCGTGCGCGGCAGCGAAATCAAAAGTGAATTAAGCTCGTGAGGGAGCTGCCTTGGCGGTGGCGGAGTAGGCGGCGGCGGAGGCGGGAACCGGAGCTGACAGGGGTTCCGCTAAGCCGTCGGTTTCGGCGACCTCCTAGTTTGAGTTCGATCCGGCGGCAGACTAATTGAGCTGGTCACGAATCGCGCCGACGCCAGCAAATGGGGCGCACTGCGAGAAATCGGGGCGGAAGCGCGACGAGGCGGAGTGACATGAGATAAGGTGGCGACGCGGAGAAGCGGCTCTGGCGTTTCTCCGATGAGGCGAATGTCGCCGCGATGTCGGGGCTTCTCGCAGTGTAGGACGCGGTGTTTAGCGCCTAAATTAATCAACACTTCGCCTTACGTGCGCCACCTCAGCAGCACTCGCCGCCCTTAATCACGCACCGTGGGGCGAGTGCGCGTCCCGTCGGCGCGGCGACGATTAATGCAATTAAATGTGAAATTTCAGGCCGCAGGAAACCAACCGAAACCCGACCGCTTGATGGATGCTTTATTTGTTGTTGCCGTCCTCGGCGCGCTGCGGACCCGGTCGCGTTGCGTCACGACGGCGGCTGTGGCAGGGCGCGGGAACTCGTCTCGCCTTAGGTTTTATTTATGCCCGACATACGTCACTCGCGTCGCAACCGTGCAATTTCACCGGAGTCCGAAATTAGGCTGCCGATTGCGCCTAGGGATAGGCTACCAAGAGTGCGCATTACGGTGGGAAAGCACCGTCCGCACCGTACGGTGGGGCCGCTGCACGGTGGAGCAATTAGGAGCGCGCTCGCCGGTAATTAAATCGCGAACTGACTAATTGCGAGCGCGTAATTAATTGAATGTTTGCGCAGAAACGGAAGCCGGCGAAGCTGAGTGAGTCATTAGTGGAGCCTACTTTGGGGCGGCCGCGATGGAGTCATCAGTCAGGCGGTCGGTCCTCGGGGCTCGGAGGATGTCGCCGTACCGATGCCAAGTGCTCGACTGGACCGCCCGTCAACATTTCATAAATTCCGAATCGTCTCGCGGTGGGCGGGACGTTTCGCTGGGGCCGCCCAGCGAAACCTCCGTCTCCCCGACCAGCTCGAAGGCTGGTGCCGAAGGATCCCGGGGAAAACTCGAAATCAGTTGTTTTTCCCATTTACGATCCTCCTCGCATCCTCCGGTAATCCGCTTAGCATGATGTACGGCATGACACGCTGTATTCAGCCGCTTTGTCTCCCGACACGTCGCCCCCGAGGACGGCAGGCCCAGGAAGGATACCTGGAGCGAGAGTCGAGCTCGGAGGGCCCGCGCCGAAGGTCTCGACGCAGCGCGGACGCACATGCGAGGGCGGGGTAATCGCCGAGCGCAGTAAAGTGAGAGCAATAAAAGGATCAATGCGAGACAGTCTCCCATTGTTGGCCTGCGTCTGGTGCGTTTCTGGAGTAACAAGTGCAGCGGGAACTATAATTTCCCCTGTCGCTGATCGGGGAGTCTATAATTTAGAGTATTTTCCGTTTAAGTGCGGAGCTCCTCATAATTGAACTTAATTTAGTTCTTAGAGAGCGAATCGGATTCGTTGGATTGGACGAGGGTCCTCAGGACGATCTGCTAAGCAGCTTATAATTAAGCGTCGTCTGATGCCAGGAGTTGGCCCAAACGGTGACATTTTCTCCTCAGGCTCTCTCTGACATACTACAGAATTTCTCCTGCCTTTGTCGACGAGACCATTTGTGAAACTCCCTTCCCCAGGGCTCTCATTAGCCACTGATCTATAGCGAAATCTCAGCCGATCGGAGCGCTCGAGTCCTCTGGGGCGCTGCGGGTCCTTCCCGGAATGTTTTCGCAGCGAACTGTTTGATGTTTTCACAGGACCCACGCACACTTTGAAGTGATCGTCACATCATTATTTTACATTCCAGTGGCCGCCCGTGCATTGTTGTCCACAGGGTCCTTCGAGGATGCGCTTTGTTCGGGCTCAAGTGGACATTCATTGTTCGCCTCGATTGTTGGACACTCCAGCCATCGAGCAGCGGTCGGCGGTGATGGGAACAGTTTTCAGTCGCAGAAGTCATTTGGGAAAATGATAAATGATTCTCCCGAAGGTGGGCCACATGAACTCAGAAGGAGTTCACCTAATCCCAATTGGCTAAATGTAAATTTCCACCGCGAAACGGCGGGTAAAAATCGGTAAAATCCGATACACATCGACCGGTGGGATTTGCATAATCCAATGCGGAAGCGGAAATGGAATCAATTTTGCATGTGATTTGCGTTTTCAAACACACTTGCCAAAGGGTTCGTCCTCACGGACGCTCGCCCTGATCGAAGGTTTCCCACCACCATCTCTCGCACCTCGCACCAAGTCAAATCGACGTCTCAACCCCTTGGCCTGCGAAAGAAAGGAAATCGATTTGTGTTTTGAGTTTTCGATCGTCGACGCCTACAGCTGCATTTCCACGAACCGCCGAATCCTGATCACGTCTCGCTCGTCCTCCCTCAGAGAGAGCCGCTGATGGGTTCTTGATGTGCCGGGGAGGATGCGCAGGATGTGCGTGGAAATGAAACCTTCAAATGCGCGCCTGCGAAAGAATGTCGAAGGCCGACGTGCTTGTGGGAACATTTGGAGCACAGACTGTTGATTGATTTCGAAATCGATTTGGGCAGAGCGGAAGTGAATTTAATGAGGCGTCAAAATTGAATTTACGATAGATACTGGAATATGTTATCGATTCCAATCTAAGATCTCGGATGCGCTGTGAGAGATTTTATTTCAATCTGACTGAGTTCTGTCTGCAACTTTTGAATACGACTCCCAATCGTGCTGAAGACTTGCAAATGGGAGCCGTCTCGTTCATCAAAATCATATCATCCGGCAGCAGGTTTGTGAGCTAAGTCTTTCGTGTGGATGCGTCGCAAACTAATTGAACGCATAAATCAGTGGTTGCCATTCAATTTATTCCCGCTGGACGATCAATAAAACTGCAGAAATGGATGCATAAAATTCATTAATCAATTTAATGCGTTCCTGGGCTTAAATGCTAATTCCGTCCACGGAAATATGTGGCGAAATAACTGGGCGTAGGACGAGCTCTTCCGAGGAACCAAACAAACGACTTATCAAATTCGACTTTATTGCTCCCGGTGGTGGTCTCGATCCACCCATCGACCGTCTATCCGCCCGTCCGTCTGACCCACATCAGCATAAAAGTAATCATAAGCAAAAACGTCAATTAGGCGACGGTCTGCCTGGTCGGCTGGCTGGCTGGCTGGCTGTCTGCCGCTGGAATGGTCCACTCTGGCGCTCGCCGGTCAATATCTTGCATGTTAATGACGCGGCCGAGACTGCGTCGGCGCTGCTGTGGCGACTAGAGTTGGCCAAATGGCAGAGCAGACGTGGCGCACGCTGACGACAACCGCCACGCAGATGAAACGAGGGCGATTTGCATCGACCGACCGCTGCCGTGGCCCCGCTCTAACGGACCTGGGAGCTGGTCGACGAACGAAGACCTCCTTCCGGTTTTATATGGGCACTCGCATGCTTTTCGCACAGTGTAAAGTCCGAGGACGGGACAAAAAAAGTTATGTCTTCATCACTTTGCAAACGCTGCTCATTTCCCTCGGCCTCCTCCCTTTCCTGGGGCTCCCAGCATTTCGTTTGTTTATGAATGTCATTCGGTTTATTATTTCTTCTACTCCGCTTTCCCCTTCTTGCCTGCATGACGTCTCTCAATGTAGCCGTTGCCGCTGCGGATTTTGCCAGCCAAGAGGGAAGTGTTCGACTGAGCCCCACACAGCATCCTGCGTCGACCCGCAGAACGAGCCACTTGACCATTCCCGACCATCTCCGCCCGCCTCCGCGGCCGACGCCGGGCCGGTGGGTTTTTCTGCACCTCGCCGAGGCCGTGGTTTGTTTTGATCTCGTCGTCCGGTCGTTGGGGGACCCAGCGTGGCGCTTGCAACATGGTCACCGATGTCTTTTGTATTTGCATTGTCCCCTTGTTGTTGCTGTTGCTGTTGCTGCTGTTATTGTTGATGATGTCCGTGTCCGCGATCTTGTGTCTTGTTCTGGCTGTTGGTGTTGTTGTATATCATCGCTTTAACAAGTCGAGCCTACGCAGCTCTCTTATGACTTATTCAGCCAGAAGATCACGTGCATTTGATCGCGAGCGGAATCGGAATCGGTATCGGTTCCTATAAAAATGTCAAATCAGTTGCATAAGTAAGCGATGCGAGTTCGAGTCCGAGTCTGAGTCTCGAGCCTCGATCCGATGTCGGAACATTGATTTTCCTTCCTGACTCGTATTTTTCATTCCTCGTCGTTAATTGGAGTGGAGGATCGATTTATGCATCCGCAGGTTTCCGCAATTGCCGGCGTCCCGACGTGTACAGTGGGAGAATGCGCCGCAGACGCTCCAGACAGTTGGGGATTCGAGTAGGGAAACTCCTGTCAACCCGAGGAGCCCCTCCTTGAAAGGGAATCCTCTGGCCGAAGGAGGCCGGCGAATTCTCGCAGTGTATGGTGGTCGACGACGACGACACGACGATCGTCTCTCGATGCCATTTAATATTTTGCTTATGATATTAAGTCATTTTAATTGAATTGTTCGAACGCGGGCGCACCGAGCGAAAGTAATGATGTACGAAATCCCGACCGACGATCCAAATGAAGACATCGAAGATATCTCGACGACCGTCGATTAAATAATTTCGGTATTTGGGACGAGGGCCTCGTCTCGACCGACTCGCCCGGTGGGAAGCGCCGTAATTTTGCATTCAGCTCGAGGCGGGTCGACGTCGTGGCGACTTGTGTTGTTGTCATTGATGAATTGACATTTTATTGATCGAACAGAAGCCCTCCCAGTCATTAAAAGTCAATTAATGCAATGCATTTCCATTCAATCCATTTGTATTAAATTCATTTATGCACCGAGTTCTCCATTTTAATGGCGATTTGATTAATTGAAGGCATCCGAGTGGGGGAGCCGGAGAAAGCCCAGAGGGATCCTGGGCAACGGACGGACCCACAGACCTCCTGCCTGCGGACTCCTGATCTCCAGTCGTTGATTTCGCTCTCTTCCAAGCGACTTCGCAGAGGAACCCATTCGGGACACGGCCTGGGGGAGTGGGAACCCTTGCCTGGGAAAGGCGTCCGGGCGGCTTTGTTTACACAGCCTCCGACTAAAACAATAATTAAACTATAAATCAGACACCGCTGTGACTTCGTCCGAACGTTGCGGGGACTTCCCCGGTTGGCGCCGCGATCTGTTAGGATCGCTGGACACGCCCACGGCGAACAGCGCGTCACAGGGAGGGCGTGGCGGCGGAATTTATTGCTTCATCAGGCGGCGGACTCTGCGGCACTCGTCCTGGCTGAGGCTAGAAAAGGAGTGGAAACGCTTAGCAATTAATCGGCTGCCGATAGCGATCGGCTGTCCTGGGTCTCGGGTCGCTGCGCGCCTCGAAGTGATGAAGTCCTTGATTCGCTCGGCCGAGGCGCAGCGGGAGTTGCGTCGTTGCGGTTTGTGTTTGAAGCCAGGATCCGCCCGCTCGCACGGCAACGGGTCTCAACGGGCCGCGGTCATAATATTTTCCAGGAACCAACAACGCTCTCGAGTTCGTAATAAAATGCCTGAAGGGCCCCGAGGCGGACGCGGAGTCGCCACCGCGGCGCAATTAACAGGTCGTTCGAATTTCCCGGAGAATTCGCATGACAATCGAGGCGAGGAACTGCTCGGGCCGTGTTGGGTCCTGTTTTCGCCTCGGCGGAAGGGTGGAAAACGTGACGGCCGGAGAGCGTGATTGATGTGCCCTAGCTCGAGAGAAATGGAAAAACAAGTGCGAGCGCGAGCGGTCCTTTGATGTAAGGCGGCATCTCCTTGATTCTTGTCTCACTCTTGTTAGCGACCGCAGACGTTAGACGGTGCGCAAAGTCCATTGAAGTGCGAGGAGTTCTAAGCCGTCGAGCCGGCCCGGTCCCTGATTCGGCCTTTGCTCCCGGCTCGTAAATTGAGCTGTTAAACGATCGTGAATTTCGCACCTTATTAACTGCCAACTCACGCAACAAGTGCAGCAGCAGCAACAACAAGCCCACGCCCGGTCCTTTCAGGAGTCGATCGGAAGAGTTGCGCACGCTACACGCCTCGATTCCTTCGGATCCCTTCGTCTGTCGACCGACCCGCAGACGCAAAGGCAGTAAACGAGGGAGCAAGATGTATTGATTTCCTTGCATGTCAATGTCTGCCCTTGATGGATATGTTTTCGTGAGCGCCGCAGAGCCCACGGACGACATGCAACGATCTGCGGGCCGATTGAGCCGACTGAGCCGATTGATTGCCCAACACTTTCGAGCGCCATGCGAGATCGGGGCGTGGCGCGGCGGTTCGGTGATGGAAAAGGTGGGCGGCTCCACAGCAGAACAGGGAGGGGGATTTTTCTCAATTCGATTGTTTGGCACCGCAGAGCGGATTAGGATGGTCGCGGATGTCATGGTCATAGATGGGCCATTCATCATCTGGTGCTACTTCCTGACGCTAATCTCCGCCACTCGGCGGAGAAAGCCTCAGGATCGTCCAGCACCAGGTGCAAGCAGTCGACCCAAGGCGATGACAACGTCGGGTGTCGCGAACAATGCATTTGAATGCCGCCAGTGCCACCGACTGTCATCACTCATGCGCAGTGTCGCCGACTCTCGTCCCCGGAGACGGCGATCCGTTGTCGCCGAATCCTTTCGCTTTTCGCAAAGGGTTCACCGAGAGAGTGGGGTGAGGAGTCGTGCAAGGAACAGACGGGATTGCGAAGCGAGCGAACGTGAGGATTCCCGGGTGTACCGATGTCGACCCCTGCCTGTCCTTGGCGAACATGATTCTTCAAAATGTTCGACTCGCCAGGGCGGCTGAGCATCAAAGGCTTTGAATTAGCATTAGACAGACCAGTAGCGAGCCCTGTTTATTATGGGTACAAATTCTGTACAGCATTTAATTTCTATAATTGCCTACAATAACATAACCGATGCATTTTTTATTCGGCAACTGTCACCATGGGCGAGTGACCTCGATTTCACTGAAGCCCACAGCCGATCCGATCCTCGATCCCTGGGAGTTTGTCACCTACGGACTGTTTACACACATCCGGAGTTAACGATACATGCTCGATTATTTATCGGCACACTCGCCCCCAGACGTCCGGGAGTGGGCCGAGAGTGCACGTGTGTGTGTCGACGAGAAACACACTTCGGCCCAGATATTAGCCCAGAGATAAGGGCGATTTGCAAGAACAAGCGATCGCGATTAATTGGCACAAGATAAATTGGCGTCGCCGCGCGCTGCCCGGAGCTCCTACGGCCCCGGGCATTAGCATTGCAATGCAGGGCATGGGCAGCGCGACACTTCAAGCCAGTGAAAGCGGTTCCAGGCGAGCTGAGACGGATCGCTCGTCTGGCCGACAACTGCAAGGATATGCGCGAGTGACGCGAGGTCGTGATATATGTATGTCCGCTTCGGAATACTAAATACCCTGGGCCGCGCCGATGAATGGCCGCGATCCTGCAAATTGTGTCTTATCGCGATGCGATCGCGAGATACACAAATGCATCTTCGTTACCACGGGTCGATTGCAATCGGGCGGTATTTTGCATAAAGTAATTTACGACTACATACCGAGGATCCACCTAGATCGAGGGCTTGGCACGCAGTCCGATTCCCCGCTGTTGTTCGTTAGATAACTCCGCCTTGCAGACCAATAAAACACTCTCTTTATTATGATTAATTTGCGTCTAAAGGTACTCCGTGCGATAAATTCTCTTTTCCGGTTTCGGACCGGGCCAGCACGAAGCGTGCCGAACCAGTTTGCGAGACTTAATTTGAATCCCGGCCCCTGCCTTCTTTGTATGAAACACTTGTCGGCGTTATCGTCGTTTTCGGTGCTGCGTCTTTCTGTTGATTCATCATAAATTAAGCGAAGTTTTAATTTTCGTTTTCATTGCAATGTAATTTAGTAATAATTTCTCTCCTTTTCCCTTGTCCTCTTCCCGTTGCCGTCCCGCGTTATCTTGCTCTCTCTCCCTTTTCGATTCACTTTTTCATTTAATTTCACTGGAAACTCCTTACCACGGTAATCCTGATGATGTTGTTCTGTTTTGTTGTTTTCTTTCTTGTTATTTCCGAAGGCATCGAGCTGCAGGTGCAGCGTGCCGAGTGGAGGGAGAGCGTAGTTTCCGCAGGTGATTTCGATAGAACGCATTTTTGATTTAAAAACGGATCCTCGACCTAGTGCAATGGTTCCTGTGGAAAGACGACGGCAGCACCGAATTTGAGGCGGCCGAAGTCCTCGTACCCTTAATTTGAATCTGAATGGGACGTTTAATAAATGTTTGTTACTTGAAATTGGGCAACAGTTGCGTCGCCTCTGAGACGAATTGCCCACCTCCACGATGGCTGACGACGCCCTACAAGTGACACACCGAAGGACCTCACGCGTGGCATCGCTAGGTTTTCCGAGAACCCTTAAAAGTTTTCGCTATTCGTCCTCGGGCCAGTGTCGTAAAACTGGAGTAAAAGTGCGGAGGAGCAAGCGTAGCAGATAGAGGAACGTTTTAATTAATGAGCCGCGCCGCTGCGCACTCGAACCAAGTCCTGCCATCAATCCTTGGATGTAACAATAAAACCCGGCTACGACCTGGGGACGCGGCGCAGGCCCGGACCAGGCTCGGGCTCGGACTCGGGCGCAACGTTGAGCGATTGTTGAGCCGTGTGGAAAACAGCTGTAGTTGTTTGGTGGTGTTGGCGTCATCGGTGTTGTTGTTGCCGCCGCTGATGGCCAGGAAGGACCAGGAAGAACGGGGCTCGGCCGATCCTTGGCGCGTACGAGCGAGAGGCGGGGGGAGAGAAGGAACTTAATGTGTGGTTCCTGCGAGCAGTCCTCGGTGTTGTTGCTGTTGTGTTCGTCGGTGGCAATGTGTCTGTTGTAGTAGTAACTGTTGTTGTTGCGAGTGTGGTGCGCGGAGGCAGATGTTTTTGGCACACGCAGGACGGCTCGCCGACTGCGCCGCGACGGCGTCAGCGGCAGTGGCAGTGGCAGAGCGAGCGAGGGCAACTAGGATGTGGAAAGGAAGAGCAGGCCATTCGTCTCGTCCTGACGGCTCGGCCTACGTTTGTTCGGCGTCTGGACACGTTCGCCACTCGAGGCACGGGGCGCGGTCGCTCGGGGTCGGCGGGATCGACGCGATCGCGACCGCGTGTGCCAGGGGTCGCGTATCCTTGCGCGGCGGAGCCTCTGCCCCGCTGTTGCGTCGACTTGTGCAGCCGAGTGGCTCCGACGCGGCAGCGCGAGCACCTTGCGCCGGCCGACCAATGGAGGGCCAGCTCGGCGCACGGCCCGCTCCTGGGGCCGTGGCGCGAGGGGCCAATTAATGCGCAGCGGAGAGTCACGGCGCAAAGATGGCCGACGTCCGTGACTTCCCCGAGGCGGCTGAGCGACTCGCGTCGATCGCAGGACGTCGGTGGTTCCGAGGCGGGTGCGGGTGTGAAGGCTTCATCGGGATTGCGGCTCTCGTAAAGCGGTTCCGGGACCCGGGCACGACGCACAGACCAGGACAACGTCATTTAATCTCGCCGCCGCCGCCCTCAAAACCAGGGATCATCTCGTCCCGCTCGGCGTTATTCACGCCTTTCGTCCTGCCGCTCGCGCATTGTCTCCGGCCCTTCAGCGAACAATGTGAATGAGGCGGGCGGACAACGCCAGGGCCGGGTCGTGCTGCACCGGACCGGGCAGGGCATTCGGAGACCATCGGGCGAGGGCGTGCCCATGTGCAGGACAATTGCGAAGTAATTACTGGACAATGCCGGGTCGGCCCAGATGCGCGAGGGCCCTTCAGGGAAGCGGCACGCAGCACTCGACGGGGTTCACGACGAAGGCTCACTTGAACAGTTGCAGGCCTCGAGGCCCGCCGTCAACGGAGACCTCATTCGGAAGCTCAAACTCGGACGGATACAAATCGCAGGAGACTTTGTAGTCGGGAACTTTTCCCACGAAACGACGGGCCCGGCCGAAGCGCGGCGAAAGCGAGGCTGCGGACGGGCTGAGGAGCCAGCGATGCGCCGCACGGCCGCCGCTAATCCCGGCCTCTTAAAGCCCACTTAACGGCGACCATAAATTTGCGGCCTCCCTGCCGCCGTCCGCGGATGGGCGCGAGGCGCAGGGGGCTGCCGTCCGTTTAAATGTCGCTCAGGGCCGAAATGCAATTAAACAAATTACAATCTGTCCACCCAACGCCGGGCCTGTGCGCGCGCGGTCTCGGACAGATGGACAGACCGACGGACGGTCTGACGGACGGGCGGGTGCTCGGATGGTCGGGAGTTTCTCCCGAAAAATAAATATCTTTCAGCTACTAAATTCAAATTTACGATTGCGCAAGTGGCTCCATCAGCCGCAGACGAGGCGGAAGCAGGAGCCGGAGCAGCCGCACGGAGAGGCTCCGTCGGTCCGGCGCTCGTCCGATTCTTCATTTTCGCGCCGCTCTCGGACGCAACATGTTTGCGAATTATTTAATTGTTACGCAAACGACTTAATTGCAAACAAACGCGGCCGACAGTCCGTTGAAACGGGGTTAAGCCACGGAGCCACGGAGCCACTGCGAGACAGGCGGCCGGCTCCCGGCCCGGGGCTGGGCCCAGGACGATGACAACGGCCCGGCGCTGCCACTGACGGCGATGACGACGGCGCGGCCGGGGCCTGGCCTCGGACCGGGCCGCTCCCCGAGTGGATCGCGAGGAGCCGCGCAAGAATTTCTCGCCGGAGGCGTCGCAATGAATGTCATCGGCGCGTTCGGTCCGCGGATCTGGATCCGGCGGCTTTTACGAGGACGGGTCTCGCCGCAGTGGCGAAGGCGCGCCAAAGGTGCCGCCGCGCATCAAATAAATCCTGCGGGAAGGACTCTTAAACCCGTTCTCGCCGGTCGTCAGCTGGAATAAGTGCTTCGGCAAGTGCAGTATTGCAAAAACAAAATGTTTTATAAAGTTGCACGTCTTCCGCCGCTTTGGATGTCGAAGGAAACCCAAATAAAATGTTGATTTTCCCAACACTTCTGCAACTCTGAGTTGCTTAACGAAGCGATTACGGCCGGAGCAGGGTTTGGTCCATTCACATCGAATTAGGGTTTGAGATTCCGCAAGGGTCGACCGCGTTCGTTTCTTCAGTCTTTTGTCTCTCCCTCAAGCCTCCCATCGGTGGTCGGTGGCTCGTGCAGAAGTGTTTGTGGCTTGGTTGTTCCTTGTAATTGTGTCACAATGTGCTGTCCCTGCGTTGTTTTCTGCCTTAATTAAAAACTGTCCCCTGCCATAATCAGCTTAGGGCGAGTCGCCTCAGCTCAGCACACGCCACAGATTCCGGCTTAAGCGCATCAACTGCCTCTTAGCCCCGAGTGCCAACCACGCCCGTGGGAGTTATCCGCCGAGGCCGACCTACTTCCGAGGCGGAACGAGAGCGTGGCTAAAGATCTGTGTAAACAAGACGTTGGCCTCCGGTCCCGGCCGCTCCTCCTCCTCCTCCTCCTCGGTGCCCGGCGACTCCGTGTAATTTAAGGATTTGCATTAAGCACGCCCCAGTGACGTGGACGGAGGAGGACTGGCCGGTAAGCAGCTTACCGGGTCCCGGGCAGGATCACCCGGATCAGGATCAGGCGGGACGAAACGCAGGCGAGACTCGCTGCGGCAGGGCAGCGCGAAACCCGACCCGAGGTCGCTCACATGCGGCTGCGGATGTGTTTGTTTGTCCGAGCTTGGCGAGATTTGCTAAAAAGTCAAACATGATATCGTTGAGCGGATCCGACCAGAAACCACACACTGCATGTGCACATGTGTGGGGTGGAACGACGGCTGCTCGCGCTCGAGGAGGATCCTCGATCGAGCGGCCGGATGCGAGAGTATTTGGTTGGTTGCGCAGCGGCCGCGGCCTGTCTTCCGGCCTGTCTGCTGAGTGAAAAAGATGAGGAGATATTTCAAATTCACTTAGCGAATAAATTCGTGGCCAACGCGCTTCCAAGAAGCCATAACTTACCGTTGGCCCCGGGCCGCGCTGGGCAGCCGCGACGCACCGTGGCGCAACCCACGACTCGACGCAACCGCTGCTCACAGCCCACAGCTCACAGCTTAATCCAATTTAACTAAGAGAAATATTAAATTTCGAATAACAAATAACTCCGACCGAGCCGCCCGGGCCTACACCCGTTGGCCGGGGGCGGCGCAATCTCGCGCAATATAAATATTTGCTTGTCAGGGTCATCTAACAGCCGAGGGCCGGGCCTGCTGATTGGCATCGCTCGGCGCGGTCCGGTCGGCCGCCTCGCCTCGCCTCGCCGCGCCCTCCGCCCACGCCACGTCTCCGCCGAGGTGTTAATTATGAACGCCCAGAGGAGAATCTGCCGGGCTGCGACTCCATTTGCCGGGCATCAGCTCGTTCCGAGTTATGGAATTTATTTGTTTTGATGATGTTTGGAGATCAATTGGCCGTCCTCAAGTCGAACCCGAGGGATCGGGGCGAGTGCTGTGCACGTAGGTGTTGAATGATGCAGTGGCTCAGGGAGATGCGAAACGGCCGTTGTTCCGAGGCGAGCGTGGAATTGATTCTTCCGCGGAAAGCAGATAGGCAGACAAATTGTAAGAATTTTTTATTTGCGGTTCTCAGTAAACTTCCATAAAATCGAAGAAAAAAATTTCTTAGACACGCCAGGGGAATTGCCATTAGTTATGGGCAGGAGGCGACCACGGGCATCTTCGAACCAGCCTCGTGGAGTCAGCCAATTAGGTGGGAATCAATGCAAAGCGCGACCCGGCCGTCTGCGCCGGACGACAGCGACCACTGGCCGCCGACCGGCAGAAACATCTCTATTCCGATAGCTGACATATCGGTGGCATCCGTCGCGGTGACCGGCTGTCTGTCTGGCCGCCCGAGTGATTGATTGTCGCAGAGCAGGGTCTCGTCTGGCGTTTTTGCGACGCTGGCCGGTCGCGTGGAGGAAAAAGCGGCGAATTTTAATTGTTCGCTCCGCTTGTCGGCATCAAAGCCGGGAGCCGGGAGCCGGGCGCGCGCTGACGTGCCGCCCCTTGTTGGGACGCAGTTGGCCTGGCGGGACCTTGGCGCGAGCTGCTCGGGTTTAAATTGGGAGCGGACGAGCGGACACTCGGGCCGGGCTGCTTAGAAATTTATTATGTGTGGTCGCGACGGAATTCGACGAACGTAAATCACCGCGCGTCGCGTTTTTGCCCGACGCAGGCCGTCCAGGACGACGCCTGGGCGAAGCGCGGTCGTGGTCGCGGCGAATGCGGCCGCGAAAGCTCACCCTGTACAGTCTGACCTCGCACGGGCGAACTGGGCCCATTTCGTCGCGCCACGATTTAATGAAATAATTAAGTCCAGCGGCGATGGCCGAGAGTCGACGAATCGAAACGAGCCGCAGACGGCCTTGAGATGGGAAATGGGGCTCGTTAAATCTGCGGCCGTAATTGAATATATAATAATAGTACGGCATATGCAGCATAGGCAACATAATAAATGAATTAGCGGCTCGGCGGTAAATCGTTACTTCACGCCAATCAATCGATTGCAAGCACTTCTGACGAGCGGCGGCAGCAGCGGCGACAGCAACAGCGGCTGCGGCTACGGCGGACCATCTCACGTGTCCTTGCCTGGCCGGCCGGAGTTGCCGCGAGAATATTTTCCCATGCATTCCGGCCTCCGACTAGAGCTGAGGGCTGAGGCGCTGGCTAGGGAGTCGGCTAATTTGTTGTCATTACGGCGGAAGCGGCGCAGGGCGGGGGCCCAAAAATTCGCAATTTGCGGAGCATTCGCTTTGAGCGACGCCGCCGCGACTCGCCCGGCCGCGGCGCGCGACAACTTTGTCAAGTGGCCATCGCTCGCAATTACCCGTGGCTGCGACGCTGCGACCCGGCCCGGTAGCGCGAGGCGCGAGGCGCGGGGCCTGCGAAGCGCCATAAGTGACACTTTCATTGATGAAGACTGTGGCAGCGGCCGCCGCAGAAGTCGCCTGGGCCGCGCTGATGAGCCGCTCAATGCCGCGGACACGTTAATGCGCCGCACTTGGCCCGTCTCGCCGTGGCCGCCGTCGGATCAGAGTCAGCGCCGCGGCCGAAGTCGGAGCTGGAGTGAATGAGCCATAGACACGCATAAACGCCATTCCGTCCGACGGCAGCGGCGGCGATTCGGCGGGTAATGAGCCAACAACTATGCAGCAGCAGCCACAGAGCGGCGACTCGGCCGGCGAATGCGTCGGGATAACGCACTCGGCTCAATGCCACCGAGCGCAGGAGCCGCGCAAAAAATGCCATCAGCCAATTTAATTACACAATTACAAATTACAACAAATTTTCACAACAACAACAGCCACGATACCAGCAGCCCGCTGTTGTCGATGTGAAAATTTGTTCGATTACAAATTGGCAACAAGCTGCCAAAATTGTTCGCGCATCGGTGGCATCGGTGCATCGGTTGGCGGCTCTTTTGGTTACCGCTCTCTGCGGTGGGATTTCAAGGGTTAAGCTTATCGATCGGCGGACTAATCGCCGGCGATCGATCGTCGCAGGCGCCCCAGGAATTTTTTAACTCGACCCACTCGGTGCCGCGGTGCCTCTGATGGAGGGGTCAAGTTCAGCGCGGCCTGAACGTGGCTTTAATTGTCACTTAAAGGAGCTTCGGCCGGGCCAGCGGCATCCCTTTGGCGAGAACCGCACCTCAGGGTCACCGGGTTCGTGTCGCCGAGGGCTTCTTTTCCGAGTAAGTTCTCGGCGGCAGAAGGCGAACAGAAGAGCCAAGCAACAAACTTGCTGGAGTCGGCGGTCGGCGGCCGGCGGCTGGGCGAGGTTGGCAGCCGCCAAACAACAGCGTGAAGGATGGGTTCGGTCGTGCGAGAACCCACCGCAAATTATCAGCACCCGACGTAGCGTCCGTTATTTGTTCATACTCCATAAAGATCTCCTCGGAGTGCGGCTCTGATTCGGGATCGAGAAAGTAATACCGTCAATTTTCTTTATTACGTCGCTTCGCCTCCGAACGTCCCACCGTCCCACCTGCAGCCTCAGCAAAAGCGGCAGCAGCAGGAGGGCAATCAGAACCCCTGGAAATAGGTCGAGTCGACGAGGGACGTGTGCCTGCAATCAGGCCTAAACTGTCGGATGAAGCCACAAATTGCGGGACTCCCGGCCGCCCGACGTCGACGTCGATCGTGGTTAATAAAATATTTGCGCATGCAACAAGTGGCCGATCACGAGTGCCGGCCACGAAGAAAGCGGAGACCCGAAGAAAGTCGCCACAAGTGTGAACCGAGCGCCGCAGGGCCGTCGCACCGCAGAGGCCGCGTCCCAGCCAGATGAAGATGCGGATGAGGAGTCCCCGATGGTGATGGTGATGTTGATGTTGATGGCGAGATGCTGTCGGTGTGACTTCCAACACGAGTGGCCGGGCGCACCCAAGGGAGAGGCGGCGGCGGCGGCGGCACCGGCAGCAGGTCACGCACTGCACCACAGTGGCGGCAACTCCCTCGAGTGGGGCGACGCGGCCGACCGTGGGCCCGCAGAAGCCGCCGAAACACGTCACGCATCGGCCACGGGTCCGCCGAGGGAGCTTCCTTAATGAAAGATTAGCAACACGTTCCGCTCGACCGATCACGACGGGCCACTGGGTGTCGGAGCCGGTGTCGGTGCCGTTGTCCACCGCGGATATGGAGTTGGAGTCGCAGTTGTGCAGCGGCGGTCATCATCTGATGATGATGACGGTGTTGCTCCAGTTTCGCCACTCCACACCACACTTTCGGGAGTCGCCTGGGCTGGGACGGCACGGGACCAGCGACAGGGGCACAGGGCACAGGGCGGAGGGCAATTTAATATGATCGAACATCAATTCCACATGTTGGCCGCGCGTCCGCGGGGCCCCGCTGGCTGGGGTCGGCTAATTGGAAGCTCGGCGGCCGGGCATCGGCGAAATTGTAAAATTTGTTAAATCGAAAATAAATACAAATACAACAATACCAGAACCACAACCACGACAGCAACAAGAACAAAGTGAACAACACAACACCGAGAACAGAGGGGCTGCAGTAATTGTGTCAAGAGCAGCGCGCGGACCCCGGCCTATGGACGCGTTGTTGCCAATTAACAGGGCCGCGAGCGGTTTTTAATCGATGACAGCGGCGAGATAGTGGTCGGGGCTCGGATGGCGGCAACTCGTACCACGACTACGACCACCAGCTCCTCCACCAGCAACAGCACCAGCACCAGCAACGGCTCCGGCACCGGCGACGACGGGCGGCGGCTACAACAACGTGTTACAGTCGTAATGCGCGCGTCTTAGCGCTCCTTAAGCCGCGCGGTCGTTTGTTGTTTTTGCTGATTGTCGAGCCAATCAAGATCGTTGGCAACAACAACAACGGCAGCCCAGGCAGCCGCAAGCAGCACCAGCAGCGGTTCTGCCGGCGATCATTGATCATTTCGGAGATCGTTGTTGTTGCGATCGCAATGAATGCAGTTGTCGATGTAACGATTGCTGCTCTGGCTGTCGTTGTTGTCGTGGTTGTTGTTTTCTCGCGCATCGATTGGCCTTTCGCAGAAGACGCTGCTGTCCGAGCCCGGTCGCTGGGAGTCGCTCGCATTGCGCCTCACGTGTCGTTGCGGATCGCGATGCAAATCGCAGTCGACGTCCATTTAATTAAATTGTTTATGCGTTAGTGTTTGCCGCCGAGTGCCCACCGCCAATTGGACAACGCCACAGGCCGCCCGGGCCGATCGTATCGCGCGCAGTTAACGGTAATGAGCGCAGCTCCGGAGCCGGCTGTAATTGGATTTCAACGAATTCCTCACCCCGCGAACCCGGGGGTGGCCGACCCTCCGTGACCAGCGACCGCCCGCGATCGGCGCAGGTACTCGAGGGCTCGCCCGGCCGGACACCAGCGCCGCATCCTTTGTTCCGACGTTGGCGGAAACCATGATCACCTCTTTTCTTCGGGTGACAGCGGCCACGCTGCCGGGCCATCTGGTCGCATTGTCCCATTGTCCTCTGGCGGGCCTGCGAAGGTCATCCGATGGCTGTTGGTTTTTCCACTTTCCCGGCCGCCGGCGGACAAAGGCCGATCGGACACGGGCTCGACGGGCGTGCGCCAAATCGATTTCAAGCTCCATCTCGCCGTCCATTGGCGAACTTGGCGCGGCCGATCGGTGTCCTCGGGCGTTGCTGTGTGAGGTCTCGGCCGGAGGCCACGAGTCCGTCACTGGCCGGTGGCAAGTGGCAAGTGGCAGCGAGAGGGCCGGGACTCCTGACAAGTCCTGGCCAGCACTCACGTCACTCAGGTCGAGGGCCAGACGCGCGTCGTCGGCTGGACGGACGCGCCAATAAACGTCAATAAATCATGATTCGGCAAGTCGTATAAATTTGTAAGCATTACGGGCGACGGAGTGGTCGAGGGCTGACAGGGAGTCGATGTAAGCATAAATGTTAACGTCGCTGCATAAATTGCACAAATGCGGCCTCGAGTAGAGACTCGAGTGCTCGCGGTGTCGACTGCCAGCGACTGCCAGCGACTGGCGACCGGAGACTGGCGGAGGCGACCGACTGCAGTTGGAGGATTTGGAATTCATAAGAAGAAAGTCGGTGTCAGCGCTGAAAATATCGGAGAGGAGGGGGATTCAGGTCGCGGCTTCGACTCCGATGGTTTTCCCCGGGAAGCGTCAACCAGTTGTCACTAAATCTCGACGGAAGTGAATGAATCAACCGGCGGATTCCGCAACTCGCCTCGGACCTGCCCACGGTCCGTGTTACATGCCGATGTCTGCGAGGCAAGTCCACGGACACAACAATGCCAACAGCGGCCGCACTTGTTGCGCCTGCTCGCATTGATTGACTTATCAAAGGCATTCGAGGGGATTTTATTGTATGCGTTCATTGACAGCGACGACTCGAGACGAGACCCGGCTCCACCGGGAATCGGGCATCGGGCACCGGGCTGTTGGACTCGCACCTCGCTGAGTGACGCCGCTCGCAGTGGACGCTGCCGTTGCTGCCGCTCCCGCCGTTGCCGCTGCCCCGATTCGAGTGCGGACTCTTGTGATTTATGATGTGAAGATCGCTCTGACGGCGGCCTGGAGCGACGTCGAGGCGATTCCCGGAACCGAGGACGCGGTGCACCTCGTGCTGCCTTCAGCAGAGCGGTCGACCGAGCGCGGGTGCGGGAAATGGAAGAAAGGCCTCGTCAGGAAGCCCGAGCAGCGGAAAGGAAAATCCCGCGAGGCGCCTCCGCCGCCGCTTCCCCAGGCAGGCATCCTGTGTGGCGCCCCGTCAAAATCCCCCGTAATTGCGAGTCGGGCCCGAGTTCAACTGCCCGCGTTGCCAAATAATGACCGACGAGGGTCCCTCGACCTCGCAGTCTCCTCGGGACGAAGATCGCCGCGATCGCTAATCTCCGGCCGGGGATCAGCGCGGCGATGTTGGCGATAAACGAATTTATTGCAGCATCGTCGACTAATAATTGACCGAACATTGCGTCTTCAATTCGATTTTTCTGCGGTGCCGGCGATTGTCGTTGCCTTCGTTTGGTTTTTGCTCTGGTTGACGTCGACAGCGGCTGCGGCGGCGGTCCATTGTTGGAGTTTGTCTCGCAAATTAAGTTCCTCACAGTTGCTGTCGACGTGCAACAGCAACGGCCGCCACCGGAGCGGAGCCTGGGCTTTGCCCGCTCCCGGCCGGCCACTCGACCACTCGTCCAGCACCACCGGGTGCGCGGCTCGGTAATTTGCTAAGGCCTGCGTGTAATATATCACGTCTCGCCCTGCGTGGACGCGGCCGGGCCGTCGCAGATTAGGGCAGCGCCACCCCAGCTCCGGCTTGACGCTTGGGCCGGCTCGTTGTTAATCGATTATCGTCGTCATTGCCAGTGGAGCCGCGACTCGTCCGAGCCCTGGCGGAGGGTCGTCGGTCGGTCGCCGGCCGCTGTTGTTTCGTAAATTAGCTTATGTCATGTTAATGTCAGCGATTTCGGCGGATATTGTCAGTAAATGTCGGAACAACTTAATTCGATGCTCGAGCCCGGACCTGCACTTGGCCAGCGCCAGATCCGATCGACCCGGTAGGTTGGGAACACACTAGGGGCCGTATGGGTATGGTGCGGTTCCCAGCCCCGCTGTTGGCCGGGGTGCGGATGTCAGGCCAGCCGGGGTCTCGTCGAGGGTTTCGGCAGCCTGGCCGGTCCTGTCATTCGGCGTCGACGTTGGCGACAGTCGGAGGTTTCCCTCGCCCCTGACAATGTGGTGGCCCCGCGGTAATTGAAGTCCCCCATCGCCTGCCGGACCCCATCGCATGACATTGGGCCATCCATCAGCAAACATAGATCACAATCGGCCCCCGGGGCCCACAATTTCGCCGTGGCCTCGTAATTGACGACATCTCGTCCGGCAGCAGCAGCAGCAACAGCAACGGCATTCTTATGCAAATCCCACGGCCCCCAGCGGACCACACAATATTTGCATGCTACCGGCTCGTAAGGCCGGCCGCGATCGCCACGATCAACTCGATCACCAGGAGCGATGGCGATAATGCCGATAATCCTGTCGTCCCGCGGGATGACATACTTTCGCCACCGGAGCGGGCGACGCGGCCTCTATCGCGCCATCGCGCTTTAATGTGCGCTTGCGCACCGATCACGAGCACGACAACGATCAAATCGATCGGGAGCTCGGCTCGGCGACGTGCGACGTTGCCGCCGTCCGGCGAGTGTCGCCAAAGGGAGTCACTTTGATTTTCAATAACAACAAATGACTCATAATTGCCAGGCCGAGCAGCGCGGGCCGCGAGGACGGGGCATATTAATAACCAGCATTGCGATCGGTCCGCCGATCACGACGGAGGCGCACTCTCGCGTCCTCTAAGACGGCGGTGGCGACTGCTCGGCTACTGTCGGGTGGGAAGTTCCCGGCTCGGCGCGCGCAGTCCGGTGGACCGCGCTTATCGGCGCTCTAATGACACCTTCCACTCGAGCTGCTTTATCAAAATCTGCGCGATCGGCCATCAATTCATCAATCCGCGGCGATCTGCGCCGTATCTAGCATCAGCAGCATCAACGGCATCGGTATCGACGTCGATCGCATCGACATCGAAATCGACATCGACGGCCGACGACGGTCGGTGTCGGTGTCGGCAGCAGATCAGCATGAGGATCAATAAATAAGTGCTGAGCGTACGCATCCCATCGCATCGCATCGCATCCGGTTGGGCAAGGTCTGGCGATGCTGGTGAATGAACCTGTTCCGAGCCCTTGCCGCTCCCGCCCGCTCCGGCGAGGGCTAAATGATCGATGTTGCAATAATTTTAAATAAATGATCTGCAGGCGTGTGGCGAGGGCTCGATTCGGGCCGGGCGACTCTGGCCCGTCGCTGGACGAAGGACAGCGGAGGAGGCCGTCGATTGCGATTGTAGGCGCTGCTGGATCGGTGGCTGGCTCGCTCTAATGACGAGTTCGTGTTGGCGGATCGGGCGGTGCCAGACCGTGGCCGACACGAGATCGGGCCATCTAATGATCCGCAATCATTGACATTTCTCGGAAGCGTTGCAAAACCACGCAGGGCTGGCCGGCCTCGGCTCGAGGAGGGCAGGGTGTTGATAGCGGTAATGAATTGGTGGTCGGCCGTTCGAATTGCCGAGGGACGCCTGGTCCGGAATCGGAATCGAACCCCTCCCTCGGGCAATTAGAGTGCGGATCGCAATCGTGACCCGAACACATCGAGCTCAGTCCGATGCGACCGACCTCCAGGTCCATATCGAGATCGATGCGGCATGCGGAAGTGGGAGGAAGCCATTTGAGCCGACGTCCCGTCGCGGCCATCGATCAGCCGGGAGTGGACTCGATCCCAGGACTCCTCCAGCACGAGGCGACCGCTGTGGAAGGGCCCTGAGCACGCGTCGGCACCTCGGCCTGGAGGTAGAGCGCAAGAGCGCAAGAGCGGGCAAACATCGGGGCCCGCTGAAGTAGGCCAGGACACGACTCGGCCAATATTTGCATATCGGAAATGTGCAACTGAATTGCCCGGGTCGCAGGCGGCGCGATAAACGAGCACACATCCTCCCCCTCCCCTCGCCGACTTCAAGGACCTCTCCGTGTGGAGTGTCTCCCCTGCCCCTGTCCGGCCCGCCGGTCGCGAGTGTTTCCTGAGCACACAAACCGCCGGCCGACGACTGCGTCATCTGCCTTTCGACGTCTGAAGAAACCTCAAATTTATCGAAATCCCTCCTAGAGGAGCCATAAAGCACTCACACACGCGCACGCAGCGACGTCAGTCATAGAAAAATGCACTTCGGTGGAGGACACGCCGTGAGCAGGCTGGCGAGGGAGCGGCCTAGGAGAACCGGGCAGGCAGGAATGTGGCAGCTGCCGCTGCGCGAAATGCACGTCGTGAGCAAATATTGGCACGGACGCGCCACCAGCGACGACTGGGTCGAGGAAGGGGACAGTGACAACGGCGCGTTCCGCCTCCAGTGGGATCCGGTGTTCCTTGCACACTCGTCCTCCGGTCCTGCCGAAGGATGTCGAACCCTTCCGTGATAACCCGACCCAGCCCGACCCTGCGACGACGCAACACCTTTCCCGGCGTGGAAAAGGTGTTTGGGCACAAAGGCGTCGCTTCACGCAGATGCTCGTGGCGCACGTCGCGCTCCGATTTCCCACCTGTTGGTGGAAGTACGCGACGCCAGCCGGCGGGGATGTCGCGGAGTGTGGAAATCGGTGATCGATTTCGGGAGATCAGGGCATTTCCAGGACCCGCCAGGCCTTGCCGGGTTCTGCGAACAGTGGCTCTCGACAACGCATGCAAGGCTGTAAAACAAGTCGTTACCTCGGGCGACCGACCATCAGGCGCTACAATGTAGGCGTCTCGGACGGACGGACGGACGGACAGACGGAGCTCGGACAGATGGGGCCGGCGAGTCCGAAAATTAAGTCATTCCGCTGGCCATAAAGGAGCGCATGGCCGTCGGGAGCTTCAGATCGAAGCCGAAAGCCATAAAGCGCTGGGACCCAGAAATCAAGGCCCAATAAAGCGGACAATTAAAATGGGCTTTAAAATGTTTATATTGTTACTGGAACCGCTGGAACCGCAGGGCCTCCTGAACTATGCCCGCTCGGAGATCTCGGCCTAGTTGGGAACGTAATTAAAATCCGTTTTGCGGAACACACCTCACGATCAGATATCGACAAATTATGCAAAATCTAAGCCGGACTTGCGGGAGCTCAGCGAGGACCGCCGGCTCAGGGCGCTTATCGGCCGATCATCGCTTGCTGATAGCCCAGATCCCATTGACCCGACCCGCCATCCACCGACCGACCGATCGGTCGACGACAACGGATCTGGGCCTGTGGCCGGCCTCTAAGCCCTTGGCCTCCTTTGTCGGAGGCGAAGCCGGGTGGCCGATGCGACGCATCGTCGTGGTCTCGCCTCGGCTCGGCTCACGTGTGTTTGGCCGGCCAGGCGTGATCGCGCGGTTTCCACCGGAGACGAGTCCTGCCGAGTCCTTCTCGGGCCTCGCGGCTCGAGATTAAGTCTCTTGTTTGCGTCCTGGGCCTACGCGGAAACAAAGGCCGCGGGATCTGTCGAGTTTGTGGGTAAATATTGCGGTGCCGGGCATTGTTTCGGGTGCGAGGTTGTGTGGCGCGGTGGCAACCGGAGCCGTCACTGTTTGAGTTGCTGCCACACAGAGGAGCCGACGCTCCCACTCCCGCTCCGACCTCCGTCGAGTGTGTGAATTGTGGGAATTTGCACGTGATAACTTCCGACTGCCCCTTGCCGCGACGTGCGAGTTCCAGGTACAGAGAGATTCAAGCCTCGAACGCCGTTCACCGCTGGGCAGTCGGGGGATTCACATTCCCGCTAGAATGCACCACTCGAGGGAAAGAGGCAGGCGAACGGCAGAGTGCGAAGTTTTCATGGCGCTTCTACTCCCGGTGAAGGCGTCTTCCTGGTGCTGGCCCGATGTGACTTGGCAGACGCGCCACCTCTATTAGAGAGAGTAATAACAATAAAAATAACAGCCATCGATTGCTCCAGCGTCCGGCGCCGTCGTAAACCTCGCAGTCGCTGTTTAAGGCCCATCAGTCAGTGGGCGTGGCCTGTACATCGCCCAATCGCGGCAGGCGCCAGCAACACGGTGTGGCCGGCTGACGGACATGAGGTGACGTGGCGTGGCGTGCAAATTTTATGCGCTCAGTTGAACCGAACGCCGAGGGCGCGGGACTCGGGCGGTTCCCAGGCTGTGCGACGCCTTCATAGGCGAGGCGGGCGAGAGGAGGCGAGGTGAGGTTTCAAATCGCAGCAACAACGGCAGAGGCACGAGAGGCCTGCCCATGGTGTGAAGAGTTCGCACCTTTTTGCGACTCGGGTTCCTCGAGTCCGTCCGCCTCCAGACGTCCTTTGACGCCTTTCGAGTCGTCGTCGCCGGGCGTGTTTTCGACGTATTTAAGCATAGTTAGGCGAGTGATTAATGGCTCTCGGGCCACTCGAGTCACGGCGCGTCTGCGGCGGCCGCTTAATTGGGGCGCGCGTGAGGAGCTGCTTAAAATTGGCACCTAATAGGATTAGCAGCGAGGACCTCTCGCACTGTGCGTCCGCCTGGCTCGAGAGGGCGTGGGTAACTCGACACCCTCGTGGACGCTCCTTGCTAATTAGTGGCGTCTCGACAGCACCGAGCGTGGCCCCGGCCACGAGGCGACGCCGGCCGGACGTCCATCAGGCGTTTTATGGCCGAATTTGCCAAAATTAACACCTACGTCGAGCCGGCGGACACCCTGATTGATTGATCGGGTGTTGATTCCACTGATTTTTTAGTCGGCTGGAGGAGGCAGCCCGGAGCCAGTCTTCTAGGAACCCGAACGGAAATTAGAAATTCCTCCGGCCCGGCCAACCGCGAACGAGTCCGGATCGATCGCCGCAGGATCCCACGACGCTGTCGACACTTTCTCCGTGCGTCGAATGCGGCCGCGGGCATCCTCTCGGCGGCGGCGGCGGCGGCGGCGGCGACGAGGAGGCACATCAAAGACCGGATTCCACTCGGTTGGCCTTCATTAAAAACCAATAAACGGCCCCATCGGCCCGCGGACGCGATTCGATCGATTTCAATCAAGCCACCATTTGGCGGCCTCCTGGACCGGCTCGAGTGTCTTCGTCGACGTCCACGTCCACGTCCACGACCACGTCGACGGCGAGTCATCGACTTCGAAACAATGTTACAAATTTTATGTGTTCTTCAATTAAACGATCGGCCGGTCGTCTCCGGGCTCCTGGCCGCACCACGGACGGAGGCAAAAAGTGATCTCGATCCGCGACGACTCGCGATGCGACTGGAAATTGAGCAATCAAATAATTTCGCGTTTAGCACAGCGAGGGCAGCGGCAGGGCGGGAGGCCCGTGAGGTGGCTCGGCCTGGAGCCACGGGTCGTCCCGTGCTTCCGCCGGCTCCATGAGGAAGCAGGGCTCGGCATGCGGACGATTCGTCCTCAAACGCAAACGCTCAGGCCTCCGCACATCGGGCGGCAGGACGCGCCCTGCGGATCCTGGCCCGTGACTCACTGCCGGCCGGGGCGGGCGTTGCCAGGGCGATCGCGGGACCGGCGTAAATAAGGGCGAGTGTCGGGGGACCGCCGACCCGGGCAGTGGTGGGTCCCGGTCACGTACGCCCGCTTTCGACTTTCCACTTGACGCAACACCTTGGCTGTTGAGTCCTGTCGGCGGCGAAGGGCGCGGCAATTATCCTGCCAGGGAACGTGGTTCCGGACGCGTGCGCGGCAACAACAAGAGCACCACATCGCCAACGACAACGACAACTTGTTGTTTTTGTTGTGGTCCGCACCGCGATCACTGAACCAGATCTCGACGAAAACAAAAACATCCACTGAATGGCAGTAACAAAATAATTTATATTTATGGAGTAGAAAAATGTAAATTGTTCCGACTACTACGTTCTCCCCGCCGAGCAACAGCACCCAACAACGGCAACAACAGCGCATGTCGACCGACAGGACTCACACGGGCCGAAGGATTGTTGCGCGGCTTGTTGTTGTTGCTGCCCAGGAATCTTAACATCGAAACTTGTGCTTTGCGCCCAGGTAATATTTTAATTAAACGCGCGCGACCGGCGCGTATTTTGTTCCTGGAGCGCTGCCTCCGCCGCCGTCAGCGCCAACGTCGACGCGAACGTCGCCGCTGCAGCAATAATGGCGGCCGCCAACATCGGCGACGGCGCGTGGCAGGTGTATTTAAGAGATACAGAGCACTGTCGGAGGAAATAAAAACAATAACAAAACCCACACACCGACTCAGGCACACACACCAAAGAACCGAACGTTGCTAGGGGATGCCTTTCGACAGGGGAAAATTAAACCGCTCGCATACAGGTTGTTTTTACTCGGCGTCCGCGCAACGAAACACGTTTTCCAGACGGAACTGTTCCCGGGCCTCTCCGTCCCGGGCCCGCCCTTGTGCGTACGCGGGCCTGCGTTTGCTCCGCCGCCCTCGCCCGCGTGCGTTGACATCGAGCCCCCGCGGCCGACGCCAAGGTCAGGATCGCGGGCCAAATGCCATCAGCTGTTCAAGTGAAATCCCCCTCCAACAATGGTGTGACTGAACAATCGGGCTTCGGTATTCTTTTTCTCCCCCAATGCGTTGTTTGCTGCAAACAAAAAGCTCCTAAGGACAGTCCTGTTTATTTCAGATGTCGACTCTCGAGCTGGACCCACTTCCGAATTCTAATGGCCGGCTCAGTCTGCGTCTCCTGATGTCGAAGCCAGGGCCGGGCCTGACAATGACGTCGTCCGTCCGTCCGTCCGTCCGTCGGTCCGTCTGTCCGTCGAATCCCTGTGTCCACGGGTCATGGCTGTTCGATGACTATCATTAACCCGGAGCGAGCCGCGC
The DNA here is from genome assembly GCA_947389925.1 of Coelopa pilipes. NCBI lineage: Eukaryota > Metazoa > Arthropoda > Insecta > Diptera > Coelopidae > Coelopa > Coelopa pilipes. The sequence continues at coordinate 18,970,803 of OX376700.1, forward strand.
CGTCCACCGCCAGCGTCCCCGTCCCCGAGCCAGGCCTCGCTGGAGCGCCGTTCCTTGCCTCGTTCGGTGGCACAGACCATTAGATGCGGTTTGGCCCGAAAACATCTGCCTTTCGGTTGGCTTCGTATCGCATTTGTGTTTCTTCCCATATCGCCGATGCAGTTGTTTTTGTCGATGTCGATGTCGATGTTGTCGATGGGTTGTTGTTACTGTTTTGGAGTTGTTGTCGCTGTTTCCCTCCAGTGATTATCATTTCCCTGCCCAATGAGCCGTGGTGCGATCGAGCGGAATCGGAGCGCAATTAAAGGCCTCCCTCCACTCCTGGCACAGTGATACACTTCGGACTTGTGATATGTGGCTCGCAATAACTTCGAAAAATTGCGCGGAACCTCGTAAACAATCAGAGCCACAACGCAAACAGCCAAGGCTGTGAGCATAAACGTTTAACGACCAATTGAAAGCACATTAAAGGCATCGCCAGCGGACACCGAGCGGAGGCGCATGCAAAATATTACGAGGGTTGCATTTTGTTCCCGCGGCCGGTTTATGGCTTTATTCAATTTCCCACCGCATTCGATTCGGACTCGGACTCGGACTCGGATTCAGATTCGGAGGAGGCGACGTCGGCGGTTTTATTGGCGCCGCATGGTAGCGATCGGTAACGATCGGTTACGATATCTGAATGGACCATCTCGCAGTGACGACTGCGCTCAGGTCCCGGGCTGCAACAAAGTGGCACCATGTTGCCGCCAAGGGGCCGGGCCTGTGTCTGCGGGCGGCAGAAGTAGATCGCGGCCTTCGGACCGCGTGCAGGTCCTGCAGACGGGGCTCCGTCGACCTCATCCGACGACTGGAATGCGCAGGAAAATGTTGTGAATGCCGTGGCAGGCGCAGGACGGGAAAAAGCGCCGGCCCTGCCGCTGCGGACGGGCGGCGGAGAATTATGGAAGTTATAACTTAATTAACGCTGTAAAGATTCCTGCGTCCCCAGCGGTGGCGACTTCTTTGCGGCCGGCTAAAAATGCGCCCTTGTGTTAATTAATTTAATGTCGTCCGGGCCCGGCCCAGCGCGTTCGATTCCGCTCACGATCGCCCCTATTCATTAGCGCCGTTTGGCGGCCCGGCCGGCGACATGGCGGCCCAGGACACGTCGGCATGCGGCCCCAGCCTCGGCCCCAGTCGCAGTCGCTGCCACCGCCAGCGCCGAAATCACGGCCAGACAGGGGGCCACTGCGTGTAGGCGCCTCTCGCTGCCAGCTACTTGGCCATTCAGCACCGCGGGCCCCGAGGTGTTCGAGCAATTTCACTTATTCTCCTAATTAACCGATCAACCGACGGCCGTCGTTTTTTCGACAGCCGGAGCGCGTGCGCAACTCCGAGTGCGCGGAGCCGGCCCTGGCTGCTGCGGCGAGGAGGCTCCACGACGACGGCAATTGGAATGTTGATGAGTTGATTGCGGCAACGGAAGGAAGTGCCGTCGACTGCGGCGGGCGAAAACAAGAGCGAGAGCTCGGATTCAGAATCGGATTCGAAAGGAGACGGGCATCGACAAATCGGGCGTTTTTCCCGACGTGTTCGCCAGGTGTTTCCCAGTGTCACCCGTGGAAGGCGAATATGAAAATTGATTTCCACATTTGCAAAGTTCACTCCGTACCTGCAGTCGATCCCTTCCTCCCCTCCCTCCATGTCATTCGGGTGTCCGGCTCATTGTTGGCTCTGTTGTGGAAAATCATTAACACTTTCTCGTCCATTGTCCCTTGTCCTCCCGTCCGCCTGCCCTCTCCCTCTCGCTATTCAGAGCCGCAGCCTCTGGTGCTTGACGGATCGGCGACGATCGGTGGCTGTGATGTGGCTTCAATCAACGCCCTTTGACAAACTCGCCTCGTCAATGGCGAAAGGGTAGCCAAGTGTTGTTGTCTGCACCCCTCGCATTTGGCAAATGCTCTCAAGGCGAACGCAGGAGGCAGGAAGGGAATTCGCCAGCGCCCGAAGGGTCTGCACAATAGAGCCTGGGCTTCGGTAGTGGGAGATGGGCGATCTTCCAAAGGCACCTTTTAGGGGTATGTGCGAAGGGGAAACGTAAGGAGCACCTCGCAGAGCTGGCGTTTGGACTGCGAGTGTAGTTGAATCCCATGGAACCCCAGACAGGGCCCGATTTCGAACCACGGATTTCTGGATGAGCAGCCCGAAAGACAAGCGAAGCGACTTCTTCGTGATGGAAGCCACCAGCTACAGCGGTCGCGGCACGCGGCACGCGTTGGTCGCCGTCGCTCCGGGGAGTGCGAAAGGGAAAGGTTCGTGAATCTTCGATCGGCCGTCGAGTATTGAGAACCTCAGGGCTCCTGAGAGGGAGAGCGCGAGCCGTGGACGTCGGGAGCCGACGCCGAGCACGGACCGACCGCCGATCAGCGAGGAGAACGAACTGGCGAGAGCGAGAGAGCGGCTTTGCAGACGCATGCAGGGGAAATGAGCGAGACTGGGAACAGTTTTCCAGCGACCCGCCGCTGAGGCCGGGCTCCTACGCGAGAGCCTCTCTCGAGGAGGATCCGCTCCGATTCGTCCGCTCCCATAGGATCAGATTGACTGCTCTCGCGGTCGCTCTCCGAGCAGCGCGCACTCTCCCTCTTACTCTCTCTGGCTGGCGATTGCTCTCCTTCTCCGAATGAGTCCTGAGTCGTTGCTAGGGTTCCAGTTTTACCTGTGTGCGGCGCGCCGATCGTCACAGGTAAGTCGCGCTCGCCGAGAGCCGGCGGAGAGACGCGAGCAGCGAGCAGCGAGCGCCGAGCAGCCATGGCAACGCTCGCGAAGGTACAAAATGCAAAGGCATAGGACGAAGGGACTCATTCCAGTGCAAGGTGTCGTAGGATCAAGTTCAGTTCCGAAGCATTTCACATTCCGAATCTCGAATCTCGAGTCCGACTTTCGCATCCGCACCGAATTCCTCGAACGCAACCCGATCGACCGCAGAGTGCTCCACGCCATGTCCAGTGCAGTCTATAACTCGAAGAGCGGCGCGCTCGGCTTCCCCACGACGATCGGCGCCGCGGCCAAGATGCTCAAGTACCAGCACATCGCCCCGGCCCCGCTGGCGGGCGCCGACCACGCCGGCAGGGCCCCGCGCAAGTACACGCCGCGCGCCTCCAACGCCCCCTACAGCGTCGACCAGACGCAGTCCGTGCAGCGCCGCAACGCCCGCGAGCGCAACCGCGTCAAGCAGGTGAACAACAGCTTCGCCAAGCTGCGCCAGCACATCCCCCAGTCGATCATCTCGGACCTGACCAAGGGCGGCGGCCGCGGGCCCCACAAGAAGATCAGCAAGGTGGACACGCTGCGCATCGCGGTCGAGTACATCCGGCGCCTGCAGGACCTGGTCGAGGATATCAACGGCCCCGCCGGCAGCTCCAGCTCCAGCTCGAACGCCAGCTCGAACTCGAACTCCAGCAACGAGTCGCTGAGCAACATCTCGTTCAGCTCGTCCAGCAGCAGCTCCTCGGCCGGCTCGCCGCCCCCGAGCACCGCCTCCTTCTACGCGCAGGCCACCAGCCCGCTACCCTCGTACCAGCAGCAGTTCTCCTCGACGCTGCTGACGCCGAACTCGCTCAACTCGTACCCGCTGGCCGCGCACCTGGACGAGGGCTGCGCGTCGCCCACCTCCTCGTTCAACTCGAGCATGTCCTTCGACTCGGGCACCTTCGAGCCGGCCCAGCCGCTGGTCGCCGCCGGGCAGCTCCAGCTGCACGCGGGCGCCGGCAGCCACAACGACGCCCACCTGAACGCCCACCTGCAGCTGAAGTTCGAGCCCTACGACCACTTCCAGCTGCAGGAGGAGGACTGCCAGCCCGACGACGAGGAGATCCTCGACTACATCTCGCTGTGGCAGGAGCAGTAGAGCCAGCCAGAGCCAGCCTCCCCGCAGCGGACGGCCGCGAGCCAGGGGTTTGGCCAGGGCCGCCCAGCCGCAGCGCCGGCGCGATATCTTCGCGTTTACTCTAGTCAAACTAGTTGAATTCACAGTTGTAGTTGTAAATATTCGGACTCCTCCAAGTGCCTCAATTGTACATTGCCGTAAGCTTAGACTAATTAGACGTAGGACCTAGCGCTAAGTGCTGTTGTTCAGGAAGACAATGACTCTAAGACTTTAGTTCGTAACATGGAAGACTCTAAACTATCTATCTCTAATGTATTCTTAAGTACCTTCTGCCATAGTGTATTTGCGCTCTAGTGGTAAGCAAAATGTTAAATAGTATTTAAGGACCTCTGGTTAAGAAAATATAAACAAAATACCTAACAAAAATTCCAATGGGTTTCTTTGCAAAACTCGAGAGTTTCACTGACTGATCAAGAGTATTCAAGGAATTTTTCCGTGTCGTCACTTCCGCAATTGAAGCTGTAAAAATACACTCATGCAGTAATTAGTAGGATAAAACTTGGATCTACGTTTGGAGGAAAATGTGTCTAATATGAAGCCCCTGTAAGCCCCTGTCCGTCCTGAGTTCCTCTGACCTACAACAAGTACTTCTCGCCCCATGCTACCCGGCTTGATTGCTCTATAAAGCGAAAGCGGGAAGTTCTCGATGGCCATCGTAAATAACTCCAGACAGGACTTCATTATACTCCGATTTAGTATCTAGAATAACAATAATTTATTTTCTGCTGTATCGGTCAGGTTGATCGAACAACCATGGTTTACAGCATTAATCAAACTCCGGCAGGCTGGACCAGGCAGCGCCCTTCGCACCTCGCAGTCGCCGTGTTCGTCGCTACCGGCGCCGGTGCCGGTGCCGGCCGGACCAACGACTTCTGCCAAAACGAGTAATTAATTAAAATTACAAAATAATTTACATGGGCCAATGCTGTGCACATCTATTGCAGTGCCTGCCGCAGACCCGGGCAGAACCACGGACCGTCGTATCTGCGAATTGAGGCGGAATTGACAAACAGGACTTGGACTAGTTTGCAGACAAGTCTGTGATTTAAATGTAGCAACAGTAACTAACAGCAACACCAGCCTCCCCTCCACCGCCGACATCAACATCGGAAGCGGCAGCAACAAAAACCGACGAAGCCAGCCCGAAGAAATGAAAAAGTCGCCTGGCGAATGTTGCTGCTGGTTCTGGCGAGGCTTGTTGTTGTCGTCGTTGTGGTTGTTGTCGCCGCGGCTGGCACAGTGGTTTCCGAGGCTGATGACTGGTCCACTCGCTGGCTGGTCCTGCTGGGCCCATAAAAAATCGAGCAAACGCAAATTTTTATTATAACTCTGCTTTGTTGTTGCACGTTCGTGTTCTGGCCGCTGCTGCTGCTGCTCTGGTTGCGATTGCTGTTGCAACGAGTTGGTCTTCGGCCGCATATGCATTGCTAAAAAGCTTCCGAGGCGGCACTTGCCCTGATGGGCCCGGGTCCTGATGATGATGACGACCACGACGAAGGCGAAGACGAAGAGGACGTCACGAAGGTCCGGGGAGGGGAAGAAAGTGAAGAGGAAAGCCGGGAAGAAGACGTTTCGGCCGAGATGGGGATGCGAATGCGGATGGGGACGAGGACACCGACGGAGGCCGCGAAGAGGACCGCCGTTCGGGACGGTGGCGGGCCGCCGACGGAAGGATGATAATGATGATGAGGTAGATGTGGCTGCTGATGGGAATGTGTTACTTAAGCTTAACCGAGCGTGTGTGCGCCGTCCACCGTCGACCGTCGTCGTCTGCCAGTCGTCTTCGCTCGGCGGCCGTCGCCGGTCGCCGGTCGCCGCCGTCCGACGCACGCAGTCGCCACACGCGCCCGATGGGAAGCAAATCAGGTTCTGGGCCAGGCTCGCGCTCGCCGCCAGATCCGAGCGGCAAGTGTTCAATTTGTGTAGCCCATTTTTTGCATTGCGGTTGCTGTTGTTGGTCTCCTCGTTGCCCGTCGACCAACGCCCGTCGTCCGTCCCTTTCGGCACTGCTGTTGCTGTTGCTGGCGACGGCGATGTTGCTGCCGTTGCCGTTGGTGAGGTTCGCGGCGCAGCAAGTGCAGCGTTGTAATTATTAATTTATTGACAGCGCACGGCGCATGGACAGTCGCTGGTGTTTGCGAAGTGGCCGCTGCGTTGTGGTGGACGCTGCTATTGCATAATTAAGATCAATAGACTCGGGACCACTCTCGCTCTGTCCCTCGCTGTCTGGGCCTCTGTCCCGCTGCCCTATCGCTGCCTGTCCATCTCCGGGCTCTTTCTCTCAATGGACTCCCGGCCGCGGTGCGATCGGATCTAGGAGGACGCGTCGCGGCCCTCGCGCGCTGCGGATCCGCGGCGACACTGCTCTGGTAATTGGTGATGAAATTAATGGGCGCAACGCATAAATAACCGAGAGAGACGGACTCCTCATATTCCGCCGAGCGACTCCAGTGGGTTTCGCTTTCGACCGAACCCGGCTTTGCCCCTCTCTCCACGCTCCGTGTTCTGTGGTTTTTCAATTTATGAGCCCGGCAGCGCGCAGTGATTTTGGAGATTTATTTCGCAGATTCCTGCCCGGATCAATGGCAGTGACAAAGACGAATGCCCGCAACCGGCCGCGGCGACAGTCGGCGGCGGCGGCGCCGGCGGCCAGATCGGGGCGAGTCAGGCCGGAGCCGGGATTAAAAATAGCTGCGAGCCACGCGTAGACACGTCCGGCCACTCGTCGTGCGATATTCAATTAATCTTCGAGCAACATGCTCGAGGTTCCCTGTGTCGTCTAATTGATCGGTACATGCGACTAGGCTCGGGACCGCTCGCCGACCCGGTTGACTCGCCTTCCCTCGGCGAACTCTCTCCTTAATTGTACCGCCCATCCCGTCCGACTGCCGCCCTGCGCTCCGATCCCTCCGGTTTACGACCTCTCGGGCCGCGAGTTAACTCTTTTCCATTGAAAGTCAGGACATCCTGCCGCTCGACGACAGCCACGCCAGTCACGAGTGGGCCCTCGGCGCTGTTGCCCTCGAACAAGTCAAATATAATTACTTTATGGCCCCCAATGAGGCCCCGGACCTTTCGCACTCGGACCCGGCAGCCTCGAATTCGTTGAAAGCCGTAAAACACTCGAGTGCTGAGTGTTGCAGAAAGGCTCGCTGCGAGCCAGGATTGGGACTGGGCGACGGGCCGGCGGGAAGGGCAGGACGCAAAATAATTATAATCGTCGGGATTAAGTCCGATTCTTACTTCCCAGAGGGGCGGAGACGCAGCGACGCAGTGACGACGGAGAAGACAGGTAGTTCGGCGGCCCGCAGTCCTTCTCGCAGGTCCTGGCCATGCTGACCTCACGGTAGGGACCGCGGAGGCCGTAAACCAAGTCATGCACTGGGTCTGCCGCGGCGAATGTGGAATTTCCATCAATTAAACGGAGGCAGGGCGACAGGTACCGGCCGAGGACGGATCCTGCGAATCCCGCGCTCTTCGCCGGAATTGCATAGCCGCACTCGAAGGGTTGAGGGCGGGCCTGGGTCGCTTCCCACGCACGCATTTCCACGGCAACGGTTCCTCCATGAGCGCTCGACGATTCCAGCGCCCCACCAGTGCCCGGATGTTTATGTTGCCTCAACAACGGAGCCGCCGCCCGTCGCCCAGCAGGATCTCGGTCTAGTGGTGTTTGTCTAACGGTCACGCAAGCATCGCAAGCCCTCGGTCCCCCTTCCGACGTCCCTGCCCTTCCACCCTGGCGTCCGGTGGCCGTCGCTGTCGCGATCGCGCCAGGTTACGCCGTTATAGGGAACAGCTCCGAACGGCGTCGGCTCCCACGCACCGAGCGCAGCCATGCAGAAACTCGTTAGTCGAAGGTTTTGCGAGGAAGCGTCTGTTGACGAGAAGGATTCGTGGCCGTGCCGCTGTTTGTCCCGGGGTATCGTGTGGCAGCGCGGACATCCTGCGAGCCGCGCTCCAGGCAGGATGTGTGCCTAACTGTCCCCGGGGAGAGGAAGAGGGTCCAACCCGATACTTGGAACCAAGTCGGGTCGACTGGACTCCTCTCGCGCTGCTGTCGCTCCGGCCATGGGAAAGACGTCGTGCTAGTGCTATGGATAGGTCGTGGTCCTGAACCTGACAAGAACAATAAGTCCACTCTCGAGGGATTTGGGGAAAGTCGCTGCATTCGAAAGTAAAATCGGGGACATTCCGGCCATTGTTGGCGACCCTGAACTTCGCCCATAAATCACGGTCCCGCCGAGTCGCCCTCGCCTTGACACAAGCAGTTCACATTCGATCGTGTCATCCCGGAGGGATCTGCTCTTGGTTGCTCCTTTCCTGCCTGCCTGTCTGACTGGCCCCTGAGATCTCTTCAAATGCTAAATAGAGACAGTTGCTGGCTGGAAGGCCTTTGTTCCGTAATTGGAGACCCATTCAGGTGACCGCGCTGCACCAGCCGGCACAAAGGCTCTTTTTATCCTGCCCCGAGTGCGACCGGAATGCAGGGCAGGGCTCCGAATATAGTAGGAAAGGATTACGGAAGGGAAGAACTTTCACCTTCGTTCTCACACCCGGCCCGGGCCGCGAACAACAGCCAACGGCCGTCTCCCCGTGCTGCGTCGCCCGTCCCCTGTCCGGGCCTTTGTCCCTGATCGTGTCCCCGATCGAGTCCCTGTTCTCGGCGGTTGACAGCTTAATAGAGTTGCCAACAAATACTGGAGCACATGTCGGCCCGGAACAATGGCCGGTCGTCGCTTGTTTATTTGTTTTGACAGGTCCGGCGGAGTGCGACGAGCGACCCGAAGGCGCGGGAAATCCAGGGCTCGGGAAAACGCGACACGTCGCAGTTCACAGGGAGCGGCGAAGAGAATACATTCTGGAAGGAAAGCCATGGCGGATCCCTCGCCCTAAAACATCGCGGCCTCAGACTGCTGGCTGGCGCAGCAGCCAACGCCGGATTGTCCTGCCATAAATCAATTTAAATTCGGCCAAATTACAGGCTATTAGTTGGCTAAACAGGCCCTCGAACATGCGTCCCCCGACGGCCCCACGCTAGCCTGGCTGGCGGTCCTCTGATCCGCGCTGATCCGGCGAACTGAAAAGTGTTATTTGCCAATTTTAACACCTCGGGCGGGCGGATCTTTGATCTCCCTTTCATCTGGCGGGCAGTCTAAGGAGCCGACGTTAGACGCATTTCAATAAAGCACCGAGGGCACTCGGCCGCGGATGCAGCCATGGCAGGCCGCACGAGGGAGGCGGCCGAGCCGGGTGCCCGAGGAGCGGCATCTGTGTCTCGTCTTCGGACGACGAAGACGATCTCGGACGCAGGGGCGTTATTAATTAAGCTGATGAATTATGGATGCCAGGGTCGACTCCTGCCTCAGAACACGCGGCCCAAGATCCATATTGGGTTCGAGGGGCTGCGAGATGCCGGCCAGAAGAGGGCTCTGTAGTCAGTGACCCACTGATGGGAGCCACCTCTGACGGTGACATCTCAGCGCAAGAAGAGTCTCCTCGCGGACCGATTCAGGAAAGTGGATCGAATCTGGCTGGCTGTAAAAAATTATAACTTAATCGGGACCGTGCGCGGATGCATAAATCGCAATCACGGAGCGTTATTTCGACTCCCCTGCCCTGAGCTATGGCGGCTGCTCCGAAGGACGCCCGGCCGGAGGCTGCAGCGTTCCAATTAGCCCAGAAAATATGACAGATTAACGTATGGGCCACGGCATTCTACGAGACGGAGAGTCCCCGACAGCGCACGACAATGTTGTCAATGTCTGGCGGAGCGACGGAGACTCCGAAAAAGTCGTGCTGATAAATGAACTCGGACCAGCAATTTATTAACTATCGAGTTCCAGGGGAAGATGAATCGCGGATCCTTCCCGCAGACGGTTTTTACTTCAAGACCTCAAGCGCTTCAAGGAACTGCACAGAGCCTCCGGATGATCTCAAGTACATCCTTCCCGCCTTGCGCCCGAACCTCGTGCCCGATAATTGAACTGGCCCGAGAGGACGGACGACCGACTTGTTCAAGAGGAAAGTTCGCTTATTAGCCGAGGGTCGGAATCCCATTGCCACCGTCTTGGTCCCGCTCTGCGTAGATTTGGACGAGAAGATGCTCGTCCAGATAAATAAATGGACGAACCGTTGCCACCTCCGAAATCGAGGTCCCGTCCGCAATTTGCCAAATCCTATTTGTTTTAGGCACCTTCCGTGCGGAAGGTGTTGACGGGTCCCTCCGAAGGCCGGTGTTGATTCAGCCTAGCGCCAGACTAATTGCACTTGTTGCCATCCGGACTCCGGGTCGACCGGTGGACCTGGAGGCTGCTGGCGAACGCCCACCGATGGCTTCAAAACTGAGGGCCGGGCTGGAAAAACAATTCATTGAAGAGGCTGCAGGCCTCGATTATGACCAGCTCCAGGTATGGAGGCCTCCGACAGAAGCTTTTATCGAGCAGTTCTTAATGGCAGCGAAATCTCCGTCGCCGTTGCCGTGAACTGGGAATAAAATCAGCTAATTTATTCGCAAAGGCCAATTTATCGCGACGGTCCCATCTGACGAGACCCTTATCCCGGCCTGGCTGCAGCTAATCGCCGGCGAGGACCACTTGTTTGTCTATGGCTCGCATCGGGCCATGTCTTTGCATGCGGGCTGCCTATTAATAGACCCGTCCCTGGCCGTGCGACGCGAGGCGATCCGGTCTGTCCGCCGTGCAGACAGCCTTCGGTGACGCTGATCACGGGACGCGGACGGACTCGGCCTCGGACTGCTGGGGAAGAGCACCATCATCGCCGCGGCGCTGGCGGCGGAGGGGCTGGGGATGATTTGGCACACGTCTTGGCTGGTTGGCGAAAACTCCAGATCCTTCATTGGAATTCTCGGACACGCGCAGAGCGTCTGATGCACGATTTGATGGATTATGTGGATTTTGCGCATAAAAACCAAATTAATTCCTCTTCATGTCGAATGTCGCGCGCTCGAATAGGCGGCGGCGGTGGCGGCGGCGGCGCACCGAGGGCCACGGGCCATGGTCGGCTCCGGATGAATGGGCGGGCGGGGGCGGCCACTGGGAAACACGTGTTTTTGTCAAAACCATTTGCATACAAGTGAATGAAGCACCAACTGACTGCGGCCGGCACCACCGCGCCTCACCCTCGACGGCCCGTGGACGGAGGGCGGGCGTGTCCTGTGGCGCTGCTGGCAACACCAGTGAGGCCGCGATGAACTGATCGATCAATCGGCCGAACGAGCGAGCCGCCCGCGATCGGCCGGAAAGAGCGATCGGCGGCACGGAAGGGGCGGGAAGGGGGAGGCCAGCGAGCACTGGCGGGTCTCGTCGAGTCGTGGGGCTCGCGTTCCGCGTGCAGCAGAGAGAATCAATAAATCATGCACTCTAATTACCCGTTGGCGCATAACAGACCATCTTCGAAATTGTGCTCCGATCCGTTCGGTGCCGATCTGTTCTGTGCGTCGAGATGATGAACCGGAGTTGGGGGAGTTGTTCGTGGTGCTTTTGTTTCTTTTGTTTTGCGTTTTAATGGTCTGCGGCCGATCGAGGGCTACGGATGTTAAGGAACTCGTCGGAGTTCTAAGAGGCGGGAAGAACAGTGGGTCGGATCGCTCAACCCGTGGACTATATAGCTAAAGTTTATTGTTTAAGACAGAAAGCATATCGTCTTCTACTGTTCCTTTGCTTCTATGCAAATATCATGTAACATGAATCATAGAAAATACGAAGTAGCTGCAAATGGAATAAGAATAAGAATAAGATTAAGAATAAATGGAACCGAATCTTCACCTGAAATCATTCCATAAATAGAGAATTGATAGCGCAATATCACTCCGATACTCTACTCAGAAATTATTTGAAGTTAAAGCACTTACAGGGACATGACGAGATCTTTAGTAGAGAAATTTTACTAACCACAATGCCCTCATGTAGTCCTGTAATTCTGCTAACTCTTAGTGACGGACTGCTATATGTTAAACAGCACCTTTTATTAAAACTGCCAAGCACACCTTTGCCGTCTGGCTCCACTGTGCGGTCGCTGCAGTCTTTGTTTTCGGCGCTTATCGCGTAGTAAACCTTAAAGTGCTACTTCAGATGATTTATTAACCACAAACTGTGCACTTAGTATCGTTGGCACATCTTTTCGCAGTCGTTCGCGCCCACAGAACGCCAACAACAACAATGTGTATAAATATTTGCATTCTCCCGCGCATTAACCGGCTGCGCATGCGTAAACAGCGCGAAACTTTGCACGATCGCTGGACGCATACGGCACCGGGCCCGGCCGCGTTGGGTGGAGTCGGGTGAGAGCTGGCCGAGCGAGGGGAGGGGGCCAGGAACACCTCCGATGGCTGGAAGGCCCGGCGAGGGCCGCCTGCTGCAGTAGCGCGGGCGCAGCAAATTTCGGACAAACCGAAACAAAGGAAGAGAGAAGCAAACGAGGACCCGCCAAACGAGCGGAGCGAACAGGATTCTTCCTGTATTTGGGCAATTTGAATAATGTTGCAGCGGCTTTGTCGGTGCCGATGACGGCGCATGCGTTGGCGAGGACGAGGGCGGGGCGAGGGCAAACATGATGGTCAGGCGCAAGCACGCAAGGGACGGGACCAGGACACTCGGTAATCCTCCGGCCGGAACATGTGTGCGCGCTCCCGTTGCCTTTGTGCGCGTCGACCGCTTCAAAAGGATTATTTGAGCGAGTCGCACTCGAACGGACCCCGAAAGGATTCGATTCGAGTGGGTGACCAAACAGTTCCATTGTCGCCGCTGATCGGTTTGATGGGATTGCATTCGACGTGGTTGCCGCGTCCCGGCTAGTGATCGCAGCCCACAATCGCAGCCACTCAACTCCGGGTCTGTGCGCTGGCGATCGGTGTTTGTTTTCATTCGGCAATTGTTGCCATCGATGAGGGATTCGGGTGGTGCGCCGTCCCCTCGGGCCCTGCATTGTCTCCTTCTATTTGCACAAGCCCGTCGAAATCTCCTCATGATGGTCCTGTTGTTGGCCCGTCGCCATGTAATGCTGACGCTGACGCTGACCGATTGCCGCAGGACGACGGCTTCTAGGAAATCGAGCGTGAAACTATTTGCCCTTAATCCTTTACGAGGCGGCTCCTCTGTGGTCATCGATGGCTAGATTTGTTTGATCGCGCTGAGAGCGCGTTCCGAGAAGTCGAGGCCGCGAACGAGGTGCCGAAACGTGCCGGAGTGCACGTAAGAATCCCGTCCAGGTCCCCTCTGGCCGAGAGCTGTTAGTGTCTGGGTGATGGGCCGTAAAGTATGTCGTTATTGAAGCGTCGCTGGCGAAGGCGAGCTGATTGAAGTTTTACGACTTCTTTTTATTCAAATCGACACCTCGTAAGCTGCGGAACTTTATTCAATATTTGACAGTTCACACAGACATCGCCCCCGTCTCGAGCCTGGCGCGGATGCGGCCCTGAGTGTCGCGGCCATAAAGACTCCTCGTTATGGCTCCACTGCGTCCACGCTCTTCACATTTCGCACTGGCGGCCGCGGTTCGCGACCTGCCTTCGCGAGGGAGCTCTTGTTCCTCCTCCTCCCCCGCCGGCCGTCGATTTCGCACGCCGCGCGCGGAAACTCGCATTTATCAAGGACTCGGCCAGCGGCGGCCGCAAAAACGGCGGCGAGTGCGGACTGGGGACCGACTTCCGCACAGGGGAGACTGGGCGTTGGGGGAGTCCGCGGAGGGGACGGGCGGAGCGTGATTAATTGGAGAGCACTCGAAGTGCACGGCGCGTTAAGCGGATGCGATCGGCGGAAGTAGGAACCGCTGAGCGGACCAGGGATCACGGCCGACGGCCGAAGTGCCCGGCCATGTCCTTGGCTGGCCTCAAGGCTGCCTGAGACGCTGGCCCGCGCGGCAGGTACTCTTGCAAAATACAATCTAATGGGCTTCGCCGAGTGGCAGCGACGGCGTGTCCACCGGCCGAGGTTCAACAACCCGGCCTCGACCTCCGAGCGCGACCAAGACCGAGGCCGGGTCGTGAAATCGATTGCCGCGGCAGCATGAAGTAAATATTTGGACGAGTTCGGGGCGCAACCTCGACCATGACGGCCGCTCGGCGACAAGGTCATTTTCTGTGACAACTCGAATCAAATCAAACTCCCATCGCACGGGTGACACCTGGCCGGCCGGCGACAGTTGGCCTCGCTCGCACGGAAGCCGTTGGCCGATGTGTGGTGCATAGAGAATGCGCTACTGTGCGCGGCAGCCTTGTTTTGGCAACACCGGGGCGCGGACAAAGGCCGGCTTCACGGCACACAAGGCGTTCGGAATCGATGCCCACTGAACAGTGTCCAGTGCCCAGTGCCCAGTGCCCAGCGCCCGGGGGGCCAGACGCGAGAACAAAGGAGCGAAACGTAACCCCGGGAGAGGCAGGAGGCGAGAAGCAATTTCGGCTAAAAACCTTTTAAAGCGCTTGCAAATTAATGAACCCCGTTTAGCGCAGTGCCAACAGCGACCGGCCGACTGCGCACGGCCTGCCGCGGCTGGCGTGAGCCTGGTCCGGCCGAGGTGGACGAGACGCATCGCTCGGTATCGCGTTACACCCGCCGATAGCCGTCAACACACCATTTCCTTTTGCGGCTAATAAATCTCTCAAATATTGCATTCGGTCCTGCGAGGCAAATGCGCGCCCTCGCCTGCGCGCCTCGCTGCCTCCCGCCGGTCCTCCTCGCGCCTGAGTGCGCGTCGGGGCGCGCATGCGCAATCGATCTCTTACAAATTGATTGCTATTTATTTTGATAATTGGCTCGGACGCAGCGGCAAAACAACGACAATCAAATTGTTGCAAAACCCAAGATCACGGCCGCAGCCGCGACGCGCGCTGCATCTGGCGCGCAGGAAGCCCACCCAAATGCGCTGCGAGCGAGCCGGCAGAAGGTGGAGGATCGAGTTACTAGAAGCTAGCGGCAACTGGCAAGTGGCAAGTGAGGCGGGGGCGGAGGCCCGGGCGAAGAAAGTGCGAGCTAGTGATGCGACCAGCGAGCACTCGGTAGTCGCGGGTACTCGATTACGCCGCCGAATCAGCCGGCCTCGGAACGGTCGATTCGAAGGTGACACCGAAGGACTGGAGCAGCGAACCGCGAGCATCAACACATCGTCGTTGTCGGTTTATCCGCGCATTTGGCGACTGTCAACGCGTCTCCCTCTGCCCGATAAGCCGTCGGGCCATCGGGCCGTCAGCCCGTGCCGCACGCCACGCCGTCCGCCAGCCGCCATCCGGCAACAACGCGGAGAGGGATTAAGCTAACACGCAAACACATGTCGGCCGTCTTCGAATTTCAACATCATAACTCATCAAAAAACACGCGAGCCGCGTAAATTGAAAGGCATCAGAACGAGGCAGCACCACATGAAGGTTACACGAAGGAGGAGTCGCGCAGAGGCTGGCCGAGGTGGCCGGGTCGTGGACGGGAGGTGGGCCCGGAAGGGGAGGGAAGGATTGAAAAATCATTTATTTTATAAAGATTTGATTTTAATTTCCGTGTTTGCTGCCGCTGCCCAGCCTCGGCGGACGCGGCTGCGGATGTGTTGGACGTTGTTGGCACTGGGCTGCCCGTTGCCGGCCGTAACAAGTGTTGATAGCAACTGATACAATTTTAATGACTTTATTTGTGTTCAATAATTACACTTTCTTGCAGATGCCCGGCGAAGGATATGAATTGCGTGCGCGGCTGCACCGGTCAGCATCCTTCCGCTGACGGCGAGGACGAGTCCGAGCCCGAGGGCGAGGGGGCGCGTAATTTCGAGCGGCTCGAAGGCAAGGGGGAACGGTCCTGTAACATCACATCCGCTTGTTTGGACGCGTTGAAATGGTTTGCGACGCCGGCCGAGTGTTGGGTTTAATTAGGGAAATGATTTATGGCCTTTTAATGCAGTGTTTGGAGCGTAAAAGGGATTTGATTAGCGCGGCTTGCTTCGCTACCAAGGGACGCGAAAGACACGAGGTGCCCTCTGAGATCGAAGGACCTTGGACACGAACTGGGCGACCAACCGGGAGATGGTAGGAACATGGGACTGTGGACTTGCTTTGGCTCCCCAGTGTGCCGGGTCCTCGTGAAATCCCCGCCGACCCCACGCAAGGGAAACTCAAGAAAACGCCGTTGTCACCCGGCATTCTCGTTACACCAATTAATAAACATTATCTCCCGACCCCGAGAACCGCTCAAATGACACCTCAATCGGCTCGATCGCGCGATCGGATCTCGATGTCGTCGATTTTATACGGAGACGGAACAATGTGAAAGGATTTGTTCCCCATCCTCCTCCAAAGCGACGAGGCCGCCTTTTGTGCTCTGAGAGCGCCCTCATGAGAGCGAGGGTTGCAGCCAGAGCCCGGCGCGACCCTGCGAGTGACCACTCATAACGGCCGCTGATGAGGCGCAGGATAACGTCGGTGATATTTATGGCTCTGCGGCCCTGGAAGGACCTCGGGCATGACTCGTCATAAACCCGGGTCGCGCTCCATGCGTGGTGCGTCCTTGCGGTCGATGGCGATGGAGATGTGCGTCATATTCCCGACATGATCCAAGTGTCTTTGTTTTTCGGAGCACCATCATCGCATTTTCGGGAATTCCCCCGCCGCGAGCCCGGCTCTGGGAGCGCATCCCGCTAATAACGTCTTTATACAGGTATTAATGTCGAGATGCCAGCGGATAACGAGACGAGGGCGGCCCTTGATTTTACGGGGAACTCGGTGGGACCCGCGCCGGGACCCTTTATCGCCCGACGACGACTCTCGAGGCTCCTGCGGTCGCGAGTCCGCTGATCCGAAACCCAGCCTCACTAGCGCCCTCCGAGGGCCGCGAGTGCGCGGTCTCGTAGCCGGCCGCGCCGCGCACAGGAACGAATTTATTTGCGTGTGTCCCGGAGGATTAAAAGCGCAGTGAGAATTCGATATTCACATTAAACGGACACCACAACCACGCCAGCAGCAACGACAGCAACAACAACGAGAGCGAGCCGGCCGAAGACCATTTGCAATTTGCCAGTGGATCGCTGCCGGCGCTCGGTTTAATATTGTTCAACACCAATTCGAACACTTCGTCCATCTTGTTAGGACGCCCGAGAAATGCGATCCCGGTCCCGACGCCGACGCCGACCCGTGGCCGCGGGCCCCGTGCGCAACCGATCGGTCGTCGGTCCGTCGATCGGCCGGTCGGCGGCGCAGCGATCGTGTATTGATTTCAGCAAGCGCTCGGCTTGTAATTGGATTTGGATTAATTATGTAAACACAAAGGCTCCCAGGGGATCGAAGCCGGTGTCTCTGCGGTCGGGGCCGCTCGACGGCTCGTTCCGAGGAAACACGGCTCGGCGGCGATCGAAATGGGCTGAGGAGGACCAGAGCGCCGGCCGACGTGGAGAATTCGTCGAACCCGGCGCTGGGCCCCCGCTGGTCCTGCGCCGGTGCACGTGACCACAGAAGCGATTTTTCATTCGGCAGGCCGAGAGGATCGCGTGGAACTTGTTGATTTGCCGGCCTCTCCGAGGCCCCTTAATCTTCGGGTGGATCTCGTAGGCGATCTCATCTAACAGATCGACGATAACAAATATCACAATATTTGTTTTGCATAATTCTGCCGTCGTCCTTCGGGCGCACGGCCTCCTGCCGGGCTCGACGCTGGCCCTGGCGCTTGCGCTTGAGCTGCCGCTCGAGACGAGAGTCGGCGGGTGCCTGCGACTCTCCATTAGCAGTTCGCACGAAATTCGGCCTCCCTCGCTCCCGGAGGAGTTGTAATTAATTACAATTAGCGCTCACTCGGTCGGCGCAGGGAGTTCACTTGTCACGGGGTAGGCTGGGCCTGATCGACGTGTTTATGGTTATTAAGTACCCG
This sequence comes from Coelopa pilipes, assembly GCA_947389925.1. NCBI lineage: Eukaryota > Metazoa > Arthropoda > Insecta > Diptera > Coelopidae > Coelopa > Coelopa pilipes. Next base: position 18,988,584 of record OX376700.1, read on the forward strand.
GTATGACGAATGGCCTCAGGCCTTGTTCCACCGTCCTGACCAATGGACAGTAGTCCATGTAGTCCAGCGTCACATTGTCATGCCAAGAGCCCAGCAGAGGCCGGAGTACTCCGCGCCAAGGACGGCCCTTTCACACCTTGATCGCGCGACGTGCATCTGCGTCCTCACGAGACAATGGAGGCGCCCGGCAGATGCCCTCGCGATCGTTGTTTTGTCACCCCTTCGGTCTTTTTTTTTCTTCTGGTTTATCACGGATCTAAAAAACGCTCAGATTTCGAATTCCCGACGACCACCTCGAGCCAGATGCATCGCGCGTCCGTCCACTTCTAGTTCCTTCTAACCCGCTCCGAAAGCGGAAGCTGCCGACGGTGGCGCGGAGGCAGGTGCTGCGGAAACCAAGTCGTCTTTGCTCCGAGAGGGAGGGCGGCCCGACGGCAAGAAGAGTTGACAATTCTCGGTCGCCGGTCGGGGCTGCAGGCTCGCGTGCCCGGCAACAGCAGCGATCTGCAGGAGGAGGCGGTCCGAAATAGTTGCAGCTTGTGCCAGAAGCACGGTCCTAGCGGTACGCAGGACGAAATCCCATACTTTGATTGCGGGGTCTGCCGAGGACGAGAGGTGCGCGCAGGAGGCGCCAGGCCGTGCGAGGCAGCTGAACCTGGGCGAACTGGTTCGACGCGATGGACTGGCTGCCTGCAGTTTCGCATACCAATGAGCCCTCGTCCGTCGGGCAATCAGAGGCCTCAATTAATTAACTACTTTACGGCGCAGGATCGTGCGCGGGAGCGGCGCACGTCCCGGCCAACAGTAGCGCGGCTGCAGTGACACTTCCGTGTGCCCTATCGAGCGGAGTCCTGATTTACGGAAACGCGCCAGTCGAACCGCGGTCAGATCATGTTTGTGAGACCGTAAATCGTTCGGCCGCCGGACCGCGACGTGCCTCGACGCCAGTCCAGAGCGACGGCCTGTGACACCGTTTTGACGCGGTGACCGCCCATTTGTCAGCGGTTTTATGGGTGTCCTGCTGGACCTCGGGCGCCTCCTGTTCCGGGAAGCATGGCGGAGGATGCCGGAATGTGAGGCCGGCGGACGGCGTCGCTGACCCACAAACCCAAAGCCAGTTCGCCCAGCGATGCCGGCCGATAAGAGCGCCCGATGCGCATCGCAGGGTCCCGAATGTCAATTAAAAAAATTGACACCTTTTCGCACGGCCTCCAGAAACACGACCACTTTCCCGCCGGATGTCCATCGCCATCGCCATCACCGTCGCCTCAGCCGTATCCGAGGGGGCGAGGTGCGACAGCCAGGCGACAAGGAATCGGTCGCGGGTCACCGCCCCGGGACTTTAACGTACAGCTTTAATTTCGATTTTAATTTTCTGCGCCAATCAAAGGAACTGTCGCTGCTGCCACCAGACGCCCGGCAATTGCACGTTTGCACCGCGGGCGGGGCGTGCGGGCGCAGCGGGGCGAGCGAGTGGTTAACAAAATTGCAAAATCTCACGATCGCACATAATAACGGTAATTTACACGCGCGGCGATAATTGCGTCAATGTGGTGTGAAGAAGCGGTTCATCATCGCCATCGCCATCACCATCGCAATCGCCATCGTCATCGCAGCAACAGCAGCAGCGGCCACGCCACGGCGCGGCGACGTTCACAGCTTCATCGCCAGCAGCCGACGCCTTCAAAGGCGCGACTCCCCCTCGCGACGCGGCCTCTGCCAGGCCGCAGCGATCCTCGCCGCAGATGCGCCAAGTGTTGACAGGATACACGGTCGATCGGCGGCTCCCCGGGCTCCTGCGGTCCAGGGCGGCGGCGGCGGCGTCGCAGGCGACTTGTGCCAAAACCAGCCGCACTGGCCAAATTGCCGATCTGCCCTGTGAGATAAGGCAGCGTCGCCGGCTACCACAGCGCGCTACGGCAATCACAGCAACAACAATTGGAACGGAAACCCAGCCAAGCCGAGCCCGAGCCCGAGCCCAACCAAGCCGAGCCGCTGCAAACAACCTGCGTACGCCACCAAATTAGAAGCTGCGAGGTGCGAAGAACTGCTGTCGAGGTGCGAAAATAACTCCGTTCCCCAATCGTCCTGCCGTCGCCGCACACCGATCCCCCTCCCCACCTCCTCGCTCCCGTGGAGCTGCGAGGTTGGTTTCTTAGAAGAGCACGTCGCGTTGATTTCTGCTCGCGATTTATTTCACTTTTTCCTGTTTTATTGGCCTCGCTCTCGGCTGGCTTCATTTGGTTTGCTATGGTCGTCCGGCTGTTTTGCCGTCCTCAGTCCGCGGCTGTGCAGCTCGGGAGATGGGATGCAATGGGCTGCGATGTCGATGGCGATGGCGATGGTGTCGAGGTGTTAAAATTACCCCTCAGCTACATAATAATTACCTTAAATTGCGAAAATCAGCGACGAACGCCGCTGGAAATTAAAGGCACGCAGCCCCTCGCCCCTCCTGCTCCTCCTCTCCTCCTCCGAGGCCGCTGCAGCAGAGTCCTTTCGGGCCGCCGAAACCCAATCGGACACGATGCCGGCTTGGACACGGACATGTGTGTCGGTGGAGCGCGGGGACCGTTGCGAATTAAATGTCAATTTCGTAGAATGCCGTTCAGCAGGCATCACTCACTCCCTCTACACCGCGGCGTAACGGGGCGCGAACGACCGGAAATAGGCCCGGGACTTCATTATCCTCGCACATGGCACCGTTCCCTGCTCTGAGATCCCGCGTTTTGTTGGAGAACCGCAGGGAGCCAAATCTTGAGCTCGTTCTACTGCAGTCCCTTTGAAGGAGTCCGTCGAAAGGTGGCGAATTCGCCAGTGGATTTCGCTCAGTGAGCGATTTGCATTTCTCTCGCAATGGCACTTGTCCCCGCGATTTTGCACAGAACCTAATGACAGAGCTCCGGAGGTGGGCAAACGCATAAATTATGGCCTTCCTAACCGATCTGGACATCGGAGCACCCAACATTTCGGGCACGGCGGCGGCGGCGGCGGCGGCAGCGTCGGCATCCGCGTCTGTCGCCCCATCCGGCACCGAGGTCCTGCAGGCAGACCGGGATTTTATGGCCGCTAATGACACTAAGTGCGGCATTTACGAGGCTCTGCCGCGGCCCCCAGCGCCCTACCGGTGAGTTATTATGCAAATGCCCTGTCGCCCGCGCTCCCCGCAGCCCCAGGTCCCAGCCGCCGTCCGCGCCTCCCGGGGGCGTGTCGCTAACGCAGCACTAATTAAAAGGGCGGCGCGAAATAAATGGTGTTGAAAGTGGTTTAAATCGCCGTCGCCGTGTTGTGGTCTGGCCGCGGCTGCGGAGCTGTGTGTGCGGTGTTGCTGGTCGCTCTATTTAATTAATTGCCTACAAGACGCGCCGAGTTAGGCCGCGATGGCGTTGCGCAAGTGCGGGCCGAGGATCTGCCGGACGGACGGACGGAGGCGGTGGCTGTGCCGATTGTTGTCGCTGCAAATCGCAGTTAAAGGTGAAAAATGTTGCGATAATTACAAAGCCTGTCGCTGATGCGATCGCGATAACAACGCTGTTAACATTTTCGGCTCCGTCGGCCACGGCAGCAGCCCGGCAGCGGTCGGAGCAGCCACAATTGGCAGCCACAACGACAATTTCGAAAACAAAATCCGTCCGTCTGATGAATGGGCTGCGAACATTGTTTATCGGTGAGAAATGAGGGGCGGCGGCAATTATCATTACGGGGACAAGCGACAATGTGTGGCGAGGAGGGGAATTAATAACGGAGATGCTGCGCGATCCTGCCCGGGACTGGGCAGATGAAGATGAAAGTTCCAGAGCCAGAGCCAGTGAAATCGAAACGGAAGTCGTTAATGGCGTATTTGGGACACGGCCAGCGCGGCGGTGCCAAACGCTCGGAGGCCTCCTCGGGCCAGTCCACGGCGGTCGTTTCCGAACCTACTTTCGTCCAAAGTTTCTCCCGCCCGTGGCTTGATCCTCCGGAACACCCATAAAACCGTTGATAAACGAGCTGCCGAGGTGTCACTCGAGCGTGTTGGGCCGCTCGCCGCCTTCCTTTCGTTTCTAATCACGTCTCTCGCGATCGTGTAGTCCACGATTTACGGTCTCGCCGATAAGAGACGTGTAGCGATCGATCCTGCGGCGACCACTCGCACTTCCTTCGCGGAATCGCGTTCCCAGCAGACAGCAGGAAGTTGTCCACAAGTCGCACGACTCGAATGGGAATGGGTAAAATTGCCCTGGAAATGCATGTGCAACCAAATCACTAATAACTTTCCCAAACAAGTGCATACGGGTTGAGGACCTGAGCTGAATTCTAGGACCTCAACATTTTCCTGTATATATTTCAAAGGTTTTCTCTAAAACGAAATAACAAGAATTCACTTTCGCTCCCAGATCGTTGACTAGCACAGCTCCTCAGCATCCTCTTGGATTCCAATTGAATTGAATGTCCCTTTCCCAGCGAATGCCCTGACCTCTGCCGATCCGCGTTCGAAGCATCGCCTTTAACTGGCAAGGATTCTTACAGGAGGATGCCTACTACACCCTGCTTGACTGCAGATGTCCTCCCGATTCCAACAGGTCCTGCGCTGGTCCCACCGAGGCCAATAAGAATATCCCCGAAGGATATTTTCCGAGACATCCCCGCTCTGGCGAGTGAGAGGAAAGGTTCACATGGTGTTTTCTACCTGAAAACTGCTTGAAGAAGAAAATCGAACCTCGGGGTTGTGGATGGGAAAAACAACCACAACAGTAACCACAGGACGATTAATCAAAGGGTGGCTGCCACTGGCGTGGGTATTTCTAAACGGTAGTGGGTCGACGTGCCAAGGGCGGGAGACGCGACTCGAACTGAAAATCAATTTGCCGAGGCCAACACCCACCAGGAGCCGGTCGCGCAGTTGGCCTCAAAGGATAATGCAGCGGCAGCGTGAATGGAGCGGCAGCGGCCGGGGCGCGGATCGGTGGGAGTTGCGCGATGACGCAAGGGTTTCAGGGGTTTCAATTAAATTAAAAGACTCCTTGGCTGCACCACAACAACCGGTCGCCGGCTCGCATCGCAGCGATTAGAAATGCATTATAGCGATCGCTCGGCCGATCGAGCGAACGACGAGGCCCCAAATTACACGTCGTCGCCTAATTACACGTGGAGAGTGGACGGACGGCCGCCGATCTCGTTGGACAAAGTGGTCGTTACCTGGCTCGCAGCCCCCACCCCCCGAAGGCCCATTACGTGCGTCCGCCTAATTGAAAGCGCGGATAATTGCGGCGGACCGCGACTGCTCTGAGATTCCGGCGGGCTCCCGGCAGACGGCGGTGGGGTCCGGTGGGCGCAAGGGCTGTCATGTGCAGCCTCCATCTGGGGATGGAAGTCGCCAGGCACGCACCACTCGCCGGGCGCAGGCGACCCATTATGAAGACTTTGTTGCGGCTGACTCAATCCCGCCGCCAACAACAAGGGCTTAACGACAGCACTGCGACGGCGACGACAGGCCTGTCCTTGACTCCGCCTAACTGTCGCGTTTGACACGTGCTTCCGATCCGGCCCAACCCCCTCCCGCCAGAGTGCCTGACCACGGCATTTGCATGCGCCGCAAGTCGACGAGGGCCAGACACACATGGCCACGCAAGTGACGCAAAACAGGGACGCGTTACGCATGCGAGCAACCGTCGCTCCCGCCGTCCTTCCAGGCGGGGGCGGCGGGCCGCTGTTGCCGCGGCTGCTGCGGAATCGCGTCAAGTGCTGACAACATTCATTATATTGACAATCAAAACGATGACGACGGACCGCGTCGACTTGCGGCGTCCGCGGCACGCGTGTGCGCCCCGGCTCCGACTCCGACTCCGACTCCGGCTCCACCGCCAGCACCGAGCCGGCCGCCGCAAGAACAACAATGGGCCTGCGAGGCATAGGGGACAGCTGCATCCACGCCGCCATCCGCCATCCGCCGGCAGCCGGTCGGTCATCTATGAAGGAGCGCAGCCGCGTCGTCGTCGTCGTCGTCGTCGTCAACGTCATCGTCATCGTCGTTGGCATTGGATCGGTGGATTCTGATGCCGCGCCTGTTGCGCATGGTCAGTGCCGGCCGCCGAGTCCGAGTCCGAGTACGAGTCCGAGTGACTTCTGGACGAGCGGCCGCCGTCTGCGAGGCTCTCGCCATGCGTCACAACAATGAGTGGACGCAAGAACATCCACAGAAACAGCATTTGCATTCACAACAACTGTTGCATATTGCTGTCGGAATTAAAGTTAACTGCGGGAACCGAATGGATCGATGGATCTGCTCGGGTAGCAGGAGGCTAAAAATAAATCCGCGGGCGCAGAGGCCGGGCCGCCTCATCGGAGTCCAATCAATGCACAAGAGTCATCGAGTTTCAGAACGAGTGAAGAGAGAGGGCCGTGGAGGAGTCTGGACAGTGGGATGGAAGACCCCGCGACTCCATTGCGTGCCAACATTTCCATAGTCTTACTTAATTAATGAACCTTATGGAATTGACGTGAATAGTAAGGAGTTCGAATCGGTCATTTTCCTCATACATCCAACGAACATCTTCGGCTGATCCTTCTCCGTCGTCGGCAACAGCTCGCGACGCACTGACTTCCAGTGCGCGTTCCAGCGCCGAAGGACCTCGACCGAGGGAAATCTGTTTCTTGGAGGGACAGCAACCACCTCGACTCCAGGAACAACAAGTATGCAGCGAAGACAGCCAGAAATCGCATTTATTTTCCAGAAAATCGACCCGCGGACAGACAGACCGGCCGAGAGACATAAGAAAGAGATTCCGAACAAAGATCGCATTTCTTTTGTGACCCATGATCGAGCGAGGTCCTTCAATGATATACGAGAGCTAGAGGAATAAAAGGAAAACCGAAGGAAACTGAAGAAAGCGTTTATATACCGAGTACATAATGTGAGGAGGCACAAAGAATCGGGAAGGAGCCCTGCACAATGCGAGGCAACAGACGAGGTCTCTGCAGTCAGTGGGACAAAGGGACGGGGGAGAGAGCGAGAGCGACGATTCCTGCGTAGGGGCCTAGGTAGGGCGAGCAAGGTCCTGGGAGGGTGGGGAAAACCCGGCACAGGTTTGCAGAGCTCTGGGCACAGCAGAGATTTCGGCAACAGCGGCCGGTCGTACCTGACCCGTCGCTAATCCCGGGCTGTAAAGTGCGAGGCAACCCGGGAAGGTTTACGACTGCGACTCCGCCGGGAAGGGACGGCTGACTGCTGGGGATGCGGGCTCGCAGAGGTGCAACCGATCCCTTCTTGTGGCACGCGACTGCTACGTCAGGCAGAGAGCCGGGAAGGCAGCAGGGAAGGCATCGCCAGGGCTTAACAGTCGGAAAGAAAGTAAGAGTTAACAGAGACCGAGCTGGAAACTGTTATGTGTAGCCGAAATCGTCAACTGCGCTCCATGTAGTCAGAAAGAACTTTGATCCATGAAGCTTAGAAGTCGAGCACACTTCAACGCATGCCTTCTTGCAATAGGGGTTTCACGGAAACTTTGAAAAAGCCGTTTTGAAAAGTATTAAAATAATTGTGAATAGAATTTGGCATTACGTTACGGATTCCTAAACTAAATATAATTAATACTGTCTTGGTACAAACTCCAGTAGCAAGGAAGGAACGCCCTTTTGGCCAAGTTCAATGTTGTTCGAGCCGCCAGTCGCAGTCCTACCTGGCGTTTACAGTGGCGCTCCAGCCTGCGCCTCTGTACAGAGCCTCTCTCTGCTCTACAGAACCTGTTGACCCGAGCCTTCCCTGCTCGCTCTCCATCTCCCTCGCGCTCGTGCCTCAGCACGACCGTCGACCGCGGCCGTTCTCTCTAACAGCGCTCGATCACTTGATACTGCGCTACCCTCCGCAGGTAGCGAACGGCGCGAAGCGGAACCTACAGCCACCACCACGGCAGCAGCAGCATCGGCAGAGGCAGAGGCGGCGGAGGGTACTTAAGGGCTCGCCAGAGGACGAAGGGTATCACTTCGGAATCTGATTCCACACAGTACACTTCAGCACAGTTCACTCTACACTCTCCACACACTGCACGCTACTCTCCTCTACACACCACACACTCGTCCAGCGCACTCTCGCCGTCTACTCCGCTGCGATCCTACACTCTGTGCGCCTCGAGGAACCAGTGAAATCTCGGCCCCACCGCCGCCAGTCGCTCAGTTGTTTGCGATCGACCGTCGAGTGCAGACGCACCGCAGCCTTTGGATTTCTCTCCGCCCGAGGACCGTGGATTAAAGCAACGACATGGCCAGCATTTGCTTGACGCAGGCCAACTACCAGCCCCACCACCATCTGCAGCAGCAGTTCCAGCTGATGAGCGGCAACATGTTGCTGATGCAGCCACAGCAGCAGCAGGCCGGCGCCCCCGCCCCGCCGACGAAGGTGCTGGGCACCAGCCACTTGCAGAACATCCAGCCCGGCACCCTGGGCCCCATGGTGGCCAAGAAGAAGTACACGTACGCCAACATGCCCTACGGCGAGCAGCTGCCCTCCGTGGCGCGCCGCAACGCGCGCGAGCGCAACCGCGTGAAGCAGGTCAACAACGGCTTCTCCAACCTGCGCCAGCACCTCCCCCAGTCGGTGATCAACGCCCTGTCGCACGGCGGCCGCGGCGCCAGCAAGAAGCTCTCCAAGGTCGACACGCTGCGCATCGCCGTCGAGTACATCCGCGGCCTGCAGGACATGCTCGACGACTCCGAGGAGGGCGAGTGCTCGGCGCCCCGCGCCCCGGCCCCGGTCTTCCTGGACGAGTCCAGCAACGACGGCAGCCACTTCGGCTACTCCTCGGCGGGGTCGCCGCTGGGAGCGCAGTTCCAGCACGTGCAGCACCCGTACCACTCGGAGGCCTCGGTCTCGCCCACGCCCTCGTACACCGACTCCGACATCTCGATCGGCGGCGCCAACTACCTGCAGCCGCTGGCGCTGGAAGAGCAGCAGCCCCAGGCCCAGCAGATGCAGTTCAAGTTCGAGCCCTTCGACAACTACGGCCAGCTGGGCGCCGACGAGCAGCCCGACGACGAGGAGCTCCTCGACTACATCTCCTCCTGGCAGGAGCAGTAGACGCGGCCGCCGCCAGCATCGCCAGCACCCGCCTCCGAGCACCACACCGAGACACACTCACGCAGCCCAGTGGCACCGACTTGCGCCACACCCGACTCGCGCCGAGTCCGCCGCAGACCGAGTGCCGAACGCATCCTTGTTCCTGTTCCATCGCATGCCAGTCAAAGTGCAGATGATTGTAAATATTCGCCGATCGTGTACAAATTGTAAATAGCTCTGAAGCAGTGCCTTGAGTATTAGTTAGTCGTAAGAATTTTGGATACAACGGAAGACAATGATCTAAAATGTTTGTAGCCCTAAGTAGCCTCTAAGTAACCCATGGAAGACACTAAACTAACCTAGAACTTAAGCGAACCCTTATAAAAACTTGTTATTTCATCTGAACAACTTTTTATTTATGAATAATAAACCAAACATCTCAAAACATAAACCTTCACATTCTTCTTATTTCGAACTCATAAAAGAACAATTGATAAATCTACATCCTACATTCTGTGTTGAACTCAGTCTATGATGGAAATAATGCTACCATAGACTTGTTTTCGATTGATTTCCTCTCATGGACGTTGCTATCGAAAAGGCAGTGCAAAGGAGTCGGAGTAGTTTATTCCGGTTCGATAATCAGCCGGACCTCTAGATGCTTCCATGCGATCATTAGTTCGAATACTATTCCATTCCGAGTCGAGCGCAGCAACGATCTTTGGTCGCCTGAGTCATGGCAACCCTTGGTCGTTCTGCTCCGGCGGCGCCAGCGACTGCTGAAGGCACGTGGCCTTCTCGCGGCTCGCTTTCCAAAGCTTCTGCCAAGCAAGACGAGCGGGAAGGAGCAATTTTGATACAAACAGGATATTGCAGGATGTAGCACAGCAATTAGGAGCAACTGGCACACGCGCAGAAGCGTGTTACGGCGGAGCGGAAATGAAGAAAACAAATTTCACATTAAAATTCAGTGAATTCCGCGATGGCGAAGGAGGCGGCGGCCCGGACGGCGGAAGTAGCCGGTCACGCCTCGGAGGCCGGCAGGACCACGTGGGCCGGCGAACAATGGCTGGCCAGAGCGCCCGGAATTTGCCTACTAATGCACTTCCGCTCGTCCAGGACGAAGAGCCGAATGCGAGGAATAAATTTACATCGGAAAGAAGTGTGCCGAGCGAGCAGGACATCAACACACCCCTAGCAGTGGAAACAATCGCGCGGCTGCGGAACGAGGGGAGGGACGAAGGATGTCGCACTCATTACGCATGCAGGAATGCGAGAAAACGGAATCACATTCGCATGCGGACGGTGAAATCAACACCCAGTCGGGCAAGGACATCGGCGGCAGGCATTGTCCTCCGGCTCCCGGCGACCGCGCCGCATTGCATCACGTGGCGTGTCGATCGACACCCCTGGCGAGCCAGATTTGGCCTGGTGTCTTGGCTTCTCCGTAACTCGATCGTCCACATGCAAATGCGGCTGCGGCCAGGACACGCGCTCCGCCGGAAGTGGGTGTTTCTTTTCTTATGCATGATTGGCGATCGCTGCCTGCGGATCGCGTCCCACCGACGGTGCCTCGACCCACTTCAGTGAGCACCTCTGCACCGCCGAGGGACGCGTTTAATTTCGTCGAGGGGAAACTCAAATATTAGTTTCTCTCCCTAGCGATAGTCGTCCGGCTGCACTCGTTCACGAGATCCTGCTTGACACTCGGGGCCCTAGAGACGCCTGAGCAAGGCCGTTCCATCATATTCATAACTGCGAGCGTCCCTCGGGATGGCGGGTCCCTCCCCGACGCCGGGATGAATGCACAGTGGCCAGGGCAGTGCAGGAAGCACCGACGGGAGAGGGATTAGACCTCCTTTCTTTCGTGCTCCGGCAGCAGTTGATGCTGAATTTGCGATAATTGTCCCGGAATCTCCTGCTTCGCCGTTTCGTGTGTCTGATTTCGTCCTTTGCTCCTGTTGAAATTGAATACGCGTCAGCTTAGAGATCGGACACAGGGCCGGAGGAGAGTCGCACAATGCCCGGAAGGAAATCAAAGGAGCTTAGCTGGCTCGGGTCCGGTTCGGCGGGCCTGCGCTGGCCTGGGCTGGCTGGTCGTGGTCCGGCCGAACGTAGGCAGAACTTCCGCAGGGCCGGCTCCTGGGCGCATGGACCCTTACATCCCGGATGCGCAGAGGTGTCGAAAGGCCGTCTAAGCCAATGATGCAACAGTCGCCAAGGCTTGTCAGCACTGGGATTTTATGCAATTCCGTCTTATCTCTCAGCTCCGTTAAGCGTGGATTTAGGGCTCGTCCTGCAGATCACATGTCCATCGATTCCCGATAAATGCATTAAATTTATAGGAAATCTGGCTCGAGCCGAGCCCAGCCGGGCCGAGGCAGGGCGGGGCGAGGCGAGGCTGGTGCCAGGAAACAAGTTGTTTGTCTTTGCCTCCACTCGGCTTCTGGTCCTCGGTGTCCTCAGGAAGTGGCGTATTTACTTAGCAGAGCCCGGCGAGGGCTCTCGTCGTCACAGGACCCTGCTTCTAAGTGCATGTTACACAAATTTTTATGTCCTGCCGGAGTTGTTGTTCTTGTACATGAAACTCGATACTGATGTTATTTTTTCATGACAATATTTCCTCGTTGCCCTCGTTGCAGTTAGTGCTCTGCGAGCAAGTTCAAAGAATCGCCTGCCTCGGTCCCCAACCCCAACTCCCACCCCAACTACTTGTCTCGATGTCCTCTTCCTCTGGGTCGCGAGCTCTGCCCTTAAGTGTCATTAAAATAAATATTGCTTTAGTCCTAGGCCTGGAAGGAGCCGGTCCTGGCGTCGCATAAATCAAAATGTCCTTGAGCCGTGACGGCCAGCCGTCCGGCGTCTGGAGGCCCAGGATTTATGGCATGTTCTCCACATCTTCAGGCGGACATTTGTCAAAATACGCGATGCTCGTGAATTTTGACACATCTCGTGGGTCTTCGTGCGAGGCCCATCGCGCGGGTGTGTCGAGGGGTCAGCGGTGTCGGGTTCGGGCTTTGAGTACAGCGAAGCGTGCCATTAAACTTGAGTGCCGGTTCCTCGGAAGAGTTGGCGACTGCGCAAACGAGCTGCGCAGCCGATTCCAGGGAACGACTCGCACCGGTCTGCGGCACCCCAGTCGTTGCAAGTGGACGTGGCGCCTGCGTCAAGTGTGGGGATTGAGGGGCGAGCACTGAGGCGATCAGCAATTAAAGTTAATTTCATTGTTTTTTAAGCATAAACTCATTGCTCTGTGACTCTTCCGTTCAAGGAAACATCCAAAGTGACTTCAGATCTATTAGAGTTGTTTGCTTGGATTCCTGGCTTCCAAGCGCAGGACTCCGCTCTGTGGTTAACGTTCCAATCGATGGCGACTCCAATCGATAATTCTCGACTTCACGCAGATCGGCTCGTTTTCTTCCGATCGCAGCCACAAATGAGAGATCGGACCCAGCAGTTACGGCAGCGCGCGCAGGATCCAGATGGCATAATTACAAATGGGATCCACAATCACACTCCAGCCGCAAGGTATGAGCGATCGATGTGGTTCGAGCAATGGAGCTGGGCCCGGCACCGGGATGACAAGGTCGCTTATTATTTCCAGGGAACCAGGGTGCCGGGGAGGGCGATGGCGTTGTACCTTCGATGATGATGAAGCCCATTGATGACGAGGTATTCCATCGATCAAGCCGCGGAAAGTGCATCGTCAGGATCCCGAACTGGTCGCCTGAAAGCATTTCCCGATCGTTTCAAAAGGAACCATCAATTTGTCTTTTCGCTCTGTTGACAGTGGATCTGACCGCAAGGTCGAGATAATGAAAATCAGGCATTCATAAAAATCCCTATCGCGTGGCACTCAAAGCCGACGTCGTACTGATGAAAGTCGCTTCCCGATTCCCGTTGTCATAATGTCCTGATGTGATTTCATTTCAGTCGAAGAGTGAATTTATCCTTGCACACGCATTGTTCTCGGTAGTGATTGTTGTTTTTGCCGTGTCCCTTTATACCTCTGTCGATCTTCTCCTCTCCTACCCAGCGATCCTCTTTCGTACCTTCGGCCTTTCATTTCATTTCATTTTCATATATTTTGATCTTTAACCTTGTCCCTGATTCCTCTCATTTCAATTCCGACTTTATACTCTTGACAACTATTCACCAGACGAAAATTGCCATCCCGAATGTTGTTGGTGCCGCTCCTGTAGCTGTTGCTGTCGTTGTCGTCGTTGTTTGACATGTCGGTCGTAAAGTTCCGATGCGTAGGATCCTATTATTGCGACCCCGAATGGCTCCAGCGCGACACAAACGCCGAGGACTCGATTCCTGTATTCGCTATTCACTTTCTCGTCTCTTTGTCCGGGTTCCCTTTTATTGTCCGTGTCCGTGTGCGTCTGCAGAACACATGTGAGTGCGCGTGTGTGCGCCGCGCCGATCCTCGAGACTCGTAAACAATCACTTTTTGGATCCACGACCGGATCCACTATTGTTGGGCCTCCATTGCGTTGCGCGCTACGCGCAGGGGGCGAAGTCATTGTGCGCCGATTCACTCCAACGAGAACAAGAGTAGGGGCGAGTCGGAGGACGTCGGCTACAGGGTGCTCCGCGCCTCCGCCGAATTCCTTCAACATATCTCCTTAGAGGAATTCTTCGCGGAGGAGCTGCTTCCCTGATGTTCACCTTAGCCCAAGGCAGAGCTGTCTGACCCAGTGTGGAGTGTACAAGAGCCTGATGGCCAGGAGATTTGCGAGCAGGACTTTCGGGGAATCGCGTCCGAGTCGAGTGCTGCGCGGTATACGCAGGCCAAGTTCGTTGATCCCGACTTTTATTAGACACCAGAACGAAAGCTGAAAGTCGCAAACCAATAACATCCACTACAGTGAGCAGCAACAATCGCCGAGGACGCCGAACAGGTCCTGTGGAATCGGGGAAACGCTGGAAATTACGCAGTTTCGGAGCCGGCCGCGCGGGCACGGCGAGGGCAGTACGGAAAACAAGTGCGCAATGGGAGAGCCAAAGGATTTTGCGCAGGGCGAGGACGCGCCGAGCACCTCCCGGGCAGGTACGGCCAGGTCGGCGCAGCCGCGCTCGCCATGGGAGGTGTGGTCCGGCCGGGCATTTAGCGAAATGCGATTTGACACCGTGCAGATCGGGCCCGGGACGGCTCAGAGCCTAAGCTTGTTTTAGTCCGAGGCGCACGATACCTGTTGTGGGAGTTTCCACTGCAACAAGTTCCCGAGGACCGAGGACGCGGTGCGCATGGCGAATCGGGGATTCGACCTGGCCAGGGGTTCTCGAGGGGAATTATTTGCATTTAACGCTTGAACCTTGCGATTACGCAGCTTCCGATTGCCTGGAACGACCAGGATCGCCCGAACCATGGAGGAGTGTCGCAGGGCGTTGATAATGAGTCTCAAGCGAGGCATTCCAGGGAGAGAGAGAGAGAGAAGTGAGGAGCGCATTCGCAGAAGCGATCATCGATAAAAATAGACGTGGAAGCGGAAACGTTCGCAGTCGGAGGAATCTCGGCGAAACGATCTGCCCAAGATCGCCCCGATGGCCCGGATGGCAGCACGCTCTGCAGCACCGCGGTTCGCAGGCAACACCTAAGTGGCCCGGCAAATCTCCACCTCAGAAAGTCAAGTGCAAAAGCCCTCCCGCTCCGTCCTTCTCGCATTACAAGCTCCTACTGCCAGCCTTGGCGAGAGGTCGGTCAGTCGTCGAGAGAATTAATTCCAAGTGTCTCAAGGGAGTTCTCCGCAAATCCTTCAAAGACAACCCGGACTCTCCATCGACTCCGTTCGAGCGAACGACGGGCTCCGTTGGCCCTTGGCTCAATGAGAGCTGCCAGTGCAGTGTTTGCGTAGCGCCCCCTCGGGTCGACCAGGCAGGCGGCGACGCCGCCAACTAGTTTTTCTCATGGATCCTCGATCAATTAAGTGCAGTGCGCAAGCGTACAGGCAGAAGCCCCGACGGCCTGGTCAGCGGCTTCCCAGCGCTCCGGCATTTTTGATCTTATCGTGAGCGAGGGATTTTCGCTGAGTGGAACCGACATTGCTAGACATGTCGCCGAGCCCCTCGCGAGTCCCGGGCGAATGACATCGCCCGAGCCCCTGCAACTCGAGCGGAGCGGCCGGTCAGTCGTACGCATGGTGTTTGACGTCACTGTGGGCGGATTAAGGACCGCAAAATTTCCAATGAAAACAAGTCCAATCGATTCGCCTCAACTGCCGAGGTCACGGGTGGGGTGCGCGGCGGCGAGAACAAAGCAAGGGGAGGGGCTCGGAGTCATATCCAGCAGAAATCACTGCCAGCGGGACAAAGGCCGGGAGCTCCTGCTCCTGATCAACGGATAATCGCAACCGTGCGACGGCATGGCGGTGGGAACGTCTTCCAGGGGCGACCGTCCACGCCCTGCGGCCACGACGCGCGCTCAGAAATGCCAGAGATTGCGCGAAACGGCAGAGCGGAGCCGCCGGGTTCAAAGCGAGGCACCGACCGTGACCGAGGGTGACAATGAGGGCGGCGATGACGACGACGACGATGACGCTGCCCGACCATCCGACCGACCAACCGACCCCGGTGTCAACCACAATGCGACCGACGGCGATCCGCTTCTGCGATCGCATGCAGCAGGTCCTTCTGTCCTTTGCCGCCGCCATTGTGCCCCGGCCGCCCTCGGCCCGTCTAATGCCGATAATCGATTTATCAAGAGACAAGAAACGGTCCTAATTCTGCAACCTTAATCGAATGCAAAGTCAGAGACGCAGCGTCCATTGATCGCCAGTGGGACGTGAAATCGAGGATTGTTGGGAGCGCATCGCATTGTTGCGAAAAACTCGTTGTTGCTGGCGGCATGGGCAAATGAGCAACGAGGCTCGGAGCCGACTGGCCGGCACAATGGACGTCCAGCAGCTCGGCCACAAAGGGCAGCCCGGCCGGATCGCAATCCATAATCGAAGACGACAACATCGAAATCGTGGTCCTCTTGCGCAAGAATTCCTCCGCTCAGGGCATGCCTCAGTGAGTTGTCTCGTCCTTCGGTCGCGCTGCATTGTCTGCGGCAGGCACCCAGGCACCCAGGCACCTCCTCCTTCGCGCTCGCCTCCTGTCCTCTGTCGCCTCCTCTCCGAATGTCCTCTGATCCCGCTCCGCAGAGCTGCTGCCCCCTGCGACGACTCCGTCGTGTCCTGATCTCTCTATATGCCGCTTTCTATAAAGCGGTTCGCCATGGCTACGCCCACTGGTGCGATTCTTCGCCTCTGTCGCCCTGTCGCCTCTCCGGGCAACGCCCTGCCCCAGTGGGCGTCACTTGTGGGCGTCGATTGCTCGGGTTTTCAGACAAATTGTCTGCCGTCTTATTGAGCGATTGCGGAGCAAACTCTTTTGTAGTTCGGCGTTGAAAGAATCCCAGACTTCATGTGTTCACATCACACCTAGTTTTATTTGCCTTTTTCATCAAAATAGCAGTCTGCAAGACTGTGGGCAGATGGCTTCGGTTTGGCATTCGATTTCAGTGGAGCGACATCAGTTCTCTAATATTTCCTAATACTGAATCCTCCAGACAATTTCTCCCGCATACAAATGTGTAGATCTGAGAGCCTCTACTGGACTACTAGCGCTGACACCTTAATACCTTTATGGCCGAGGACAGGATGCGAGGAGAAAATCCTAGAACACTGGATGTATTATGGTGTTGTTATCCAACCCTTGTGCCGAAGAAATTAAGTCCGAATTAAGTCCCGCACTCGCCACGTATTCCGACGAAATTGAGAATTAGATCGCTCATTACCACGACGAATGATGTGAGACGAACATCACCCATCACAGCATATCCAAAAGCCTGGCAAATCCGTCTAAATACCCCTGCCAAGTCCGGCAGAAATCCCTGTGTCTGACCGACCGGCCGACCGGCCGACCGGCAAGTGTGAGGCCCCTGCAGAGCGCTAGTCGCAGCAGGACCTTCTGTCCTTGCGCTGGTGACAAGGCTCTAATTCTTGCAGAATCGCCTCGGGATGCCTTCGTCGACCACCAGGAGCCCGGGCGAAGTGTCAGATTGAGGATATGCTTTAACGTGGCAGTTCCAAATACGAAATGCGAAAGGGTCCTTAATTTTCGCCTGTAATTACCTCGCACAGCACGCCAGGACACGGCTCAAGTGGTGTTTGCTTATTAAATTTGTGAAATTAGATGTCCTGCGGTCATCTCGTAAAATTAAGGATTCCTGCGATCAGTTAAGAGACGGGATCTCCAGGTCTTATCAGGTAGATGCTGGGCGATATTGCGAACTAGTCGCCAGCGAAAGGATCATGCCCGCCACTAGCCCTGGCTTTGGCCCTAGTCCATGCCCAGGGAGTCCTGTGTCTTTGTTCGCAAACCTAATTTAATTCATTCTGAGTTGTATCAGCCCGGCGTGAGCAGTCCATTCGGATTCCACTGATTTCGGCACGTTCTACGGGCTCGAAATGCGGGACGACGTGATCGTCTTGTGCGGCGGCCGAGCCCCGAAGACGAATTGGGCGCTGGGCTCGTTGACAAAGTGTCGCTGTGATAATTTACGATATTTGCACAGTCTGTGGTTTAATATGCGAGGATTTCGGTGCCTCGGAGCAGAGTGGAGGATTTCCTGCGGGTCGGAGATGGTCGCAGATTAGGAGGTCGTCGCTGGGTGGCCGCAATTCAAGGAACCCACAACGCAGGAGCGTTTGCCGTTTGAGGAATAGTCTGATGTACACGTAGGAGGAAAAGCCTCCTTCCGAGGTAGAGGAACCTACCACAGCCGAGCCACAGGGCGACCAGCGGCGCTGACTCCGAACCTGCTGCGGGCGGAACCTCCCCAGTTATGAATTGCCGTCAGAGCGATGTGAACCTAGTAATCAAGCGATATTTATGGCCACGGGATCTTATTCAAATCCGCGGATCCGGATCAAAGAGCCCTGCGTGGTGCCCGGCGCCCTGGCCTCGCAACGAGGCGTGAACAATTTATGCGGCGGCCCGACCGATCCGCACGGCCAACACCTCGCAACGAGAGCAAACAGAGACCCGGGAAATCGACCACTTCCGCCGGGCGCGGCACCCGAATTAAACCAATAAATTCAAAACCGGGCGGCATAAATATTTAAAGTAATAACAGAACCGATCGAAGGACTGAGGCTGAGGAAGAGGAGACAGAGGAGGTTCAATGGGCCGCGCGGAGGAAAGCGGACAAAGCGATGCCGCAGACGCCGTTTAATTGGCCGAAATTACACTCGGAACTGGAACAATGCGTCTACGATGACCGTCTTCGACCCCGGTCCTCGCCGGATCGATAAATTTTCCTGCCAAGCGATCGGGCCGAGCAAGTGCGCTCGCCGATCAATGAACGAAGCTGCGGTCGAGAGGATCAAAGGACGAGAGCGCGCTCGGCCAGAGGCAGCTCGGGCTCTGCCTACTTTCACAGGCGGCTGCCGTTGAGTCGGCGACGATCTGAATGGAATTTCTAGCCGATTTAATTGACAACGTTTAAAGCAATTAAGGACCGCAGGCGCGGCCGCCGGAGACCTCCTAGTGCTCTAAATTAAAGCGACGCGGCAGGATCGGATTGCCTTTTCCTTTCCGAAGGGTCCTTTCCGAGAGGTTCCTTTCGAGTGGAATCCGCAGCCGATCGATAAGAAGGCCGCGTTTTGGCACCTTTGCTCCGATAAGTCCATGCGGCAATCGGCGCTCGGCCGCCGCGAGTACGTATCAGAGTGGATTCGACCGGATGCCGTCCAAAGTGCCGGCGATTCATTCGAAAGTTCCCTTATCGAGATCTCCGTCCGCGTAGACCACGAGCGGGCCGTTAATTGACTTTTCTAATCTCCGCGGCGCGTGTCCGCGAGGCGTTGAGAGACGCGGTCTTGTCTCGAGTTCTGCGGTCCGCCCTGAAAGAGTTCCATTTTACGGCGGTGTTGACTTGACGTCTGGCTGACAGCGGACACGTGCTTATCTCTTCCCCGCCCCGCTTTTCGGAGCTCTCGGCGTCGTCGTTTTCTCGCGATGATCTAATGATCGAGTGCGGGTAAATATTTGACTGGCCACAGTCATCAGTCATCAGTCCATCAGTCCGCGCCACTCGAGCGCGGTGTGAGGGACGACCGCAGAGTGATTTCCCGAGTGGAGCGGGTGGAGTTCTCTGCTTGGGGTCGATTGGATTGTGTTCTAAATTCTAATTCCTAATGATATGCACGACGGCTCCAACAGGCTGTGCCTGCATCCGCAGCCATCGCTGCTCCTGGGCTGAGTCGAAACTCGCACTCCTGGTGGCCTTGGCCCTGGCTGTAGATCCTTCGTTAATGCTACTGTAATAGGCATGTATCCTGGAGGAACTAAATTTGTAAGCGCGTCAAGCGGGATCCGATTTGTGCACTTCGTCCGACCACTGCCCGCTCGATCATCAGATACAGACGTTAAACCCCGAGCAGCCGAGACAGAGCCATCATCGGCTTAGGGCACGTCGAGGACGGCTGGCGACGACCGATCGAGCACGTGACCGCGGAGGGCCCTCGGTCCAGCCCGACGACCCACAGGCGGCCACGCGGCAACGAGTGTTCGAAATTGATTTCGAGAATAATTTTGTGGTCGCGGTCGGCTGCGGAGCCCCGCCAGGACGTGCACCGATGCGTTCGTCGCGACGACGGCGGCGGCAAAAATTGAGCGGATTAGAGGAGTCGGGGTCGGCGAGGACCGGGAGGGAACTTCCAAAGGCATTCTGTGGATTTGGACAATTTGAGAAATTTCACACTTGCCCACGCCCCGCCTACGACGTCGCGCAGAGGGGCCTGGCGGGTCCCGGCCGCCGGTGCTCGCTGTTGGGTAACCCGGGATTAGTAGCGCAAAAGTAGTAGGCGTCCTCTGGTGCATTTTTTTGCCCACGTCACGGGGTCCTTCTGCAGGCAAGGTCCTGGCGAGGCGCTGATAATCATCCCTCGGCCGAGCTGCGTGTGAAATAATTATATGGTGGAAAATCGTGAAATGCGAGGAAATTACTTGACACTTTCCTCGAGCTCGGGGCGCTGGAACGCGAACGAAGGAAGGAAGGAAGGAAGGAAGGGAGGAGGTCGGGAAATGCACGTGGATTTTTGGTGTTTTTTGTGAAAATTCGGCGGTGGAATCGTGTTTTCCACGCCTGTCCTCCACAGTTCACGGTCACGGATGTGAGAAGGAAACGTCTCAATTTTACTTCCTGTGAAGGGGCGGAGAACTGCAGGAAGTTGTTCTCTCCGATAGTGGATGTGTCTACTCTTGCCATGTTGGATCCGATGCCTACCAAAATCCAACTATAGTTTCAGGATACTGAATTCTATTTCCTGATCTCGGTGCATCCAGCACATTCGGCTAGTGTCGAAGGCTGTTGTTGCTCTAACCCTACCGTCGTTTCACCCCACTGTCCGGTTCCCCCCCTGTTTGCCGACAAATCCTCTCTAATGAACTTGTTCCCGAAAACTCTGCTCACACTAGCTCCGAAAAGAGCAATCCCGAGCCAGGATAGCAAGACAACAAAGCGGCTTAAGGGCAATTAAAGCCTAGCGTGCCGGGTCTCTGGCACTGCGATTGGGAAGACCATCGAAATGAGCAACAACTGCGAGTCCTGAGGATGCTGTTTCGGTGTCCCGCCACGAACACGAACACGAATGCGAATGCGAAACCCATTGCAAGGTCTTCAGCCTGCTCAGCAATGCCTGTGAGGTCCGAATTCGTTGCTCGTTTGGCCTTTGTTTTCATAGACAATGTTTTGACCGCATTGAAAACCAAAATATACGACATTCCGGGACAATGAGCTCGCAGGATTTGCAAGGACATCTCGCTCGCATTGTTGTCTCCCACTCGCCGGACTTATAGAATTGTCAAATTCCGTCCGTCTGTCCGTCCATTTGTCAGTCTCGCAATGGGC
Organism: Coelopa pilipes; assembly: GCA_947389925.1. Classification (NCBI taxonomy): domain Eukaryota; kingdom Metazoa; phylum Arthropoda; class Insecta; order Diptera; family Coelopidae; genus Coelopa; species Coelopa pilipes. The sequence continues at coordinate 19,009,517 of OX376700.1, forward strand.
ATCACTCCCTCCGGCGTCCACCGGGCCTTGGCGGCGGGGCACGGCGCGGTCCTCGCCGGTGGTCGTCCCGATCGCAGTTTATGACAATGTTTGTACATTTGGTCTCCTGTCCTGCGCTGGCGAAGACAATCGCTCGTTATTCCCCGCATGGATCGTGTCGGATCGCGGTGACATCTTCTTCTCGGAACATCTGGGTTCCTCAAATTGAGGCATCGCCGGGCCACGTCCGAGGCCGCACTGGCCGAGCTGTCCGTCCCGCCATCCGCCATCCGGCGTTGGTTCGCTATTACGTCGCCATAAATTGTGGGCGTTGCTGTCTTCTCGATATTAATTACGTCTTTCGCTTTGTTCGGGAGTCGGCGCCAGGAGGACAAAAGTTCGCTGCCCAGATGTGTGAATGTCCTGATCCAAGGGAAGGAATCCCTTTGATTGATTCGAGGAACTTCTGGCCGCTGTTGAGGGGGAAAATGTTGCTGAGATTCGGACTGCGCCAGGACAACCAACGCCCTTGGGCGCAGATCTTACTCCTCCGAGTCTGATGCCATAGTGAAGCAATCGCATTTTTGATACGCTGATCTCCGATACAGATGTAAGTTTCCTTTTCAATCCCGTCGGACAGGCGCGTTTCGGAATTTGGAAATTGATTGAATTCCCACCACTTCAGACAATCGTCGGAATCGGCGTAAAATTGCGTTGCGATGGACACGAAAGGAACGCCATTAGCATCCTTCCAGCCGAATGCGCATGACGAATCCTGGCCATTGTCGACAACAAAGGCGGCCACTCGCATTCAGAGTAAACATCGCAGTTGCTCGCGTTCGGGGAAGACAACTCACGTATTGAATAAATCCAACATTAACCTTTCCGCTCAATTGATCTGAACAATCGGCCGGAGGAAGCCTCTGGGGCAACGGAGGCGCATCAGGACGAGGGCACACGTAATCCTTTCTGCAGCGAATTCGTAACATGCCCCGCATCGTGGCCAGTGGACAAAGGATCTCCCGAATCCCATTCGTTGCAGCAATAAAAGTAGTCAGATTTATAAGATGATGATCCCGGGCGAGACAAGGGGACGATGGCTTTTTTATGGAAATGCTCGCCGAGAAGTGACGGGATGGCTGAGGAGGAGGAGGAGGAGAGAACTAGGCTAATCCTGGAGAAACACACGAACGCCGCTCGGGCCGGGCGAGACGTGTGTGGGCCAGGCTCTCCTGGATTAGGATCCTGCGGGCATTTCGAGGCCACCAAAACGAGAAGAAGGCGATCGCCACTGACGCGAGGGCATCACGCAACAAGGGACCAGAACGCAGGACCACCCCAAGTCGCTGCCCTACTTTCGACACGATCGACGCTCGTCCTTAATTAGGCCCTAATACAGAGCCGCGGTCACTTAGGCCTGCGATAAGGAGGCCTTCGTTAATGTATTCGGGCTGCGCTTGCCGTCGGCCCCTGGGCCTTTGGCGGACTATTCCAACGATTCCGACATTCCTCGAGTTGTCGCCGCGACTGCCTGGTCGTCCCGGCCGGCAACCGATCAAACGCCGCCGTTTGAGAGGCGTTAGAACGGGTCGCAGGCGAGTCGGCGGCCGGGTCCGCGGCGGAACCGATCGACGGTGCGGCTTCTGGTCGGATCATTTTTTATAATTGAGTCCAGATTCCGATCGGATTCCCAGACTATTGTCAGCCGGCCGGCATTATCTCGCGGCCGCCAGTGACAAATTTGCAAATTGGCCGCGGCAGCATATGGCCAAAAGCCGTCCAGCCAGTCGTCCGGCCGCGACCGAGCCATATGCAAATAACGCCAAATAAATAATAATCGCCGCGCACCGGCTGCCGCAGAGAGGGGTACCTCAGAAGGCGGGGTCGGGGCTACTTGTGGCGGCGGCGGCCTGCTCGAATTAGCCACGAATCGTGATTTGCTCCCATGCTCGCTGGGTTCGCACGCTCAAAGGGAGCGCCCGGACGCGATCGCGCCGATCTGCTGCGTTGCCAACTATGCGCTGCCAATTGATTTAATTTGCTGTCGTCGTCGATGCCGCCGGTGCCTCGCGGTAGTGACAATTACGAAATTATCTGATGAACCCGTTTGGCTCCCTGGCGGCAGAAGCGGCCGCCGATCCCTGAGAGAGTTGTTTATTAGCGGAGGTCGAGGCGCGACATCTGCAGGGTCCAGCGGGGACGAGCAGGCCCTGGAGGAGAGCGACAGAAGCAGCCGAAGAGGCCTCCAATTCCGCGGAACCCTGGGAAGACACTTTCGAAAATAGACAACGGCCGATCGTGTGGCCGGCCGGCTCTGTTTTTCCTTGGGATTATTTACATATGGGCGTTCCGGACAACAAGGTCCTGGCAGCCCGAGCGTGCCGCCGCTCAACTCTTTCGACTTTAAACCACTTAACCCGGCACGGCCTCCTCGGCGGACGGCTGCGAGCCGAAGACGGGCCCGAGAGACGGATGCCCGGGCCGTGGAGGGCGGGGGCAGGAGGAAGTCGAGGAGGGATTAGTGTCGCCGAGCCGAATATATTGCGAATTCACGCGCCACACTCGGAACCGGAGACGGAGTCGGACCCCGATTCACGGAAGACGGACGAGTTCCGGAAAACCGCTCGGAAACAGTGGCTGTCAAAACAGACAAGGCCGAGGAGGCCGCCGGACGATCCTCGCAGACGCCTCGGCCTTTGTCGCCGGCCGTTGTTGTGGTTAGTGGAGGGCTCGTGTTTTATTTCGAGTCTCCGCTTTGTTGTTACTCCGAGAAACAGAACGGGCGACGGAAGTAAACCCTTTGCCAAAGGATTAGACGGAGCGTGCCCGCTGCAGTCGCAGCCGCAGGCGGGGGAAGGGGTCGGGTCGAGTCGGTCTGGGTTAGGCCGTGCCGGGTCCGAGGCGAGATTATGTTTCACAGCTCAGACGAGCGATCATCGATCATGTCTCGGAGGAGCCTGCAAATGGCCAACGGTCAGGCGAACCCGAACAAAGCCGGCGGCTCAATCCGAGTTATTCTCCAGAAGAAGACAAAAAAGTCGAATAATGGATAGGGAAATATGAATATGTTTTTTAATATTCCGTTCTTCCACAATGGCCGGCGACTAATGAGTTCGCATTGTGCACGGATGGCCGGCGACAGGTCGGCAAACGAATCCTCGCAAAGGCTTCTAATTGGGCGCAAATGACTGACATTAAGCCGAGGATTACACGCGGCTCAGAACGGCACCTCGGTGTGTGGGAGGTACGGGTTCCACCGTCCTTTGACCTGGACTCGCGGCATGAGTTGGGCATAGCGGCCAAGAATCGGTGTCTGGACGTCCGCGTCCTCGGTGCGGCCCCTGAAACGAGGCTTCCGCATGCTTCTCCTCCTTCCCCACGGCCGTCGGTCTCCCCGTCGGCCCAGCGGCCGCCCCTTTATCGTCGCTGAGGAATCTTGCGCGAAATTACTTACTTTCCCATAAAATTCGACGGCGGCCCATTGGCGGAGGCGACGGTGGCCGTTCCCGGCCAAGCAAATTGCGGCGGCGGCAGCCCCTGGGCACGCCAACAACCACAACGACTACAACAACTCCGGCAGCCGAGCAATTTCTGGAATCCCGACGAAACCACCCGAAAATGCAGGAGCAGCTTAAAGATCTGCGAACGGCCCGCGCGGTCCCCGCCCGACCGGCCCCGGCCCGGCCCTCGCGAGACACCTTAAGGAAAGCGCGAAATTTCGCGCACGATTCGGCGATTAAATTAAATTTAAGTAACTCACAGTTGATTAATATTCCCTCGAAGTTTTTGTTGTCGTTGTCGTTATCGTTTCCCGCTTTCGACCCCAGCGGCCCGCTGCCGTTGACATCGCCGAGCGGGCCCTCGCGGCCTCCTCGCGGGCTTTAATCGGTCGACTCGAGAGCGTTTTCGCTGATTGAAAAGTGAAACGAGTTCAAATTGAGGTTGCCCGCGATCCAGCGATCCAACGACCGGCGAACCGGGTCGCAATTTGGATGCCAGGCATGCCCAGACGGCGGCCAGACGCCCGCTCCTGAGCGAGAGGTAAAAAACTCGCGCGCATGCGGGTCGACCTCGGCTCCGAGACCGGCTCCGGCACCGGCACCAGGAACAGCTCCTGCGCCGCGGGCAGCTGGTGGCGGGCGGTGCGGGAGGTTGGGAAGCCAGCATGCGTTTGGCGTGCGTCCGCGGCCGCGTCCTGTGCAGGATCGGTTTCCCGGACGAAAACTCGAGTCACGTCACTTCAAATTGGAAAAGCAACAACGAGTGCGACCACACGAACCGCAGCGCGGAGGTCGAGATGGTGGTGGTGCCGGTGCCGGCTCGGCGCGGTCCCCCGAAGCGAGTTGACATCTCTATGGACCGCAGCGGGTCCCCTCCGCGCCCCTGGAGAGCGCCCGGACCGGCACCTCTGACCAGGTGTGCGGCCGGGGCTCGCGTTCCTCGTCCTCCACCGGCCACTCGGCCGAGGACCGCGCCAGATGTTCTCGGCTGGCCGTTGGTCCTGGTCTTGGGTGATCATACTTCTGGCCACACGACCTGGATTGTCTGGCTCTGTGTTTGCAAACACTCGCCGGCTTCCCGGCTTCCCGTCTTCCTTCCTGCCTCCCTCCACGCAGGCAAACTATTCAAATTGTCCCGTGGGCCTATTCAGGCCTCGTGTCCCGCCGGCCTGGCCGATCACCGGTTGTGAGGGATGCGACCTGCCAAAGAGCCTCGAATGGCCGAGTAATGAGTTTCGAATGGCGGGGAACCCATTCGGCGATCGTCCTCCCGCTGTTCGTGTTGTGCCTGGGCTCGTGCTGAGTCCTCGGAGTCCAATTCGCCTTGGATGCTGGAACGTCCTTGCCAACATTAATAACCTTGCTTTCCATTTAAAAAACAAGGAAATATTAGGAAAATTGCACAGCATAACAAAGCACTAAATTCTCCAAATTCTCCGTGTCATGAAGGTTTCTCTGAGAGACCTTGAGTTGGCTACAAATACTTCAAATTTCCCTAGTCAAGTGCTACAAATTGTTGAATTACACTTTGAAGCATATAAAAAGGATGAATGGATATTAAATTGTTAAGTATATTCAACCTTTGAACAGGGCAAAAACCTTTCAATAGTACATGAATGGGATAGTTGATGTAGTTTTATAAAGTCGCTCATTCTATTACGATATTGTTTTGCCTTTTGTTGTTGTCATTAAGTATTATGTGCTATATAATGGCGACAATTTTCCACCACATGCTCAAAAACCCCGGAGAACTGCAATAAAACCTGCGATAAAAAGCCAATCATGTCCAAGTGAGAACGAAGATGTTTTTGGGGAAACGTGTTCGCATCACACAATTTTATTGGCAGAAATTAATGAGCTATGGCCTGAAATTGAGGAGAGAGCCGCGTAAATTAATGAGCTCCACGCACTCGGCCTCGGCCAAGGCACGACGCTTTAATGAAAGCCGGGAGAAATTGCAGGACGGACCTTGGACGCCTTCTGTCGGTCATCGGGCCTCGGACCTCGGTTGTCGGACATCGTACGCCGGTTGTCGGCCACTGGATGCCGGACTAGTCGCCGCGTGTCTCGTAAAATTATGAAGCGACCAGCCGAAAATGGAGGAAAAGCAATTATTACTGCATGTGATAGCGAGTGGCGGAGGAGGAGGAGGAGGAGGAGGAGGCGGGGAGGGAGGACGAGCGAAAGGCCCAAATGGGATTTTTATGTGCGCACGAAAACCAACATCCTTAGGACAGGCGCCTCGAGCATTTGCGGCTAATTAATCGATCGCTTTGGCCCGCAACGACATTTAAAATAAATGCATTTGCGGGCAATTAATTAGGGAGCCCGGAGCCGGCACGTCGTTGCTGCCGCTGCCGCCGCCCTCCCCGAGGCCGGTGATCGAATGCGCTTCACTGCGATTTAATTAAATTGAATTGTGTTTTTATCGCTCCGCAATTAACATGATGCGCTCGGCGACCGACGCGGCCGACGGAGGACGGATGCAGCCGTGTCCTTATCGAGGCGGACACTGCGAGCAACACTTCCTGGCCGCGGTATCGGCGCCGTATCGCGCCATCGTGTCCGGCGGCGCGCTCTGCGATTGCGCTTTTATGGCGCTCGACGCGTCCGAATCCGCCGAGGGACCGCGCTATCGTTCGTTCTATCGCCGTGATCATCGCGCCGGAGTCGGTATCAATTAAAATCGTGTTTATGATTTCCGACCAGGGCCATCGATCGATCGATTGAAGCCGGCCCGACCCTCGGCAGGTCCGCCGCTGCCGTCCACGACTCCGGACGACTCCCGGGAGGACGCGCGGATGTCGCCAAGTGTTATCGTCGCCTCCATGCGACGCGAACACGAGAAATCGCTTCACTTGCGCTGTACTTTTCGCGCCACATACGCCGCAATAATTAAGTGCTCGCGAGCACGGCATCCGCGCGGCGCGGCGACGGCGACGGCAGATCTGTTAGACGTCGAGGGGCAGCGATGGCTATCGGCGGCGATAAGACTTTATCGCCCGACTCGGGTCCGACGCGTTTTAATCGCCGCCCGGGCAGCTGCGTCGCCCTGGCCCGACCCTGGACGTCCCGCCACCGCCTGAGACGCGGGTGGCCGACGCAGGACGAGGAGAGGGGGAGCGTGTGCTAATCCCGGCTAATGAAACCCTCAGCTCGAGAGCTGTCGCTGGGAGATGTCAATTACCGCACTTAATGCCATTAGAACCCGGTCCGCAGTCCCTCGGCGCTGGACCCGGTCCGACCCGACCCTCCCCCTCCCCCTCCTCGGCCGAGCACTTCATTAGAAGCCGATTCGATTGCCATGCGTTGCGGACGATTCGTCGGAAACACATTCGCAACATTGCGACAACAGCAGCACGCTGAGCACATTCACGGAGCACCAACAATGGAATTGCGACAACAACAGCAGCAAGGACATCACGGACGCATGAATGGGTGCCTCCATTGTTCGGCTCAAGTGTCCTGCTCGAGGACCTCGTGCAACACGCACCTCTGCCCGTGCACGTGACACCCGCTGCGGGCCACGCATGCGCAACGGAACGAATCTGGACCGGCCGCCACTCCTCGCACTCGCACGGCCGCGCGGAGGGACGGCCGAGGCCCCGGGGATGCATTCGTCATCACCCTCGTACCTTGCAGATCGATTCCTTCGGCAGCGTCTGTTCTTATAGTCTGCCTTTGAGACCGCAAGATCTGCTAATCCGAAATGAAAAGAAAACAAATTTGCATCCGAGAGCGATGGATGTGGTGGCGAGGAGCGAGGATCATGGATTTGCTGTGGCTGTCGCGGGCTGCTGACGATGAAGGATCCGTTGGAGGACTCGGGAATCGTTGCCACAAGGCGCAGCTCGAGCAAGGACCCGCTTCTGGCTGCCGTCTGCTTATCTCGGGAGCGACTGCACACCACTGACCCACGGAGACGTCGTCTCCTGCCACTCTCCGCCTCTCCAGTCAACCCCAACGTGCCACAGCGAATACAATGACAACCGTCAGTTAGACGCCGATGACTTCTAAGCGACGCGTCGTGGCCGTACCTCGAACGGCGAGCATTCGCGCGAACGCTCTGTCAAAACGAAATTAGATAGTGCCGATGATCCAATTTATGATTCACTTGAAAACGCTCCACACACAGACACGCACGCACACATGGGCAGGCGCGCGATAAACCCGGCGCACTTTCAGCGCGCGTCTAACGCTGTTTGCTCTCGGATAAACGGCAGACGCGACCCGCGATCGAGTCTCGCTCGAGTGCACACAACGACGACTATCTCCGGCGATAAGGCTACTTAAAAAACGACCAGGAAACGATCTCCACTCGGGCTCCCTGATCGCGACGATCGGTCGCTCGCTCTGTGTTTGTCGATCGTCAACACCTTCGCCACTTACAGCGCGTGGGTGGATCAATCGACGTCGTCGTGGTCGTCGCTCGCAGGGCCGGTGGCGCAAATGTGTGTCACTCACCCACACACGCACACACGCACACCCCGGCGAGTGGCGGACGCCGGGCCCTGTTTGTTTGCCCGGCGCGTGAGTCGCGCATGCGCTCTGTTTGTCCAGCGCCAACAGAGGACTTGTGTTGTTTGCTCTCGGTTTCTGTTGGTGGGGGAGGAGGAGGGGGAGGAGTGGGGCCCTACGGTTGCAACAATTTTGCGGCTGGCGACCGCGAGAGAATTTATCGCCGGGAATTTGTCAAATTGAGACCTCGAGCTGCCTCTATCGCGAGATCTGTGCGGACCACGTCTCGGCATCTACATACGTCAGCGAGCGGTGATCGATGGGCCCAGAAATTGCCCAATCATCATCAGCGGCCGTCGTCCGATGCGATCGCTCGAAAACCCACAAACCATCAGCATTAAGAGCCCGAGCCACGGCCACAACAAATATCCCAGGGCCAAGTGCGCGATCCTCCCGCCGACACCGACGCCACCGCCGCCTCCAACGGCCGCTGCCCGGTTCCTGGAACGGCGGAGGTGTTTAGAGCAACGCTTCCATGTTCTGCGTGGCCTCCACGGGCCTAGCGAGGCCCGTCGACATCGCCGTCGATGGACGGCCGCAAATCGCCGCTTTAATGGATTTTACAACAGGATAATGCACGCCAATCTAATGGATCGCGGTGGATAATGAAGCACTAAAACAAATAAACGATCATCGTCAACGTGCTCTCGTCGTCGCCGTCCTCGTAGGCGCAGCGACGTCATCATCGCCATCCCGCCTCCGTCATCGAGGACATGATCTGTGGCTCGGCCGCGGACACGGCTTCGGCTGCAGCTTCGGTTAAGTAAGCGACGCTAGCCGTTAGCGTCGAGAGCTATACGATTTATACGACCCAGCGACGGACGGACGGACAGACGCCGGGAGAGACAGCCAGTCAGGCGGACAGGCAGACGGACGGCGGCCAGACTCGCGCCATTATAACTCCATCAAAGTTGGACAGATATAGTGCAAACGCAGCTTTGATCTCGCCACGAGTTCTTCTCCTCTGATCTCCAGTGACGGGAAGACACGGCCGAGCAGGAGGCGAAGGGGAGGACGCGGACAATATTGCAGAGCCTTTGGCCAATCGGCCGGGGATCTTTTGACAGTGGCGATGGAGCGGCCTCAATCGTCCGCGCTGCCCGTTGACTGACGATCGACGGCGTCGTCGACGTCGTCATCAATAAAATTGTTCAACATTTAAAGGTTGTTGGCTTCTGCTAGAGTTGCTTCGTGGCTGTCCGTGTTGTTGCTGTTGTTTTCGCAGCGGATGCCCCTGATGGAGCCGGCCGTGTCTCCACGGCAGCAGCTATTTATGCCATTATGACTATCATTTGGAGCTGTAAACGATCGTTCTGACGTTTACGACTGATTTAAATGAAGCACAGCGCCCGGCGAGAGAGAAGTTGGTCAAAATTAATTAACTTGATCGAGGAGAATTCCAGAGCCAGCCGGGGAGATTCGCAGAGCCGCCGCTGTGCTCCGACTGCAGACCCAAACGGGATCTGAGATTCTGTCCGTGGAGCGAATTTGAGTGATCTCGGTCCTTATCCAGAAATCTTCCCACACTCTGCACACGGCCTGTGAAGGACGTTAGCCCAAACAATGACCAGGACCGGCGGTGAGGGTCGTGTGTCCTCGTCGAGTCCCATGACTTCGAGGGCCCGAGACAATGGACTTCGCTACCTCGTCGACGCCGCTCGCAAGGGAAATGCGAAGAAAGCAACAAAGTCTTCGGCCCTGAATAGATCCACTGGCGATGGAGTGCCTTCATATCAAATTTATATAGATCGGTCTTGCCTCCGCTCCCCCCGTCGAACACTGCCTTGCCATCGACGGCCATGTGACAATTCCACGCATGTGGCTCGATATTGTTTTGCGGTCGGGCCGATCATTGATCACATTTCGACGGCAGCGAGCATTACAGAAATTACCTGCTACTCGGAGGAACTCTGCCTGCGGTTTCCAGCCGCCGGTTCGTTCGTCCGTCGTTGCGGCGACCGCAAATAGTCGCACTTGGGTAAACAATCTGGAGCGACGTGATTCCGCCACTCAGACGATCTGCGGTTCCCCACGGACAGACGGCCCAGGCGGACAGTCCGACACTTGGCCCCAGCGCGGGCCGTCTTCGGCTATCGATCGCGCTGATGGGCGGGAAATGGAAAACAACCCACTGGCACAGGTGAGAAGCCGAGCCAGCGACACGATCATTACCAGAGCACTTCGCACTGGCAACTGCAGCCCTGGCCCCGGTGCGCCGACAGGAGTGCCGGAGTGGAATTTTCCAAACGAAGTTTTGCTTTTCGCCCGACATCGTTCAGCACAGGTTGTAGCAGCGATCATAACAAGAAATTCGCAGAATTTCTCGGTCGATCGGCAGAGTCAGTGGCTCAATTTACGAGGCGTATCCCTGAATCCAAATCCTAACATGCCTTAGATCATTTCGTGAACCTCATAGTTTATCGCGAGCAAGCGATCGTCGTGCTCGTAAACTATTTCTCCGCCGATCTTTAACATATTTGATTGATCGCTTCATGGACGACCAGCATATCGGGCATTGGTCGAAGACAATGAGCTGCAGTTTCGGAGACAATGTCGCGAAAGGCCCAGAATATGAAAATCCCGCTGCAAACCCCTGTGTCGGACTCGGCCCCGACGTGCAACCATCATAATTTCACCTGTATCCTTCGGCCGGATCAGCCGTGGCGACGAGGCACCGGCAGCGGGACAAGTCGTGGACAGCCGCCGTCGATATCGGGCCATAGGAATCGACCGAGGAGGACGGATCGTACACAAATCGGGACGCGGAATATATTAAAAACGCATGCATCACCCGAGACCCGGCCCGGCCCGGCCCGACCAAGCGACGACCGAGCAGGGACGGACGCGGTTGTCGGGACGTGGCGATCGTCGTGGCCGAGGAGCAAAAACCCGCTCTCGTCGGAGGAAGCAGGAATCAAGACGAGCGATAAGACCACCCGAGTGCTCGACGGCCGCCGAGCGAGCTGGGAAATAGTTTCCCTTTTCCCGTGCGCCGCTCGGACGGCGTTCGGTGTTCGGGGACATGGACCCGCCGTCTTCCCAGCGGTGACATCTCTGATCGAGCGCTGGCGACCGGGCAAAAAGTGCGTTTATGTCGCTGCAGCAGTTGTCAGGCGGCCGCTGATCGATGATCTTTTAATCTAGCACCGACGATCTGGCCGCCGACCGACAGCGGGCCGGCAGAGAGGGAGAGGAGAGGGCGAGCCGTGTGTGTGTCGTGGGGCCGGTGGGTATGGAAATCGGAATGATTGAATTGTGTCCATCCCCCGCCGCGTTGGATGGGATCCTCGCGGACGACCAGGGCCCTGGTTTGCATACGCGCCGCAGACAAAGGCGGCCACGGCGTCCTCGCCGTCGTGGCCTTATTCAAATGGGCTGCCCTTTTTGCCGCATGGGAGCGCGACGACCGGAGGGATGCGTCCGCGAGTGCTGTTGGCCCGACAGATCCATAACAAATTTGATCGTTCTGCAAATTTTTATGAATTGATTTTTGATTGCTCCGTCCGCATGAATTTGAATATTTCGCCGTTATCTCATGCAAACATTGGCAGATACATCCGCCAGTCGTCCGACGATCCCGCGCCGTGACGCTCGCGACGCTTCGAGGAACTCCGTGTTCCACGGAAGCCTCGGCTCCACGGCCTGACCCCATCCTACAGCGCCGTTGTCGTGCAGAGCGAGGCGATCGAAGTCCGATCGGTCGCCCGTTCAATCAATGCTGAAAACTTTCTCTGCGTCGATAGTCGATGGCCAGTGATAAATTAGCCGACCTGTCCGCGACGGAGTCGGCGGCGAGGGGTGCGCAGGCGGCCGAATTTCGTGGTCGACATGCGCGAGGATCAGCGGACCACTAATTGAAATATTCTTAATCAGATCGCGGCCGGGACGCTCTTAATCCGCAATTACTAGGACCCCTGGTTGTTGCTGCTTCCGCGGCCGCTCTCGTTGCGATGATGAGTGGCCGGCGTCGCGTCGAACAGTAGGAAGCGCGGAAGACGCGCTCAAAGGCTTTGATATCTTGCTAAAGACAGGGCCGTGGAGTGCGCCGGCAAAGGGGATCGCGCGATGCCGAGGAGGGCGCAGTGAAAGGGAGGGGTTCGCCACGCACGCGCACAACGCGCGATTTAACGCTTAACAAGGTGGGCGCGGCTCACGTGTAATTTCGCTGCCCGCTCGCTGCCCTCTCGCTGCGGTCGGGGTTAGCGGTTGGTGAGGTTTTTGCTGCTGCTGGCCGGCGATGGCCGTTGCTGTCGTTCTGGTTACTGTTGTTGCTGCTGCTGCTTCTGCCGCCGGACTGTGTTGGGAAAGTAGCCAAGTAGATCAAGTGGTCAGCGCCCACTTTGGAGGCTCGTTTAAATTGCCCTTCCCTCCGCCCTCCCATCGCTCACCCTTGCCCGCCCCTCGCGAGCCGCTGCCAGCCCCGGCCAGAGTCTCTGGCCAGAGTCTCTGGACAGGGGCTGGCGATCGGTCGGCCGATCGAGGGACGGACGCGCGGACGGCGGCTCTTGAGCTCTGCACTTGAGCACTTTGTCGGCCGCTGCGATCGCTTTACGGAAATATCTGCTTAAATGAGAATTAATTTATCCCCAATTACAAAAGCAACAACAAGCAGGGACGAAAGAACACATGATTTAAACCCTTTCGACTTTCCTCCAGAGATACGAGATTGCTTTGTAATTTCACTGAGTTGCTTAATTTAACGAATCGGACGCGGAGGGCGGGGAAGACACAAAGGACAGTCGGACGGACGGACGGCGGCCGGATGGACGTGCGATGGCCTCGATGTTCGCCTGATCGATGACATAGGATTGCCATGGGTGGACCCTCGGTCAGTGGGGAAGGCGACTGTGGAGGCCTATCGAGGGCTAGCGCGAGGCGATCCTCACCGACGGGAGCGTTCAGCATACAGTGGGGAGGAGCGATGGGACCCGAGCACGTTGCTCCATCGCCAGTGGACCCATTGCCCTTGAGCCGAGCTGTGCGAACCGCACCCTCCTTGCCGCGCACTCGCACCGGCCTTAATTGAATGTTGACTTCAGTCACATTTTGGCGAGGGGACCTCGATTAGGGCCTGAAATTGGGTCAAATTGGGTTTATTGGAGTTCGTCATCATTTGGCGACCGCTGGACGGGAAGCCCGCGATCATTAGCGCAACGCGATCGCCGGTGTGGAGCGGCGTCGCACTTATTTATTTTATGGCGCGAATTATTCTATAAAAGTTTATTTGGCAGGTCCCCGGGAGTCGTTCCAAAGCGGAATGAGGGATAATTGCAAGTTTTCGCTTTCGTTCAGCTTCGACTCCAGTACGATTTAGGATCGTGCGACTGACCTTCCGACACCGCGCACGGCCAGGAGCCCGATGGTGTTGGTCGCAACGAGCCCAACCCCGACCTCCGTGTGTGTGGATGACGGCGACGCGGCTCCTGCTCTGCAGCGGAGTGGCGACGGCAGCCACGTTGTTGTTGGGCCGTCGTCCGCTCGCCACGGCCGCGGTCGTCATGTCGACATCCTGTACGACAAGTTCTCGTCGTGCCCCGCCCGTCTCCTGGCGCCCGTCCGCGACGAGCCACCGCCGACTAGACTGCGGCGGCCGGGCTTCCGCCTCAGCCTCCGCACAACGTCTGCACTGAACCGGCGAGCGATTCCGACGCCGCGATAAGCTCATATGGTACCGTGGCTTCCGAGCCGACCGTGCCGCGGCTTGATATGTTAATTCCGGCTCGGCCCCTTCTCTAAAATAGTTGTCATGCCTTCCGTGGGCCTGGAACCTGCTGCCCGGTTTAGGAGAAGCACGAAATCTCCTCTCCTCACCAACTATGTCCTATTTCCTACGGCTCCGGGCGACACTCATTGATCGCGGCCCGGCGACGCCAGCGGCTTCCGCGGAGGGAGTCGTGCGGTCGCCGCTCCGGACACAGTTTTTGCGGGCCCGTCTTCGGGGACATCGGTGTGTTTGCACTGCCTTGTGTGCCTTGTGTGCCTTGTCCGATTGTCTGCCTTCCGACCCATCGGCGATTGAGTGATTTAGTTGCGACCGCTTGTTTTTGCCCCGTCGACTCGCGCACAGCGAAGCCATCTTCATTAGGGCCGGCTCACTTCGGGGCCTGGGGACTCCCGGGCCTCCTTGGCCGCCTCGATGCCACTCGTGCACCACGCACCAATTAATAAAGCGAATTACTCGGATGGGCTCGATTGTTCTGATGGTGCTCTGCCGTTTTTGTTGCTGTTGCTGTTGCTGCTGCTGCTGCTGCGATCGGTCGGTGGACATGGCGAGGGCAGCTAATTATGGTCGGTTCCCAGCGTCCACAGCGGAGTCGGGGTCTGGGACTGAAATTTGTTTTAGATTTGTATGTGCTTTAATTGGCGGGGATGTTCGTCAGGCCTCGATCTCTGTCTGTCTCTCGCCTCCTTCGATCTCGCTCCCTCGCTGGTGGGCCACTTCTTCGGGACGTCTGGACGCACTCGGGTCGGTCCTCGCCCGGCCGCTGTCCATTGTGTGAGGTCCGCAGTTGAGGGCTCGTTGTTTTTGTTACCGCTGCATTTGTTGCCGTCGCCACAGCCACTGCCATTGCCATTGCCATTGAGTGCAGCGCTTGATTATTTTGATTGCGATTTATTTGCGGGCTGCGTTTGACGATGTGCGTGATTTATCGGAAATATTATTGTCGAGTACTCGCCGCTGGTCGGGATCGGGATTAGGGCCCCGCACCCGGCATCCCTCCGAGGCGAATCCCTGCGAATAAGTGCAATTACTGGAGGATCGTCTCTAGAGCTACCTCTGTGCGCGTCCCCGACTCAGCGATCGATCATTTCGCTCAATTGCAGATCCCTGGCCGCCGCCGGGTGGTCCCGGGACTTAGGATTGTGCTAAGAGTCGGGCAGACCGACTGAGAGCACAGCTGAGGCGAGACGCGTAGACGCGGCTCAATTGGGACGTCGCCCTCTCAGTGCACCCGCTGCCGCGATGACCTCGGCGCAGGGGAGCTGGCGCGCTCAATAAATCACATTAAAATACCGAGCGATAAGAACAACACCGCCGATCGACACCGCCAGCCGCCCGATCGCTGGGGATCTTGTCGCCTGTCCCGGACCCGGTCCCTCCACCCATTCCCATCCCCATCCCCATCTCCATCCCCAGCACGGCCCAGTCAGCCCGTGACCAACGCGGCCCGGCCGTTGGCCACGAATCATCAGCATCATCATCTGCGCAAATGTTAATTTCTCGCTAATCTCGCATAAATCTCACCTCCAGACATGTTGCCCCACAGTTGTTGTTGGCCAGATGTCGATATCTTCATCAAATACCAAAACTTTACAAATCCTCCGCTTAGCTGCGGCCCGCTCTTCTAACGAGGCCCCTCCAGTACCCCTGCTCGGCGGCTCCGCCAGCACGGCTGGTACCAACATCCACACCGATGGCATCCTCGGCCGCCGTCCGATCGGGATTCGAAATATGCAAATTTAATGTAAATCAGCTGCGAACCATTCGCCAGGAACCGTCGCCAGCTCGTATTGCGCGTATTTGTTTTGAGGGATTGGGCCGAGCGAGGGATCGAATGCGATCCTATCCCAGTCGATCCGATCGATGGGCCGATCAATCGATCGATCGATCGGTGGATCGGTGGATCGCAGGCGAGCGTCCTCCGCGGACCGGACCGGATGAGCTGCGCCTTCGCCGCGGCGCGGGCCGGCTCAGATCGGATCGGGGCACCTGAGCCGGGGATTTTAACAAGTTTTCAGCGAAATTTAACAGTTTTGGGAAGACGCGATAAGATGGAATCGATTACGCCGATCCGGCTGCAGGGCGCGGGGAGCTGCCGAGTCGTCGAGGCGGCGTAGGGACAACTAATTGACCCCGGGGTGCTTGACCTCTGGCGGGGCTCAGGTGCGGATCGCGGAATCCTCGGAGGAGTTTATTAAAATTCCTCCAGCGAAGCCGGGTCCCCCCGACAGGCAGGGCCCAATAAATTTTGGCGCGACAATTGTCAGCGGCGGACGCAGCGACAGCGGGTGAGTGAGCGACGTTTTTATGCCCTCGCCTGACACTAAAAAACACTACGTCTTGCGATGACGACCCAGGGGCCACGGGGTCGAGGACGCCTTGTCAGGTGACAAAACGTCGATGTCGTCTTCGTCGTTGTTGCCGTCGTGAATGGACAACAACGGGCCAACAACGAGCGCAAGCACATCAATACAAGTCCTCCGTCAAAGGACATCGCTGACAAAACAAAGGATGTCGCCGAGGAAGGAGGAGGACGCAGGGCGCTCAAAGGCAGCTCAATCGATTGCCCTACGCTTCAATGACTTTGACACCTCGTCGCTCGTCGCTCGTCGTTTTGCTTTCCTTTGTGGCCGCTCTTTGTTGTTGTCGCTGGGTGTCATGTCGAAGTCGCAGTCGTCGCCGTCTGCGTCCCAAATCGATTTTCCCTGGCTGATCCCGGCCGGGCTTTGCTTCCTCCTCCACTCGGGCCGCTCATGATGAACCCTTAGCTACCAGCAGTGCGAGGAGTCGGCGGCGGAGGCCGTCAAAGGGCCGGGAATAAATTAGAGATTGGTTCCTGCCTCCGGTCCTCGGCCTCGCAGCTTATCCCGGGACCCACAGCGTCGACGGCGACCGACCGGCTCGGCTTGATCCTGCGACGGACGACGTCACGCCTGATCAAAGCGTGGCCTACGCTAGGTGACACCTCGCTCCGCACCCGCGCTCCTCCGGCCCCTCTCCGCGCCGAGTCATCGACGTCGTCCTTTGTGCTCTCGCATTTTCATTCATAAATTGCACGGTGATCATCCGCGGGGTCGGGTCCTGGCGAGCGTTCGAAACGCATGTGACACGCAGGACATGACCACGGTTCGGGTCGGTTCGGGCTGCCTGGTGTTGAGTAATAATTTATGCACCTCCAGCTCGTCCGCATCTGGGCGGGTCACACGGGTCGTGGGCGGCATTCGTCATGCCGGTGCCCGGTGCCCGGTGCCGGTGACAAGTTCATTAGGGCCCCTTGAGACAGTCAATGGCCGTAATTAAGACCCAAATGCGGCCCAGCGGACGACCACATGACAGGGAACAAGTACTGAAAGACGCCGGAATTCCTAGAAGGGCTCCGACCTCCTCCCAACTTCCGGCTCCGACCCCATCAGTGGCCACCGCTCGCCTACCTTGACCGAGATCCATCGGAGATGGGCCCAGAACGGCGATTACAAATCACTGCGCCTCGCAATTAAAACTTACAAATTACCAGCAACAGGAGCCGAGCCCCCGCTGTGCCGCGATAATTACAATGTTTCGAACACCTCGCAACACGTTCGACGGCCCCAAGGACCGCGCGAGGATCGCGTTCCACACGAAGCCAGGCCCAGTTCTTATGCTTCGCCACAATGTATTGGGACCTCTCACCCCGCCGCGGCTCCGCGTCCACCGGCCACGAGAAAAAATGAAAAATTGTTTTCAATTTAATTTAACAATGTGCGAGCGAGCTTCCCGTGGAGGATCGCGAGGAGTGCCCGATGTGATCGTGAGCAGAGGGAACGACGAGTTATTTAATTGCCTCCGCTTTCACAACACATTGATGGCTGATATAAATTCTTGCAAGTCGCGATGATCGGTGTCAGTTGTTGAACTAAATCGATCGCTGGGTTAGATCGACCGATACTTCCATTATTTTGACTGATTTACTTTGCGCTGGAGTGCAAAGACATCGGGGTAGGGAACGACATCATCGTCCGCGTCTCGTCCGCCGGCTGACGACCTCTGCCACGGTCCGGAGCCCGTCCCTCCTCCAAGCAAACAGACGATTGCGTTTCCGAACTTATTACGCACCTCCTTGGCAAATGAGCGCGCGCTCGGCCGCGCACAGCAAAAGGACGAGGCCACTGGACCCCGGCACGCCGCGCAGGCATGCGTGCACTCGCTGCTAAATAGATTATGCCAAATGATGGGAATCACATCGTAAATTCAGCACTCGATCGGCCGGCGGCCGCGGGGTAATCGGATCCGGGTCCGGCGACTGGCTGGGCCGGTGTGGGCGGAGGAAGGGCAGCCGGCGCGGGAAGTCGAAGGAGCCTCGCAGACCCCGGGCGAGGCAGGCAGCGGGAGCGAACGAACAAGTTGTTGCTGCCGCCAACGAGCCGCTGGACGCGGACGCATGGACGCCGAGCCCCCCTTTCCGCGGTGTTTAACGCGGTGCCGACGCCTCACGCGGCGAGGTGCCGGCTAGCAGGAGCGGGAGGGGATCGATGCGCTAAATGGAATTGCGGCAGCTCTAACGGACGCGCGGCGAGGCAATCACAATTACTGGGTGCCCGGAGGCCTCGGAGGCGGCGGCCTCCTGCGCCCTCCCTCGCGATAAGCGCGCGCGCTCTCGACCGGCCTCGTGGAATTGAATTGAAACGCAAATTCGGACGAACGCAGGGCGAACGTGGCCCGGCCCCCTCCCACGCCGCCCACCTGCGCCGGCCCGAGAGGCGCAATAAATTTCGCGTTAAATACAACTCGTTGCCGTCCTCGCGCGCCTCCCGCAGTCGGACCCTGTCGGAGTCGGATCCAGATTCGGAGACGCGCCGCACCGTGGACTCGCCTCGGCCTGGGATTCGGATTCGGCCTCGGACTCGCGTGCAGGAATCGATCAGGCGATGAATGAGCGGCGGCCGCTCCGGCCCGGATGGGGAGATCGCGCTTTCGGCGATCGGCTCCGACCGCGATCGCGCCCTGTCGCGGATGCGGTCGACGATAATTCCTTCCATTTCACTCGTCCGCTCCACCCCACTCCGTCCGTTCCGGTACGGCACATTAGGCCGAGGACTGGGAAGGTCTGCAGCCGGTGGAGGGCGGCGAGTGGCGGCGAGCGTGCGAAATTCCTTTGAAATCCGCAAAGGCCTTCCTGGTGGGGAGCGGGACGAGGTCGGCAAGGGGAGTCGCCGCGATCGATGGCCGTCGCTGGCAGGCCGCGATCGCTTATGCGATATTCAAATGGTTTTTATTTAAATATTCACTTTTTCAAGCCATTTCATTTTTTCGGGTTTCTGCTCCGCCTCCTCCTCCCTCGATGCAGTTATCGCCGTGCCTATTGGCGTTGTGGCGATCGAGCCCAAATTGAATGATCGACTTTTGGCAAACATTGGATGGAGCAGTTAATAAAATCGTAAGCGTACTTGTCGGAGTCTGAGGATCAGCTTCGGCACATTCAACTGCTGGGCAATAAGAAATATTCATTTATCATAAAAACCATTCGTTCGGAGTAGTAGGAGAACGCCTGAATCGTAAAATGGCTGGTATTTTCCCTGAGCTACCTGTAGAGCCCGAGACTGATCTGCGCCCAGATGCCGGGTTCACCACACAACCCTGAAAATTAGTAGATTCAAAATTCAGCCATGATAATATGATCCCTTGCGGTAAACAAACGATCGAATATTCCGAAGAGGAGAACAAATTGTCAACAGGACCTCCGGGAAACCAGCGTGCACCCAATTAGTGTGTCGTCGATGGGAGTCCTGGCATTCGCGGTAGGTAGAATTCTCTTCTCCTCTCCTTGGTTTTCACAACCGAACGGAACCAAATCTCCGTTCTAATGGGAGATCTCGTGGACACATAAAGATTTATCAAAACCCCTGAATACTAAAATTTTAATGGACCCCCTCTTGGCCCGCCCGGCCGTTCACACGCCAGCGCTGGTCCTGTCGGCACTAATTAATACTAGCCAACAGACCCACAGAAGCTCGAAACCGCTCGCCAGCCTCTGGGCAAGTGTGAGCGTCCTGTGTGTCCTGCCAAGCGCCGGCCAGAGTCCACGGTTGTTGAGACGCAGGTCCTCCGCGACCGACGGCGCCGCCCGGTGGCCGTTTTTACGATGACCGTGCATGGATCACGTCGGAGGACAGTTTCGGTAGCTCGTAGAAAGGAGGCCGGCCGAGATGGACTCGCAGCGATATGACTCAATGCATTTCGAAAGATGGCAAAAGGATTCACATCGCCGCGGTCGGCAATCGAAGGTTCGAAGAGAGAAAAAAGGATTGCGCCCAGTGCGGACAGCCGCTAATGAAGCTCGATTACTCCGGGGACCGAATGGCCTGACCCAGATCCACGCCAGGTTCCGTTGCGCCGATCGCGCTTTGTTTGTTTTCCGCGGCCCAGGTCTCGGCCAGGAGGCGACCGTTTAGGCCGGGCGGAGATTTCGCCGGTCCACCGGCGATCGGACGAGGGCCCGGGCGATCCTGCCCTGATGAGCACTAATTGATTGTTATTAATTCCCGAGGAGCCCCTCGCCCTTCGCTCCCGCCGCGGTCCAGGACATAACTGTTCAAGGCACGGCCCGACCTTCCACGGATTACACGTTCGCGATATGCAATCAGCCTTCGCCGGGCATTAACTGCGCCCGAACATCTCGTACGGCCCAAGAAGCTTCTGCGCTTGAGTTAATGATACGCCTTAGCCTGGTGGTAGCCGGCTAATCCCGTCCCGGCCGCGTCCACCACGCGCCTCGGCCAGCCTGATCGAATCGCATCGGTGGCTGGGTCCGGGATCCGGAGGCCGGTTTTCAATTTGGAGCCGCTTCGGGAGCGCGATGATCGATAGACATCACTTTTGGCAGTGGCCGAGGCACCAGTTGTTGCTGCTTATTGTGGCTGGTATTGCGCTGCCGCGGCTGTGCATAAATTAGTGCTAAAGTTTTATTGGCTCGCGGACCACCCGCGTCGCAGGCCTTCAGCCGGTCGGGTCGCCGTTGCCTTTTTTGGCAGCCCGCACCAGCCGACGACTGGCCGAGATGCGCCTTGTTGACCGCGGCTGCCTGGAGGTGTCCATCGACGTGGTAATCCTGCAAGTACCCGCGGGCACAACGGCCAATGGGCAGGGCGATTGAAGCCCACTCAGCCGTGGCATTTGAAAGGAATTCGCCGTGCGATTATTGGAATGCCTCGTGTCGATCTCCGCCGGATCGAGGCAGATCAATCAAATCGCAATCGCCGTCGCCGTCGCCATCAGCATCAACATGGACATCAACATGCACATCGGAGTGCGAAGGCATCTCGCGAATTCGCATGCGAACGATCGTAAAAATACTGCAGTGCACGATCGACGACGATGCGAGTAATCAGAAATTTCAATTAAAATGACAAATTTTATGAAGGCCCGCGACCGGTCCGCGGTTGACAGGTCCACAGGTCCACGGCCGCGTAGACAACCGAGTCTGCCGTCGCTTCCACGAGTCTGCGATTAATTTTTATGCTCAGATTCAAAAGTTTTTACGAGCCGGACGCGCAAAAACGCCCGGTCGTCCGCCAGGTCGACTACGATGACGACGGGCCGCAGCCAGCATTGACAGGTTTCGACCGAGGGATCAACAGACCGATCGATCGCTTGGTTGGGGCAAAAACGCGTACGCTCAACTATTTTTAGTGGGTCGGCAGGGCGATTAATCGGTTATTAATCAGGATCTTAATTGACTCACTTCGTCAACCCCGGATCGATCGCGATGATCCCCGGGATGGGACCGCTTTTTGCTGCCGGGGCCGAACGGAGCACCAGCTCCCTCCGACGACCTGCGCGGGCGCCATAAATCACGATGGGCCGGTGGACAAGGGTCTAGGGACGATCGCTAATGATCGACGGTGGCCATCGAGAGCCAGACGAATCGATCGGACCCACGCCCACGGCCGTGGCGAAAGCGGGCACAATCGCGATGGTGGGCACAGGATCCGCCCCGAGCCGGGAAGATCGAGGCCCGAGGAGCGAATTCGCACGGACATCTGGGCAATGGGCGCACGGAGCGAATCGCAATTGATTCGCCATTCAAAACAAATTAGCGCAGGAGGACAAAGGCTCGGGCCGAGGCGACAAAGGCATTGCCGGCGACAATGGGAAAACTGTCAAGA
The DNA here is from genome assembly GCA_947389925.1 of Coelopa pilipes. Lineage (NCBI taxonomy): Eukaryota > Metazoa > Arthropoda > Insecta > Diptera > Coelopidae > Coelopa > Coelopa pilipes. The sequence continues at coordinate 19,031,377 of OX376700.1, forward strand.
GAACGGAGAGTGACAGTGGACAGGGGAGCGGCCGATGCACCAGAACCGATCGGTCCGTTCCGAGCGATAAACATTTCGCCAAAACGCCGTCGGCCTAATGGGAAATGTATGAGTGTCCTTTGTGTGCCTCGGAGGACCTCGAGGAGCAACAACAATTTATGGGAATTCCCGGGAAAAATCGCACCACTCTCCGGAAAATCGAGCGAAACGCGTGTCGATGGTGTTGGTGCGGCTTCGCTGTCGCTGGTGGTGGTGGTGGATCCTCCGAAGACTGCGAGGCGTCCCGAAGACACAGGCTGGGCCGGCACAATGGACACGTTGCCATAGTTTATTGTCCGCAGGGCCAGGGGTGGGGGAGTCAAGACAATTAGAGCGGCAGGCAATGAATTCGGACACTGCGCGCAAAAGGACACTCGCTTTGTCCGCTGCTGCAGGCGATTACTTAGCGTCGGCTCCAGATCCGGCGAACAATGCGATTGAAAGCACTCATTGTCGGGCCGCCGTCTCGCCATTCTCCTGGCGGACAGCCACGAGGAGAAGTTCCTCCGGGCCCAGGGCCCTCCGTCGACGGCTCAAGTCGAGGCCAGGGTTCGCCACGACTCCTACTCCGACTCCGGATATCCGTCATTGGCATAATCCATAATTAATTTTCGTCCACAATCGCAGGCGAGGAGCAGACGTCGAAACCCCTCGTGTACTTAAGGTTCATTTACCTGCAGCTTCCGCCTAGGGTTCCTACTAGACGATCGACGATCTGCCTTAACTCGTGCAGTGGCCGGAAGTGCAATAATATTCCCTTCGACGGGGTTTACGAGCAGTGCCTCCGGTCCGTCGTGGCCTCATAATTGAGACGTCTCCGTTGGCTCGCACTTCGTACTTTGTGCAATTCACTTAACGACGGCCTTTGTCCTTTGGACGGCCAGGATGCGGACCACACCGCCGGCTGTCAGACATCCTGCGGCTCCGTGGACTCCCACGAAAGAACTCTGGTGACTCTCAGTTCACTCCGACCCGGAGGCCTGTCAATCGAGTCCATGACGAACAGCCGGGCCAAGGGGTCCCGGGTGACCTGACACATGGGTGGCCCGCGGCGCACTGGTGGATCGGGACCCCGAAGAAACTCCGAGCGAATCTTGAACAAACTCGATTCCATAGGGCCAGGACCGGCGGCGAAGAGTCGCGGCCAGCTCGCCCTGGTCCACAGCGTGCTAATTGCTCAACGATTGGAGGGGCGGGCGGGATGCAGGCGACGACGTCCTCTCGGCGCAATCAGAGTCGAGCTGTAGGCGTGCGACAATTAAAGCCCGACCCGTGTTTTCGCGCCGAGCAAATCGACTCCGGGCGTCGTCTGCGCGCTCCAGCCCGATGCCGTGCTAATTATTTCGGTGGAAACCAAATGCGATCCACTTTTAATCACTTTGCGCACGTTGCAGCAGCAACAACGAACAGCAACACCAACAAGAACAACAACGCCTCTGAATGCGCAGCCAAGATCGAATTCGGATTCCGAGGCCCGCAGCCAGAGCCGGAGCCGGTGGCGGGGGCTGCGACGGCGCGGGCGCGGTCGCGGTAGCGCATGTCGGTGCGTAAAGCTTCAGTGGGTTTCAATGTCCAGGGCGGCCGATCGCCGACGAGGACTTAATTGAAGCTAAACACGAACTTTCGCTCCGAGGAACGCGCCGGAGCCCGGGCGAGGACGTGCTCCGTCTGTGCCACTGGACATGGGCTCGGTGCAGTTGGCTCAGTGGTCGGGTGGAGTGGCGCGTTTTGTGCATTTGGAGCCGCGTGGAACGAGCCGGCCGAGGATGCATCGGCCAGTGCGGAGTTTCCAATCACGTGGCAAAAATCACGCGTCATCTGACGTCAAAGCACATAAATTAATTTAAGCCCCGGCCCTCGCGCTGCGTACGGAGACACCCGACGAGGCCAGCGCAGTCCGGGCCCTGGGTGAACCCTTGGCCGCTTGCGTGGCTGGCGAGCATTCATCATCGATTGACTTCGGCCACGGCGTCGGATCTGTTTGCACAGGATGTGTTGGCTGCCGTCGTCAGGAGCTCAAATTAAAATTCCTACCAGAGGAGCATAATTAAATCCGCGGACAGAACACAAATCCGCCGGAGTCCTGGTCCTGGCGACAGGCGCGCTCCGCTCTCAGTGGCTGCGCCTATAATTAGTCACTCCGGGCTACCAGGCTTGCGATCAGCACCCGGAGGGCGGATTTGCTTCGATTTGCATTTCGAGCATTATTTGCATTAGTTCGGTGTCCTCCGGTTCGGTGCTTTCCGAAGTGCGGACTCTTTCTTTACAGGACTTCTCGGCCCGGTTGGATGACGCTGAGCTGCCCACAGGTCGCTTGACTTGCTTCTCCTTCAATGGTTCTCTACGGGGCCAAACTCGTTCAGTTTGCATCATCAGTTTGCATCATCAGTTTGCGCCTTTTGCACTTGGATCATGGGCATTACTGACTTGTTTCTATCATTCAGATCGTGTTCATCTCCCGCTGTGGTTTTTGTCAACTACTTCGCGCTCTCATCCCGCTGTCCCGATCCTCAATGTCCCCGGAACTGCTCAGCGGACCACGAAATTAAATCCATCATCCTCGGAGCCGAGCTTTCGGCACATTTCGCCACCATCATCCGGATTAAGCGTTGCTCTGCGGGCTCGTTTCCCTGCATCATTCGAAATAAAGCGACAGGAAGTGCAATAAAGTGGCAACTTTGAATCACTTTAATAGGGCCCGAATGCGGTTAATAATATATTTTAGCCGCCGCCTAATGCCGACTCCACTCGCAAGAATGCAGCACTCCAGAATCCGCACCACGCCGACGATTCCGGACAGTTCGAAATTCTGAAAATCCAAGCCGGCCATTTGACCGGAGCGCGTGCGCGTGGCCGGCCACTTGCTCGCATAATTACCCGTTATTACGGCTGATGAGCTTCAACACTCAGCACGGATCGCGCGATCCGATGCCAGTCGACGTGGCCGAGGTACGGATTACGTGGACGGAAGACCTGGCCGGGTGTCGGTTCGAGGCCCGAGCGGCTGCTGAGGAAGCCTTAAGTAATTTATGTGTTTGCCTTTGTTTGGCTTTTCGACTTCCAATTGGCGACCGCGGCCGGCGCCAAATGATGCCCCAGGCGCAGGCCTATGCAAGGCGTCCACACTCTGGGCACCCTCCCAGAACCCCTTTCAAAGCACCATAGCTCTGGAGGCAAGGATTGGTCTTAACACACTATCGTGGATTTGTGGTGCTTTCCTCCTGCACCCAGCTTGTTGATTCCGACCCGTTAAAACCATCGCCACCATCATTTCCACTGCCACCGCCAGCGTATCGATGATTATATGCACCTGATCTTGTAATTAAACCCCTTGCGAAATCCGGCAAGAGCACAGGGGCTTGCGTTTACATCGCCTCGTAAAGCAAACAAACCATTACCGAGGTATTTGATAAGTTTAATGAAATTAAAACGGTACATTCGCCTCAGAGCCTCCCTTCCACGCCTTGCCGCGACTCGGGACTTCCTCAGAAACCCCACCACTGGGAGCTTGAAAGGTTAAGCCTCCGATTTGGAAGCGATAGCGGACACAAAGCCAGCCTCCGAAGGGCCGCACGAGACGTGTGTCTTTTGGCAGCTCCTTCAATGATCACTTGTAAGCAGAGGACAGACGGGGGGCCGGGGACGACGCATCCTCTGATAATGATACAGCGCGTTATGTTTAATCTTCTTAGGCAAAAACATCAGCATCGACATCGACATCGGCATCGGCCCGGCATCGACATCGGCATCGGCTCACATTAACTTCATCAACTGGCGACTGGCAAACGACGCATCATAATCGGGGCGAACTCGCCGAACGGACCGCGATCGCTCGGCACGATCAGCCGGCGCGATCGGAGGGTGTGAGCCATAAACTGTTCTGCAGAAGTTCGAGCAACACGACGCCGATGCCGGAGCCCGATGTCCGATGTCCGGCCCGATGCCAGCGCCGTGGCCGCGCTTTAATCCGCAGCCAACCTGCAGCGCCCGCACCGATCCTCAATCATCCTCCGCCCCAGCCTCGATCCTCCGCGATCCCCACGACCATCAACCGGCGACCGGCGTCCGTCGACCGTTGGCCGTAGCGTCGGCGTGCGAGTGTGCGCGATCGCCGCGCGCTTCTTTTTAATTATGCTCGAAATTGCAGCTCTCATCCACTCAGCGGCCGGAGCCGTGGACGAGGCGTCGTCTCGGGATTATTTGGTGGCACTCGACGTCGCTGACAACGGCGTTGATGGGTCTGGCAGCCGGGTCGGCCCGGTCTGGTCTGTTTAAGTACCTGTTGCGCTGCTCCTTCTCCGGCTCCGGCTGCTGCTGCTGCTCCTGTTCGGCCGATAGCCTCGATGTCAGTCGGTCGCTCTGCGCGTCTTAGCGCGAGGTGCTCCCGCCGCTCCGCGTGGGGAGCCGTACGTGTGCCTGCGATCAGCGCGCTCCGTCAGATCCGGCACCCTCCGCCGTGCCCCGGCCGCGCTCCGTGCTGCGTTTATAATGCATTACATTCTCGATCGGCGATAAGCGCGCGGTGGAGCCTTTCGAGTGCATCACGGCCGTCATATCTGCGCCGGCGTTGCCACATTTTTGATGTTTTTGCCCGAGTTTTGACGGTTGCGTGCTAAGCTCTGATTTAATTCGATTTAATTATCGAATGACTCTGAGAAGGATGCAGTTTGTGTCCGGCCCCGGTCTTCTTGCCTTCGACCATCTCACGTCGGGTTCCCACTTGTTCGCCCGGGCCGTGATCGCTGTCTGGGCGGACGATCGCTCATCCCTACCTCGTTGTTTGCATTTCGCCTTCTGCCTTCTCCTTCCTTCCTTCCTTCCCGCCCTCTCTCCTTGCCCACTCGCTCTATCCCCTGCGGCAATCAGTGTCCTTTGGAATTATTTCTGCTGGGTTCCCGGTCCCAGTCTTCGCTTTTCGGCCGGCCCGCACGTCCGTGGCGCAGCGCCAGTTGGTCTCTGGCGCGTGGGTCTTTGACCCCCGGTTCGATGCTCCACCGATCGATCTCCAGCCAGCCCGGAATGGGATGACAAACCGAATCGATTCCGGAGGTGGGCAAGAGATCTTCACGGAACCACTGCGGCATTTCTAATTTCCAATAACCACAGTCTACACGACTGGCTCCTGGCTAAATTGTTGTGTGGAATTATCCACACCGCTGGGGGCTGCCCATTAAAAGCCCATGAGTCCTGCCCCTGGACGGCGGGCCCCAATCAGTGGCGCCCAATCGGACGAACGTCGCTCGTTATGACCAACATCTGATATGCTAAGCAGTCAATTTCAAGGCGCTTCCCCAAGCTCGTCGATGGTAGTGACGACGGCGGTGACGATGACGAGCTCCCAGTGCGGGGCCCACGGTCGAGGTCCCCGGCGAGATCACTATAACTAACCGCCACGATCCGTTGGCGGTCCATCGGGCCAGCCTCCAACAGCTGAGCGGAGTGGCGTCGATCGGATTCGTAGAACTCGGCGACGACACGTCCCGACAGGAGCGCCAGGACCCGGCACCTTGCGCCTCTGCGCGATGCCGTTATGACGTGCTCGCCCCCAAAGAGCCCGAAAGTCCCGAGGGACCAAAGGACACTAACGCCGTCTGCAATTACAAATGAGGGCCCATTCAAGATCGCGATCGCGATCGCCGATGAGATGACGACGGCGGCGACAACGACAGCAACAAGGCAGTGTCGACGATGGCGGCACAGGCGACGTTGACGACGACGACGCGGACTTTGGCCAGCATGCGAGGGGCCTCTCCGGGGGAGGAGGGGGAGGCCCATGTGGTAAGTGATACCCTCAGGTTGGTGCTCACGAGTGTGTGCGAGAGCGAGCGAGTGCAGGTATTTAATGAAACTTAATGGAAGGCAAATACTAAACGAAATCACATCACGGGATCAATTACAACAAATGATATGAAAATGACTCGCGTCCAGACGGGGCCGGCGAGGGCCGCCGGGACTGGATGCGGGCTCGCCTTGACAGGGGCTGCGAGGCTGCGGTGCTCGATCGTGGCCGGAGATCAAGTGCTCGCCGTCAGTGCGCCGGAGTCGCCTGACTGGTTGACTGACTGGCTGACAGAGTGACTGACTGGGAGAGCAGTGTGGGGCGAAGGACGAGGAGGGGGGGTTGGTAGCGATGTCAAAGCCGGCGACAGAGCCGTACGCATGGGCGAACGCGTGCTCCGTGAGCTCTTCATCAGCGATTGTGCGGCCAACGCAACATGTGTTAACATTTTTGCCCACAACAACACAGCAGCAACAACTGAACATAACAACAACAGCAGCAGCAGCAGGAGCGACAGCAACAACGAGAGGGAGAGGAACAATTGCAAGAACAAAGCAAAGGCTTGAATTACCTAATTGAAGCGGGTCTAAGTTGCAATTACGCCCTGCAACGAGTCGTCCGAGCGCCGACAGGCCGACGGAGGATGGCCAGGACGGCCAGGACGGACAAAGGACGAAGGAGTTAGGTGGTTATTGTTGTCCTCGTTGCCGTTGTTGCTGCAGCTACTGCTTCAATCATCTTCATCAAGTTAATGGCGAGCATTTAGTTAGAATGATACGAGCAGCGGACAACGACGACAACGATGAGGACGACGAGGACGACGAGGACGATGATGAGGATGCGGAGGCACTTTTGATCTCCACCCAGGCATCAGGAGACGAGCCCACAACAACAACAACCACCCGATATCCGCCATCGATGCTGCTAATTATTTGTGCGGCCCTCGGCTCGCGAGCGCATGCCACGCGAATTCTCGTCGACCCTTTGGAGGGCCCGCTGCTGCTGCTGCCACTGCTGTTGTTGCTGTTTTCGTTGTTGTTGTACTTGGTGGTTTTGCATCCCTCCGGCCTGTTGGCGCGCCCGGCCTTTTATCAATTACTGCAGGTCCCTCGGGTGCAATTCGAGCTCGCCACTTGCACTCTTCTTTCGATGTTTGTCGTAGTTCTTGACGTCGTTAATGGCAGCGCTGTTGTTGTTGCTGCCCTTGTCAACAGTTATGCAATCAATGTTCGCAGTTAAGTAATCAATGTTTTTATTTGTGGGCCCGGCTCCTCCGACCGCCTGCCGCCGACTCTGGACGACACGCGTCCCTCGCCCCGGGCCGGCCTGACAGGGCGGCGGCGAACCCTGCTGTCTGTCCCAGCTGGGCGAGCTCGCAGCAGACAGGCGGACGGACGGAGCGCAGACTCTGTGGGGAATTCGGAAATTACTCCAAGTGTCTCGGCGGTTCGAGGAACTGCCGAGGAATCCGCTTTGACGGCGAACCCGCTTTGACGAGTCCTAGCCTTCAAAACGAAATATGATCGAAAAACTCCACGCGCGCATCTGAGCCAGCCGCGGTCGCCCCTCGCCAGCTCCTCGATCCCCCGCGATGCTCACGCTTGCGTGCCCGAACACAAAGGCGCGCGCGCTCTGCCCTCAACGAGGCGGCCTCGAGCAGCCGCCGATCGCACTCGAGCGTTGTTGTTCGTTCGAGTTGCCGACGAGGGCCCGCCGAGAGCCGTCGCTACTTGTTGCCACAAGACGTTGGTGGCTCTGAATGGCCTCAACTCGAACTCAAGGTCCTCTTGACGCGCACTCAGACGGCGCATTGCGCGGCAGCCGACACTCGACGCGACGCGACGCGCCGTTCGACACCCGCCGATTGCGCGTCGATTTCGACAATGCGCCGGCCGCTGAGTTTTTCTAAGGAATCCTCGGTTTTTTCAATTAATTTTTCGGTTTTCAATAAAATCGCCCCTCGTCGCTGGAGGACACGCCTGCTTGAACCGGCTCGAAATGCGCGAGTGCAGCAACAAAAAACCGGCGCGCGACTCGGGGCAGCGGCGTGCGAGATGAAACTGGAATCGCGGAGCCCCATTAAACGGACTCCAAATTGCAGGGCCGCCGGACCGGCCGGACTCATGCATAAAACATGCCCCAGTGGGTTTCGGGCATCGCCGCACCGCCCCGCCCACTCCCGCCAGCCACAACTAATGTCTGGCGCCCGAATCCGTTTGCTCTGCGCGGCCGCCGCAATTAAAACCGCCACGATTTCCCGTCGTTAATTACGCCCAGCCCGCCGCCCGCTGCCCCGGTCCCTCGACGTGATTAACGCCCCTTGGCGGGGGCCGCCCTGTGGGCGCAGCAGCCCGGACGACGGCGTGTCTCTGGAGCAGGCCGGCTACTGTTTCGAGCCTCGGCTGCCGACTGCCGACTGCCAACTGCTGACTGCCGGCTCCGCGCGAATTCGGCACTATCGGGCGATCCGGATTTCCACGGATAGGCGAAACTCAGCGTGGAAAACACAAGACTCAAGCGAGCAACGCGGCCGTAGCGCCGCAGTCGACAACATCCGCATCATCGCGAGATGGCAATAATTCATTTGGCGAGACTCCGCCGACAGACAGACCGACCGTGCAAAACACTCGCACAGACGAGACTTTAATTTGTTGTCAGCTCCTCAGCCCTGACCGCGGTCTAGCGGCGGGCGGCGGGCGGTGACGGCGCGCTCGAGCGTTACTAATAACACTGCGGAACAGACTACAACAACAACAATAGCAACAGCAACAGCAACAACTGCAGAAGCGAATGCAGCAACACGGCCAGAAGAGGGCAAGCAATGAATTATCACAATTGTCCTCGGGTCATCTTGTTTGGTTTGCAGTTTATCATTTTTTGCTGCCCTCGCGTTCCTCCCTCGGCTTTCGAAAACACTTAGTCCCGAGCAGCGACGGCGATCGGACAGACGCCCGACGGACGGCGGACGACGGGCGACGGACGGAGGAGACGTCGGTCGCCCCACCATCGGCTGCGTCGAAGCTGGCTCGATGGGTCGAGGCTCCGTCGGCAGCGCCGCTTGCGACGCTTTAAGTCCCCAAGATTGATGTTAACGGGAAGCGAGTGGATTCGCCCGGACATCAATGGCGGGAGCAGGAGCGCTTCCTTTGGATTGTCTCCCCTCCTGCCAGTGGTTGTTTTCGTTGTTGTTGTCGGGCTGTCTCCTTGTCAGGCGGCCGGCGAGCGCGTATTCAGCCGTCGGTCCGTCCGCTCTCTGTCCGTCCGTCCGTCGGTCTGTCAGGATGTTGTCGGGGATTGTGTTGCATCAGTTGTTGCCTTTGCTGCTGTCGTCTTTGCTCTTGTTGCACTGGGCGATTGTTGTTGCTCTGCTGCTACATTGTTGTTGTTGTTGTTGTTGTTGCAATATGTGTACAAGTGTAAAGCTTTATTGCCAACTTTAATCTTGATTCAATGTCGATCGACTTGATCAGTGGCCGCTTGTCAGTGGGAGCGAAGCCGACAACAACAGCAACAATGAAAACACAGTATTAAAAAGAACAATAACAACACGGCCGTAAGTACATATTGCAATCAGATCGGTCGGCGGCGGCCGGAAGGAGAATTCGATTTTGATACGGTTTCCGGTGGGTATTTTTCGCGGGAGAAAGGCATTTTTGTTGTTTATTGCGACCGGAATAAATTCATCGCGACGGCGGAAATTATTGTGCAACTGGGAAGGAGAAATTTCGCCGGCCTTTCGCGGATTCCCCACTCACGTCGCTCGGGCCTCCAATCAATTAAGACGATGCCGCATAATTTTCGCTGTTCCGCGGCAGGCGGGTTCGTGTCTTAAGTCTATCGTTCTTATTCCTCCCAAGGGCTGGGGGCCAGGAGAACAGTTAGTGTCAGTGCTTTAATTAGAGCTTTAACTAGAGCTTCAGCCCCAGAGCTAGCGAGTAAAATCAGGGGTCACCAACGCAAGTAGTACCAAGCACTTGCATAGAATGAACTAAAGCAGTAAATACAATGAAACAACGATTGTGCATTGAAATGCATTTAATTAGGACACTGTTGAGGCAAGGCGGACAATCGAGCGGTTGGGCGGACCCCGGGCGGAGGAGCGGCGCAGCCTTCCACGAATCTCGGACCCGCCTCTCGGCTGACTCGGTGACAGTATCTCGAGACACGCATCTTCAACTACTCGCGCAGACGAACAAATTGGACGTCTATCGGAGTAGCGGAGCGTGTCACGAGTCCTGGACATGGGAGACGTCGCCCTGGACACGGCCTGGTCTGCGACAGCGACAACAACATTATAAAAGTGATTGTCCCCATTCGCAGCACGAGGACGAGGGCGAGAGCTGGTGTCCAAGTGCATGTGCCGAGTGTGTGTCTGAGTCCTCCAAAGGTTTTTGTTTATCAACAAATCCATCGGAGCGAGGTTCGACTGCATTAGCAGCTGCGCATCTGCTGCCGGGACGCGCTCAAAATGCAACGAAATCAACCTCCAGGATATTTTTGTTCCTTTTAATATCCACATATATTTTCCGTTCGTCTTTGTCTTTATTGTTGTTGGCGTTGTCGCTGTCGTTGTCGTTCTCCGCTTCCTCCGTAGTGTTTTCGTTCACATTTTGAATGAAAACGCCGTCGTGTGTGAGTGTTTGCGTGTGTGTGCGCGCGCCCCTGACGTTGTGGTCCGCGCCTGCGCTCCCGGTTCGGAGCGGGACCGCAGAAGGCCCGGTGTGTTCTCCGAGCCAATCGCCGCGGCCCGGAGCCCCAGGAGCGATCGCGTTTATCTCCACTCCTTGTCGCCCTCGCCGTCGCCGTCTCGGTCGACGTCAAGGTGGACGAGAGGTCCTCGCCGTCACTGTTTTAATCCCGGCGCATAGGGGAGAAAATTAAATGGAAACGCGTGCCAAGCCCGTTTGGGGGAGCCGCGAGTCGAGGGACCCTACCTAGCGGCGGGCTAATGAAGAGGCCCGAGTCGAGGGTTCCACTTAGGGCCGGCCGAGCGAACACGTGCATTGTTTTAGCCCTCGCGAGGAGCCACGGGTCACGGGTAATTACGGCGAAGTTATGAATATGTTAATTCGTCTTCGACGAGGGCAGCGAAAGGCAATGAGGGGAAGAATCTGAACCCTTTGATTGTGATCCGCCAGTCATGTATGAGAGTGATTTCTCGGCTTTGGAGAATCCAGAAATCGCTAACTCCCACTCCTCTAAGAAGCTGCTCCCATTTATAGCATGACATCACATTCTCTCAGTCTTATCGCATGTTCTAATTCTACGCTTTCACTTCCTGGGAGCTGGCGATTGGCCTGGCATTTACGGCGCTCGACGTTATCGCAACAGGATCACTTTCTAACCAAAACAGATCGATTTCCCTGGAATTTCGGGGCGTTTGGGCACCCGATCAATAGCGATCGCTCTTTTGATCCCGTCATGACGACAAGAAGAAGTTGTCATTTGTTGTCAATAACAAGGTATTACGTTACTAATAAACAGATCGCCGATCTAATAAAACGCCCGCGATCATGCCCTGGTCTCGGCTCCGATCCGATCGACGCATATAAATCAAGGAGGACCGAAGGGCGCGCTGCCTCCGCCCCCGGGCTACCAGAGGAGAGCATAAAACAAAATTTATGCCGTCCTCACTCCCGGCTCCGTCGTGTTTAAATAATAAAACGACTCGATCGGAAACATCGGGAGCGCCTTCCACCACTCACTACCTGCCGCCGAGCCCTCCTTGCTCAAGTGATGTCATGCGAGAGGCACTTGTGAGAAGAAGAGCGCGACAAAAGGATAATGGAAGGACTCCCGACTATCAATGTCACCGCCGGCAACTCCTTCTGACTCGGTCCCCTCGACCGTAGGGAAGACGGAGTGTTGCCGCCGCACTTGTCTCCCTCTGCACAGGATCGCGTGCGCCTCCGACGTGCATCAGGCATCCCACGGGGCCTTGGAGGGCTCTCGAGCGCAGCGAAATTAGTTCATCTTCCTCGGAATCGGCCTAGGGCTCGGGCTCGGGCTCGGGCTCACTGAAAACACGCCGCTCTGGATGCTGGAAGATCGCAGCGGGAGGCCGGTCTGGATCTGTTATCGAAATGGAAACATTTGAATTATGGCATTTCCCCAAGCGGAGAGCAGGACGTTTAGATTAGGGGCGAGTGGCGCGCTTTTGACGCGCGTCCTTCGGCGGCCCCAGAGCGGCCGCGAGTTCAGAGTCCAGAGCGAGTTCGAACTGTCCGCAGAGATCCCTTGAAATGCGATTCCAAGCCCATTAGGCCAGTTCAGAACCTCGTGGAAGCCATATGGTCCATCGGGGTAATGACTGATGAGCTCTTTTCAGAGGATTTAATTACATCCCTCTTCCGCTGCGAAAATGACGACATCACTTCCTCGCCTCCTCCAGGCGGAAGCGCTCGTCCTCCTCGCCGGCCACACACACGCACCTGACCGCTCCGAACACTTACCCGGATCTTCCTCGGGCCATCGGCGGCTCACTTAGTAACTGATTAATTGAGACACAACTGCCGCCGTGCGCCTGCCCTCGCCTGCGGTTTGGCGGGTGGTCGTCCGTTCCCAGGCAGCCGGCACAAGTGCAGAGTCAGAGTCAGAGCCAGAGTCACCGACCGCCCGTCCGTCGGTCCATCGGTCCGGCCGCCAATCGTCAGTCAATTAGTCGAACGAGACAAGCAATCGGGCGTCCGTCCGGCCGACAGCAAATAAAGCATCGCCGCCGTTTAATCAAACAAACAAATTAATTTCTCCGCCGTCGACTGCCCGACGGGCCTGTGTGGTCCAGGGCCATCACGAGCCGGCGGACCTCGTCCCGCGGCAGTCCATTAAGCGGCCAGTTTTATCTCACTGCTCTGCGCTCGGCGGCTGCCGACAGAGGCGTCAGAGTCGTCTCTGACGCAAAGGTCAAAGTTATCGCGTCGAGCCACCACAGCTTCCGTGTACGCGACGTCCGGGCCGGGGCCGGGCCGGGGTGACGACGATAAGGGTGATTTGTAAATGCACTAATTGCCGAGCGAGCACGCCGTCCGTCCGTCCCGATGCCCAATAGATGCAGGGGCGCGCGGCACGGGTCGAACCGGAAAAAGGGGTTCCTCTGGTATTCCCGAAATTAGGACGACCCAAATCCGGACCCAGCAGGATTCGACCTCCGAACGGAACCGCAGGAGGAGACGCGAGTCGGCACGGGCAGCTTTTTGGGCGAGAACCGTCGTCGGTCGGAGGAGCCCTGCAGTAAACATCAATGGTAACAATAAATTTCAATGGTTATCATGTTCGCCGCTCTGATTTCAATTTAAATAATCATACTTTATAGCAGCGCAAGGAGCTGATCCCGATGATCCTGGCAAATGACTTAATTATGCTCTCTCTCTGGCTCGCGATCGCAGCGCATTCCGACGCAGCGGCCCCCTCGACCCCTCGGTACCGAGGCGAGGCGCTGGTCGTGGCCGGGCTGGCCCCGCGGGCCAAATAAAATCATTATGTCGACAATAATTATTATTTGATTAGTCAAAAGTGCTTTTAGTTGTGCGTCCACCAGGATCAAAACGAATACACGATCCGGGCAGCCAACAACCGACAACCGACATGAAAACACTATCGCCGACTGCCGCGGAAGGAGCCGCCCGACATGCGGGATGACGCAATATTTCAGTCACCGTAATGGCTCCCCTTTTAGCCTGCTTCTTGTTTGCCACCGAGGCGCGACACCGACAACAGCCTCCGTGCGGCCCCTGAATCCCGTTCCTCAAACCCGTCCGAATCCGCGACTCGGCCGACTCAGACGACGCTGAGTCCTCTGATAGCAGTAAGTTTAACATTTAAATTAATATTCGAATAAATTCGCGCATTTTATTCGCCGAGCGCTGGGAACTGTGCGAATTCCCGCCGGTCGCCGCCATGGCCATAGACCCGGGAATGCGCGACGCTCTGGTCCACGGTGCGGTACAGTGGACTATCGGCGTGCCATCGTAAGTATTGCTTCTTATATGGAGAGCCATTCTAATAACTGGTGAATGCAAAAGCACGAGGATGCACCGGCGTCGCTTCCACAAGGCAGGCGGACAGACAGACCGATTGTTTGGACACCGAAACCACTGGAAAATGAGTCCTTCCTCTCAGCTCTCGGGCTGGTGTTTGTTTTCAAAACGGCACTTTTCGCTCGGTCGGCACGATCAGAGGACCGCGGGCCTCTCGGGATGGCCAACTACAACCTGGTGTAAATGATGGCAAAAGCAACATCGCCACTTGAACTGCCGCTGACAAATAGTGGACCAGGGCGGCGGAAGAGGACGCCTTATCGGAAGAGGCGGATCTTGCAGGACATCAAGGATAACAACACAAACAATAACAGAGACACTCCAGCCTGCGGACCGGCACTTGTCTAGTCGCATGGAAGTCAAGTGCAATTATCGGGCGGACAAAGCGAGCCGCCGATCGAGCCGCGCCGAGAGAAGAAGAGGAGGCTACGCACAGGACACGCTCGTAAAACCATCGAAGGACGACACAAACAACGAGCTCAAGCGGGCCCTCGATGGGTACCGTTGACAAAACATCCTCTGGATCAATATAACTGCAGTTCAATACTTCCACGGACCGGACGAAAGGATGTTTGTGGAATCCGCCTGTGGTTGTTTGCCCGATCGGAGAGCGCGGGACGGGTTATCGCCGGATCGAAAGGATGCATTTGTCAATCCTTTAATAGTCGCCGGCTCCCGGGTCGGCCGCTCGGGGCAGGAAGTGAATTTTGCACGGGAAAGGCAATGGAGGTCCAGAGAGTCCGATGGAGGATCGCCGATAGAACTGATCAGGGTCCTGACCTAGGGGTCAATATTTTGGGCAGAGTGCGGACCTCTAGGAAAGGGCTTCTGGAATTGGTGCCATGCCGAAATGACAAATCACGACAAATTGCGAGAAACATGGCGAAACCAGCGATGGCTTGGGTAGGGAGAAACCATTGGGCCATCGGTATAAAAGCCAGGGGTGGAGGGGATTCGTGGAACCCGAGGGACCCTCGGACCGGGCCCATTGTCCGGCGGTGTCGAAGGTGTGGACAAGGCGTGCAGCGATCGATTTCGAAAAAGCAAACATAAAAAACACAATAAAAGGGCGTTATTCATGTGCGTCATTGTGTGATCGGGGGCCCGACGGCCGTCCATTCACGTCCTCGGACGCATTGGACAACGCAACGTTGGGCAACTTCCATCCTTTGCCAGTCCTGTCGTGGCACTGGAGCCCTTCGAGCCATTGTCCCGACCACGCCAGCAGCAGAGACCGATCGAGGAGCGTTTGACGGAATGGAATGAAATGAATTGGAAATTCATCCTCCTCACTCCTCCACGCCGTCCTCAGACTCGGCCAGAGGCCGGGCATTGTCTTGCACAATCCTGGTCCATGTTTACACAACATCCTTGGCGTGTCCTTTGCCGTTTCCCAGCACTTGTTTACATTCGTTTACGCAGAATCCCAGAGGCTCCGAGGCTCGGAGGCAAGTTGCTGCAGAAGAATACGAAATTCAATTAAAGTCCACGTCGGCAATCCTCCGGGAATCCTCGCAGAGCAGCCACCGACAACAGCAACAACCAGCGCCTCCTGCTGAGCCCGGCCTTTGTGCGCAAGGAAAATATTAGCACAATGTTGCAGGATCCTGGCATTGTGTTGGCGGTGTTGTTGTTGCGTTGTTCCTACTGTTTGGATTGTTGCTGCTGCAGTTGTTGCTACTGCCACTGCCGCTGAAAGGCTCTGGGTGGAAATCAATTTCGCATTGTTTGCATTTTGATTTTTTAACAATATTTGCTTTGGACTGCGAATCCAGGAGTGGGTCCTGGCGCACAGGGTGATCGCGAAGCATAAGCAGTCGGGAGCAGGATGGAGTTCCCGATCGACGTCACTTTTGCACGTCCCTCACATCACATTAGCGCCGAACTCCGAACCACATTTTCTACAATTTGAATTAATTTTCCCCTTGTTCAACCTATAAAATGCATGGTTTCCTTTCCCACTGGCGAGGATCTCGCCAAAGACCTTCAGGAAGCTGCAGAATTTATTGCTACTGTCTGGCAGGATTGCGCAAATAAATTTCCGATCCTGCCAGGCTGATCCTTTGTCGCCCAGAAAGACATAGCAGGAGCCGCAGGAAGAGTGGAGGGGGCGAGGAGGAATTGCATGAACAGAGGAATTGTTTGTTTTGTCATCGAACAATATTTGCTCAAACCGCAAGGAGGACAACTTGCAACACGCTCAATGGCGACGGGACAAAGGACGGAGCCGAGCGCTCGTTGGCTGCGAGGCACTTCCTGGTATTGCGATCTTCGCTCCGTGGACTCTCTGAACGATTCGGATTCTCTGAACGATCGTGATCTTCGCAACTTGTCTTCGGCGTTGACAAATTTTCCTCCATTGACACTTTGCAGGCATCGCCTCGTTCTCTGGGAAAATATTTCCCTCCACGATTCCTTGGCAGCTTCCTTCGTCCGCCCAACAATGGTAGCTGTAGCCATTGGCTGAAAGGGTCTCGTTAGCGCTTGCGAATCGCCCAAAACGCAATACTGAATGGACCTAAGCAGATTAACGGGAATTACCGGGAATGTCCTTCGACGCTCAGACGTGCTCGGAATTTATGGCAGAACGAAAGGATTGCAGCTCCCACTGACGGCCGACGAACGACGACCGAGGCCGTGCGATGGATGCGATAAATTATGTAATGTTGTGCGCTGGGACGGATTAGGCCCATGCCAATCGCCGCAATGTGTCACCCATCGCCATCTGCCTCGAATCCTTTCGCATTGTGTGGAGATTCCAGGGATTACACCGCATGTGAATCAGGACACTCGGAAGGCGAAGAACAGTCCATTGGGAAGCGATCTTGAGGCCGATGATCGATCATGACTGATACAATCCGCGATCAATATATGCTTGAGCCCAGTTCATTCCTTCCTAAACGAATAGTTGTGAATGCTTCTTGAATTGTATTCTAACATTGACGGGATACATAATCAAACAATATCATTTATTAACATTTAATTCTTTCGTATTTGTGTGCATCCTACCGAAGCGACTAGACCTATTTAAATAGGTGTTGGTTTGCAGTTTTTTCTCCGTTCGCTAAACATGCTTAAGTCCTCTTGCTATATCAATGCAGTCTATCATTGCAGCTTATCATTGCAGCCTATCATGAGACATCGTACCGCACCACATCGGATCCCGGTGCAGATCTCTTCTCGAAAGTCTATCGCTTTGCAACCCAAAGCAGTTGTTTGCGATAAATTGCTCAATACTCCGCCTAATCTTATCACGGAAGCAATAATTTGTAAAACCGACTGTGTTAGCAGTGCGAGCGCAGTTCCGAGGAAACCCAGCGAAGGCTTGTCGACGTGCTCTGCGTGCTCGACGCACAGCGCGCCACATGCCGAAGTGCTAGAAGTGCAATTAAGGCATAATTGCAGGGCCTGCGCTGACGTGTGTGCCGCAGGACGGCCGACGAACGGCCCTCGAACAGTGGGACGCTCGTCGAACAGTGGGACACTTGTTGTCGCAAGATAAGCAAATCGAGCTCCTGCGCCAGGCCTCGGCAGCATCTGCACGGGGACAAGATGACAACAAGTGCAATCGATGGCTCGAGTCCTGAGACTCTGTCGGCCCGTTGCCTTATCTACCGCAGGAATTACTTAATACCGGGCGGAGGCAGCAGAGGCAGCGGCAACTACAAACCACGTCGGCTGCATCTGCTCCTGCGAGGATCCTTGGCGTCAGGACGATTCGCAGTTGTAAATCGAACGAACGAACGTCCTTCAAAAACACAACATTGTAAACCAGGTCTTTCCGGGTCGGAGCCATTCTCCATCAGAGCCGAAGACAACCTCTCGAACCCCAATTCGATGGCAATCAGGAGGCCATCCCAGAGGCACCTCGGAGTTAATGGAGCGCGAAATTCGCCGGGAACCTCTCCGGGATCTCCGCACCCGTTCCCACAGACAGCCGACGGTTGCACAATGGACTCAAGTGCTGCGATCGCAGCAGAAGAAAGCCAGCGATCGAGGATCGCAATCGGGGCACGGTATCGAATCAAGTGGATCAGACCTCGGAGATTCGGAGATTCGGCGATCCTGTGATTCTTGCGGTGATTCCGCACAAAACCTCAACGCAATTGGTTCAACCCCTTTCGGGCAGACGAAGAACTCCTTTTCCGGGATTAAGATTCCATCAATCGCTGGCCCTTTGTCGCTTTGTAGAGAAAGAAGAGCTCGGGAAAGGTTCTCACAGGACTCAATGGAGGGAATCTTCGCAGGGATTAGACTCTACTCCAGATCTCTAAAGAGATGCGAGCATAGAGAAAGAGAAGGAACGATGAACATCGCTCTTAAGAGTGATAGTTAGAGGGAGAAACAAACAATCGCAGATCGATCGACGGGTGCTGGTGCTGCCACCACTGGGTGCTGCGGCGACGGGCGACAACAGCGCAGACACGAACCAAAGCGACAATGGCCGACAGCGACATCTGCCCAGGCCTCGCCGAAGCGGAGGCCGGACATTGGGTAAACGCATTGTTTTGTCTGGCTCCCTTTTGGGTGCTTCTTCCAAGAAGGGGGGTCCGCGCAGAGGCGACCGAAGAGGAAGAGCGAAATGTAACAAGTGTTCCATTAGCAGGGCATAGAAATTCCTCGCTGAATAAATATCTGCGAAAATTGAGCAAGGTCCTGGAGGCGGCGATAAATTCTGGGGCCAGGAATGTCCTTTGGACCGAGTGCCGCGGCGACGACAAACACTCGAAAACACGTGCCTCGTCCCCACCTCGGCCGTGTAGTCCGCGGGAGCCATTAAAATAATAAACGACTTACTAAAATCAAGCCCGAGTCCGGCGACCAGAGGCGGCTGGAAACTAGTTTTAATCCTTTCGCCCCAGTTAATTAAAAGCACGCTTCTGCGCATCAACAGGCGCGACGGCAGCCATTCAAGTGACGGCGCGCACGAGACGCGGCGCGAGGGGTGGACGGCGAATGCGGCCGGCCGGGCGGGCAGCGAAAAGGATTCCGCTCGGCTAATTAAGAGGATGGAAACAATTTTAAAATTTATGACATTTTTACGCAATCGCCGAGGGGAGGGAAAGCGCCGCTGCCTCCGCTGCTGCGACGAGACCCTAGATAAAAGGCTGCAGCCACGGCGACAACACCAACAACAACAATCGCAGCAGCGACTGCGCCGACGACGACGAGAACGAGGACGACAACAATAACTGTTTCGACAGCGATAAATTCGGCATCCTCCGAAGAAAAATGATATGCAGACGCAGACGCAGACGCGGACGAGACGCATGCAAACCAGTCCGGCAGCACCTGCGTCTCTGGAGCGACGAGCGGCGCGATCCACGCGCTCGGTTTGAAAATCGAAAGCGAAAGTGGGGAAAACGGACGCAGGAGCGGCGGGTTGTCGCCTGAACGAGGGCGCGCCACACAAGATCAAGGCCGCGGCGACCCGCGGTTGCGCACAGAGTTCGAGGAAGAGATTCGTCGAGAGCCCCACGAGGACTCCACCAGGAGAAGCCAGAACCCCGCTGCTGTGACCCCTGCCGTCGCTGCATCGCGCTCGATTCCTCTCCACTAATTACTTTTTAATTAATTCCACTGAAGAGGCCGCCGCTCCACGTACTTTGCGAGCAATTAAGGTGGGAATTCTTATGCAAATCGATCTCGCGTGTGTCCTGCCGGAATCCTTCCCGATGTCCTGCACCGGTAACCAACGAGCAATAGCCAAGGGCTGGAGAGCTCTGCCATCAGCACATCCAGACCCGCAGTCCTCGATCCGCAATCCTGCTCCGATCTTATCGTGACTGCGACTGCGCGACTGGAATAATGGCAGCGGCAACATGACCGCAACAGCGCGAGGATCAACAACAACAATAATTTATCGCGCTTTTTGCATGTCGCAGCGGCCGCGGCGATTTGCATGCGCCGCGCGTCCTTCGATCCCCGCTCAAGGACGACTCGCGACGCGATTGCGCGTGCGCGCACTTGGCATTAATTTACGGCCGCTCGCGCGGGGCCCGGACGAGTCCTGTTTGCTCAATGCGTCAGAAGTAGTCCTCCTAAATGCCATTGTCTTTTTTATCACCACCGCTGTTGTTGTTGCCGTGTTCGGTCCCTCGGCGAACCCTCGACGACGTGATAAAAATGCGAGCTCGCGCTTTGATTTCGCAGATTTGCCACGCACCGTGGGGCGGGTCGACCGAGCCAACTGCAACCGCCTGGCTGTGGGACGGGCACGGGACGTCGCCCGGCGCGGCCCACTGTGCGCCCACCGAGGGCGCAGACGCCGCCACCACCCCGTGTCGGTCGGTTCTTTGTGTCTGGCTTTTTAGGTCCCTCCGCGGCGCAGCCTTGATTAAATCGGAAATGCAAACATTTTTGCCTGCCAGCGCTGGCGGATCGCATCGTATCGAATGGCGACACAGGAGGAATCTACGTGTGCGAGTGTGCGTGCGTGCGTGTGCCGGCGATTTTAATGCATTGGAATTAATGTCATTCGCCGGAGCCGGAGCCGGGGCTGAGCCGAGCCCCGAGCCACTGCGTCGGCAGCAGGGCGGCTCGGATTCGGCTGCGTTCGGGGGTTGGTCCCGGCGGCCGAGTGGTTGCAGCAGGGGCAGATGTTTTTGGCTAGGCCAGAATTGGTTCGGGATACTTGCGCCGTGCCCCGTGGCCCTGCCTTGTTGTCGTTGTTGTTGTTGTTGTTGTTGTTGGCATCGTCGTAGTTGTTGCTCCCTTGGTTTGATCACTCTTTTGTCCCGGCAAATGAGTTCCTTTCCGGACAGCGGACAGGGAATTAAATTGATTTCGGTGATTCGGTGTATTTTCGTTGTTGTTATTATCACTATTGTTGTTGTCGTCTCGTCTCGCCTCGTCGTTCTTCTGGCTTCCCGTTTGGTACGTGGCCGGCTCGTCATTACGTCCGCAGGGGTGTATCGGCCAACAACAACAACAACAACACCAACAGCCAGCCCACCAACAATTGTTGCTCCGGGAAAACGAGTTCCACCCGGCCGCTGGCAGATCCTCCTTCATCCCCGAGGCCGATCCACAAGTCATGGAATGGATCGTGTTTTTGTGTTCTACTGGAATTTCTCCCTCTCCAACTCCCCTCTCGCTCTAACCGGAAAATGCTCTCAGCGCCCGGGGGTGCCGTCGAGCTACGGGACGATCCGGCGATGACGAATGTGCCTATTGAAATTTGAATTTCTCGTCCACGAAATGCATTCAGGCAAAACTCCTTTGTCCTCCCAATTTCGCGGATCAGCACAAGTCGGGCACGCGCCGAGCCCTCGACGGCTCGCCAGGGCGCACCACCGCGCGATCGAGGGAGTTTCCGCGAACCGAACCGGGCATGACAAGGCGAATCAACCGAATTTCACCCAAATTACTCCGGGAATAGAGGAAAGTTCGGCGAGTCCCCGGGGATTCCGCCAATGGACCGCAGTGGGAAAAGCTAATGATCGAAGCACTTCGTGTATGCATCAAAATATTGCCCTACTGTTCGCTCGCATCGTCCCGATTTGGTCCATTGAGGAGTCTCGATCAGACTTTCGTAATGAGCGATTGCCACGACACCCCGACTTCCGCTCCCCGAGGAATAGAGGAACGAAGTTTGGGGTCGGCTTTCACACTCTTTTGACTCCATTATGCATAATGGGATTTCACATGGGACTACGTGATCACTCATCGATCCCTGGGAAGCGACGTAATTGTGGGATATTAGGTCAGATCCGCGCTGGATCGATCTTCCATGCAGCCCTTTCACACAACATAGCGCGGAGCATCCTCCGTGAATCCCCTGAGGAGTAACCGCGGATTTGAATAATGCCTTGCGGTCGTGATTGAGGTCAACAGCACCGACATCGGAACGAGTAATCGATCGAGCCCGAGGTGCGCGATCGAGGGAGCGGGCGACGCAGGCGGGCGGTTGAGTAATGGGCCTAGGGCCAGGGTCGCGCTAATGGGGGTGGAAAATTACGCATCGACCGAGGAATGTTAATTAAATAATGGGGCGATATTAAAATTCAAGTCAGGCGTAAACTATTCGTTGGCGTTTGTTGACACACGAATCACGGGAGCGAGGCGAGGGCAGCAGGGCCGGAGCCCGCTCTCGTGTCGGGGGTGAGGCCGATCGAGGTGCACGATCGGAGCAAGGAAGCGATGCAGCTGTTCACATAGACCCGAACGAGAGAAAGGCTGACTCAACCGGTCGGAAGAGGAGTTGATTGAAGTCCTTTGCCTCCGATCAATCGGATCGCTCGAGAGGATACCTTTAGCGAACGATCGCGATTCGTTTGGAATTAAAGAAAAGGCTTCTGCTATTGGAAACGCTTCAGATCTCGAAAGACTGATCGGCCGGGCGAAATCGAAGTGGCAGCGAATCCTTCTGCGCCCCGCTGGAGAGCCGAGCATTTGCTGCCAACAATAGATGCATCGACTCCGCCGTCGGTCCGGCCACTTGTGTCAACGGAAGTTGCTGCGACAGACGCGCCCGACGTTGGTGAGATGTCAGAATTTATAAACTCACAACTGTTCGCATTCCGGAGCCTAGGCAAACAGCGGACTCTCAAGTGGCGGCCTCCAGAAGCGACGACAAGTAGTCACTTTTCTGTCCTCGTCCCTCGTCCGTCGTCCGTCGTCCCATCCATCGCTCCATCCTTCGGCGATCCTTGATCCATTCTATTCATATTTCGAGTACTCAAAATTCGTGCCCGGCTCTCGGGTTTCAGAGCTAATTTTATCCGGCAAGTGTGAGCCAGCAGGAGCCCCGAACACGTTGGCTTCCGCTTGATTGATTTAATGGCAGCCAAGTGTGAGGCCGTCTCCGGAGTCGCGCTTGGCGGGGCAGGATTTGTCAAGCGATATTTTGTTCCGATATATGAATTTTCTCCAGATTTCGACGGGCGGATTCAGTCCTGACTGAGCCCTCGCTGTGATCGCCGTGATCTCTGCGTTGTCCTCGGTTCTCCTCACTCACTCAGATCGAGATTAATCCGACGTATTAAGTACATAACAAATACATATTTATCGCCGATTCCGCCCCTCGTTCAAGGACACCCATGTGCACTCACACAGCCGCGGGGTATGTGCGAGGCCTTCCATTTAATTATTCTGCGCAATCGCAATCAGAACGAACGTGGTCGTGCCGGGCCTTTGTCCGCGTCCCCAGGGGTCGCTTGGCATTCGGTGCCGAATCTAAATAAATTTCGAGCTCCGAACAAAGGCCGGGCGCGAAAGGGGTTGCGTAGGGACGTGGCGAGCAGTGCACGCTGCACGAGGCGACAGGACCTGGCGGCTCGATCGGCGAGCACCACTGCAAAAAACACCTTAGCTCGGCCAACTGTTGTTGGAGGGCTCGGGCGAAAACTTGTACCTCCCGGGGGTTCCGCTGGCAACAAAAAGTCACTGGCGATCATACGATTACCCATTGTGCACGGTGTCACTGCGAAGCGAGTACCGTGAGCGGGGCAACCGTGATCAGGTCCGGGTCGCTTCGGGGGCTCTAATTGCACACACATGGGTCTCCACGTTCTTCTAATTTCCTTCCCGCTGCACCTCGTTCTCTGTTGAGCGATCAGCGCGCCCCGATCTGTGCCCCCGAGATCGGACTCTCGAACTCTGGGAAGACGCGATCGGGCTCGTCTGTCACTCGTGGGCATCAGGAGCGAGTGATTTATTGGTTCCTGAACCAATTCCAGCACTCCATCCGACCATTCGACGATGCGAATGGGGCGGGGTGGGGAACTGGATCCTCCTCCGCGGGAGCGAGCGCATCCTGTGAGAATTCGGACCCTTCCCGATGGCAGATCCAACACGTCGGCAGGACATTAACGATGGGAAAGGAAAACACGCCGCGGACGACGACATGTGTTGGCAGGAGACACTCAGTCAGAGCGTGTCGCGTCTTCAAGTGCTGGAAAAACACATTAGGAGCGAAGTGCAGACGAGAGACCTCATCTACGCCTGCTCGCATCCAGACAAGATGTCGCAGTGCCGAGGTTTGCCGAGGGACCCTGTACGAGGCTGCGAGGCACATGTGCAGGATGAATAAATAACGAAGACAGCGATTCCTCTCGCCCGCTCCGACCCCTGGGCGGGCACTCGAGTCCAACCCTCGGCCCGGCACTGCTCCGGTGCTCCAGAGTGACAAGTTCCCTCCGAGCTGAACTTACCTGCTCCTGGCTCTCGGTCCGCCGAAGCGAACCGAAATCCCTGCGAAAGCACCGAAGGCAGGAGTCGCCGAACACCCTGCGGCGGGCCTCGCCCCGAGTCACACGGCAGACGAGGAGGCAGCGAGTCAAGAAAACACTTTCAGCCTCTCGGTCGCTCGAGGGTCTCCGCCCTTATGGAAGGCACCGCGAGTACATAAGGAGCCGGTAAGGTTCGGGCAAAGCTCAGTCTGGAGTTATCGGTCTCTGTCTTACACTGGAACGTCTTATGTACTGAGGGGCATGTGATTTATTTATTTACGTCTGGCCCATGGGTTCGTTCGGGTTCACGTGGAAATACGTTACGAAAATATTCAAATTAGCGCGGGGAGGCGAGCGGCGAAAGGAGACCGGAGAATGGTGCGATACTCGGCAACCTGGTGCGAAGACGGACGGACGGACGGACGGACGGGTGGACGGACAGCGGCATAGCTCGGAGTTACTGTAGCGTGAATGAGTTTCCTGGCAACAAACTTGTCCGCGCATGACCAAAGCAGAGCGAGTGCAGGATCGCGTGAGAAACCTCAACAAAGTTCGGTGCTTTTCCCGATCCTTCGACCACTGGGAGATCAGTCTAAGGCCGTCTTAGACCTGCCCCCAATTCGCATCTCGGCCATCCGAGATGTCGACCATAAATCTTGGCAGACCCCCAGCTCTGGCATCTCGGTGAGCCTTCGATTCGCCAATTAAGCGAATCCTTACGAAACCCAATTACTTCCATTGATCTTAGAAAGTCCAAATTGAAATTTATGGCCGGCCTCCTCGGTCTGCGCACAATGCCGACAGGACCCGGGATCCTAGGCCCCGTCGCACGCTTCGTTAACCCGGAAATTCCTTCGCGAAAACGAATCCCGTGTGCTGTTGGTCGCTGTGCCGATTGCTGCTGGGCGCCGTGTGCGCCCCTAGATGCGAGCTGCAGTTCACGGGGAGCGTGGGACACTTTGTTAGCAGCGACAACTGCGAACGGTGCTAGTACAACCTTTAGTGGAACTCGCTAATTAGGGGTCCTGCACCGGAAGGCGTCGGCGGCTTCGAAGGGGTTGGTTTTCCCACAACAACCTTACACGACGTGTGAATGGTGAACGAATTTCAAATTTAACGACCGTTTTCGTTTCCTCCTGGTCTTGGGGTGATTTACTTATTTTAACTATAATGTTCCAACTCTCAGACAGTTTCTACAAGGACTCCCTGGCCTCCAAGTGCTAGGACGTCGCCTCGCGTCCTCTAGCGAGGATATTCAGAATCCCGTCCTCGGCAACTTGCAGCACATTCCTCTGCCTCCGCGCCCTCGTCCTGACGGCGCTGGAGACGTGAGAGTCGGTTGAAAAGTCGTTTAAAATAACGGGCTCTCCAAAGGCGCAATAATAACACACACACAAGCACATAGGTGTCCTCGATCCACACACGCACACAGCCACTGACTCGATGGCTCGAAACCACCCCTAGACGTGGCGCAATCGCTCGCCGCGGCTCCGAGGTTGGCGCGATCATATGTTAGTTTTCCCAGAGCCAACGAGGGAACGAGAGAAAAGACCCACCGATCGACCGTCGACCTCAGGAGCACGAAGGAGTCGAAGGACTCGGCGCATACGAGACGGAGACAACAATGGGCCGGGAGCAGCACGAGCGCACCAACACCCAGCCTAGGGGATGAAAAGTCGAGCCGGCCACGCACACAGGCGCAGCCACCACCGGGAGGGATGGCCGCCGTGTCCGTGGTTCAGTGTGTGTGTGTGTGTGTTGGCATGCGTTACTAGCTGGCGAGCAGCACCTTTGCTCGGGCAATTCGTCAGGCAACACAATACAATGTTGTTATTAGGTTATACAACAGCCGACCGAGAGGGCGATCGCAAGAGCGAGCGAGCGAGCGAGTGCACGTCGCTGCCGCCGCGTCGCCGGCGTCGTCGCTATTGTGCGGCGCCGAAGTCACTTCCGACGGTAGGACGTCGGCTGCGAGCGACGCCCCATGACATTGCAGCGCCAGACACCGGGCACGCGACACAGAACCGAGCCAGCTGCGCTACGAACAGGACACACTCTCCTAGAGCGCCAACCGATCGACCACGCGAGGACAGCCTTCCGACACTTTCACTCCGCGCCTCCAGATCGCCCGGCGAGACGCGCTTCCCAGTCGCAGTCGCTCAGACACGGGCTCGAGCGAAGGTCGTGTCGTCCCAAGATCCCCACAGCCGCCGTTCGAAAGCTCCCAGGAGAGCTTCCCGGCCCGCGCCCCGAATGGCAACTCTCAGCGTGCTCAGCTACGGCCTGCCCCAAGCCCTCAACCACAAGATGAAGGCCAACGAGAACGGCTCCAGCAACCACAGCAGCAACAGCGGAAATGGCAGCAGTAGCCTGGGCAAGACCTTCAACAAGATCACCGTGCAGAACGTGCTGGGCGAGAGCAACGGCAACTCGATCAACATCAGCAACAACACCGGCGGCAGCAGCAACCACATGGCCATCGCCGGCAGCATCAACAATGCGAACGCGATCGTGAAGAAGATCAAGGACTTCGGCATGATCGGGACCGTGAACGCGGTGCACAGCAGCGCCTCGACGTCCTCCACTTCCACCTCCTCCTCCACGCCCACGTCCACCCCCGCCGTCGCGTCGCGCAAGCGCCCCCAGGCCGAGGCCGCCAAGAAGACCTCGACCCCGGTCGCGAAGAAGCCGAAGCTGGGGGGCCTCAAGGGCTCGCTCGCGAAGGCCGCCAAGAAGCCCTGCGAGAACGCGATGCAGAGCAAGCTGATCGCGAACGTCGTCGGCGCGTGCGCGACGGGGACCCCCGGCCGCAAGGGCCTGCCCGCCCCCCAGGCGGTGGCCCGGCGCAACGCCCGCGAGCGCAACCGCGTCAAGCAGGTCAACAACGGATTCGCGGCCCTGCGCGAGCGCATCCCCGAGGAGGTGGCCGAGGCCTTCGAGGCGCACGGCAGCGGGCGCGGCGCGGCCAAGAAGCTCAGCAAGGTGGAGACGCTGCGCATGGCCGTCGAGTACATCCGCAGCCTGGAGCGCCTGCTGGGCTTCGACTTCCCCCTGGGCGGCGGTGGTGGAGATGGCGACGGCGAGGGCGGCGCCCACCTGGCGTCGGACGGCGACGACAGCTTCGCGCTGATCAAGGACGAGTTCGGCTCGCTGTCGCCCGGCCTGGACGACCCGTACGAGGACTCGCTGAGCAACTACGACCTGGACGAGGACTTCCCGCCGCCGACCTCCAGCGGCGACAACTCCGCCCTGCAGCCGGCCGGCCGCAGCCTGGACGAGCAGTTGCTCGACCTGCTGCCAAACGTCACCACCCTCAACGGCCTCCAGTACATCCGCATCCCGGGCACCAACACCTACCAACTGCTCACCGCCGACCTCTTCGCCGGCGCGCACTCGCCGCCGTCGAACGAGGCCGAGGACGATCACTTTAATGCCTTAATTGACGGCACTTGCCTGAGTCCGTCTTCGTCGTCGGCGACCACAGCTGATCCGCATTCCTCGCCGACATCAATTATGCAAACGACGGCCGCCAGCACGACAGCACCTGCCCTCCAGACGGCCAACGGGACCCTTGTAAGGGCCGTCGACGCAGCGTCATCTTCATTATCACGATCGCCCGTGCCGCAAACATCCCCATCGACGTTACAGCACCAGCACCAGCACCAGGCAGTGACAGCATTATCACCTGTCGCTAATGAACTCTTATTGCAGACGTGTGCCGACGAGGGCCGTCACTTCGTGGCCCCGACGCCGCCCCAGCAGCTCCTGCCCTCACGCATGATCAAGCAGGAGTTCGTCGAGGCGGACTTCGCCGCACTCTCGCACTCCCCACCCTCCGGCGCGATCATTTATCAGCCCATCATGTGCGAGCAGCAACAACAGCAGCAGCAACAGCAACAACTGCTGCTCGACAACTCGTCAATGTCGATGTCGCCACCTTTGGAGCTAGGAGCGAACTCCGCCGCGGCGCCGGTCGCAGCGCTGCCGGGCTTCTTCGAGCACGACCACGGCGGCTCCTTCTACGAGGGCGTCGTCACCTTCAAGAAGGAACTGAGCGACGTCATGCTGGACTCGTCGACCGCCACCAACGGGCTGTCGGACGAGAGCATGATGGAGCCCATCGACTGGTGGGAGGCGCACACCCCCAAGTCCGACGGCGGCTCCGTCATCATGTGAGCCACGTGACAAGGACCAGAAGGAGGAGGAGCAACTGTGCAGGTGGAGAAGGTCAAAATACGCTTAGAATTACACAGACGAATTCCAAAAGGATGTACATAACTTAGCTTAGTTTAGGATAGGTTTAAGCGAAGCAAACAAACAACCACCACTTAGTCGTAGGCAAGGGAAGACAATGATTCATTACTGTTCGTAGAAAGCTATAAAGACATATTATTTCGTTTAAGAAACAAAACCCATTTTACATTTTCAAAAAATATCCTTTTTTGTACAGAGGCATACATATTTACTGTTCGCGAGTTATATATAGAGTTGTACGTGTTTTATATGCAGAGATCTTTTATCGGAAATTATTCAAACCATCCATATTTTGTATTGAAATACATTTCCAGAGTGTAATAAAGAAGAATATACAAAAATCAACACAATGTTATTTCACTGCACATACTGCGGGAAGTATGGGAAGAAATAAAAGTACTTTTTGCATCGAAAATAAGTCGATCAATTTATTCTTTAATTCATACCCAGATGTTAGTCAAAATCTGTTGATCTGTGACTTTCTCAGAGAACCCCTCATGTACAATAATGACTATTCAGGTTCAAAGGAGTCCCACGATCAGTTGCATTCACTTTCCACGAAAGCTAATAATCCCACAGAAAAAGCCCCTCGCCTCACTGGGACTGGGACCGAAAAACGTATAATCGTGGCAGGCGTCGAGGACAACAGAGCCTGGGAAGCTAGGGCTCATCACGGACGTGGACACATTTCGAGTAATGCACCACGTCACTCAAGCGTAGAGGTCGGTATTCAAATGAGCTGAGAAATCTCCCTGCGCGTCAGTTGGGAACTCACGGCAGAACATGAGCAACAACATGTGCCGATGTGTGCTGAGGGATCGAGGGAAGCGACTCGGCTCCCGTCTTTCGACCCCGTCTCGCATGTCTGTATCTCCACTTCGCGCCGACCGTCAGGACCTCTCTATGTGTCTGTCCTGCAGAATGATGATGGGTTTTTTTTATTTTGTGTTCTATTCCGAATATTTACGCATGAAAACCTCACCTCAGTTGATGGACTCCAGTGGATGTGGTGGTGATCATCATCATCGCCGGCCCTCTCACCAACATCCACATCCACATCCACGTTTCGTCAGGAGCAGTCGGTATAATCAGGAGTAGAGGATCGTGGGAATCGGCCGTGTGTTCGTCCGCGTTTGCCAAGTGTCCTTTTTCCCATAGAGTTCAGGCAGGGCTCGGCTTGTTTATATTTACTAAATTATGGCTTTGATCCGGGCACACCGCTTATGAATTTGCTTGAAGGTCCTGTTCGTAGTCATAACCAACCGATGTAGGAACGTGGTGGGAATCAAGGGAACCTCAGATATCTCGGTATTTGGATGGACTCATAGTGGGCAAGGATGCTTTGATCCTTTCAAAGGCATTGAGTGAAATAGCCCAGGGTAAGATGTCAATTCCGACTTTATTTATTTCTCTCGATGTGTTAAAATTTGATCGATGTGATTTTCAGCCGTCCTACAAAGCTGACTCAAATACTAGATTAATTTAAAATGTTCTGAATTGCTTAACGCCTGGCCGTTAAACCCAACCCGGTTCCATTATCCTTGCGAGTATGCAAATATTCGTCGACGGAAAGGTGACGGACGTAAAGGACACAATTTATGTGATTTGCCACAAATTGTGTGCGCCTCAAAGGAGTTGCTGAAGCCTTAACCCTTTCTGTGGCTCGGGGCCATGGTCTGATTTTTTCACGCCCTACTTGGGAAATGGGTCGATTTAATTAGGTATGCAAGCAATGTGTAACAGAAGAAATTCGAATTAAGAAATGCTAATTTACTGTATGCAAATGAGGCAAGCGGAATGAAGAGGTGGACTGGAAACATAAAAAGGGACCCAGAGGACCGGGACCTGTCCCAGGGGCTTTGATTTTGAATAATAAATTGGTTTGGGAAAAAAACTGCAGATTTTTCGTTAATTTGTGGGAAACTCGAACGAGGATGGATCGAAAAATAGTTGGAAAAACCCATTCTCTAGATTGTACACGCCAACATTTACGACTGACGACATGACGAAAGGTGCTGGAACTGGAACACGTGCGCCCAGACTTCAATTACAGGGACCTCCTCGAAGCACCTGGAGTAACTTCAATAGCGGATCGCTCGCCCATGGCTCGATCCAACGTACCGCACGCCGATTGAATATTCATGTGGCCCGGCGAGGACAATGGAAACAAAATCGAAAGGCAGTCATTAGAACTAACGGCAGTCAGGACACGACGAGACGAGAGGAGACGTCGGAGCAAATGCCGATGAAGCCGGAATCACCCTTTGCCGTGAGGATCGATCGATCGCATGCCTTTGATCGAGGATTGTAACTAAATCCCTCGGCAGAAGGACACTGGAAGCCGTTCGGCAAGCTAAAGAGCACATCGAAAGTAGAACGGTAAATAAATCCTTCCCCGTTGGTCCGTCCGTCCCTCCCTCTCCATCTCTCCGAGGAATAAAAGCAAATAAGCTGCGAAAAACGAAACGAAAAGTAGATCGAAATTCAAAACGCGGTCGGACGGGAGAGCGAGGGCCATTTCCCAATATAAAATCGATTCGGAGTGATTTCCAGGGGCGTGTTGGATTTCAATTTTTCATAAATAATAAGCATAACTGTAAGGACCAAGGATCCTCGGGAGGCGAACGAGGACAGCGGCGAAGATGGGCAGCGGCATCGGGGGGGAGAGGGAGGAGCCATAAATAACCGTAATGCGTGACAGAATCCCAAGCCAAGAATCGAAGCCGAATCCGAAACCGAACCGAGGCCGTCTCCAGATTCGGCACTCGTAGCGCCCACAATGGCGCAGAAGTGCAGCCAAGGTGAAAAATTATGATTCTTCCGAGTCGGCGAACAAACGCTATAACGGTGCCGATCAGGATAACGTCCCGGCAGCACCCCGCAAAGGTGCTGCCGTGACCGAGCCGAGGGTGAGTCGTCGAGTCGAGTCCAGGAGGAGACTCGGCTGACAGTTGCTTTGTTCGCCCCTAATGCGCAATCTTTTTGGAAGAAAAATTGGCATTTGTTTGTCTTTAAGGACGCATCTGCATCGGCATCTGGGTCTGGGTCTGGGTCTACGTCCCCCAATCGGCGATCGGCACTCAGCACTCGGCAATCTGCATGCTGTCCCTCTCTAGCATCTATTTTTCGGTCATCATCCGCCTTGCCACGCCGACTCCGCACTTTCGCCGGATCGTCGGGGAAGTTCTCGAGCAGCTGGCGATGCTGCAATCTCGTGGACCGTGGCACGCATTGTTCCTGCCTTGCTCGCCGTCTCTTGACACACGATCGTCGATCGTCATTAATAATGTCCATTGTGAGAGAGTCGTCGAGTCGGCTCCTGCCGCCGGAACACGTGGGATTCCGGGAGCCCCCACAACCTTAGAGGGAGAGCGTCTAATGGCAGGACCTAGAGGGGAGGAAAATAGTCGTGGAAAGTGGGAAAGTTTCCCTACTGTCTGATGACACGCATGGTTCATCCTTGGCACAAAGTGTTAATGACATTAACCCATGGCGTTGGATCGTTCGCAAAGTATTTTGTGAACCCAATGCCAAATTGGAGAAAAACAACTGGTTCCATAAACTGGTTCCTTCCGCATGAGGGAATACGGATGGAATCCCTCTGTGGAAAGCCATCGAATCAGACCAGCTACGAGGAGGGAGGGAATCAACAAAGGTCGCCAGCTAAAATAATAACAGGTTCGATAGCTCGAGTAGGAGCCGTTGAGCGCACCGGTGGCGAGACGTTTCGGAGCACCGAAGCCCGGAATGCAACTAAGCGGGATAATCGCCGAGAGATCAAGTGTGAATGTCGCACCAGGGCGTTGGGAGGACAATGGCGAGGAAGGTGTCCTGCTGCGGCGAAATAACCCGTGGCGGTGTTGTTGCAAATGTCTTCATCATAACTATTTGTAGTTTTTGCATTTTCCGTCTTTCCATTTCGGAAAGTCATTCAGCACTCTTCCTGAATGAGTCTCCGAAATTGAGTTGTCGGAACACCCAGACGTCTTGCCGCAGTTTCGAACAGTGTTGGCCGAGCTCCTGGCTTCCTGCAGATCCTCCTCAGCGGCACTGAATGCCTTGCGATTGTTCTCCACCGATTGAAATGTCACATTGAGGAGTCTTCGAGGAATCAACAGTCGCTCACGAGCAATTGAGCCGTCACCCCGACCTGGTGGGGCGTCCTTGTCACACTCATTGTCCTGATGCAATATTTGCAAATAATGGTAGCAAACATTGGGAAACGTCGCCCTCGGAGTTGGTGCCGAGGACCACCGAGGAATTTCCGACTACGAAGCGGCCACCTCGAGTCAATGGCTACTTCCACTCCCACTCCCGGAGTGGTCGGCACCGCCCAAGACGGCTGATCGCAGCGTTGGCACCAAAATCCGCTTTCGTCCGAAATCACTTGGTTTGAAATCGTCGTTCGGCAATCGCCTCATTTGCCACGATCGGATTTGGATCGCGAGACACTTGAGACCCCTTTCCGCAGACGAAGGCTCCGAGTGCGGACTCAAGTGCGGATTAGGCCAACACTTTGGCGATTTAATAGATTACCAGCTTAGGCCGGAGCTTACAGCCCAAGTGCCGATTAAAACCGTAAACCGATCTTGGCGAGGATCTCCGACAATCGTCCCACATAAGCACTGGAAACGAGTCTTCTGAGACGTGAAACAAAGAGTTTAATTAAATGCCGAATAGTTGAAGCAATAATTTGCTTTCGCCGGATCATGGAAGAAGTTCCGCATGAATGAACGGAAAATATCCTTCGCCCTTCAGACAGACGACAGAAAGTCGTTCAACTCGAAGTAATGCTGTTCATGTAGTTTACTTTGTTTCTACTCTGAATTGCTCTGCATTCCCTTCCTTCGCCAACACATTCGAATATTCAAATGCACTCGTTATTTCTGTTGTCTGACAGACACATTGTCTTAGGGTTCACTTGTGCCGCACGAGTCCGTGTGTTGATCACTGTCGTTGCCGATGGTGTGTGTCCTGGCAACATGTGTGTTATGGGGAGGACGCCGGACTCATTTCATGCTTGAGAGCAGCGCATAATGTTCGTGTGGGCTGCAGCTCGAACTTGCGCCACGTTATCGTCCTGGAGGAGCGATCGTCCGAGCGATAGCCTCGCTCCGCAGGATGATCCCCCGTGCTTGGGCATCGCCTCCGATCTGTGATGTGCGAACCGTGCTCTCATTATTCCTAGTCTACTCGTCCCGGTCTTCGGTAGACATCAGGCGTACCACTTTTGCCCTCTCATCCTTCCACGGTCGCCTCCATATGGCGTTCGTCCCATGACACATTCCGGGCGTATGTGAGTGTGAGTGTCGTTATCCTTATGTTGTCACCAAACGGTCCCACACTCCTGCCGTCCCCTGGAAGGCAGCCATCTGGTGGCCGCTCTCACAAAGAGTCTCTCCGAAGAAGGTCAGAAGAGGGTTTCGCTGTCCGTCTGTTCGCAACTTCCATGCCCTCGGAGATTTGCATACCTCGTCAGGATCCTCGGCAGATAGACATGTTGAAAGATTGGCGATTTTTGATTAATGACGGCGGCCCAGCGCTCGACGACGACTGCGATTTATCTGTTGTCATCGCAGAAATTCACATGCATTAAATCGATTCGTTCGGCAGTCGGGGATTACAACAAATTGACAACCGGACGCATTGCATTGCACAATACACTGCGATGATATATGGACACGGATGATGCCGAGCTGAATTTCACGGGTCGCTGCGACGCGTCACGTTGCCGAGCTCAATCAAGCGGAATGCAGAGCCAATGGAGAGCCATTGGCAGGGCGATCAGCCGAGAGCTGCAGGCTGACAGCGACGGGCCGGCTCCCAAGGCCCGAAGGTTCTTTGAGGACGCGGCGAAAGCCAGACCCAGCCCGAAAACCCCCATATGAGTCGCACGGCATGGCCGCATAGCTGTTTATGTGTCCGGCATTAAAATAATGAGCGCCATTTTCGCACAAAGGCATTAAAATTTGTCAATTGCAATGGTCACGATCAGAGCCCTGGAGGCCGCGGCTACTGTGGACACATCGGCTTAACACGGGGTGTCAACTTAAGCCAGCGAAAGGTGCACAATTTGCCTCGTTAATGCCGCCCAACAAATTGCGCCGCATTGATCACGGCTGATCGACGAAGAGCTTACGCTCTCAGAGCTGGACTCGCGAATAAGCCTCGCTGCTCCGAGGCCTTATTCGCCAAGGGCCGACTGCCCTTTGTTCTGTCCGGTGCTCCGGCTCCGCATTGTGCTTGTAATTCCAAATTGATTGTGGTAAATATTGTGACATCGACAACGATGTGTCGGCCGGCCAGAAGTAGAGGCTCGAGGACCCTTGGCATCGGCATCGGCGTCGATGAACATTTGCGATGCAGAAGGGAAAAGTGCCAGCGAAACACGGAGGCGCTTTCTCGACGACTCCCTCTAGAAATCCAGTACGGCCCGGAAGTGAAACTAGGATCGGTTGGCACTTCCTGTGCAGCCCTTCACTTTCCCTGCCTACACATGTGACAAATCGAGCTGGCGTGGAAAAGGATTGCATTGCGGAAATCCTTTCATTTTCGTCCCATGTCAAGGGAAGGGCTTCCGTTTGCGGAACAATCGCGTCTAACAGGATTAGTGAAAGGCTTGCGAATGGGACAGGTTTGGGTTCGCGGAGGCGGCATCCTTGAAAGTGAAGGCTTCCGATCGCATCGCCAGACCGTGAAAGACTCGCTGCGATTGTTTGCATTCGTTACAGTGGTTTACAGAGAGTGCAAACAGGAGTCCCGAGCCCCCTGCGAACTGAGCATTCATTCTTATTCACTCTCCGCTGATCTCGGGAACACGATCTACCTGCCAGAACTGTCCCGATTTTCTCACCTTCCCTTCCATGCGATCGTTTTGAGGGAGAAATCGACGAAAATGTAGGGTTGAAATTCAATATCATTGATCGTGTTGATCAAAATGATCATCTGGTACCTCTGCCCCCGGTACCTCTGCCGGATGTTAACGAATTGCAAATCTCCGCACGCATGTTAGCAATTATCTCCATCTGCCACATTGGGCTTGAAAAACGAGCCAAATAAATAATCATCTATGGGATCATGTTCGAATAGTCTAGCCCTCAGTTGAAATTGTTAACGCTGAAGCAGTATATCAAAAATATAACAAAATATTCAACGAAAACATAACCTTTTTTCAATCTACTACAGTTCATAAATACATTACCGGAGCGCTATTATCCACCTAAGTGTACTGAAGTTGACAATGTTTAGTTTAATATTTTGATTAGCACAGCCCTTGAATTGCGGTCACTTCACAACCAGTACAAACCAGTATTTAAGTCTGCAACTACAGATTACTCATTCTGTTTCATTCTAATACTGCTTATTGAATACCTAACATTGTAATTGGAATTTTAACCGATGTATAGTTCCCTTGAAACACACGTCTTCACAAACACAAGTTGGACCTAGCGCAACCGAAAAATTAATAAAAGATAAAGAAAACGATGTGCCGTCCATGTAATTAGTTCGGAAGTGAAAGGTTTAACTGTAAATTGTACAATCAAAGAAACGCACATGATTTGCTTTGCATTACCTTTGATATAGCGAGAATTACTAATTTGATGATTTCCATTAAACTAATTTAATTGTTTTCGTTCCGACGACCAAAACTTCTGATAGTTTCTGTGCATTTAAAAAATCCAATTATGTATGCATTTATGCGAACTACGACTTTCCGGAACTTTCAATTAAATAGCCAAGCAATGAGGCCTGGATGAACTGAACCCGCTCTTTGCACCGGTGCTCTAATTATATGCGAATATCCTGGTCAAAGATCACGTTAGCTTCTCGGTGGATTATCACGATCCGTATATTAAAGCAGGTGATTGCAGTTTTCAACTGAGTATGCTACACATTTTTATTTCATTTTGTTTTACAAATGATGTGGTAGATATTATTAATTCATTATCCAAATGGTTAAAGTAGTGTTAAAAAGGATATAGTATAAACAAGAATTCCCAAACAAAATATATAAAAATCTTCCTCTAATTCGTTATGACGAGCTGATGGCAATCGCTCTGCATGGGCTTTGGAATAATATACGAAAATGGCAACATTGATAAACTCTTAATTTCTTGAACCAGCCAATTATCACATTTAAATAAGATATACTACGAAACAGCTCAACTTACAGCTAGTGGGGTTAGTAAAAAGAAGTTCATTAACAAAGTCCACAACTTCGCCTCGGAGGGCATTCGGTCGGACAGGGACTGTCCGATTACGCGACGGTCTGGGTGCGCGGTTCCAGCACGATGTTGAAGCCCTTCTCCAGCTTGAGGATGATGTCGGCCTGGAGCCTGAAGTCGGACTCCTTCTCGTTCGAGTGCACGCGGTAGTTGCGGATGATGGTGGAGAGCAGCACCTTCAGCTTCAGCATGGCGTACTTGCGGCCGACGCAGCTCCTGGGCCCGGCGCTGAACGGGATGAAGCTGTAGTAGTGGCGGTTGGCCATGCGCTCGGGCAGGAAGTTGTCGGGGTCGAACTTGTTGGGGTTCGGGTAGATGTCGGCGCGACGGTGGACGCGGTACTGCAGCAGGACGACGGTGGTGCCCTTGGGCACCGTGTACGGGCCGGTGGTGAGCTTGACGTCGTAGTCGAGGCGGCGGGCGATCAGCGGTACTGGTGGGTACATGCGCAGGGTCTCCATGATCACGCGCTCCAGGTACTTCATTTCCATGGTGTCGGCGAAGGTGCAGTCGCGCTGCATGTTCTCGCCGAAGATGGCCTTCTGCTCGGCGTAGACCTTCTCCTGGATGTCCTTGTGGATGCCGAGCATGCACAGGGCGAAGCTGGAGCCGGCCGAGGTGGTGTCGTGTCCCTACGAGAGCCAAACCAAGGGGATTTCAGAGAAAGTTCCGGTCAGAGCCAGTATTCGCACTTACCTCGAACATGATCGTGTTGACCTCGTCCATGATGTCCTTCTCGTTCCACTCGACCGAGGGGTTCTTCGCCATGTCGACCATGGCGTCCAGCAGGGCCAGACGACGCTTGGCGCCGACGTCGTTCTCATCGATGTCGTCCAGATCGTCGCGCAGACCGGCCTTCTTCGACTGGGTCCTCTCCTTCTCCTTGACGATATCGTCCACCTCCTCCACAATGCCGGTGGACTCGCTGTAGTTCTGCTTCCTGTCGGTGACCACCTTCTTGGTCATGCCCAGGATGATGTTCATCATCTTGTCGCCCTTCTCGCGCAGCTTGGTGAAGTTGTAGATGGCATCCAGACGGTACAGGAGCTTCACCTGGCGCTTGTGGATGATGTCGCACATGTCGACGACGGCCTGGGCGTACTCGAAGCTCTTGTTGCCCTCGGGGATCTTCTTGACGCCCATGGCGGTGGTCAGCAGGATCTCGACGGTGGTCTGGCTCATGTAGTCGTGGACATCGAACTCCTTGCCGACCTCGCCGCGCATGCGGTCGACCACGGCCTTCGAGTGCTCGACGAACGTGGGCACGAAGCTCTTCAGAATGCTCTGGTGGAAGGTGGGCGCGATCATTTTGCGGTGGTGGCGCCAGTGGTCGCCCTTGCTGATGAGCAGACCATCGCCGAACCAGGGCTTGAAGTAGCGGTACTCCTCGGCCTTCTGCAGGTGGTTGCTGCTGCTCAGGATGATCTCGATGTCGGAGGGGTTGCTCAGGAACACGATCAGGACGCGTCCCAGCCAGGCCTTCATCGTCTCGCCGTACTTGTCCATGTAGCCGTTGCCGCGGGACAAAATCTCTGCAATCGTGGCGAGGAGCTCAATTAGGACCCATGTTGTGGGACTCGAACTCGTTCGAGACCAGGTTCACCCTCCCCCACACTTACCGGCGTTCGAGAGACCAGCAACGACATGGGCGTGTCCAAGGACCGGAATCATCGGTGGCGACGGGATGTTCTTGGTTATCCGGAACTCGCGGGTGTTGCGGTGCCAGTACTCGTACAGGGCGATGGCCACCACGGTGCCGATCAGGGCGGTCACCAGGGGGTTGAGGCCGGAGGAGGTGGCCTGGTGGAGGGTCTCCTGCATGGTCGCTTCCACGGTCATTCTGGACTCTTCAGCGGACGATGGCGATGGCGGCGATGGGCTGTGGTAATCCTTGAGGTACTCCTTCTGTATCCCAAATCTGTTATGTGAAATATTTATTTCGATGTAACAAATTTTGACGTTGTGCCTCGCTCGCTTTAGATTGAAACTTCCAACTCGGACCGTGGCCCGACAAAAACTGTCCTTACTGGAGCGGGACCAGAGAGTTTTATGGATTTGCAGGCCCAGTGGGGCTGCCGATCGGTCACTCGAATTAGTCTATTGCGTATAGAATTAATTAATTGTGCTGGTGTGGTATGGTGTGGAACGGCGTCTACTTGAAATGCACATGTCTAATTAACACCGTCTTCCGAACTCGCCGATTCACTCGGGTGTGCAGGTTCACGCCAAATCGAATGGAAATTCAATCGGACGAATGAACCATGTAAATAGTTCACACAGCGAATTCGCTGTATGTGGCTCGTTGTCATTGACTGTCGTCAGTTCGAGCACCGGGGGCAACTCAATGCGTTCCAATGCCACAAGAAGGTTCCGTCAACACGCAGGTGTGTGTTGTTGTTCGCACAGGCCTCTCGCAAATTTGCATTTGCGTGAACTCGATTCGGCCGACCCGACGAACGTCACGTTCGACAGGAACTTGCATAAGCAGATCCAACTACTCGCCGCGATCGCAATGCACACTTCGTTGACCCAACCACGTCGCTCTCTCCTGGAGTTGAAGAGGTCGCCGCCTTGCTGAAAACGTCGAAGCCTGCGGTCCTTCTCCTTCCGGCGAGCCAAGTGACAGCGACAAGCGACCTAGAACATCCAGGGGCGGGGGCGCGGGGACTCCGTGGAGCATTTAAACGAGCACTTCCTGGATAGCACGCGCAAGTGAAGCACATCCTCAGACCGCGGCATCCAAACAGCGGCAAACAAAGGACCTCGAAATCAAAATCTAAATGGGTCGGAGCGGCCACGGCTCCGGCATCGTCGCCGAAGTCGCGTGAATCCCAACAAAGCAGCTACGCATGCGCACAATGAAAGTGAAAACAATGGCCAACCAGATCTACAGGAAGACCCCGTCGTGGACGTCGGCTACGGCGACGGAGCTGGCTCCAGAGCTCGGAATATCCTTCCGGCTGAGGCTGCCACTGCGTCGGCGAAGCAGGATGTGCGACGCTATTGACGTCGAATGTGAGGAACAAGTGTTTTTTCTTCTCTGTTTCTTTGGCTCATTCATCGCTTTTCGCTGAGTTGTGTGTCCTATATGTCTGGAGGACATGAACTCAACTGTTCAACGGTATGGGCAGAATTTGAAATTAAATTCGGCTGCGATAACAATTCCACAACAACAGTGCCCAAGTGATGTTCGGGGCAGTTTCACTTATGTTTTATTTTGCATTTTAATGCATCCATCGCAACGGAAGTGGGTGATTTTTGTTCTCCGGTTTCCTTTGTTGGCTCCTCGTCTTTGTTGTGGTTTTCATTTTCTATCTCGCTTTGTTCGCCGTTTTGCATATGAATTCGGGCGCTGCCGCGCCTGAGCACGACGCTGTCAGTCAGTCAGGGCGTCGACAACAATGGCGCGTAGGGAAGTCCTTCCAGGATGTCATTGTTCGCCAGTCGCTCACATATCCGATTTTCATATGATTCTCAAGTGCACTTTCGTTTTCGAATCCCATTTTCAATTTGAGAAACTCAATTGAAAAGAAACACCTGAGCACACAACACAACATAGGATCATTATAATGTCCCTTTCGTCGGCTTTGGAATGTGAAGAGGAACTAAAAACAAGAAATCAATCGCGTGTCGGGCGTGTGCTTCCTTAGGAAGTTCAAGATAATATTTGATTACAATACTTATTCTTTAAAAATAACTCTAAAAAGAAAACTATCCTTTCATCCACCCTGTGATGTGCCAAAATTGTGTTTATGAGCCCAAATTGTTGCATACTTTTGGGGAATCTCTTCACGGTTGAAAGTCGCAGTCAAAGGGCGTCTCATAATTTCAAATCTACATTTATAGCAACACTAGTAAAGGTACTAGTGCTCCTGTAGATGTTTTCTTTGTGGCATTTCACAAATTACAGAGAATTATCTAGATTTCTTATAACAACTCTATCCGGTTGAAAACTTCAATTTCGATTTAATTTTAACAAAGGATCAATGAGCGGCGTCTACAATAAAGAATAAGGATATGGTCCACTCCTCCTTATCACAAAAACAGAACCTTATTCTTTTACTATCGGCTAGATGACTGATATAGAAGTAACTATTTATATTTTCAAATATCGTCAGTATTTAAGTACCTTTGTCTATATGTAAACTGATTCTGGTCGCTGGTCGATTCCGCCAAATTGTATATATAAGTAGTACCTTACGTATATAAATACACTAAATATAATTATGTGTATGTATGTATAAAAAGTAAATTTATGACGATTCAAGTGGAAATTCAAGTGGATTCAATGGCACATTGCCCTATGAATTTGTTCATGGGTTACAAAGGGTATATGATACTTACCTATAGTGTGTAGGATATAATTACTTAGATTTGCAGATGTACAAGACTTTATTTCGTGAAAATTATTAGGTGCATACACAAGAATTCAATGTTATTGTTATTTCGTATAAATATTCATATTGCTATATATGAAAATATTTTTTAAGCATGGTAATATAAGTTCGACATGACATGAACGTTAATAATGTAATCTTTATTAAATTATGATA
This sequence comes from Coelopa pilipes, assembly GCA_947389925.1. Classification (NCBI taxonomy): domain Eukaryota; kingdom Metazoa; phylum Arthropoda; class Insecta; order Diptera; family Coelopidae; genus Coelopa; species Coelopa pilipes. The sequence goes on from OX376700.1 coordinate 19,072,435, forward strand.
TAGGGATACAATACACATATTTATAGAAGGACCTGCAAGGATTCACTAAATCAAGGTTACGTTGACATCACAGATCCACATCTGAACATGAATCGAATATATTTTGCACACAATACATACAACACAGGTTCATTGCAATATACTGCAAGTTAAGCTAGCTACAAAAATTGTTATATTCCCAATTTATTCTATTCCGACTGCCGCACAGTTATGTCTGCAAATTGCTTAGAACATTTTCTTCTTCACTGCCGTGTAGCGTTCCATGTAAGTATCATAACCATCTAAGTCAGTGAACTGTTTTGAGTTGAAGAGATTCCCATCCACACACAGATTGCTGATTTTCGATTCTTTGAGAAGGCGAGGTGTGAAGGCGCTTGCCTGAAGACAGTTTTCTTCCAGCCGCAGAGTTTTTAGTTTTGGACATGCCGCTATCTCATCCGACAGCGACGATACTTGGTTTTGGTTCAAATTCAGTTCTGTGACATATAGTCCACTAGCTTCTGCGGGCACCGCTGTGATCTTGTTCCGCGACAGATCCAGCACATCCAGATGTTTTAAGCCACTGAACATGGTGGGAAACTCCTTTAACTGGTTATTACTCAGGTTCACCGTTTTCAGATTGCTACAATTTGAGAGTGATTTGGGAATCTTCACCAACAAGTTGTTCGTCACCAGCAGCACCTCCAGCTTGGCGAGTTCTCCGATCACCTCTGGCAGTTCAGTCAGCTTGTTGCCACTCAGGTTGAGGTGCTTCAGCAACGTGAAGTGGGCCAATTCATCAGGGATACGCTCGAAGCGATTTTCCGAGAGGTCCAGCGTCTTCAGCACGTTGGGATAGTTCTTCAGCTGTGGTGGGAACTCCTGCAGGCGCTGCAGCGAGATTTTGAGGATTCCAGTCTTTTGTGCGGTTTCCAGATGTTGTTTGATTTGCTTGTTCCCCATGTTCGTTGTGTGAAACTTAAAAATTTTGCTTTAATTATTAATTAACGAAATTGCTTTGTTTTGCCACCTAATAATTTTTTCTTTACGTTCTTTTGGAATCAGCTGATTGTCAAAAAACACAGCCCAGTGTTGCAACACATTACCAAAAGCGTACTTTATATTTTAAAAACATTTCACATTCACCAAGTGCACCAAGTTGGTACCCCAACCAACAAAGCTAACAATGTTAGCAATTTCACAAACCAATAATTCGGAGAAAGATAATTTCTACAGAGCAGATACGGCCCCTTAGGAGAATGTGTATTACTTCGGAGTCAATATTCTCGCAGTTCGAACGTTTGCGCGGAGTTGGAAGTTCACTGCATTTAAATCCAACTCGCAACCCCATTTTTAAATGTTCATTTTGGCGGGAGTCAGATGTTTCACGTGCAATGTCAGCCTCTGCTATGAGCTTGATAAGTAAATATTGCGAAGTCAATCCTACGACATTCAACTGAACTGCCACCAGTGTTGAAATAACGGATATGAATCAATTCAAATTCATTTATTCTAATCTTGTGGTTAAGTCTTGACATGAAATGTCGGCAGTTTTACAGTGTTATATCTATGTGTATGTTATGTACATATATATAGATATTTGCATATAGGTCCAAAATTCATCGTGATCTCCTCGGAGGCAAGCACTTCCCCTTGAAGTCTCTTTTCGCACAAGGAGTCAGAACAGTGATTGCTCCTTCCGTCTGAATTAGGGTCGCGAGCATCAGAATCCATAAAGTATACCACACGATCTTCATTTGACAGAGCTGAAACCAAATTAAAACAGAGTTAAGTGTTTTTGTGTTTTGGTTCTTGTTTGCTTTTTTGTACGAAAAAAACCAACAAAATATAGTATATTCACCTGTTTGTTCATCTGTTAGTGTATATCAATTGTGGTTGCAGAACGTCTGCGATGAATCACCCTGATCGAATAAGGTCGTGGCGGTCTTCGTAACTGGAATTTTATACGTTGAATGGTCTTACGGCCGAGCGAATTGGAAATATATCGACGCATCATGAACCTTGTCATACTTTGAGGGAATGTGCGCAAGAAATCGCTCCGCGGAGATTACATATTAGTGAATCATTTTTACCATGGCAACCTGTTTGGGTTATGATTTTTCTTTTTATCTTGCAGAGACCAAATCTCGAAAAGAGATGGTGTTATTTTTGTTCTCACTTGTAGAAGATTTTTATTATTCCTTTCATTGAATTTCTATCCTTACAGCAATTTATTTTTTCAGGGATTACCCTGCTCAGGTTCATGTACCAGATAGAGTCGTTGCACACAATAGTGCGAAATAGAACGTTAAGCAACACTGATGCAACCGCAATGAAAACGAGTAACAGTGCTCGTTACTATATCAGCTGTTTTGCTTCTGACATTTCGCGTTTTTTTCTCCCTTGCACTTTTGCAGGTTTGTTGGCATTTTGTAGTTGAGAAAAGAGAAATCTGCGCTTATCTGGAAATATATAAAATACTTTTAGCAAAATGATACACAGTTTGTTTATTGTAAACAGCAGCGGGTGAGTAACTTCACACCACACTACTTCTCAAGCTAAAATAGAAACGATTATGTAGTGATGTTTTCCTGGAAAAGCACTGGAGGTCCGTGGTCTCGAGATCAGTATGCGATTACTTCTTGGATGCCCAGAGGAATTCGGGATATGTAAGTATGAGGCTATTAGAAATATAACAATATAACTATATTAAACATTCCCGCTGCAGGACGTCCCACCAGTAATTGCCACTCCCCATTATTACCTTATCACCGTGCAGCGCAATGGGATCTCTTTGGTGGCTGCTTGCAAGCAGGAAGTTCCTCCACTATTTGTTATTGAGTTCCTACATCGTGTGATCGACACATTCGAAGACTACTTCAGTGACTGTTCCGAGTCGGTTATCAAGGAAAACTACGTAGTGGTATATGAGCTCCTGGACGAAATGCTGGACAATGGATTCCCACTGGCTACTGAGAGCAACATTCTGAAAGAGCTGATCAAGCCGCCTAATATATTGCGTACCATCGCCAACTCGGTGACGGGGAAGAGCAAGTGCGCCCTTTGGAGCAAACAGTAAACTGTCGTAATTAATCAGCATACTCTTTGCAGTGTGAGCACCACATTGCCTTCTGGGCAGTTATCGGCTATCCCATGGCGTCGTAGTGGTGTGCGCTACACCAATAATGAAGCATACTTTGACGTCATCGAAGAAGTGGATGCAATCATTGACAAGTCGGGATCTACAGTATTCGCAGAAATACAAGGATATGTAAATAAGAACAAACAGTTTTTTTTTAAATAGGAAATGTTGAATTCCCCTCTATTCAGATCGATTGCTGTATTAAGCTCTCTGGTATGCCGGACCTGACACTCTCCTTTATGAACCCACGACTCTTTGACGATGTCTCCTTCCACCCGTGCGTGCGCTTTAAGAGATGGGAGGCCGAACGCTTATTGTCGTTTATTCCGCCCGATGGCAACTTCCGACTTATGTCATACCACATTAGCTCCCAATCAGTTGTTGCCATTCCCATTTATATACGCCACAACTTCTCCATAAAGACCGGTGAACAGGGCCGACTTGATCTCACAGTTGGTCCTCGCACCACTCTGGGACGTACGGTGGACAAAGTAAAGTTGGAGATAGCTATGCCCAAGTGTGTTCTGAATTGCATCCTTACGCCCAATCAGGGCAAATACACATTTGACTCAGTGTCTAAAACTCTGTCATGGGAGGTCGGACGGATCGATGTTACTAAACTGCCGAATATACGCGGAACTGTAAAATCAATCTGGATCTGTCATAAATAGTATTTAATGGCTTTGTTTTTAGGTATCAATTGCTCCGGGCAGTACTAATATCGATGCAAATCCTTCCATCATTGTACAGTTCTCCATCTCTCAGCTGGCGGTATCTGGTCTAAAGGTGAATCGTCTGGATATGTACGGCGAAAAATACAAGCCATTCAAGGGCGTCAAGTACATCACGAAGGCTGGGAAGTTCCAAGTGCGCATGTGAAACAAACTTAATATGTTAGAGTAAAAAATATCTTAAAATTATGCCGACTTTACAATTTATTTAAGTAATTTTATTGTATTCATATTCATTTATTATAAGTAAGTTTTACATGAAAGGCAATTCCATTTAATACCATTATCTAACTTTGTCAAATATTGCTTTAGTTATACAGCTTCTGAATATACTTGTATACACAAATTTATATTAACTCTATAAAGAATTATTTTGTAAGTTTGATAACTTCGTTTTCGTTCTGTTTTGTGCTCGAGTCGACATAGGTTGTTGACCACTTTGACCATTTTAGTTCATCTCACGCTAGTTCTCATGTATTGAACTGCCAGTCACAATATCTTCGACATGCTTGAGAGAGCGACTGTAAAGAGACTGCCATATTGGGAATCCTACTTAATTCTGTGCCCATTGACCAATTTGAGCGGAGTGTTACTTTTCACATTATTTTAGCTGTCGATGAATCAAAGCAATTAAGAATCTGTGCAGAAGGCGTGGGAATAAATTGCCTGTTATTACATTTTCAATCATTACAAAAAGCATTATCTACACCTGAGTTCGCTTGTTTAGCAACAGCAGCAGGGAGTCGTAGATGCCAGACACTACTTCGGAGTCTGGAGTTTTTGTTGTGGTCATTACCCATTACCGATGCCGCACCCCAAAGCGATCGGTGCGATTTGATTGTTTTTTTTTTGCGGCGCGATGCAAAAAGAAATTGAAACGAAGATAAACGTGCTGCAAATGCAGCGCCCAGTGGTGGGGCCGTTGTGTGAGCGAGTAATCGGTTTTCTCAAGGCGAATGCTGGCGGAACAAAAGACTCGGAAAACGAACTCGATTCACTTTTGTCCATTGCAGCGTCCGACGGCAGGAAAAGCAAATCTTCTCGATTGCATCAGGGGCTCCGACCCGGGCCGGTCTAACAAGGCTCCGAGCCGGCGCTCACGAACTGCTCTGCCGTCGGACGCGGCGATGACGCCATGAAGGCGTGCGTTCGACGAATGCGCGTGTGTGTGTGTGTGTGTGAGGTCGCGGCGAGATGCCATGTAAGCATGCGAAATGCAAGCCCGACCAACGTCGGCTCCAATCAATATCTTCACGTTTCGAGTTCTTTGATTTTCTCCTTCCTCCTCTTCGACGTTCGGCCCGATGGCAGCGAAATGCAAAACTCGATTTAGCACCGACGAGTCCGCTGCATTTGAATTTCTGCAGCGGCAAAACCAGTTCTTCTCCGGACTGCATTTCTCGACGTTGTTGGTGCTTGTTCGCTGTTGCTTTTCCACCTTCGCCTGCAAGTGAACTTCTTGCGAGGACCGAGCGTTTTCAGTGCGAAATTGCTCCGTTGGCATCGAGGCGGAGGGGGCGAAACCCGCTGTGGGGGGGGGGACTCAGTGAGTCCCTGGAATTCAATTGCCATGATGCAGGAGCCCTTGGCGGCCGGCGCTTCCTGCCACCGGATCTCGGCGCTTAGGCGAAGAGAGCTTTTAATAATCGCACAAAGTAGTTAATTGCGGAATCGCGTGCATCGCGTGCTCGATGGGACTTTAGCGCTCACTACTGTAAAATCACCGCCGGTCGGGCCCCGGCCCCGCGGCCTCTTGCGCTGGCGCTGGCCAGGCCGCTGGGTCCGCCGCTGGGTCTACGGAAGGCGATTATTTCCGCCGACCACCCGATGGCCCCACCTACTTATGGGAAATGAAGCGAATTCACATGGGAAGCAAAGTTGGATGCCAATTGGGACCACTTCAGGTGGTTACCAGTAATTGAATGTACAATAAATTTGACGTTCCCGTTGACTTCGTTCACGCAACGGCCCACGAAGACACGGAACGCCTCCAGCGGGGCAGCGACCGGGCAGAGCCAGTTCGGCTCCTGGGTCTTCTGTTTGCAGCCCAAATCGGATTTAATTACTGCGTGTTTTGACAATTCATCGCGGTTTCTCGTTCGCTGCTGCTGCGGCAACGCCTCTCGCCGCGAAGAGCTGGCATTGACCCGTGCAGGTCCTCCAGCTGGCCGGAGCCGGGCAGCCGGAGCGAGCGCCGACGGTGGCAGCCACGGAGCGGCCGAGGCGAGCGAAGTCGACGGCGGTAAAACGCGGTAGCGACATGTCGAGAGTCTGGGCCGCTACCATTTGCACAGACACAAAGGCCGGCCGCAGATGGAGACGGAGTCGGCGGCGAGCGGCTGCCGGCCGGCGGAAGCGTCGGACCGAAAAGCAGGCGGAGGTTGGAGGCTGGCGGCCGGCGGAGGTTCTGGCGGTTTGTTTGGGATGGATGTGAAGCAGACGTGATTGATGGAAAAATAATGTGTTTAATTTCAAGCTTCATTTGGATGCCACCTGCAGGGGCGAACGAAAGAACGAACGAGCGGCCGAACGGCCGAACGAAGCCAAAGGTTAACTAGGAAAGGTCCGGGGATTCGCGGCTCGCGGACGGGTTTCCGTTCGCCGATCGGCCCGGTTCGTGGCCGCAGCCTGTGACTTCGAGTACTTCGCCCGAAACATAGGCGTGCCCTTTGTCTTGATCTGAATCATCCTGGTCCCGCTCGAGTCAAGCTCGCTTGGTTGTGAAATGATTGCTTACGTGATTGATGAAATCGCGCCGTCTCCAAACATTCGGGGCATCGTGAGAATGTTGCGGCGGCACGTTTTCAAGTTGGCCCCTCGCGCCTGCGCGCCTGCGCGCCGCGGCTCTCGTAATGGCCTCCACCCATCGCAACCAATCAAAATGACTATATATATTTTCGTAAATTACCCGAAATTGAGAAACCAGGCGTTTCAGTTTCTGCTGAATTTGTTCCGAGGAGATTTCGCAAGTCCGCGGCTCGGTCCCCTGTCGCTCGCCACGGAGGGCACTCGTGGGGCTGCCGCCGTCTCCGTAGCCGTCGCGTTGCTGCTCCACGCTCTCGTGCCCGGGTTGCAGCTCGCGGCGCGCCGAGTGCAGGCGCGAGCAGAACCAGTCTTTCTGCATTTTTCTGGCCAGGCCTGGGTTTCTTCGCCAAGTGCGCCTGTGTGCGACGCGCGTACCCGGGTGAGTCCTGGGGGCGGGTGCGGGGAGCGGGGCGCGGAGCAGCGGCCACAAGAGATGCGCAGTGATGCGAAGTGGCAGCGGCGACCGCAGAAGACGTGCAAATGCCGGCCGTAGTGCCAGTGACTCATGCGACCTCATGGCGAAGCCACCGCAAAATTGATGCTGCTTCAACCGTCTTCAGCCCCACGCTCGGGTTCCTCTATCTCCGTCCCTTGTTCGACGCCCTCTCCCACCACTCCACTCCCCTGCCCTACCCTGGCTTCACATTCAAACACCGACGCCGCCTGCTTCCTGTGAGGACCGACGCATGTCGAGTCCTTCGCTCGGCTTAACGTTTTAATTAGCAGCCAGCGTTGCCAGCCATTAAAGCGGCGACTGCACTCGGCTCGCTCCAGAGGCGTCTCATTAATTTCGACGCCAACGCCAACGCCGACTCCGACGCCGCCAATCGCCAATCGCCCTGGTAGCCACACGTCCGCAACTTTGGTAGCCGCGGCGAAAACGGGTTCAGACGCAAAGGTGACCAGAGGCAGCCACTGCGTCAGCAGCAGCCGACAGCGGCAACTTTTCGCTGTCGAAGTCGTCCAAGTGGCCGGTGTGTTTTTTTCGCTTCTCTCCTTTTGCTGTGGCGCATTGTTTTGTGATTCCCGTTTTTTGTTCTCTACATGGCAATAAATTCAGCGAAATGTTGTTGCTTTCATCGTCGGGTCCGAGTCCGAGTCGTCGTCGGAGTCTGGCTGGACCGGCCAAAGTCGGTGGCTGTGTCCGCGTCTGTGCCTGTGTCTGGGTGTCACTTGTTTCTCCACGCTGCGGCCTCTGCTGGGCTTTTCTCCGCCGGTTTGTCACCTGGGAGTGGCCGTTCTTTATGATAGGAGTTTTATTGGACTCATCAATTTGCCATAATTTATTCGCTTGCACTTGTTTGGCCGACGCCTCGCCTGCGTGGACAGCGGCCGAGGCGAGAGCTGAGAGCGAGGAGGGTTCGTTAAATGCCATTCAATTAATTAGACGCGTCTTTTGTTTTATTCAGCGCGGTGTCGAGTTCGCCGCCCGAGTCTTCTGTTTGTTCGGCCCACTTGTGGGCCTTGGGCGCGGGTCGACGGCGACTGTAGCGCCTGGTTGTCATAGCCAAAGCAGGGTACAGTAAAAGCCAAATCCAGCCGCCTGCTGACTGCAGGCTGCACTTGGCGTCCACGGCGAGCGTCTATCGATAACGGTTGGAAAACTTTCACCACTCGAACGCCTTTAGGTCGTTAGCAAGCCCAGCATAACGACGACGACGACGACGAGAAAGGAGAAACACTTGTAGTTGCAACAAAGTGCACGATTTGAACGTCATCGCTAAACGGCCACGCATGCGCAGCGAGGGTGGGCGCAGAACAAGGGGCAGCACAGGAAATCAATTGGGCTTGCAAGCTATTAACGTAGCCGTTAGCACTGGGCTGGACGCGGCGCGGAAACCGGCCGATTAAGAAGCCGGCGTTAATCAGTGCTTGTGAACGTGCTTTCGGCGTTTAAAGCCGCACAATGCTCGACAAACATTTGCGCAAAACATTATGCGAGCGTCGCTGTCACTGCTATTTACATATGAAAATAACAAGCGATCGCCAACAAAGGAGCGGAGCCAGAGAAAAGCAAAACGAAAAAGTCAAATAGAGTATAAACTGAGTTCTTTATGGATTCTCGCAGGCAGGGAGCTTCGCCCAGGGCTTCTAGCCGGAGGTCGCAGTCGACATGTTTGTGAATAGCGACTGCAGTCCCAGTCTTTGGAACGTTGCATGTCAGGGCTCAGGTTTAAAATGCTGATCGTCTCTGTAGATTCTCCATTATGTAGTTTTACACGCCGAACTACAGCCTGTAATTCTCATTTTAGTGCTCACATGACGACCGTACCGAAAACTTTCCACTGACGAACGACCGCAGCTTTCAGGGCAGCCCTCGATCGCTTGCTCGACGCCCGGTCAGAGTCGGAGGAACCCCTGGCAATCCAATCGACATCATGCCGATTTCGTGACAACGGTCATGTTTTGTGGTCAACAACCGAGCGATTGGGGGAAAATTCGGTCCATTTTTGGACGAAGCTTACGTGGAAACTCCGACCGAAGCGCCCCGGGTGTTTCTCAGGCCGGCCGCAATCGTAGGGTGCCCGGTGGGCGCTGCGGCCGTCGACGGGCCCGCGCGATGCGACAAGGGCTTTGTCGACCGAGGGCCTGGTCGGTTACCACGCTCCGCTGTGTGGACGCCGGTGTCACTCTTTGTATGGTCTGCCGGGCGCAGGACGGACGGACGGACGCTCGAACTGACGGACCCTGTCTCGGGCTGCACGAGTCGCCCGTCTTTCGTTTGCTCTGTGTTCTGTTCTTTGGACTCGGCCTCTTGTGGCGGCCGCCGTCCCGCTGGCTCCCGGTTCCCGGCGCACTCTACACTAAATCATGGCTCGAATTCCTTCGAGATTTATGCATTGGAAATCGTGCCGAAGTGGAGGCACCTCGGTCCCCTCTGTCCCTCCCTGCTCTGGTCGTTGGGACCACAATTGATGGCCAGTCGCCGGCCGAGGCGATGCGTGTCTTGAGCCCGTGTCTGAAGCCGCCGAGGCCAGAACCAGCAGAGCCAGCGACGGGCCAGGGGGCGTCGGGGTCGTCGGGCCGCAAGAAGCGGACAAACGAGATGGGGAAAGAATTTCGTGGCTCGTCGAGGGTCTGGTCGCGAGCTGCGCCGAGTAGAGCCGACGCGAGGCGAGGCGAGGCGAGGCGAGTCGGGTTGAGTCGATCGTTTCTGTTTAGTCTGGGACCGCGGGATCGCGTCGTTCCTGCACTTGGACGTCGTTTCGGGCCGCAGAATTCGCATTCTCTTATGCCCGTTTTCTCCTGGTGTGCGCCTGCGTCGTCTCCACGTCGCCTCGTCTCGTCCCGTCTCGAATGCCGCTCATTAAAAACATAAATAAAATTTGGAATGTTTGGGTTAGCCCTTCTCTGTTTTTGTTGTGCTCGACTGATGAGTTCTCGCGGCAGTCGGCAGTCGACGTCGACATGGGAGGTTAATTCAAACATTTGCATAAATTAAATTTCCACACATTCGCGCGCTCGAAAGCCATAGCACTATCGGAATCAATCCGCACTTTCTGTCGATCGGCACTCGCTCGCTTCCGAGTCCCCGCTTGGACAGCGGCCGTGTCTGCGGAGAACTTCGTCGCCGTTAATTGCTCATCTCATCACCACGAAGACGAATCGATCCTTCGATCCGACCTCTTCCCTCTCCGTCCCTCGCTCCGCGTCCCTCGCTCGCGGCTGCCAACCCAAATTCTGGTTACGCGATCCCACATCGATGAAGGCGACAGCACTCGGCATTCAACGGCTGCTCTCGTCAAGTGCCGCCTCCGCGTCTGTCTGTCTGTGGCTCTGAATTGATACTTCCTCAATCCACTTTATTTATCCGCCGCCGCCGCCCGCCGCCGCCCGCCGCGCCCGCCGCGCCCGCAGCTGGACCGGGCCGGGAATTGATGTCAGCCACAGCGGTCACCTCGCCCGCAGCGACGACAGCACTCGAGCGTCCACGTGCACTCGCCGGACAGCGAAGTATTCAAATGAGTCGTTCGCGGCCCAGCAGGCCACAACTTCTACGATCTTCCTCAGCTCGAACAGATCATCCCGGACTCCCGAGCATGTCAATGGGAAGAACGCCTCGAGACAGAAGTCACATGTGGGAAGCTGGGGTCTGGGGCGTTTGTTCTGTCTTCGAACTTTGAACATCTGGTTTGGGGTGGATCCGGGCCATGCAGAGCAGACCCTGTGCCGTGACTGATCATGAAAAACACCCCCTGCACTTCGAGCGATCGCTTCGAAAGCACTTGCTGTGATTTAATTTGCCGCTATTGCTATGGCCGCGTTTTGCCACCTTCCAGCTCCCATCGGCGCTGATTGAATTCGAGGCGAAATCCAGCCTCGCCTGCAACGAGCTCGGCCTGCAGGTTGACGGCCAAGGCCAGCGCGGTTTCCGCACAGCGCGCCAGCAAGAACAACAACAGCAACAGTCGTTCTCCCGGCAACAACACCAACAACCAGCGTGAAGAATAATGCCAGCGACAACGAGTGTTGTTCACATTGCATCGCTGCATTTTTAATCAAGGGCAGACCCAGTGCCGCAAAAACATCGGAACCAGAATCGAGTCGATCGCTGCGGTCGCTGTTGGTGTGCGGCGACTCCGCTACTGCTGCTGTTGTTGATGTCGATGTCGATGTGTTGCTGTCGTCGCGTAAGCAACATGTGTTTCACGACTGCATCTGCATGAAATGAAACATTCTTGCTGTTATTCCTATACTTAGTCGCATGGTTCTCGAAACGGGGTTTCATCACCGAAATCCACTTGGCGGGCATACATTGTTGTTGTGAACGACCGAGGGGGCCTCGGGATCGAACCAACGTCACGGCGAGACTCGTTAGAAATCACGGCGGACGCCTCGCGATTTATTGCCGGCAACAACTCAAGCTCAGGGCGGACGGAAGGAAAATAAATACCTTCAGTTAAGCAATCAAATGAATGCGAGATCAAGTGGTCTTTTCGCAATTCCACCTGACTCCCAGTGACTCATCCCGGAGCCGTCCGCGCCAACCGCGTTGACCACATCTCACCGTCGTCCTCACCCTCGCCGACTGTCTTCCGAATGGCTCGGCTCGACTCGGTTTATTTTGACTTTTGCACGACTCCGGCGGCGTTTATTTACCGCGGACATAGCCAAGATCCGGTGAAAGATCAGATCGCATTCCAGCCACCAGCTGTCCGCCCCCTGATCCGTTCACCTAGGGTACAACGTTTGGCTTATGCTAATGTGGCAGCTCGTGCTAGTCAGCTATCGGCAGTTGTCGGACTAATTGTTGTATTTTTCCCAGCCAAGCGAACTTCTCGACAGTTATTTAATGACACGCCCGACCTGCCTCCTGAGCCCACCAAGCGCTCGCTCTCGTGTGTCTTGCGTTGGTTTTCGGAGCCCTGGGTGACACGTATCGAGTGTCGGGCTGGCACTGGGTATTTGCACCACAACAATGTCTGCGAAGCAACATCGAGAGGTGCCTCCAGTGTTGCCCAGCCACGACAGCGCCGAGCAAACACGGCAATTAAATATTGGCACTGCACACAATCGCGCGCGCCCTCGCGATCGCACGGAGCTCCGCTGAGTCGAAACTCCGTCACTGCATGACGTGCAATTTAAATGCAACGCTCCATTGCACGTGCACATGGGTGTGATTGTGTGTGTGCTTGGTCGGGTACGTGTGTGCGTGTGTTCGAGTGCTTTGCCATGTCCCTTGGTCGCATTTGTTTATTGAGGTCGCGCTCGCCCGATCACCAGGTTTGATTCTACTTCTCATGCGAATTTCCGCGATCAGCCGGCAAGTGGGTTTTGGCTGGGCTTTTTCTCTCACTGTCGCCTCGGCGGCCTGGCTCGCGGTCCGTTAACACACATCCCATTTGTTAGCCATCATAATTGGCCCGTCGTTCGAACCGTTTCCAATTTTTTGTGTGTGCGCGGCGGCCTGTCGTCATTAATTAACCTCAGAGAACGGCGGCAGCCACGAAAGCCATGGGCAGTCGATGACGCGATGCCGGCCTTCCAGCAACGGCAGCCATGGAGGCCAGGGGCCTTGAGCCTTCCAAGGAACCTCCAGTGCGACCGAAGAAGGTCCTCCGCAGCGATGGCACCAGAGGCCCTTCCCATCGAAGGGTTCCGGGTTCCAATCCGGCGCCGATCAGGGCCAGCCGAATCGACGTCGAGCCATGAGTCTCGTCGTGATTCACACCAGACCCCGGCGACGTCGCTGCCGGCGGCGAGAGTGCGATCTGGGAGCGGATCTGGCCGGAGCTCGACTTGCTCGCCGCTTAACTGGAAGCTAGGGTTAGTCATCCGGAAAGCGCTTCGGCCGCGTTGAATGTCGGATCGACCCCTTCCACCGGCGGGACTCACGCGACAGTCCGCGAATTCTCGTGGAAATCGTTTTTCGCGTCTACTTTGGACCTAATTAAGTTCTTTTGTTCGCCGGCGGGTGGGGCCGGGTGCGAAGTGATTGCCGAATTCGTCGATAAGCGATTTCGCGGATGGCTTCCTTCGGCGTCGGGGCCGCGTCCGGGGTCGATCGAGCGGCGCGGGCGGACCCGGGGCAGGGGCGACGGCGATAAAACTGCAACCTCGCAGCTTGTAAATCAAGCGGGCTGTGCGCGACGAGCGGAAAAGAGAGCAGCGAAACCTCGACGCCTTTGCCACCGATTTCGCTGTGCCCCTTTCGCTTGCTGTCTTTGGTTCGCTCGGCCGCAGCGTGGGAAGATCGCCGACGGCGAGGGTCCCAGCGCTGCACCAGCGGGGTTCCGTCTCTGGGCAGCCAGCGGGGTCGCCTTCCGTTGGAGAGAAGTGGGTCTAAGCGACTGGAACCCTTTATGAATTTGAAATCAATATCTTTGGAAATCTGTGATGACGATCAAGGCTTCGTTTATCAGGGAATGTGGAGAAACGGCAGAGAGCAGCGCAAAGACAAACAACTAAATGTTTATGACCTGTTCCACAAATTCCAGGATTAGTCCGAGCCCAGTTCCTCGAACCCCAGCCCTCGGTGCAGTTGGCATATCAACAACTGCTTACGACAAGGCAGGGACGGACAGGCACGAGGCAGCCTTGCAACATTAGAAGCGCCCAGCGAGAATCGGGCTGGCGACAGAAACTATGTCGTGGAAGATAAGGGCGAGGGACGACGAAAGTTGGGAAACACTGCCCAGGCGCATCGGGCGCAAATCAAACAACAATAAAAACGAATCCCAACTCGGAACGCGCGGTTCGACGTGAAGTGAAATCAGCGACTCCGGCCGTGGGCCGAGGAGGAACCGTCGAGAGCCCCGAGCACCGGACCCGAGTAGCCCGAGTTCACTGGACTTTACTTCTCGGCAAACGTGCTCGGGGCTTCGTTTGTTTGTGTTTACTTTTATCACGGTATCTAAGCAAAGACCCAGGCCCATCGGGAGTGAAGCAAGCGGTCCCCCAAACGAGCCCGCGACGAGCCCCGCCCAGGGACACGAGCTACAGACACGTCGTTGGAGTCTCTGCCGATCTGTAGCCGCATTCCGGAGCTCCTCGAGTCTTCCAGAGGCGGTTGGGGAAATGCGGAGCCGTGGAAGCCTCGGCTTGGGAGCCCCTGGCACCTGCGGCTGCCTCTCCGTGCGTCGAGAAATAGAAAAAGTCGGGCTTTTGTTGAAATTCAGTTGTTCTTCTTTATTGAAAGTTCGGAAATCGATTGAATAATGCGTGTGTTTTCGGCTTATTCAGTACGTTTGAACAAAGTCGCAAGTTTCGCATGATACAATTTATAAAAATATATCTCTATGTATATATATATATATATATATATGGATGTGTATATAAATATTGTCAAGATCTGTTTTGCTCCGTAATTGATTTGCCTTTGTCTCTAACTACTTACAATTGTAAAAACTTAATCATAAGTAGTAAAAGGATTGTTTTTGTTTTTTGATTGTATTTTTAACATTTCTTTCAATTGCTTTTGAGTCTCTCGCTTTTGTGAAAAAGAAAAAAATTACTTAAAATCAAATTAGCTTTGAAGAAAAAATTAAAAGTAAATGTTTATAAAAATATTTTTTCTTTTATTGGGTATATTTTGCGCATTCGTAGTTAAAATTAAAAGTTTCTTAAAGGTAATATAAAAAAATATTTATATATTTTTGCATAAATTCAAAATATGCTCAATTTCTACTAAATCATAAAATTAAATGCTAGAAGAAAACTAAATTAGAACTAAATGCGAAACATAAGCAGAATCATGGAATTATGGTTTAGCAAGAAATGTTTGTTTTCAGTTTCAATAATTCCTTAAAATTTTTTCCTATTAACTACAATTATTTAATATTACATGTAGACATTAAAAATTGCTTAATCAATGATCACAACTCTTATTAAATATATAATTTATTTTCATTAAAATGTATAACTTTAAACGCTAGTGAAATATAATGTTTGCCTTTTGTGTCTTAAAATTTTTTATAAAAATATATGCTTTCATTTCATAAAAACATGACAAAATGAAATCGTTAAATCGTTAGTGTTTCCGTAGTTTTTTCAAATTGAAATTCCTACTAAACTCTTTATACTTTCACCTCTTCTTCTTCTTATTCATCTTCTTCGCCGTCTCTTTTTCGTGTCATTGCAATGGCTTCGTCCAGCAGGAGATGTCGAAACGCGCGTGTGTGCGTGAGTTGTTGGACAAACCAATGCAATACACAGACAGTAGTGTTCGCGTGGGTTCTAGGAAGTGTGCATGTGTGTGCGATCGAAGATAATATTTTTGAGACTTGTCTTTTACATTTTCTGGGCTTTTGTTGGGTTCTTACGGCGGTCCGCAGAAGCCGACGCGACCTCGACGCCCGCCTCCAGGACACTCCCGCTCGGGCACAATTGAATGCTGGAAAGAGAAGGGCAGATGCCATTGTACACACATGTTTAGCCAGTCGAGAGTGGAGGTGGGAATCAGTCGAGGCTGTGGAGGCAGGGAACAGGGTCGAACAGGGAGGGCTCGGAGCCGAAGACCAAAAAGGGTTCGGGAGAGTCAGGACAATACTCACTTCTTGCAGAGGTTGTGCTGGGTCGAGCGTCCTCGGCCGGGCGATCGAAGTCGCGTGGACTTCCGCCAGATGCTCGTGGCCCGTGGGGGCTGAATTCGCATGGACTCGTGGCGAAGTGTTGGATTCGGCGCGGCGCTCGAGAACGGGATCCACTTGGGTCTCAATTGAGACAATTGAAATCGGCGACTGTTCGCACCCCTCCCCTTGGGGCGGGGGTTGAGGCCAGTGGGCGAGTGGGAGAGGGGGAGTGGTAATTAATCAATTAAACCGCCACCCACCCCCTCGCCAACGGCCGCCACACACGATCTGCTCATGCGTTCATTCATAAAGAGCGCGAACTCGTCAATCGGTCGGTCGGCGGTTGTCGGCGGTGGAATTAATTGGCCCCAGACTAAGCCGACGTCGCTGGCGTCTTCAATTGGCGGCTCTTTCGGCACAGTCGCGAGCCCCGCGCCCACACCTCGTCCGCCCACGCCCGGGAGTCCAAGTGGTTCGCCGTTCGTGGGTCTCTAACGAGGTGTCGTTCGTCTCAGTTCTTCTCGGTCGTTGTCGTGGCGACCGTGTGGGTTCCGAGCGTTTCCCCACTCCTCCGGACGCGATCTGGTGGCCGCCACCGACAACAGCGGCCCTCCTCGGCCGCCTCGCCTGCGGGAAACTCTATTCAAAAGCAATCAGAAAATGTAAAAGCTACAAGTGATCAAAATTTCAACAAGTGCTTGTTGTTCGTCTCTCTTTCTGTTGTCGCTGTGATAAGATAACTTGTGTTCTCATTGTTGTTGTTCTAATTTCAACGTCTACTAATGGGTTGTTGTTGCTGTTGCTGTAGCTGTTGTGTTCGTTGTGTCACTACTTCGCTATTCTATTATAGTTATTATCTTCAATAAAAGATCGTTCTTGCGCCCCAAGCGTGGTGTTTAATGCTACGTTAAAGTATTATTGATATGGCAGGCAGTTTGTAGGGTTTTATTACGACTACTTTAAGCTATATGGAGTTCGGTTGCTCTGCAAGTGTAAATCTGTCGTGGTCGGCGGTCCGGCGGAACAAAAACAGGAGAAGCGCACACACTCGGAATGGTTGGAAGGGCTTGGATCAGGTCTCAAGCGACCGGGTCGATCTGTCTTTTGTGCTTTTCGTTGTCTTCGCAGTTGTACTTTCAGTGTCGAGGGCGTCCGGGAGATGCTGCGTGCACACATCACACATGCGCGCCTCTCGGCGTCTCTGCGCGAGTGGAGAGTTCTGTTCGGTCGCTGCGGAGTCGTGGCGTGGAGACTTTTGAACCCGACCTTTCGACCGCCTGGCAGCTTTCGAGTTGAGCACCGGAGACCGGAATCTCCAAGTGGCTCCTCGGCACACCGAACAAAACCCCGCACCCGTTGAGATGGCGAGAAGCTCGTCTTTCTTGCTTGTTTCCTCCACTCCGCCTCCATTACAACTCAACACAGGTAGCGCGCGCTCGACCGGCGCGGGCCGAGGGGCGAGAGGAAGGTCTGCAGCTCGCGCTCCCACAGTCGCCGGCTTCCCAACCCGAAGCCCGAGCTGCGCCGAGTCGTGCCCAGAGTCCACACGGGCCGTTTGAGCCATGAACTTATCTTGGCTCGAAGGTACGCGAAAGACAGTCGACACTCACCGACGACGACGACGACGCCAGCAACAACAAGCACGGGACGAGCAGGCAACGAGCACTCCAGTGAAATCCAGTAAAACCAGTTTCGAAAAAACAAAGACACAAGAAACGAATTCGAACTTCGAAAATAATTTCACATGGAAACAGCGACTGGCGCGGTCTTCGCTGGAGAGACCGGCGGTGGAGAGTTCGGCGGCAGCGCGCAGGATGTGCAGCTGCTGCTCGCCTCAACCGCTGCTATTGTTGTTGTTGTTGCTATTGTTGTCGATGGCGATGTCGATGTCGATGTCGTCGGCGTGGTTGTTGTTGCCGTCGGGCCGTGCTGTTGCATCGGGCTGCAGCCATGTTGGATTCGGAGACAGGGATCCGGACCCGATGCGCTTGCAACAGGGCCCAGATTGAGTCGCCGAACGAGTGCGGCAGGGTGGGTGCCGGCGAGGAGCGAGGGGGAGGGGGAGAGCGGCCGAGTGAGAGTCACTCGCTCGCCCGCTCGCTCCCACTCGCTCGCCCTCGCGGCCGCGAAGCTACTGTGGGCGCTCACTGGAGTTACGCTTAAATGGGCTGCTGGCGAGAGCGGGGTTTTGCGTAATACCGGGGGCCCCCCGCTCCCCGCCGTCCCCCCGACGACGAGCTGCTGGTGTTGGGTCGGCGGAGTCGCCCGGTTGAGTGAGACGGCGAGTGGCGATGTGTGTGTGCGTGCTCCGGCATGTGGCATCTTCGTCGGGGTGTGCGTGCGCGCGAGCACGTGTGCGTGTGTGCGTGCGTTTCGTGTGTGAGTGAGTGAGCGAGTGAGTGGTTGATGTGTGCGTGTGTGCGTGA
This sequence comes from Coelopa pilipes, assembly GCA_947389925.1. Taxonomy (NCBI): domain Eukaryota; kingdom Metazoa; phylum Arthropoda; class Insecta; order Diptera; family Coelopidae; genus Coelopa; species Coelopa pilipes. The sequence goes on from OX376700.1 coordinate 19,090,529, forward strand.
GTGGCCGCTGGAGCGCCGTGGAAAAATTGCATTCACTGCGGCCGCTCGTTCCCTCTCCCTCTCCCTCACCAACTTTCTTCTTTCCACTGCTCTTCTTCTGGAGTTTCGTCTCTTTGTTTCGTGCCTGGCTGGGCTCAACTGCCGTAGTAGTAGTTGTGGTATGCAGCTGTTGTTGTTGTTGTTGTTGCTGTTGCTGTTGTTGCCCGTCACTCGCTTTCGACGCGCTCGAATTAAATTCACAATTTCAACTTGATTTGCTCGCTTGTTACGAAATAATCATTTGAATTTGTCTCCAGCTGAACTGCAAGTGGATCCGGCCTCGCCTGCCCCGCACCTCGGGTTGTGTGTGAGTGTTGAGTGTTTCAACTGCCTTTGTTGCTGTTGGTGTTGTTGTTGTTTTTGATGTTTGTGTTGTTGTTGTTGTTGCTCTTGCGTCTGTTGTAATACTTCTAGGAAATCGCAGGAGCCTCACCGCGACGAGGCTCCCCGAGGGGCGGCCGGGTCGGCGCCACCGCCCGCCACCCGCCGCCCCTGGTCGGGCCGCGACGGCGCCGCAGCCTAGGCGTCGAAGCGCTCCTTGTGCTCGCGACTGTGGTCGTCCTCGTGGTCGGCCAGCTCGCGGGCGAGGTCCGTCATGACCTCCTTGTAGATGAGCGGGTCGATGTTCTTGCCCAGCTGGTAGAGCAGGAACCAGTCGCCGATGTTGCAGTTCTTCGCCACGGTCTCGACGTCCTCGTTCTGGGCGAGCCGGGAGCGGGCGCGCAGCAGCAGCAGCCGGAGCTTGGGGCCCATCACGACGGCGACGCGGTAGACGAGCGAGATGCCCGAGAGGATGCTCAGGATGATGAACCAGAACCAGAGGAACACGTAGATCTTCTCGTTGACGATGTTCAGCGGCAGCACGCACAGCCCGTCGAACTTCTGGACCGAGCCGGAAGGACCGTATTTGTGGAAGGTGCACTTGGTGACCTTCGGAAAGACCCGCGCCATCGGGTCGATGCGCTCGTCGGGCTCCATCTCGGTGAACTTGAGGACGTCGCTGCCGTAGGTCGAGAACTCGCCGTCGAGGAAGAAGTCGACGAAGAAGATCTGCCCGATCACGTTCACGAAGTTGAGGGCCTCGCAGACGAAGAAGCGGAAGGCGTAGAAGTTGTGCCGGTTCAGGTTGCCGATGAAGTACTCGACGAGGATCTTCTTGCGGTCGCTCTTGCACTCCTCGTTCACGATCGGGCTGTTCAGGTCCATCACGAGCATCTTGAGCCGGCCGCCCTCCCACGACTTCCACAGGTAGCGGGGCACGTAGAAGAGGATCGCTTGGAAGAAGAGCACGAAGCAGACCCACTGGTAGTACTTGTGGTATTTCACCTCGTCCTCGCCCTCGACGTGCGACCCCACGCCCGGCTGGACGACGTCGCGCCCGGTGATGCCCGTCAGCCGCTCCGGCACCGTGAACGTCGAGTAGATCCAGCAGTAGGTGTCCATCACGCCCAGGGGGATCTCGTCGACGATGCAGTCGATCGGGTCCCCGATGTACTGGCGCGAGGTGACCAGCAACGAGAACGCGATCAGGATGATCACCGTCGCCTTGTAGTGCATGCGGAAGACATTGTTGTCGATGCAGACCTGGTCGATCTTCAGCAGCCCCTTCACGGAGCCGAATACGTCAAACATCTCGGCGGCGAGTCGGCGAAGCGAAGCGAATCGGGTCGGGTCGGGTCACTCGGGTTCCTCCTCGGGGTGTCCTCTGGCAACACTACGCGAGCACTGCGCCCGGTCAGTCTGTGGGACGAACGCCTGGTTCGCCTTCGCGTCTCACTTGGCACTTGGCACTGGCACTGGCACTTGCACGACGATCGATCTGTGGACTCGCGCGGATCACTTGACCAACATGGTCAGTCGGCGGCGGCGGCGATGGCAGTTGGGACGACTCGGGCTGGCCGCTGGGGTCGGTCTCGGTCTGGGGTTCGGGTTCGATGGGGATCGGAGCACTCGCGGCGCTGGCTCTGGGCACTGGCACTCGGAATCGGATTCGGCGTTCGGTCGGTCTCTGTCAGACGCTGTCTGTCTGTCCGCTCCAATGGGCTCTGGCAATCACGCTGTGGCACGGAACCGCAGCACAAAGCGCACACTTCGGGTGAAAAATCTAAACTGTTTCCGTACGCTCGCGCTCTGGGTCGAGAGCGTCGCGCTTGCGATGAGTCGCCGCGCTCGAGTGGAACGCCGAGTGCTTTCGCTCGGCCCACTCACACCATCGCACCGCGCAGTGGTGGTGGTGGTGGTGCTCGCTCGCTCTCTCTCTCTCTGTCGCACGCTCTCGCTTCTGGCTGCTCCGCTCTCGGCGCGAGCCTGCGTGGACTGCGCCAGGTAGGCTGGCGTCGGCAGGGCCACGTCCGTCGCCTGAGCCGGGCTCTGGCTCTGAGTCGAAGTCGGGGTCCGCGTCGGAGTGAGTTCGCTCCGCGGCGGGCCCGGCGCAGCTCCAGGTACGCCGCGCGCCTCGCCGCCCTCGTCGCCCCGGCGGATCTTGTCGGGAGCGACTCAACTTTCGACCAGTTTCTGAGCGGTCCAGCGGCCGGACCGGGCCCGGGGCGCGACTCGACTCGAAAGGGTTCGCCGCCGGTCTCGTCTCGAGATAAGTCTGTGAGTGCGACTGCGGCGGGCTGCCAGATGTTTCGAAATGTGTGGGGATTCCCAGAGGATTTCACGAAAGTCCTCCCAATCGAGGGGATCTCGCATGGTTCGCGGTTCCCAGGCGAGAGAGGTCTTTGCCTCGGCGACATGTAGATGCAGGCTCTCCGGACGCCGTTCAGAGGAAGCGCTCCAGCCATCCGTCAGTGCGTCCACCCGAGCGACCAACCCACGACATATCTCGAGTGCAGAGAGAATTCCAGGAAACCGCAGCATAATTATTGTACTTATCGCAGCGCGAAGAGCGAGCCCGACGGAGATCAGAGAAGCAGAGCAGGAAAGCAGAGGCGACAAGGAGAGGAGGAAGAACAAGGCATGTACCGGCTGTACTTACATATGTACGTGAAATCACGAGAAACTCCGAGCCGGGCCGAGTACATGGCGGAGACGTGAGCGGGCAGCAGAACAAGAAGTGTTATCGGTCTTGCATTCCTGTTCTTGCGCCGCGCCTCCCGTCCCCACCCGCTTCCCGCGGCGCGATCGCGACCTGCTTGGAGCGGGCACCACCAGCAGACGAGAGCGTCGGGCGGTGGCTCGAGCGGTGGTTCTACCTGTTCTACCCGTCAGTCGGCCGGACGGACGGGCGGTCCCGAATAGTGCTTACTTTCGGAAAGGAAAATGGGAGCCGGTTGAAATTGAAGACACCTTCGCGGCGTCGCCGGGGTGCGGTCGGGCGAGGCCCTGCGACTCGGTTCTTCAATAACGCTGAGTGCTCTCTATTTGCCCTCGGAACGGTCGCTCGAGGGCTCTTTGTCTGCGCCGGTGTCGCGGGTCCCTCGCCGGGCACGCCGTGGCGTCGACCCGCGAGCGCAGTCACACCTCGGCCCGGCCTCGGCCTCGGCGACGGCTGGCTTCCAGTGATTTCCAACGCCGATCCCTCGGGCCGGGGTTTCCAGGGTGGCGGACGCGAGCCGGGGGAATTACTTTATGATCCGACCGTCCGGCCTGGCTACCTGTTGAGCTGCGACGACACAGCCCCGGGAGCGACCGTGAAGATCGTCTGGCCGTGCCTACGTCGCGACCGAGCCCGGGATCCGTAATCTCATGGCCCAATTAATAACGCGAGCAGGTCGCGACCCGCGCTTCGCTGGAAGACGGGGATCCGTCGTCGACGAGGACGTGGTACCTGGAGGTGGCGTGAGTGAGGGAGCGACCGGCCGGTCGTTCGGTCGCATTCGTCATAATCCCCGGGATTCTGAGTCACCGGGAGCCTCGCAGACCTCGAGCAAAGCACATGTGCTTCGGGGGAGACCCTCGCAGGGGAAGTCGTGGAGGGGGCTCGGGGTGCGGCTGATCCGTGAAGGCAAGTGGACAAGCCAATCTCGATAGGTGCCATGTGGGGCAAGGCTGCGGGTCGATATCGCTGGGAGCCCTCGATCATGTCTCGATCGCGGAGAAGGAATTCGCCGATAAGGCCGAGCTACACCGGTCGCCTGCCTCGCCGAGATCGGAGCAGGCTCTGATTCGCTCGCCTTGGAGTCAAGGGAGTCGAGTTACGAAACCGAGCGAGCGCCGGCCCAGTGAACCAGGGCGCTGATAGCGCCGATGTGTGTCGGTGTGTGCGCCCTTCTGGGTGATAAGTGAATTTTACAAAGTTACGAAATCCGAAATAATTAAATGCTTATGGAAACTGCCAACATTCGAATCTCATCGAAAACACACTCGGGTCTCTTGGATGTGTGTGTGGGGCCGAGTTCGATTCGTCTGTTTATTTTCTAAGATCGATCGGATCTCCGGTTACCCCGGTAGATCAGGGTCTGTGATTCGGCGACCTTGTTCCCGGCATCGGATTTCGGACCCGGGTCGGCTCCTCAAGGAGTTCCCAGCCTTCGCCTCGGCCCTGGCCTTCTAAACCAGCCATCCCAGCTTTCTTCGCCACGGGCCGCCGGTCGGGAGCAGGGATCGGTCGGAGGCAAAGGGAAACGTCCATCGCATCGACAACCACTGCCATCGCCTTACGGCTGGTGGGTTTTCTGAAGGCCCCAAATTCGGGGGAAATTTCTCAATTCGTCGGTGGATTTGATTTGCTCGACGCGGGGTCGGACCGCGGCAGTGATCGAGACACACACATGTGGCGCTCGCCAGTGCAGGTGTCGCGGTGGGCATCGGCGCTGACACTTGTTCTAAATCCACTGTACGTGACCAAGTCTCGGCCAATCGACCACAATCTCGCGCCAATCGGTGAAAAGCTGATACCGAGGCCCGCGGCGATAACGCAATCTGACGCCGTCTCCTTTGAGCAGGCTTGTTGTTGTTGCACTGTAATGCGATCCGCCTCACAACGGCTTCGGCAAAGGCGACTACAACAAGCTCCAGAACGACAACGGCATGACGCAGCGACATACGCTAAGACTGTGCTGTTGTAGTTGCTCAGTTTGCACGGTTCGCACTTTAGTCCAAGCGCTTGATGGACTGGAAACCAGCGCCTCTCGATTGCGAAACCCACCGTCGTCATCAGAACGTTGAATCAAATGGCGATGGTGCAATTAATATTTATTATCAATCTATCTACCTATCCTCCAATCTATTCACCTATCTATCTGGATGTCTTCTGCGACAACAAAGGCTTGGTCGGCAAGGCAGGGCCGTGTTTGTTCTGATCTAGAAAGATTGGCTCGGGGAGTCATCACCACTCGGGTGAAGAACATACAGAGGAGCAAAAGTGGGCTAAAAATAGGAATGATATTTGAAGCTTATCAGGAAACCGGCCGATCGAGCTGAGGCCATCGGAGGAACCCGCCCGTGTTTGTTCTTCGCGGAGATGTGCGGCCGGCAGCTCTTTCGCCATGGACGAGAATCACCTGTCGGCCCAGACGACACCCACCCAGATAGGCCGATAAGAGATAGAGGAGAGCACCGTGTTTGATACACGACTAATTTGCTTTTCGCCCTAATAGAAATGTTTCATCAGACAGGCGGGTATCTTATCAAACGTCTTGTCTCTGGTTGCGACATCCAGGCGGAATGCGAGGCGGCCCCGTTTATGGTTGCCGGCGTTGGACGGCGTGGCAGCATTTTGCCGACTCATCAACTTCCTCCGGACGCCTTAAGTAGACGCTTCCTAAGCCCCGAAGCCCCACGATAGTGACCGGACACCTCATCGGGCAAGGGACACCTGCGGTCATGTCACCCGCCTTTTCGCCGAACCCATTGCCGAGGGCCTGCGACAGCGGTTTCCGGTTCCGTGCCCGTAGCTGTCGCCGGACGGTTCGGATCCGGCTCCTTCGAACCATACGCCGAAGGTGGTTTCGCAAGAGGCCGGTGCTCGATGAATCCGCCGATTTGCCCCCTCTATCTAGCCATGTGCTTAGTCAGCAGCGGCGCAGACTCAGCATAGAAGCTGGAAATAGAATTCGATTACAACTCGATCAGATAACCCGACGGAAGCCGGTGGAAGTCGATTGTTTTAGAGTCGTCGTCGTCTGCCAATCGAGAGATATCAGATTAGTGCGGAATTTTATTGACGCAGGTCTCAAAGCGGAGCATGAGTAAATGCCTTCAAAGAAAATATACTCGGGTCGAATGGCTCACTTCGACATACTTCGACCTCGAAGACTGGTGGATACTGCAACAACAGACCTCACGTAGCCAGCTGCAGTAAAGCTGCTCACCGCCAAAGGCCGCGGTCGGTGGTGGGGAACCCATGGCAGCCTGGAATGTCTGGTAGTCCAGGGATCTTCCGTAGTGGGACCCCCACCATCCCCGGTATCCATCCCCGGTCCCTTACACTGGAAACCCACTCAATGGGCCGCGTCTCTGAGAACCTCCGAGTCGATACCACCATGGCGGGGAGATCTGGAGACCAGTGTATTCCGGCTCCGTTTCACTCAACAGTCGACACATAAACGTTATCTTATCGCCTGGAACTTCGGTAAAATGCCAGTCAACTTACTCAATGGAGATAGTACCAACACCACGACAGACCCCCGAAACGAGCCCACGTAGGCCCGTAGAGTCGGATCCCATTGCCCGAGGTCTCGGGTGTCGAGCGTCCACCCCAGTTTCGCCAGAACAGCTACGAAATGCAGAGCTGTCCGTGTTACCACAGCGGTAATAATTAGACCTACGAGATATTGCGGCAACGCGACGCGATTTCGATTGCGATTTCGAACTCGTACTCGAGCCCCACTCGACACTCGCCTTTGCGAAAGCGCCAGAGGTGCTAATTTTGCCTACGACCCGAGCCCTGCCGACCGCCAGCAGCAGCCGCCAGCATGTTGAGCACGTTCAGTTCGGTGACCCCGTTTCTGAAATTCAACCCCAAGCAGGTGGTCATCGACAACTTCGTGTTCAAGCTCCACTACCGCTGGACGTTCATCATACTGATCGTGGCCACCATCCTGGTCACGTCGCGCCAGTACGTCGGCGAGCACATCAAGTGCATCTCGGAGACCATCCCGGCGCACGTCATCAACACCTACTGCTTCTTCACGCCCACCTTCACCCTGGTAAGTCCCAGCCGCGCCCGACCGCCCTCGCGCCACTGACCACGAGCCGACTCTTGCAGGTCCGGCACCTGAACAACTCGGCCCTCGACGCGGGCGCCATCTTCCAGCCGGGCATCGGGCCCTACGAGTCCCAGGAGGAGCCCATCAAGCGCCACGCCTACTACCAATGGGTGCCGTTCGTGCTCTTCGGCCAGGCGCTCTGCTTCTACGTGCCGCACTTCCTCTGGAAGACCTGGGAAGGTGGGTGATCGAGCAGCTCCTAGGCTTATCACCCAGTCGCTCCGCCGCTCTGGCCTCGAACATGTGCAGCGTGGCTCGACCCGAGCTGTTATCAGTGGAGGCCGGAGGTGGAGGAGCCCTCGCTGATAGGCCTCTTCCGCCCTGCCCTCCGCCTTGGGCCAATCGATTCCTACGATTCATGAGCGGGGCCGCTGTGGCCGGGTTCCTTCGCTACACTCACTAACGATCCTCCTCCTCTCCACAGGTGGACGCATCAAGGCCCTGGTCTTCGGCCTGAAGATGGTCGGCCTGTCGCGCTACCTGAAGGGCCGCAGTCTGCAGATCGGAAAGCTCGACATGCCCTCGTTGGCGGAGACTGAGTCGCGGGTGAAGGACATCCGGCGGGCCATGGTCGAGCGCATGCGGCTGAACCAGTCGTGGGGCGCCCACCTGGTCTTCACCGAGCTGCTGAACCTGGCCAACATCCTGCTGCAGATCCACTGGACGAACAAGTTCCTGGGCGGCGCCTTCTACACGCTCGGGCCGAAGGTGCTGCGCGAGCGCTGGACCGACAAGATGGACGCGCTGGACGTGGTCTTCCCCAAGGTGACCAAGTGCCACTTCCACAAGTACGGCGCCTCCGGGTCGCTGCAGATGCACGACACGCTCTGCGTGATGGCCCTGAACATCATCAACGAGAAGATCTACACGATCCTCTGGTTCTGGTACCTGTTCGTCCTGGTCGCCACCTGCCTGGGCATCGTGTGGCGCGCCTTCACCCTGTTCATGTACAAGAAGTAGGTGGTCAGCCGCCAAACCCCCCCCCCCCTCTCCGTTCTCTAACCGTGTGGTTCCTTGCAGCAAACGCTTCAGCATCTTCGCCTTCTCGTACGCGAAGCCCGGCAAGTTCGACCGCCAGGAGCTGGAGTCGGTGATCAAGAAGTGCAACTTCTCGAACTGGATGTTCCTGTTCTTCCTCGCCAGCAACCTCTCCGAGTTCCTCTTCAAGAAGGTCATCTACCACCTCTCCGACGAGTTCCTCGCGAACCCCTACCGCGAGAACGCGATCAACGCGGCCCTGGACAGCGAGCAGGCGGCCGGCTCCAGCGGCCTCGACACCGTGGACGCGCCCCTGATCAGCAAGCCGGCCTACCTCCAGGAGTCGGAGAAGACCAAGTGAGGGGCCGCCTCGCGATCCGAGTTTAGGTCTAAGGTTTAGGTTACGCTAGATTAAGGACACGATTGTCGCCCTAGGTTTAAGAGACTTTCCACTAATTTCGATGTTGTCGTGAATACCTACGAAATCTCTCAGTTTCTCGAGACGCGAGTGGGGCGGGACGGGGTTTCTGTGAAAGCCGAACCCCGACTTGGTCCGGCGATCCCCGTGACTGTCCAATTGAAGTCGGACACAATCGCCGTCCATTACGGCGCACGACCCCAGGCGATCGTGGAACTGGTTCGAGCCCCTCCCCCACAACCGCAGCCACGATCCCATCGAGTCGAGTCGAGTCGAGTGGAGTGGAGTCGAATTCCAGGCTTTGTTGAGCTTCTAATCTGTCAATTTGACAGCGGTGTGGCCGACTGCGCCATTCGAAACACGTCTGCCACCCCGACCGCCGAGTAACAGACTCGTTAACAACGAATCCAGAGTTCAGAGCGGAGTCGAGACCAGACAAAAGGCCAAAAGCCAAAACGCCAAAAACAAATTAAAGCCCACTCATTGTGTTGCGTCGAACAATTGATTCGTCGATCCGTGGGCCAGGGCGTTTGGAATGCGCGAAACGTCCGCCGTCTCAACGGTTTTTATTGTCAGGGGCCGCACGAAGCAACTTCACAACACGTTTGTTTCGGCCATTACAATAACAGCGACATATCGACCGGCCTCAACCGCCCCAACCCGTCACGTTTCTCTTGGCGGCGGCCCACCTGAGGATCCCGATGGACGATGGACGATGTGAAAAGAGTGTGTGGAACCGTTTTTCCTTTACATGGGGGCGACCTCGCCAATCGTTGGACGGCGTCTGCTCTCTCCCCGATATGGTGCAATGCCGTTCACGTAGCCTGGTGTTCTGTAGATCTTAGCCGTGTCCAATCGAGTGGCCAACGGTTGAACGGCACGATCAGCGATCAATATACGAAGATCATCGTAATGCCCATTAAATCATCGCCAGTGTGTTGTGGATGAGAGCGCGGCCCACTCTCGAAGGCATTCGAGTGCGTTAGAACAGCCATCGCTGCGATCTCGACCCTCGGAGTGCGGCGAGATTTAATCGAATGCTGCGTTAAATGTCAATTAGGCGCAAATTAATTGCAGTCGGTGTCGATTTCGATCTGCGACCGGCCACGGGCGGCCACGCATTCGCCGGGAGCCGGGAGCCGGTTGCGAACAAGGTCTGCCATTCAGGCCAGATCGCACGGGCTGCTGTGGGTGTGTTGGTGTGGGGTCTACCGAAAAACGACTGGGTCGCCACACGGCCACATGTCGCTCGTAGCTCGTCGCACGATGCTTGTCGCTGTCTGGGCCTGGGCCTGGGTCTGATTTGCGGTCAATGGCGACGTGTGTTTCAACTTTTCACAGAATCCAACGCCGGACTCGTGACGTCCCCGCTCCCCGTCGCCACGCAAACCCCGTGTGGCCAATGTAAATGGCTGGCGGTCGTGGCGAACTCGGGGATCGTGGCGGCCACGGCGGCGGAGGTCGAATCTGTTAGAGCCATTTTCGCCACTCGCCGCCAACCTGTTCGATGCCCATAAAGCGCTCGAGACAAGCGATCAGTGAGCCGTGCTCGTTCGCTCCTCCTCACAATCGCCGAATCAGAACAATAGGTCGCCACGAGCAAAGATCGACTTGTCACGGCGACGAGACGCACGCGGAGCGAGATGAGACGAGTGCCATTCGGGGGCCGCAAATCGCGTCGTCATCGCAGTCGAGTGCCGAAATTTCCCCACTTCCAGCTAAATTTCGTCACTCTCGCCGCATGGTCGCCGTCGCCGCGCTGCTGGTACGAGCTCAGCCCTATCGCCAGAATTTTTAATGTCTCATCATCGGCCGGCCGGTGTGGGCCGCATTTCAATTGGCCGAATTCGCCGGCCTGAGCCCGGAGCGAAGAGTGAACGACCGCCGAGACGTGGACGACTTTTATCGGATCTTCGGCTTGATTGCGGCCGCATGTGGCTGGCTTTGAAGTCTCCATCTCCGCCGTCGTCCTGTTCGGACAACTCGGCGCACTTAACCCCATGTACTTGGCGTACCTTCCCATACGAGCGTCCAGGGCAGGTCGGGCGGCCGCCAATTGGGCTCAATGGTGAATTTATCAGCGGTGCGGCGGCCGAAGCAGCCGAGAACTCGTGTGGCAATTGAACCCGGGTTCAATCGCGCGCCGAGCCCGCTCCGTAATGAATTCCATTGATTCGGCATCCACCGGCCGACGGACCAGCCCCAGCCCCGGGCTCATCCAATTAGGTCCATGTCGGGCCGGGCGCAGGGCGAGCGCGATCCAGGCGCGACTTAACCTCAATTTGCGCAATTGAGTGCAATTTAAATATTTCACTCCGCGCCTTAAGTCGCCGCCAACAACAACGAAGGCCGAACCCCGCCCCCGCACTGGCCACCCTGGACGGCCGCAGCACCTTGGGGCGAACTCGTGGCCAGATCCTTAGGAGACGATCGGCTGAAGCAACTACGGCAACAAGAGCGACCTCAGATATTCCAAAGGCTATGCAAATTCCGATGCCATTTACACGCTTAATTGCAGGAGATTTATGCGAGTTGCCACATTTTCCCAATTGATGAACTACCAGCTGTGTTTTATTAGTTCCTATGCTAATTCTCGTGTTCGCGTTGTTGTTGTGGTTTGAAGTGGAGCAATTAGTTCGATAATTGATGCGGCTGAATAATGGAAAGTAGATGATTTTTAGAATAATTTTCAGACACGTTGCATAAGGCGAAGTCACGACAAGTCCGGAATTCGAAACTAAACATATTTTTTACATATATTTCCCTATATTAAAATAAAACTTTGCATTGATCCAACTGAACATTTTTTCACCTTCTCAAGATCTCTTCGATACGGTTCCTGAAACTCCGCTGCTCCAAAGTCCGGAATGGGACCCGCTCCAGTGGCTTCGAAACTGCAGAGCGTCCTTTGGGAGCCACGACTCGCCAGGGATTCTCTCTGGGCCTCTCTCTTTGCAATTTGAACCACGCTCTCGCTCTTGCTCTCGCTCTGGCTCCCTCTCCCGGTCTGAGTCACTCAAGAGCGGCGGCTGAGCGAGATCCTGCCTCACTCGCTGAGTTTCTCACCTCGAGTCGAAACCACCCCGGGTGCCGGCGGAAGGTGCGAAGGAGAGGGAAGCGAAAGCGGGAAGGGAAAGGATGGCTCAGGCAATCGGGAGGGAGCGGGACGCAGGAGACACGACGCGGAAAACAGGAAAAACACGCGCAGGCTGCGCTTGGAGGCGAAGGAGATGCGTAGAAGCAGGACCTGCGACGTGCGACAGACAGAGAGGGAGAACGAGCGAGGGTCGGGGTCGGCAGCCGGCTGCGGGTGTTCGGGGAAGTTCGAAAATAGCAGCAATAAAGCAACACTGACAACAACAACAACGTCTGCCCGTCATTAGACGCCGCAGGACCAGCGACGGCGGGTGCGAGAACCAGGTTCGGGACGGCGTTGTTGTTGCAGTCTTTATTGTTGTTTATCCGTTCGCTGCGCATTTATTGCGGGGAAATTGTTTATTTTGGGAATTTCTCCCTCGGCCCGACGCACGCGGCGGACGGACGGCCGGCAGGCGACTCAGGGATGCTCTGGCAATGACCTTGGACGCGAGGTGCGAACGGATGAGCGTCTTCAATGAGTCCGGCTCCCCGTCGCCGCCTGCGACGTGGTCGTCGTCGTCGTCGTCGTCGTCGTCGTCGTCGTCGTCGTCGTCGTCGTCGTCGTCATCGTCATCGTCATTGTTGTTGTTGTTTGCCGTTGTCCCTTGGGTTGTTTACACAGAAGATTCCTCTGTTTTCGGCGACTGCCTCTCCGACGACGAGGCCCGAACGGTCGGCCGACGGGCTCGCGAGGCCTCCGCGGAACTCGTGGTGGCTTCGGCGTCCCCACTACGCAATTGCCCAAGGGGGCCGGTGCTGGTGCCGGGTCAAGGGTCACGCTTTAGCAGCGACCCCCGATCGTTATCAGCGGCCCCTGCCTCGGCACCGTCTCCGATTCGCTGCGGGCTCGGTGGACGTCTCTTGGGAAGACTCGCGGCGAGACTCGGGGGCGAATGAAATGAGCGGCGATCGCGACGCGCCTCGGAGCGAACAACGAAAAACAGAAACAAGAGCAACAACAACGTCGGGTTGAAAATTACACGATCAGCATTTCAAATTGACGAAAATTATGATCGCCATCAGTCGTGGCTGTTGTCGCTATTGTTGGTCTTGTCGTTGTTGTTGTTGTCGTTGTAGTTGTGTATGTATACACCAGAGCCGAGCATTAAATCAACAGATCTGAGAAATAAATAAGCAATTTCTTCATTTAATGTTGTTGATGTTTATGTCGTCGTCGTCGTCGTCGTCGTGATGATTTCCCTTGCTTTGTTGTTGCCGGAGAAGTCGCTGCAGCCCGGGCTCCGTGGAAGCGATCGCATAATCGGTGGCCACGATCGGAGGTGCCTCGCATTTGCCGCCAGTCGGACCCCTCACCCTCGCCCTCGCCCTGCGCCCTGATCGTCGGTGGCCAATTGAAAAGCAATAAAGCGAGCCGCATTCCGAGATACAGCGTTGATACCGCCAGATAATTCACGCTGCTACCAGCTGCAATTGTCGCCCGCCACCTCCCCGCTGTGTTGTTGAACATTGCTTTTGTTTCTGTTTCTGTTTCTGTTGTGTGTCGTTCGTGCCATCGGAGCCCGTCGAGTTATGGATTTGTAAACATTTCGTACTTCTCCACTTAAGTGCTTTCCAATGTCGTCGCCTAATTGACGACGTCGCCAGTCGGCCACGCCGAGATCGTTTCGAAGACGTTCCTCACGATTCTCGACCGGGCCCTCGGTCCGATCCAGGCTGATCCGGACCCCGTCTGACCGCTCGAGGGCCACGCCCCAACATATATCCGAACAATATCTTCGGTCGGAAAAATTACCATCAAACATGCTTGGGAATGGGGTCAATTAAGAACCGGTTCCGTCGACAGCGAACGGCCCATAAATCGATCAATCAGTCGTCGAATCGACGACGATCTCTTGCCGATCGCTGATCGGCAGCCCCGCAGCCACGGGATGGTTTCGCTTCGCAGCCTCCAAGGCAACCCGACACCCGACGCACGAAGGGCGGCGGAGCGCGGCCCGGTTTATCGCAAGTCGCGATTCGTCGCTCCATCGGTCGCCGCCGAATATGTGTCAACAGCGGCGACGACGCGCAGCCGGCGGCCGCGTTGCTGCCTCGCTGCGGCTTCTTATCGGCGGAGCGACTCTGTGTTCAATTTTCCACTCTATTTGCACCCGGTCCGCGAGGCTCCGAACGATCACGGCTCTCAGGCCGACCAAGAGCATGACTGGGAGAGAGCGACAGTCGACAGTCGGCAACGGGCCTTGAGGACACGCCCGATGCGGCGCGGTCCAACCCAAGCCATCGATGCCAACGGCGGCGAGGGTTTATCGACCCCTTGGCCCCTCGACTTCTTCCCACAAGCCACAAGGGCCCACAGCCATCTCCCAAGAGACCCGAGCACTTGGCGTCGACTGCAGCCGGCCGCTTGAAGAATGCCTTCGAGCCCACGGCATCCATCGCCCCATTGGAGCCTCGACAGGTCGGCGATCAGCGGCCTCAGCCCTACCTCGACGGCAGTCCCTCGCTCCCAGCCGTGCCTGGGATTAAGAGCGCGCAAGAGAGTCTGGAAGAGAGCGCGGATAAAGCGAAGTGGCGCGACCAACACCATCGCAGGCAGCCGCTCGCGACTGCGGCGTGGCTCCGGCGGATCACAAGGTGCAGCCAGACCGCGCTGTTGCGTCAGCAGCGAGCGAGCGGGACAATGGCGGGAGAGCGAAGGGTGCGGCCGAGCCACAGAGCAGGGCGATTGGGTAACCAGCCGCAAACAAGTGGGGCGCTCGAGGCCCCGCGTCGCCATTCAAAGCCGTCTCTTTATTTGTGGTCAAACTTTATTCGAATTCAATTTCATCCAACGCCTACGCTACCTTACGATCTAAGCGGCTCAGAGGAACCGGGGCTCAGAAGAGGCCGCGCGGCCGCGCCCAACGCAGCCAGGGGGAAGAGGCCAGCGGGCCGCCGAGGAGCGGCAACAGGAACAGGCACAGGAGCAGGAGCAGCGGGCGCGCGGGGCCGAGGACGCGGGGGCCGGCGTTGCAGCCGTCCGAGTCGCAGGTGTAGATGCACGAGCGGTAGTCCATGCGGTCGCCCTTGTTGCGGACGTAGTCGCAGTAGTTGCCGAGGTCCTTCGAGGAGCAGAAGCGCTTGGCCCCGATGCCGCCCTCGAAGCGGCCGACGTGCTTCACGCAGAACCTGGCCTCGTGCACGTTCGAGCAGTTCTGCGGCTGCAGGTCGGGCGTGTCGTAGCGCTCGAACCACTCGCCGCACTGGAAGGGGTTCTCGGTGTCGGAGGCGTCGCAGACGTAGCAGTGGATGGCGGCGACGGCCCGCGGGCCGAGGGCCGCGCTCGCGACCAGCCCGAACACCAGAATCTTCGGCCACATCTTCCGCGGGTCTCCAGCAACGCGTTCAGCAGCGACTCCGGCTCCGGTTGCAGCACCAGCAAACAAACAAACAACACCGAACACAGCACGACACGGGTCGCCAGAGAATCACAGCCAGACACTCAAATGTCAAACCCGAACTGACGTTTCGTTCCGTCCCGTCGCGAGTCGATGGCGTGGCTGGCGACGGCTCCTGGCCTGCGCTCGCTCGGCGCCCCTCCCTGCCTGACTGCGGGCCGTGGCCGCTCTCGCTCTGTCCCGCTCTCTGGCTGAGCCGCGGCCGCCTCGAAAGCCGCTCTTCGCTCGATCCGTCTCTCGGGCGCTCTGCGCGGCTCTCTTTTGGCCGGAGTCGCAGCCACAGCACGGCAACAACGCGACTCTACCAACACACGGAGGCCAAACAGTGGTGACCATAACAACAGTCGCAGCCTCTGACGTAGGCACCAGCTCCGCGAGCGAGAGGGCCGTGGACAGGTACGGGCAGAGGTGGAGCTGGAGGAGGAAGAACAAGCGGGCAGGTCGCCGACGACTCGCTTGGCTCGGCCCGTCGAGTACCTGCCGGCAGCACGCGGTTACTTGCGGAGTCATGGACTGCGCTACGGCCGGCATGGTGGGTCGGGGCGACCGTGGCGAAGCCTCGTCTTCACCTACCGGATGCGTGGGTTCAACCGGAACGTCCTGGCGTCCATTTTGTGAGGCATGCTGGCCGATGTCAGGTGTCGGAGAAGGAGCCGACCACGGCGAGACCCGGACCCGTCCGTCGCCATTGACCGTCTGTAGCGCTCGCTGCCGCCAGCACCTCGACAGATCCGGCCGCAGTCGCGGCCTACGCTTAAATCCGAATTATTCGAGGAGCTCAAAACAACTTGTTGCTGCTGCCGCTTGGCCAGCAGAACAGCAGAGGAACAGAAGAAGAGGCAGCACGACTCAGTCGCCGTCTTCACTCGACAGAAGTTTTCCACTGCTTCGTCGTCGTCGTCTTCTTCTTCTTTAGCCAGTAATTGCGCCCAGAACGTTTCACTACAATGTTGTTGATATTGGTGAGTTTGTTTCGTCGTGGTCGGGCATGTTGTTTTTGTTGATGTTGTTGGAGTTGCCGCTGTTGATGTTGGTTCTGCTGCTTTGCTGTTGTTGTTGTTACATTGCTACGTGACTGCAGCGACCGCTGCTGCTGCCGAGCACGCCCTGGGTCCGCTCGCCAGCCCGCAGACTTGTCGCCGGGCCCAGACGTCGACGGCGATGGCGATGGCGACCAGGCGCATTGGAATTCCATTAGAGCAGCCATCGACGGTCTGGAAACGGGCGATCGTCGCTGTTTGTTCGCTGCCTCCCCTCCGTGCTCCCGTCCGTCGGTCCGTCTGTCCGTCTGTCCATCGGTCCGTCTGCCCGTGGATCGCGCTCAAAGCCTGTTTCGGAGCTGCCCGTGAGGGGGCAATAAACTGTGGAGCCGGGTCTGGGCATGGGCCATGGGAGATGGGGAGATGGGACCGAGAACAAGCAGTAGTCGACGAAGAAGAACAAGAACAGCCGGGGAGCAGGCGAGGAAGAACCAGAACAAGAGGCGCAAGAACCAGCCCGGCACGTCTCGTCGTTAGTTGTCTCCGGGCTGTCTTCTGCCATTGTTATTGTTTATGCAAATGTTGTTTTCGTTGCTGCTGCTGGCTCTCGGACTTATTGATCGGCCCCACATGGGGAGGCCCGCAATTGGACTCGATGTGCCGTCAAAGTCCGTCCGTCCGTCAGTCTCTTTCTCTGTGTCGCTTGCCGTTCCATGAACTGCGTCTTCGTGGACTCCTCTGCCGCAGCCAGCAGCGGGCAGCGCCGCCCACAGCCCCTGACCCCATGCACTCGCACCCTCACACGAGGCGAACCCGCTGCGTCGACCCTGCGCCCCACCGCGCGCCCATCGACGTCACCGAGTTCGAACCACGGCGCACTTTCCTTTCCATCCCGACTTTTCTCTCGTCTCGTAATTTTCGGTACGAGTTTATTTTGCTGTTGTTGTTGTGATGTCTGTCGCACTTGGACGATGCCTGGGCCGAAGGGTCGCGTTTACGACGCCGTATATCCACACACAATACACACACAGACGTAATTGCTCTGATATTGCGTCGTCATCGCTGCTGCTGCTGTTGTTGTCGTCGTTGTTGTTGCTGGTGTTGCGCCAGCGAGATGAAGGGCAGACCTACGCAATAAAACACACGATGTCGTCATCTGAGTGAAACTCCACAAACTCGGGCGGCGAGACGGGCTTCGAGTGAGCCCAGCTCTCGAGCGGCAGCGAGAGCGACAGCAGCAGGGACCGGGGTGCGCACTGTACGCCGGGAACGAGGTCACAGGACGTGCGTCGCGCGGACGCGGACTCTCGGAATTTCCCCGACAGACACAGACACACAGCCCAGATGGTCCACGGGCGTCCCGCTATCTGACGTAGATCAACTCGCGAGACACGGCCTGGGGAGTTCGAAGTTCCACTTCGTCGTCCCAGAGCCTGCAGGCGCTTCCTGGAGGACTTCCTGAAAACGAAAACGAACCCGACCCGAACCCTCCGGCTGCCGACTCTCGGGGCCCTGTGGAGTTCTCTTGTTTACAAAGCGAGGGACTGAAGCGATTGAGACGGCGGCGGCGGCGGGACCAGAAGGGAGACGCGAGCCCAGTCAATCCCTGGCCAGGCGTACGTGCAGCGGAGCACGTGCGAGTCGAGCCTACCGAGCCGCCGAGTGAAAGGCGAGACGCCGAGATCCCGACGCCGCGCCACGTCCACGTCCCACGGGCCACGTCGGCAGCTCCGGTGGCTCGACATGGCGGACGCCGCGCAGCCACGACCGAGGCCTGGCTCAAGTGATTCGGCTGTTTTGGGACTTTCTTTTTTCGTTCCCCCTTCGCGGCCTGCTCTTTCGACTCTTTCTTCGGCTCGTGCATTTCGTGGTCGATGGCTTGATTCGGCCCCCGACGGCTCGGGCTTCGAAGAGAAAAGGCGAAGCAATTCAAAACATACCGAGAAATCGGGGACTTAATTAGGTTGAGTGGGTGGAGGTAAAGAAAGCCAGCTCCGAGAACGAAGCAGTTTGGAGCAATGCAGGAGGAGCGAGACCCACGAGGGACGAGCCCGGATCAGAGCGGGGAAGGCAGAGCGGCTCGACTCACGGGTCCAGCTCGGCCAGGGCGAGCCGGAGGACTCTAAGAGGAGACGAGGCCCCAAGTCATCACAGGTTGGGGTTTCCGCGAGAATCGAGAACCCGAGAGACGGGCTCACCAGGCTCCATCACTCGTCTCAAAGCGAGAGACGACCCAGGTTCGGGTTTCGGCTGGAGCTCGGCTCTCAGACCTCGTCAGTGATGAAGCCGAGCAAGCGCGATTCCACTCCACGAGCAGTGAGGGAAAGAACGAGCAAGAGCTCGGCCAGGAGGAAGGACCAAAGTCGACGGCCGGGTGCGGGGCCGAGCCTGGCTCTGTGATGAGCGCAAGCCGCGTCACGTGGAGAAGCGCCTAAGACCGCGAGCTGGCTTCACTCGGCCCTCTCTCCCACTCTCTCCGACTCTGTCGGAACACTCCGACCCACACTCGACGTCGGAGAGAACTCGCACACTCTCAAACGTGGATCTCTCGAGATTCGTTCGAACATCATTCGAAACCCGACCGTGTGACGGCCGCCGTGTGTTCTAATGAGCTGGGGCGGACGGCGTGGTGTGCGTGACGCCAGATGGCGTTGTTCACCCGAACAGCTGCCGCGCGTTAGATAGGAGCGACTGCGCGTGTGTGTGTGAGGAGCGAAGTCTCGCCTCACACACACTCGACCCGCACTCGCCCAGAGCCCGTCGCGACGGCCTGAGAGCGGCAAGAGACCACGGTTTGAGTGGAGTGCGAGTGTGTGCGTGTGTGTGAGGCGGCGAGTGAGTGAGAGCTGCTCCGTCCGCCTCGACGACGGCCGCTCGAGCCTCCTCGACGACTGCCGCCGCGCCAACGGTTTAGTGTCGTGTTTGTGTTGAACACAAGCTTCAGCTCGAGCCACCAGTCGGACGCGTGTCGCACGTCTCGAGTCGCGAGTCGCAGCCAGCGACTCCTCCGTTTTCGCTTCCAAGTCACAGCGCCTGAACCGCGTCGGGACCCCGGCGCCCGCAGCCTCCACGCCCACGCTCGGTCGGCCTCAGTCCGTCGGGCGCGCCGCCGACGACAGCCAGCGAAGTCCTATCAGCGCCCTCGGGCCGCCATCAGACAATAACAAACCGAGCCGCAAAGAAAACACCGCCGCGAACGATCGCGATAAGTTCGCGCGCAGCTCTCGATCCTGCCGGCGACCCCGCGCCGCCTCCCGACCGGGCGCAGCGCGAGCGCAGCTGTTCGTTTCCGGCTTCCTGTCGCCTGGAACTTGTGTAAGTTACCCGACGTTGTTGTCGTCGTCCGACTATTTCCATTCCACTCGCCCCTGTCGTCCCGAGTCGCAATCAGTCGGTCAAGTGCTCGCTGTCAGGCGGATCTGGGTCAGACGTCGCCGTGGCGAGTCCATCCGCCATCCGCCTCCCGCGTCCATCGCCAGCCCCACCGGCCCGTCCGCTCATCCCATGCTCGCCTCAGCCCAGCACCTCCGGCTGTCACTTCGACGTGGAGATTCCTCCCCAAGCCTCGCCGCCTCCGAGCGGCGATTCTCGGCTCCCCTGGTCTCGTCATTGACTTTATCGCCTCCGTCTGTCCGTCCGTCCGTCCGTGTGTCGCTGGGTGCACGCGGGTGAGTGTGTGTGTGGCATTAGTCGCAGCAGTTGTTGTTGGGCTCGTCTAGTGTTGCCAGCTGAATGTGTTTTAGCGCTGCGATTGCGGTGTCTGAATCAATATTTAATTATATCGCATTTCACGGCCCGCTCGCCGATTGTTTTCATTCATGAAGAACGATCTTGTTTATTGTTGTTGCCGGACGGATGGTTTCGAAAAACATTCCCGGTCGCCCGCCGACGACACTCGTCGCTGCTCCGAGACGACACTCGACGCAGCTCCCGTCGTCGTCAAAGCCAACAAATGGCACCCCAGCAGGGGCCGGGCCAGCTCCGTCCTCGTCCACGTCCCTCCCGCTCCCTCTCCCGACCAACGATCGCTCGCCCAGCAGCGACTCGAAGTAATTACAATCCCCACCAGCACCATCCGCTTCATCACCATCGTCATCATCATCATCATCATCATCGGGAGCAGCAACAACAACGGACTTGACAACGAGGCAGCAACAACAACCCACAGCAAGAGGCACGAACTCAAGAATAACAACAGCAGCAGCAGCAGCTGTTGTTGCCTCGCTGGGCAGCAGCAGCAGAGCAGTTGTGGTCAAATGAGCCCTGATGTTCTCCACACACAGCCAGAACAAATGAGGAGACCTGGAAAGAACTCCGAAAACGCAGAAAGCAATAAAGCCACAAGCGAGACCGAGACCGAAACCGAAGCCACACGACGCGGGCCCAAACGAGGAACATGCAACTCACTTCCGGACCCGGAGCCGGAGTCCCAAAGCACCAGGTGTCCGCGTCTGATCGAGTGGCGGGAGGCGAGAGGCGAGAGCGGGGGCCGACGGAGCCGACGTTGAGCGGCGCGTCGCCAACAGCTGAATGAGGCCGAGCCGCTAATTGCTAGTCGATCGCCGATCGCTGATCGGTGGGAACCTCGTCCAGTGCAGCCTCCTAATTGAGCCGTCGTCTGTCAATGGGTGCGAACAACGCTCGTATTGTTCCGGAGTTATTGACTCTCGCTTCAGAAGCCATAACAAATATTAGCACGCGCATGAGGAATGTGTTGACCGATCACTCCATCCACCGATCGACCAACGCCCGGTCGGTCGGTGGACGGCGCGGGTGGCCGCGTCACGGGAGGGGTCAACAAACCGCGTTTATATGCAAATCGTGTGCATATAAACGCGTTCTGGACTTTGATGCAAGTCGAGGCGAGTCGAGTCGAAAGCGAGCGTCGAAATGCGATTGTGCGCGCCTAACTTGATGAGCGGCCGCTTAATTGCATTGACAATTGATACCAATTGACCCCTGCCTGGCGGGGAGCGCGGCCACCTCTCCGCGTCCCAGGGCACCCTGCACCCGGCTCCGTTCTCCATTTCTCGAACTCTCCCCTCCACGCCTCTCCCTCTGGTTCCCCACTTCCGATTGCATTTGATTCCTTGGAGCCACTGACTGACGTAGTGACGATTGCCTGACCTCGTTCGGTGCTCGTCGGGTGCGGGACCGGGTGGGGGCGCGCGGCGATCACGTGACCGCCGAGTCGGTGTGATTTCGCACTCCACTTGTTGATCGAGCCGATCGCCGTCGCGCGCTTCTGGGTGCCTCGCAGAGCGGACGCGATTCGACCCTGATCACAGGCCGCTGCAAAGCATTGTGTTATGCAATACAATTTCTGTCGTTGGCCAACCTGTTCTAGTGAATCACGGTGAGTCGACGGCCGTCAGTCCGCCTGCCTGACTGTTGGTCGTCACAGTCCAAGCCCGCGACTCACTTCCGCCTCTCGGCGTTGCCAGCCGGAGCGATCGAATGGCCCACAACCTTGACATTGGGCTCCTAACACACTGGCTCCGGGCCTGGTCGCCGCGCGGCATTCTGGTCGAATCCCCGTGCCCTCTCACGCCCACGTAGCCACAGCGCATGTGGATCCGGTGTCTTCTGCACTCGGCCTGTTGTTCGTCACGTTCTGGGACGACGTGACGTAACAAAATCGCTCTCCGCATCTACTCCCAAACACACGTCTCTACGTGTGCTCTGCTCTTCTCCCACTTCTCTGTCCGTCCGTCGGTGCATCGCGTATTTTCGCATCGTCCGTCGGTCTGTCGGTCGGTCGGTCGCGTGCAGTTGTCTGTATGTCGGCAATTAGTACATGTGTGCATGTGTGGAAATCTCTAAGTGTGTGTTGGGGGCAGTGCAAGTGTGGATTAGTTTACGTGCTCCAGTCTCGCGGCCCTCGTCGCCGCCTGCTCCCCATCCCACCCCAGCGCTCGTTGGGTCGGCGGACTCGGTTTCGCAACGAATTTCGCTTAATTTATTTAAATGTCACCACGTCACCGACAGACACGGGCACTTCGCGTCCATATCTCGTCGGCGACACGTTGAGGCCCGAGCCGCCGTCCCCACGAGCCCCTTGTCCCCCCAACTCCCCGGTTCTGCACTTCGCTAATGGTGCCGATCGCGGTTCCCACCGAGCGCGGATTTTCGGGGCTCAATTGGCTCCAATTGGAGTCCAGCCGATCGTGTTCAGAAGAGCGTATTCGAAGCACAGATTCAGACGACCGCAGATGGCAATAATAAAATGGAACAATCCATCCGGGATCTGTATCCGTCTATTCTCCCCGTGGGTTCGTGGAATCTCTGACGGTAGTCGCATGCACAATTTAAAATTATTCACAATTCCTCGAATGTATGTGGAGCGACCTCCAGCGAGGCGTCTTCGCGGTGGATCGATGGAGCAATTGATCCGATTGGTCCCCGCACTGCGACTTCCCGGCAATTGAAACCACTGCGGCCCCGGCGTTCATTTCGAGTTCGCTTTTCCCGGGAATCAATTGGAGGCGCTGCGACCGCAAATGAAGAGTGGAGCGAGCGATCGAAATACAAAAGATACGGAGACGAAAAGAACAGAAACGTCTCCAAGTCGAGGGGACAAAAAGCGCCAGTGCACTGTGGGAAAACGAGCCGCGTCCACATGGAGGAGGCCGCAGATCGATCGAGGCCAAAAATACGCGGCCATGAACTCGCAGGCCAAACGAGGTCTGCGCGGCGCAAGAACGACTCCGACTGGGACATGTGGATGCCAGGCCAATTTATGGGTTCCGTCTAATGGCCACGTTTGCTCGCTCGTTGTCATGACTTCTTCTTCTTCGGAATTAATTCAATTGAAAGTTCTGTTTTCGGTGCCCGACAGGGCGGCTTCACGTGAAGCCGAAGAACGTGTCTTAAATTGGCCGCGGAGCGATTGGCGGCCACGAGCTCTGAATCATTAATTAACACCATGACTCGCAGAACGGCCGGAGCCACGGGAAGAGCTGTCTCTGCCCATGCCACTGCCTCTGCCTCTGCCCGCTCCCCATCCTCGTCTCCGTCTGATGAGACTCGGCGTCGACACGAGATCAGAACAACAAGACCATCAACAGCGCTCCAATTGTCCACGTTTGCGCGATGTCGGCGGCGTCCACGCGCTTGGGATGATTGGCGATTGCTCCCCTCGGGCCGGCTCCCGGCAATTACGGCTGCTCTAGATGGCCTGGGCTCCGCCATAAGGAGCGAGCAGAATCGTGCCTCTCCCGTACTGGGGCCCCATCGATCGTCCACCTCTAACCGAGATTCTCTGTCTTCTTTGCAGCTGCTATGAGACTTCGACACGTCGTCTACCACAAGTTTCCGCAAGACCACGAGTGATTGATAGGGTTCCAGACCCCCGACTGCCCCCAGAGCCGTCGCCGTCGCCAGCGCCATCGTCGCCGCCTGCACAGCCTTCGCCACCGTCGCCGCCACCGACCGCGCGAGTCGCCTCTGAAAGATGTTCAAGTTACTCGGGAGCCTCAAGAGCTACCTCAAGTGGCAGGACATCCAGACGGACAACGCCGTCTTCCGCCTGCACAACTCGTTCACCACGGTCCTGCTGCTGACCTGCAGCCTGATCATCACCGCCACCCAGTATGTGGGCCAGCCGATCAGCTGCATCGTCAGCGGGCTGCCGACCCATGTGGTGAACACCTTCTGCTGGATCCACAGCACGTTCACCATGCCGGACGCCTTCCGCAGACAGGTGAGTGGGCCGGTGGGATGCAGAGACCTCCGTCTCCCTCTCTCTCTCTCTTTCTCGCCGACATCCGCGCCGGGCCGTGTGATCCGCGGGCAACTCAGCGAATCTATGCAGACGTCGGCGATCCGTCTCCAAGAGACCCGGGACGTCCTGCCGCGGACGGACCGGCGGACGGCTGGAGGGCGGACTCCGTTCGCGATTCTGACGGCCTCCGCAACCGCAAATTAAGGGCAGCCCGAGTCGCAGGGGGCGAAACTTAATATCGTGTCGAGCCCTGCGAGGGACGCGCGGAGTCGCGCTGGGTCGGAATGAAAAACGATTTCGTCGGCAGGAAACGGGAGGCGGGTCGCCGATGTCTGCGCATAAATTTATTCCTTTAATTTGTGCCCTCGAAGGGGCCGGGAACCGTCGTCGTCGCGGTCGTCGCCGTGGTCGTGCTCGGGCCGCAAAGCAATGGATCCGAGCCGAAGCGAACCGAGCGGAAGGACGTGTTTTTCATAATTAATTCCCATTCGAGAGCGAGCAAAACAACGCGAGTGCCATCGCACAACGGCCGCATTGACGACGGCCTGTCCAAAGGTCGTCCTCGCGTCGATCCGCCTGCCTTCCAGCCGCCCGCCCGCCGCCTGCCGCCTCCGGTGCCCGCGTCTCCGCACATTCCGGAAGGATTTGCGCCGTGTCTTTGTCTTCGCGGATCGCGATTGTGCGGCTCGTTAGGCAGCGTCGCCGGCAGCTGGG
Source organism: Coelopa pilipes (assembly GCA_947389925.1). NCBI lineage: Eukaryota > Metazoa > Arthropoda > Insecta > Diptera > Coelopidae > Coelopa > Coelopa pilipes. The sequence goes on from OX376700.1 coordinate 19,115,071, forward strand.
GTCCACATGTCGGAGGAGTTCCTCGAACGTCTGGCAGCCATTGTCACCGACGGACGCGGTGGTTCCGGGAAGCCGGCGTTTTCGGGAAGCAGCTGTGGCTTCAAAGACGCCGGTTCGAGCTCCTCGGAGGGCCGACGGGCCGCCGTCCCTCCACCCTTCCTACGTAGTCGTCGAGCACTTACCAACGATTCTCGCTTCTCTTCCGCAGGTGGGCCGAGAGGTCGCCCATCCCGGCGTGGCCAACGACTTCAACGACGAGGACGCCAAGAAGTACTACACGTACTACCAGTGGGTCTGCTTCGTGCTCTTCTTCCAGGTAAGGCGTCCACTCCGACCTCCGCCGAAATGAACGACGGAGTCCGGCAGAGAATGGGAAATAACGACGATCGCCACGGCCGCGGACAGACCGAACGGACAGACGGACGGACGAGCGAAATTCCATGCGAGCCCGAGGAAGGTAAACAATGGCAAATAACAGCAGTTGGCAACGATTTAATAATGGGTTGTCGCGAGACGCGGAGCGGCGGATGCTGGCCTCCAGTGGCCACTGGCCAGGCTGCATGCGGGTCGACGTTGACAGTGGTGCGTGTGCGTTGCGGGCCTGCTCCACGGCCCCTGTCCGGCGCTGCACGGCAAGTCGGCGGGACGTGATTAAAATAATTGACAGACAGCCAGAAGTGACATCCGAGCGGTCGGGTGGACCGAGAGCCAGAGCCCGAGCTCGAGCCCGAGTCCTCCCGCCTTCGTCAGTCCGATACTTTCAAGTACTTCGCCCCTCGCGATCGCCTCGCACCAGGCGTCGCCGCGCGTCCTCACAACGACGCAAATCCTGACCTCAAGAGCGTTCTTCTCCAAAGCAAGCGAAAGTAGCAGCCAGCCCGAAAATCCACGGATGCTGCCGAGCATGGAACCTTCCATTAATTACACGCCGAAGCGACCGCGGTCGACGGCTCAGCCCGAGCTCAACCGAGCCGCGATCACGACCAGCGATCGTGCGTGGCTCGGCGAGCGACCAAAGGCCAGCGCGGCCGCGATGAAGACAAATGAGACTTTTATTGAGTCGAATCGAAGATCGAAGATCGATGTGGCCACGCTCCGAAATTCGGCCGCTCCACCGCCCCTGAGTGATCAGTTTCCCGGCGAGTGATCACCGGGCGATCGAGGATGTGTCACAATCGGACAATCGCCAAAAATAGACGAACGCGCTTCTGTCGGAGGACGCAGCGGAGGAGCGGCAGCCGGGGAGGCGGTGTAAATTAACTAACGAGCGATTCCGGCCGAAAGTGGAGCGAGAATTGGGCGTCGGGTGCGGGTGCGGGGACGTGGCGCACAAATGGGTCGAGGCGGCCCGGGATCGGGGCGAGAGCCGCTGGGGAATAGAGTTTCACTTCCATAACAATTGAATTCAATTGAGTGCGCCGCGCGCCTTCCCGAGCCACCCAATCCATCACTCGCTCCCCTGTCCGTCCCTCGGACGGCCGTCTCTCGGACGCGTCTTTGTCCGTGCGCCTGCGGTGAGCGTGTGTCGAGCTCGACCGGCTGGAGCGACGACCCACACGACTTCATAATACAGCAATCATCCGGCTCGACAGCCGAGCCGAGTCGAGCCACGCACGAGAACGCAATAATCTAGAAGGGAATTCTATTCCATGCCATTCATCTCCGGTCTAATGAATCGTTGTCGATCGCTTGGACGCCCTGCCGCCCTCGCCCGCCCGATATCGCCGTGGTCGTGGTCTTGGCCCACGAGCTCCTTCTTAATTATGACAACCATTAAAATTATAAATTTCTCCTGGCCCTCGCACGTAAATAAACCCACACGGCACCTTTCACTTCACTTCAGTTCAGTCCACTTCACTCAGTTCCCTTCGCCTCGGCCCGCAGACGAAGGCGCCGTCGGAGCCAGGGGGCTTTCTCGGGCCTCGGCCCTCGGCTCTCGGTCCTCGGTTCGCGGGACGGATGGGTTTATGACGTCGGAGATGTATAAAATTCTCGAAAATTATCTGTGCACAGCACGCAAAGTATCCGATCAGAATACACCAACAAGGCCCACAATAACAACAACAACAAGGCGAGTCGCGGCGGCAACAACAGCCACGTTTACGAGAGTCTCCACAATAGCAACAACAGCAACAACAAGAACGCCATGTTCATATATTATAGAAGCTCATGTCTTGGCTTTTAATTGAGTTTAAATGTTAACTCGGGCCTCCGACAAACAAAAAATGACGACGGAGACAGACAGCTGAAGGGACTGAAGAGGCAGACAGCCAACGGAGAAGAAAGAGACGGACAGCTGAATGGAGAGAGACAGACAACTGAAGGGAAAGGAGACAGACAGAGCGAGAGACGAACGAACTCGAGCGCAATTTACGAACCTGGACCGGACAAGATCAACGACCATGTGAGGAGCGAGCGAGCGGCCGTTGTGGATCGCCGGCAGTTCGGAGGGCCGTCGACTCCGCCGTCGAGTGGCTCCGAGGCCCCTTCGCTGCTCCCCTCGGGTCTTCCGCGGCGACCCAGATCGAGCAAGACTCGCGGAGTTGTCGCATCTTTCCGTCAATTGCGTCTGTCGCGGACTGCAATCAATAATTTACGATATCAATTCAACGGACGGATGGACGGACGGCCGACTGTCTGGGACTCCGGCAGGGGCAACTTCGATCCTCGATCGGGGCCGGGTTCGACGATCGACTGCTGCCGACGGCGAGCCACGGGTTTCTGGCCTGGTTCCCTCATTGTTTGCCTCGGACAGTTCCGAGCCAGGGAAACTCCGGCACTCCCGGGAGTGTCGACTGGACCTTGGCTCGCTCGAATCTCACCACAGTCCTTCTTCCAGGCCATCGCATGCTACACACCGAAGTTCCTGTGGGACAAGTTCGAGGGCGGCCTCATGCGGATGATCGTCATGGGCCTGAACATCACCATCTGCACGCGCGAGGAGAAGGAGGCGAAGCGCGACGCCCTGCTCGACTACCTGATCAAGCACGTGAAGGTGAGTGCGAGCTGTTTGCGAAATGTTTCCGAGTCCATTTGAGCATCCGTTCGTGGTTCTCTTGCAGCGCCACAAGCTCTACGCCATCCGCTACTGGGCCTGCGAGGTCCTGTGCTTCGTGAACATCATCGTCCAGATGTACCTGATGAACCGGTTCTTCGACGGCGAGTTCATGTCCTACGGCACGCGCATCATGCAGCTGTCGGACGTGCCGCAGGAGCAGCGCCTCGACCCCATGGTCTACATCTTCCCGCGCGTGACCAAGTGCATCTTCCACAAGTACGGCGCCTCCGGGTCGCTGCAGAAGCACGACTCGCTCTGCATCCTGCCGCTCAACATCGTCAACGAGAAGACCTACGTGTTCATCTGGTTCTGGTTCATGATCATGCTCGTCCTGCTGGCCGGCCTGATGCTCTTCCGGTAAGTCCTCGTGGTCTTACTCCCCATCGATCACATCTGAAATTATCCATTCGCCCGCAGCGCCCTGATCATCTTCATGCCCAAGTTCCGGCCTCGCCTGCTCAACGCCCGCAACCGCATGATCCCCATCGAGATCTGCCGGGCGCTCTCCAACAAGCTGGACATCGGCGACTGGTGGCTCATCTACATGCTGGGCCGCAACCTGGACCCGGTCATCTACAAGGACGTCATGAGCGAGTTCGCCAAGCAGATGGAGCCGGCGAACCGCAGCCTCCGCCGCGCCAAGTAGTCGCCCACTCGGCGCTCGACGAGCTCGGAGCGATTCGATTGAGACCCCGGACCGCGGAGCTGGCAACCCAACGAAAATATCTGACCAAGGCCCAAATCTGTGGCGAATTGACGACGTAGTTCTGTGATTAAGATATTTTTCTACACACCCATGTGTTTTTCAATAATTTGAAATTGAAAGTTTAGTTCATTTCGAATCGAATTTCTGCACGGAACTTCATTCCTTCGTGCACTTTATGCTTAATCAATTTTCACAACTCGAATCAACAAGAATTTACTTTTAGTAAGCAACACTGCTTTTGTAACTACTTTTTACTTTTACCATAATTTAATGAAAATTTATATATGCTACATATATGTTTTCTAGTTAAGTTGAAATTTAGTACGTTCTCTTCTTTGAAACAACAATGTTTGCTTTTGAGTCTTTCGGTTGTGTTTTTCAAGGAAAACATACATATGAACAACATTCATACACATCATGCTCTGTTGTAATTTTCTAGTTTTAAGAGAAATCGAATATTTTTATATTTACAAATAAATTATAAAACAAGATATTAAATATTTAATAAGCAAAGTGAGGAGTTTTTCACGAATTCAATTCTTTGTAGTTGCCACTAAATTTCAATGCTGCGTCATCCTTGAAAAGTATAAATCAATCAATTAATGGTTTTTCCGTTTCGTCAAATGACTGCTGGAGCAGCACATCAAGTGGGAGACTTAGTAGATGGGAACCTAGTAGTATTGAATTAAAGCTACGAGCGCCTTCCGTGATAAGAAACTGATCTCTTCACTTGAATTTCTTATCTTTTTTGGAGTGAATGCAAGAACTGACGCGAAACCTCAATAAAATACCCTGTTTTGCACATAAAGATATTTTGGAATATGGAATGGTGTGAGTGGCATGTTTACAACATCTTAAATGAGTAATAATATCCAAAAAACAAAAAAAAAAACGTTTTTGTGCTTGTTTCTCGATTAGCAATTTAATTGCAACAAAAATAGCAACAAAGAAGATAGAAGGGAAAATATAATCGTTGTTGATTGTGGTGGACAATCAAAGACAGACAACTCTACATTTATAATACATATATCACATTGGTTCTTCTTAGCAATCTAAATCCTTGATCAGCCTTGCCTCGACTGCCCGCATCCCCGTTCCACGTCGGCAGACGTCTGGCCGGAGTCAACCGGCGCCGCAGCATGACCGGGTGGCTGAATCTCCCAGATGCGGCGTGTCTTCACTGTCCTGCGAGTCTTGCTCCACTAAAAGCCGGTTGCCGTTGCGGCCTGCATGTAGCAGGCGTAAGGAATTCGTGTTTGTCTGCTCGAGTTCGCGCTGGTCGTGACGCTCCATCATCAATGTGGCCAGGCTCACGAACAGCTCCTCAATGCCGTCATTCGTCTTCGCCGAAGTCTCGCAGTAATAGGCGCCGACGCTTTCAGCGTAGGCCTTCGCCTCGTCTCGTTCAATACTGCGCTGCTCCTCCAAGTCCAATTTGTTGCCCACGATGGTGATGATGATCTCAGCGCCCAGCATGCGCTTCAGTTCCTTCACCCAGTTCTTCACCTTCTGGAATGAGTCCTGGTCGGTTATGTCGTAGACGAGCACTGCGCCATTGGAGCCGCGGTAGTAAATGGGGCCGAGTGCATGGAAGCGCTCCTGCCCAGCGGTGTCCCAGATGTTCAACTGGACGCGCTTCCCATCCAACTGCAGCTTCTTGTTCAGGAACGAGGCCTGCAGGGTGCTGACGTGCTGCGGGTTGAACTTGTCCTCGACGTAGCGCAGCACAATCGAGGTCTTTCCGACGCAACCCTCGCCCAGGAGCACCACTTTGAAGTTGTACGCATTGGCCGTCGAATTGGCGTTCGCTGAAGTCATGGCTGTGGGGCTTCTCTTGGTGTCTCTGCTTTCGCTTTTTCTGACAACTGCATTTACTGCTACTTTACTGGATGATTCGTCGATTAATTAATGCATTGGAAACAATTAAAATGCAGACAGTTTTCACAATCACTATGAACAAATTGGATTTTCGTTTTCTTTATTTCTTTCGTCTGTCTGTTTTCTCTGTTCGCTGTTCGCAACAGAGAACTGTAGAGACTCTGTTAGCTCGCTGTGTGGAGCCACTTTGACAGTTCCTAGAGACACGAGCGCCCTCTGGGTGTGGGAATCTGAAGCGGCGCGAGGGTGTTCATAGGGCAAATAATCTTCCGAAAACGCGTATACGAGTATATTATTGTAGATTTTTCTCTGTTCGCCGGTATGTGCAAAGTGTACTCGAAGCCTTGCCTGGGCTGGTCCCTTGACGCGATCCACAGGTGGTCGCCGTCGGCCGCTCCACGCCGATGCGGTAAGAGAGCAGCGTGCGAAACAGGCCCCGGAACAGGTGCACCGTCTCAGGGCGTGGGCAACACTCGGGCTGCGTCTCCGAAGGGTGGGGGCCGCGGCAGCCACTCGTGCTCAATGATTTCGCGCACTCGGACGACTCAAGTGAAACCTACAACTGCGCCGCATTCAATCACAACAATACAATAAAGCGAGCCCCCTGACGAACCGCACGTTGCCGCCTCCACCCGCTGCCGCCCGCCGGACCGGCTTCGCTCGGAGCTCGCGAGCACCCGGCGAGCACGGACACCGTGGGCAGTCGGGGCGATATCTAGAATTTTACGAATCGTAGACGCATGAGTCACCACCTCACCCCACCCCGCCCGCATCTAATGAGTGTCTCGCGCGGCTACGGCGATTAAATCCCTTCTAGCCACCTGTAAACCCGACGGACTCGGCATGAGCACTAAGTAATTGCCGCGAGTTTTTCCGCCGTGGCCAGCAGTCGAGCGACAACATCTCCAATCGGGACCCTCGGAGACCGCGAGGGCTCCCCTGGCGCCCATCGGAGGCCACAACCGCCCCATCCCGCGCACCAGCAACACCGAACGCCAATTAACGTCGTTAACGGCGGTCAATTCATTGAAGCTATTTGGCTTCATACGTCGACTGTGATTGTGCGATTGCTGTTGTTGTTGCGTCGCCTTGTCGTTGTTAGTGTTGTTGCTGTGCAGTTGTCACTGTCGACCATTTTCGAGTCGGGTGTCGCCGGAATCGGGGCAGGGCCTCCCGAGAGTGGGCGACCGTTTAAGGCCACCCTTTGCTCCTTCTGCTTCTTCTTCTTCTTCTTCCCGTCCGGCCAGAGAAGAAAGTGTGGCACGTGGGGAGCAACACTGACACACACACACACAAGCACGCAAGCTCTCTCGTGCAATTACTGTTTTCCCCGACGGGTTTCCATCGCGACCTCGTCCTTCCAGTGGTCAGAAGGACAGCGGAGTCGAGCCGAGGTTGTCGGCACATAGGTGATCTATCCGTGAGAGTGAGAGTGCGAGTGTGTGTGTGCGTGCGAGTGCATGTGTTGGTGTTCGTGTTGGCGTTTGACCCATAATTTGAGCAGATTTCGATGTGAGCGCTTTAATTCGCTCCTTTTCGGCCCGGCTCGCGACCGTTTGCTAACGAACACGTTAAAAGCCCCACACTCGGCCGAAAATGTTAGCCAGAGGCGGCGCAGTAACTGGGTCAGTGGGGCCGGGGCTCAGCAGCAGCAGCCGACCCAGTCACCGCCTTCGGCCGAGCACTCTTGGCTTGGTTTCCGCTCGCCCGTTCGACCTTCGCGAGGACGTCCGGCTCCAGAGGGTCCGGGCCGCCTCTGACGCCGGCGTGCGGCTTTTTTCGCCGGGGCTGCGTCTCGACCCCTCCCCACCTCCGCCCCTAGTCGGAAACACATGCAGAGTGAACTCGTTGTAATTAACGTAATTTACTCGAAATTTGTTTGCTTAGTATATTTTTGGTTGTTGTTTCCCATACCGCCGTTGTTGTTATCGCTGAAGTAAGGCGAGTGTGTGTGTGTGTGTGTGTGTGTGAGGGCGTGTGTGTGCTGCCCACATTCATTCGTACGAGTCATTACTTTGTGCTGTTCTCGTGGTTGTTGTTGCACTGGACCCCGTCGTCCGGCGTCGCCACCCGCTCGCCGTCCACTCAACCAACCGGCCAACCCAACCAACGAATTTTCCGCCTGCGACGCGCGTCGGACGTGACAACAACACGTCGCGGACCTCCTGACGCCGCGTCAGCGCCGACGTCGCCGCAGCCGTCGTCGCCGTCGAGACTTCGCGGCCACAACTAAAGCTGTTGCTTTCGTTCAGTTATTCCCACATCGCCCGTGTTGTTGCTGTTGCTGTCGGTGTTGTTGTTGTTGTTATTGTTGGTATTTGTTTACTTGCTTTTATTGTGTGCATAGTCATTGTTGCTGTTATATGTTTCTTGTTTCGTTGTTTTTTCATAGAATTTCATTTTATTGTTGCTGGGTTTTTTATTTGCATTCGTACATCGTGTTGTTGTAGCCGCAGTTGCCTGTGACTTTTTCTCTCTCCTTCTCTGTCTCTGTCTCTGTCTCTGTCCCGCTCTCGATTTCGCTTTCTTCTGCCGCCGCATCGTCGGTCGCGTGCTTCTTCGTTCTTAGTGCGCGCCGCGACGTCGAAGAGTTCGCGCCTTCGCCTCGCCATCGCCACCGTCGCCAGCGTTAGAATTTGATTTGATTTGATTTGGTTTAATTTGTTCTCCTCTCACTCACTCACTCTCGGTCGCCGTTCGCCAGCGCGTTCGCTCGCTCGCTGCTTCTTCCGATTACTTTTGACATTGTTGTCATTGCCGTACTCTCTCCCGCGCTCTCGCTCTCTCGCTGCACCGCATCGCATCGGAGCGGATCGCGTTGCAGCGTGGCTGCATTGGTGTTGGTGCAACGCAGCTATTGTCATTTAATTCGGCCCCGAACCACAGCCGCCGCACGTCGTCGTTCGCCAGGTTCTCGCCAGCATTCCGGCCGACACGATCGGCCGACCCGACCCGACCCGACCGAGCCGAGCCACCCACTCGCGACTGTTGCTGCAACCCGTCGCCAACGTCGACGTCGTTGTCGTCGTCGTCGCCTCCTCTCGATGACTTCACCGGCCGCAACTGCCGCCGTCGCCGTCCGCACGCCGCCGTCACGCGCCCGGACCGTGTAGAGCGCTCGGTCAATCGGCGCCCGTTCGACAATCAGTCAATCAGTCAACCAATCAGCCCCGACCCGCGCCAGCGCCGGCTCCAGGCCATGAAGCTCCTCCTGCGCGCCCTCAAGGAGTTCTGCGTCTACGCGTTCCTCCTGCTGTTCGTCGTCCTGACGCGAATCTTCAAGACGATTCTGCATCACCTCCACTCGATCGATGTCTGACCCGCGGCCTCCCCCGACTCCAGACGCCCGACCCCCGACTGCCGCCGGGGCCGGCACTGCGAGGTAAGCATTTCAGCTTCCCCCGAGGAGTTGTTGTTGTTGTTTCGAGTGTAACATTTGTTGGTGTACTTGTATTGATTAAGTCATTGCATGGCCGGGTTTATTATTAGAAGCCGCCGTCTGGCTGATTGCTCGAGGCAAGAGTCAAAAGAGGGCCCGCGGCGACGGGTGGCCGCCGACGCCGAGCTCTGGGTGGGTTGGGGTGACCTGGGTGCCGTGCGGTGTCCACCTGGGCAGGATGGTGGAGGTCGCAGGCGGCGTCGGATGTCTTCGGTCCCAAGCGCCCCGACGATCTGTGGCTAAGGTGGACGGCGCTGAGGCGATCGCGACGAAGGACACCGAAGGACGACCACCTGGTCCAGTTCCCACACGTCCATCCGGCCCACGTAGCCCCTGGCCTCACATTTCACCACATCGACACCCACGGTTCCGCTCTTCCTTCGGCCTCGATATCCGATGTTCAGATATTCAGTTCAGTTTCACACTTTCCGGTTTGGCAGGTTCCGCCATTGGTTCGCGCCACCCAAGCGCAGTCTAATTTCGGAACAGATAAAACTGCTCGGCGATAACGAGAGAGGCCGCAAGGTGTGATAAAATCCAATACTTTCCATCGTCGCCACTACGAATAGGGTTAGGGCGATAAGACCGTCCGCATGTTCGACTTATTCGGAGGCAGACAGATAGATTGCACCTGGCAGTCACAATCGCAGACAAATACAAGTTGTGGGAGTGCCAGTCCTCGAAAGGCTCTTGCCGAGCAATCGCTGGAGTTCGTCGTTTGCACCAATGGAAGATGCCAACAATTTTACGTCGAATGGGCAGGGCGGAGGCGAGAGCTTTTCAGGAAAGGTGTATTCTCATAAGGGAAAAACGTTTCTGGAGCGGAGATCGAACTCGACACTCCCGACTCGCACTTAGCCTCTGAATCACGCCCCCCATTGGCTTCACATCTGCATGTTCGAGGACCGCAAAACTGTCGGGAAACCCAAGGGAAAGACCATAGCATGCTGGTACAGTTCCCTCGCAGCTCCGGCCGTACTCCACGAGTTCCGACGGAGCCTTTCAAAAGCAAAGTAGGGCCCGAAATTCGTGGAACGCTCCTGTGCCCCGTAGCAGAGAAGATAAACTATGAGAACGCAAACATAACGACCTGTTGAGATTCCTTATCTGGCAAACATTCCCCTAGGCCGCTCGCCGGCTGCCCAACGGCGCGCCAAACAGAACCGAACCTGCGAACCGGGAATGCGTTATCGGCGCTATCAGCAGTACGGCAAACAGACGAACCGACCCATTTCCACTCAAACACCCACCGCCAACAGGTGCTGATGGCGGCCCTTCACTCAGTTCGATTCGTGCGGAAAATCGCCAGAGTTATCGAACAAGTCGACGCGTGCAGAACCTTGGAGAATGCTCTTCCCGCGCCGGCGTCTCGTCGCCGTGGCGATCGTGTTTTGCGTGCTCCTGGGCCTGGGCGCCTACGTCGCGAACACGGCCCCCAAGTTCAACCAGTACAACCTGCTCCAGCAGTACCGGCCGCAGCGCATCGCGCACGGGCCGCGCACGATCCTGCTCTGGAACAGCTTCTTCGGCGACCCGCGCTGGGGCCTGCCCGACGACACCCTGGGGCCCGGCTTCTTCCGCGACGAGCTCCACTGCCCCGTCCACCGCTGCGAGGTGACCAACGTGCGCCACTTCCTGCCCAGCGTGGACATGTTCGACGCGATCTTGTTCCATAACGCCCTGAGGGACATGCAACATGAGGCTATGCCGCGGGAGCGCAGCGAGCACCAGCTCTACGTCTTCGCCTTGATGGATATACCGAGGGAAATCATGTACATGCCCGGCGACCGGGGCGGCTTCTACAACCTGACCATGAGCTACCGCCTGGACTCGGACATCGTGTGGTCCAGCCAGCTCGAGGACTCGAGCTTGGGCCTGGTGGCGGCCCCGCATCCACACCCCCAGTGGCGCCAGCCGCCGGCCCAGTGGAACGACACCGAAGTGTGGCAGCTCCTGGCGGGCAAGTCGAAGAAGATCGCCTGGTTCGTGTCCCACTGCCACACGCTGTCGAGGCGGGAGGAGCTGGCCGCCGAGCTGGCGAAGTTCGTCCCGGTGGACGTGTTCGGGAAGTGCGGAATCCGAAGGTTGGTGGCAGGGGACGGTGCAGCGACGTCTCGTAGCCGCTGCACGAGTTTCCTACAGACACACATATGACTCGAACCTAGAGATAAGCTCTTACGCATATCGATAAGAGTTGTTGTTCATATCAGCGAACATCCATATCTGCGCCAACTCTTGTCCCTCGTATGTACCCTCGAAACTCATGTACCCTCGTATCGGGCAAGTGTAGGGAGATGTCTTTTAGGATTATGTCCTTTCATTTATGCCGAAGTAGAATCTTTATCAGCGCCACCTCCTCAGTGGATTCCGTAGATATCCGTCAGTTGGCGCGTCGTTCTCAAGAAATAACAATGGAACCTATGTATGCGACTCTATACGTACGTATGGTAGTCGCCTCAGAATTGCGCAACTAATAGGAAGGATGTAGGGTATATAAACCTCGGCCAGGCTGAAGTTGCCCCTTTCACCATGTTAATTTGTCGTCTTGTATCATCCACTAACTTCTAAGCTTCTACTCAAACGTGCACTCTTCTACTTTGCAGTTGTCCCCGCGGCTCGGACGCCTGCGACGAGATGCTCGACCGCGAGTACAAGTTCTACCTGGCCTTCGAGGACGCCCTGTGCACCGACTACGTCACCGATAAGTTCTACAACGCCCTGCAGCGCCAGGTCGTGCCCGTGGTGTTCGGCGGCGCCAACTACACGCGCTTCGCCCCGCAGCACTCCTACATCGACGCCGAGGCATTCGCGAGTGTCGCGGAGCTGGCCGAGTACCTGCAGTACCTGGACGAGCACCCGGCCGAGTACGTCCGCTACTTCTGGTGGCGGCAGCACTACCGGGTGGTCCACCACTCGCCCTTCTGCGACCTCTGCGAGAAGCTGCACAGCAAGACCTATCGGCAGAAGTCGCAGACGTACCGGAACCTCAACGACTGGGGCCTGGGTGCGAGCTGTCGCTTCGAGCCGAACATCCGATGGTGACGACCCGACGCGTGCCGTTGGTGGAGAGAGGGGGAGGCTCTGGGAGTGAATGAGGACTTCTTGAACTGAATCCAAATGAGTGTGAACTAACCGCAATACTGTATACTACAGCCGTTATTAGAGTTAAGCATATTCCTGTTATTTTGTTTTAATAGTCAGTAAGCATCGACACCGTGCGTTTAAATGAGGCCTTAAATAAAACTATATCTGCTGTTATTTAATATACTTTTCGTCTACAGCGTTTTTAATTAAAGTCTGGTTTATCCAACATCAATAACCCTTCAACAATGGATGCAATCCAGACAATTTTGCACCCACAGCACATTGCTGTTATATTTGCTATGGCATATTGAATATGGAGATTCTAGTTATTAGAATTTCGAATTTCAGCTCACAGCTTCCCGAGTAGTTCGAGCGACCCTCATTAATTGTTCATCACGAACATTTCTGAACACACGAATCCTCCATCCCTCTATACTCTATCAAGGCGCCCTACACGTTGTTAAAAGCAGCCATCGTCACCAGCGTTTTTGTAGAGGTTTCAATTTTTTTCTCACCTTTTTCGGTCCAAATATGCCCACAGTAGACGCGTGGTACCGAATTTTGATTATTCAGACCAATCCCGGTTATCGAACATTCTTCGAGCAAGTCTTGATTGTTCACATAGGCTGCTCTCCTATGTGGTCAAACCTGTTGTTATTTTAAGTAGCTCACAATCCTGGGCTCTCTTTACAGAGTCTAGAGAAATTTCCAAGCCTCATGTCCGCACAGACCCCTGGGGACCACTGCTTTGCTGTGAGTCCCTCAATACCATGTCAGTGGCATCAGTGCCCACTATATTGACCCACAATTGCAGCGATTAATCCTATAACAGATCTACGAGAGCTAGTGGCCCAGCACATTCTTACGAATCTCCCCGATATTCGGAATAATTTTTCGAAAATTTGCGACATTTCTTATATTTTTTATTTTGTATAAGGACCTCATAAGAGCTGGAAGTATATGTATATGGTAAGTGTGTTCGGAAAAATGGTCGGCATGACTGAACTTTTGGGATCTTGTTAGCGAACCTGTAAAAATGTTGAACCTTGACCTTGATCCACGCCATTTACCTCTCTCTCTTGCCCCTTAACACTGTGGAAAAAAATACTGATTATTATATTATCACAAAATAAAATGTCCATTAGCTATGCATATTAACAATAATGCAAGTAATACTGAATAATCAATTCCAGGTATTTCCTTAATAGCCTTATTTGTTTTCCCGCGGATTACACAGAGTTTGTTCTGTTATTGCGTGCAAATTATTCCATGCACTCTCGTCGACTGCATTCCCTGGTTAGGTATTTTATAAAACCAGCTCTTAATCGCATTGCAAGGCAGCGGACTTCGTCATCAGAATGACGAATTTCGATGCAGTTTCTTTAAAGCACGGAGAATAAAGTGATTGATAAATTGGTGCGAGATCGCGTTGAGGTTTTGTCAATATTCGTCTAAATCTACTCAAACACATGTCCGCTAATACAAAGGCAATGCAGCAAGTACCAGAGGGCGACATTAACCTGAGGTATTCTGGTACTGGAACCACTCCAACGGCGATGGTATCGGGACACTACCGTGCGAGCCCTGCCATTATCGCCGTTGCATACGGACGAGAGCCATCTAAGCGTGGACATGAATCACAGACATGTCCGGTGGGCGTCGTCCTGCCTATCAGGAGCGGGCCTCGGGCCGGCGAGGCGGCGAGTCGAACCATAAATAATTACTGAAACAATCAAAACAATCAACAGTAAACAACAAACGAACCGCTTTTCACTGAAACCACGAGGTACTCGAGTGTCGCTGGTAGTTGCGGTTGTGGGGCGGCCGGGTCGGTCGGTTGGTGGGTCTGTGTGTTGGTGTGAAGTTTCGAAGCCCAGTCACTAATCAGCACCCGAGCGGGCCGAGGGTCGACGCGAGCGACGAGCGCGCCGTCCCTCAGTTCGATTCGAACTTCAGCGATGGCAGACGCGGACAAATCGCTCGTGACGGGAATATCGCCAGAATTATCGAACAAGGCGACGCGTGCAGAACCTTGGAGAATGCTCTTCCCGCGCCGGTGGATCGTCACCGTGGCGATCGTGTTCTGCGTGCTCCTGGGCCTGGGCGCCTACATCGCGAACACGGCCCCCGAGTTCAACCAGTACAACCTGCTCCAGCAGTACCGGCCGCAGCGCGTCGCGCACGGGCCGCGCACGATCCTGCTCTGGAACAGCTTCTTCGGCGACCCGCGCTGGGGCCTGCCCGACGACACCCTGGGGCCCGGCTTCTTCCGCGACGAGCTCCACTGCCCCGTCCACCGCTGCGAGGTGACCAACGTGCGCCACTTCCTGCCCAGCGTGGACATGTTCGACGCCGTCCTGTTCCACACCGCAGAGCCCTTTCCGTTCCTGGAGCCTGTGCCGCGGACGCGCCGCGAGCACCAGCTCTACGTGTTCGCCCTGATGGAGGCGCCGGGCGAGACGAAGCACGTCCTCGGGGACGAGGGCGGCTTCTACAACCTGACCATGAGCTACCGCCTGGACTCGGACATCGTGTGGCCCTACCAGCACATGGAGGAGCTGAGCTCGGGCCTGGTGGTGACCCCGCATCCGCACCCCCGATGGCGCCAGCCGCCGGCTCAGTGGAACGACACCGAGGTGTGGCAGCTCCTGGCGGGCAAGTCGAAGAAGGTCGCCTGGTTCGTGTCCCACTGCCACACGCTGTCGAGGCGGGAGGATCTGGCCGCCGAGCTGGCGAAGTTCGTCCCGGTGGACGTGTTTGGGAAGTGTGGATCCCACAGGTGAGAGTCGGCGGACGGCGGGAGAAGGGATTGCAGTTGGTGCATGGTGAGGCAGAGGCCAGAAGCGTCTTGAAATATCGGCCATATCGCGTTATCGCTTTCACAGGGCGGCAGCGATAAGCGATTATCGATACAGACTATGGCAAGCATTCCTGCTGTTCGGCTTCACCTGCCTGGCTGAGTGGAGTTTACAAGTATGTACTCGTGTTGTGTGTATTGACGAGGTGTTAAAGATATTGGGAGAGCCACCGCAGGCTTGGCTGCGAAAACAACTGGGTTCGTGGTGGTGATCGCGGGCGGCGTTGGAGGGCCTCCGCTGACTCGCTAAGAGAAGCTCCTTCTAAGAGACGTTCCATTCCTTCCTTGCAGCTGCCCCCGCGGCTCGGACGCCTGCGACGAGATGCTCGACCGCGAGTACAAGTTCTACCTGGCCTTCGAGAACGCCCTGTGCACCGACTACGTCACGGAGAAGTTGTACAACGCCCTGCGGCGCCAGGTCGTGCCCGTGGTGTTCGGCGGCGCCAACTACACGCGCTTCGCCCCGCCGCACTCCTACATCGACGCCGAGGCCTTCGCGAGTGTCGCGGAGCTGGCCGAGTACCTGCAGTACCTGGACGAGCACCCGGCCGAGTACGTCCGCTACTTCTGGTGGCGCCAGCACTACCGGCTGGCCCACCGCTCTCCCTTCTGCGACCTCTGCGAGAAGCTGCACGACCCCTCGACCCAGCTGAAGAGCCAGGCGTACCGCAACATCGAGGAGTGGTGGCTGGGCCGCAGTTGCCGCTTCGAGTCCACCATCCGGTGGTGACGTCCGAGTTAGGAGATGTTAGTTTTAGGCTAGTGATCATCTATAATTTAACAGTATTTCGTTTTTGATTTTAATATACATTTATAATATACAATTTTAATCTGTCATTTTTATTTTGAGTTATTCGCGGCATCTTCCTTGCTCTGGTGCATACATTAGTTCTGAGATTTCCATGAAATTACTTCTTGGAATGGCGTTCTTTCCATTATTGTAACTTTGTGCAAATGATCAATGATCATTTCGAATAATCGTGTCCGGGGACCCCCCAAAGTTTGAATCGGACCGTTGCTGAAAGCCGTAGCCGGAAGAGGAGCTTCGCGCAAGCAGCTTTTCCGAGCTCTGCAAGCTCGGAAAGAACGAGTTGCCATAAAACGCCTCGACCACTTCCAGCCACCCCCGCACAGTGGCTTTGACAAGGCACGAGCATGCGCGCTGGGCTGTCGTTCAGACGAAATGTCAGAAGTCATCTCGTTAGCTCGTTCGAGAGGGACGAGGGCGGCGAAGGTCGGCTTGCGACTCCCTCGGTTTGTTTACATTCCGCGCAGCATACTTTCAGGCTGACGCAGACAACGAGGTGAATTCGCAGCTGCACCCGGACTAAGGGGCGTCCGATGCAAAGGACAACACGTGTCGGTAAAAAGGTTTTCAGTCAAGCAGCTCGAGTAAACGCGGATGATTCTAGAGTGTGGTTAGGTTCAGGCCCCCAACCCCGATTATGGCTACTCCCCCTGGGGCCGCTGTCACCCTGCCATAAACAGTCGTCGCAGCCGCGACCAACTTCCGTCGTGGTGAGTTGGGGCAAGTGTCAAGCTCTCGTCGGCAGCAGTGGACGGTACCTTGGCAGA
This sequence comes from Coelopa pilipes, assembly GCA_947389925.1. Lineage (NCBI taxonomy): Eukaryota > Metazoa > Arthropoda > Insecta > Diptera > Coelopidae > Coelopa > Coelopa pilipes. Next base: position 19,131,668 of record OX376700.1, read on the forward strand.
GGATATTTTCGCGAGTTCCATTCAGTCCAGTTTTTCCGATAATCCGTGCACGACTCGCGAGCCTCACGCAGCCCGTGAGAGAGTGGTGTAGTGAAAAGTTATATTTCCCGTTTTCATGTGAAACTCAGGAAGAATTACTCCCTTTGAAACGAAACCCTTTTGCGATCCTCACTCACCTTGTGGCTAACGAGAGACGTAAGTTTTAAGAAAAACCGAAATCAGCATGAAAAATCCATAAATGTTTTCGTTCACGGAATTTTGGAGAAACTCGAGTGAAAATTCTCCCTTGATTTTTCTCTTTCAACCCTTTGCATCATGGTCATTGTCGTTCCCGATTCCGCCCCGACAGTCGATGTCGACTCCCATTTGCGTCCCGTAAATCCAATCCAATCGCAATCCGTACAAATAATAAAAAGGAAAAGGAAAACGAAAATTGTGACAAACGAATTTTCTTCCTTGGGCCCGTGAAGAAAATCGATTTTTTCTCGCTGCGGGGGGCGGGCGGCGGACGACGATCCAGCTCGCATACTCATTTTCTCTATATTAAATTCCCACATCGACGTCGTCGCCATCGCCGTCGCCGTCGTAGTCGTCGTTGGGCCTGTGTGCGTGTGTGACGTGTGACGGTGTGGACGATGGTGGTGGAAATTGGTGCTTTCGTAACGGTACGTGCTTCTCGACTCTCTTTGTGCCAAGTGTTTTGAGACCGAGCTGTCACCGAATCCCACCACGTGCTCGGAGGTGAATCATCGTGCGAAGGTGAATAATTCGCACTAGCGAAATTCCAACATCGCCAGAAATTCGTATATTTTGGAATCTCATTTCAAAACTGGTATATACAGAGTTCGGATATGTTGCGAATACCACGCCGTGGTGAGTACTGTCCAACCCCCATACCTACCACTAGCTTCATTGTTATACTTAGCTACCGTTTGTTACCGCCAAGTGCTTTTTGTTACCTCCAAGTCAATTGATTTCGTTGCTTCGGATGTCTATTCAATATAGACAATTGTAGCATAACCGTAGATTTTTGCCCCCTTCCTTTGGGTTCCTCTCCCCCTCTACTTCACATGAAGTTCATTTCGTTTCCATAGGATTTTATTTTTCAAACGCCTAGTGGTCGAGAAGAATTGTAAAATATCCAAGGTGGAAGAATTTATGCAATTTGTGCACCGATCACTCAACGCCGTGTGGGTTGATGGATCCGTGTCAGGGTTAGCGAGGCGTAGGGTGACGAAGGCATAACTAAGGCAAGTGTCCCGGGCAGAACTCCACGGAGGAAGCGCACGAGTGACTCACAGTAAATACCAATGATTGGCACGACAGCCCTTTAGACGGCCGACGAAGTGCTTCGAGTTTTCTGAAATGCACCGGAGGTCGGAGTCGGTATTAGATTCCCCTACCCCGTGACGCCCTCGGTCGCGAACGAGTTGTTCCTGCCGGGCTGGAGGTGTAGGTGGTGGTGGTGGTGGTGGTGGTGTTGGCATCAAGTGCAAGTCCTTGAACCGCTGTCCTTTGTTGCGTATCCACTCGGCTGCTGCAGGACGATTCCACCCGAGCATCCCGACTCGAGCGGCGTGCGGACTAGAGAGCAAACGAAGTTAAGGCAACTCAATAAAGCACATCAAGGTTTCCAGGCAGCGCTTTCCGGGAGGAACTCGCTGCTCCGTGTGCCACTTACGCACTCCGGACGCAGACCGCAATCAGATTGACCTCGTTTCTTCCCACCCTGGGAGTGGGGCAGGGTGGCAGGGAGGGCGGCGGGGTAGACGGGGGTGGTGCCAACGTCACTAAAGGCTTCCCTTCTCATCCGCAGACCGACATCGATGTCTCTGCAATTAGAGAATGCTTAAGTTACCAAAAGGCTTAAAAAAGAAAAAGAAGAAGTCAAAAAAGGACCAAGAACTCTTCACCGAGGAGGAGCTCGAGCAGTACAAGCGCGACCTCAAGGCCAAGCAGGAAGCAGCCGCCGCCAAATCGGACGCCGGAGAATCGGACGCAGCATCAGACGTTGAGGGCTCCACATCTACATCGGCCGGCCACGCCAGTGCCTCCCGAGGCACTGCGCACGCTTCCGCTTCCGCTGCAGCAGCCCCCGGACCATCCGGATCCGGTTCCGTCGCAGTCGCCCAGGCCGCAGAGCCGCCGGCGAAAGGAGCCGCCGAGGACGAGGAGTGGGCCAAGTTCAAGGCGCTCACATCCGGCGTCGACTCGATCCTCCACAAGACCCAGGACGAGCTCGACCGCATCAAGAAGGAGTCCTTCTACCAGCGCCTGCCGACCGCGGCCGAGAAGAAGCGACTCGAGGAGGAGGAGGCCGCGCGCCGAGAGGCCGAGCGCCTAGAGGAGGAGCGGCGCCAGGCGGCCGAGCGCGAGGCGAAGCGCGACAAGCTCGCCGAGGCGGTCGTCGAGCTCTCCGACTCCGAGGAGGAGGACCCGGCGGATGTTGACGACATCTTCGCCACCGACTACATCGAGAAGATCACCAGTGGCGAGCTCCAACTAGGCGTCGTCCCCGACTCGCCCGTGCTCGAGTTCGACGAGGGCCCGGACCCGTTCGACACCGACTACGCCGAGAAGGTCATCGTTGGCGCCGACAAGGCCAAGGGCAACAAGAAGCTCGTCAGTCTCGGCGCCGCCGTCGAGGTCCTCTCAGGGCGCGTCGACCGCGAGCACGCGCTCGCGCTCTCGAAGCCCAGGCGGAAGCAGCGCAAGGGCATTCAGAACCTGCTGCTCAGCGAGAGCGTCGACCTAGCGGACGGCGAGGTCGAGAGCGTCACCCCCGAGCCGCCGAAGAACCTCCTCGACGAGCTCATCGACGACGACATCCCCCAGTCGGATGCGCCCATTGACCTGAGCGTCTCGCTGCACCTGCACCTCATCAAGCCCAAGCAGGAGGACGAGGACGCCAAGGACCAGGAGGCCGGCGCGCAACCCGACCTCTCCGAATTCGACACTTTCCAGGAGGACGAGGACGATGAGTTCGCGGAACTAGCCGTCGAGTCGCTCGCCAAGAAGGAGGAAGTCAAGGTTCTGACCCAGATCCCGCTGCCCCAGCCGGAGGTCCTCAGCGAGGTAGTTGAGGGCGACTGGGCCGAGTTCGAGTCGGTTCCCGAGGAGGAAACCAACCACAGTAAGGGTAGGCGACGATCCCCTGATGCTCGCAGCATTCGATTAACGACACCTTTCCCTTCCCTTGCAGACAAGCCGTCGCGCCCGCCGCCGCCCACTCGACCCGCCAGCGGGCCCCACATTGTACCTGGAGCCATCTACGTCAGCGACGACGAGGAGAACGACCTAGACGACGACCCCTTCAACACAGCCTACGCCGAGCAGGTCATCAAGAAGACCACCGTCCTCGAGGAGGACGACGAGTTCGACCCGCGCGCCGAGGAGCCCCTGCCGGCCACCCGCCCGCCGAAGCCTCCGCCGCCCGCCGGCCACCTGCTCTCGCGGCCGCAGCGCGACCTCCTCGGAGGAAGCGGCACCGACCTCTCGCAAGTCGGCGCGGCCCCCATCGCCCCCCAGCCAGGCTCCGTCGCCCCAGAGGACGCCGAGGACTACGACCCCTTCGACACATCGACCGTGAGTGCCCTGGTCCAGCCGAAGGCGACTGAGCTGAAGTTCATCGAGAAGGAGCTGCTGGCCGAGAGCCACCTGAAGCACTCCCTGAGCGACCCGGACTTCGACCCGCGAGCCGACGAGCCGGAGGCCCCAGCGGTCCAGGCCCAGGTCAAGGCCGCCCCCGTCGCCCCCGACTTCGATACCGCGCGCCGCAAGTCTTCCCTGAGCCTGAGCATCCAGTCGAAGACGGTCGGCTTCCTGGTGCCCGACCAGGACCTGCTGTCCCTGGCGAATGACGGGACGAGGGTGCAGAAGCCACTGACCCCGTACTACGCGCCAGCCGCCGACTCGATCAGCGAGGACCCCTTCGACACCTCATACGTGCCCGAGAACAAGCCGACCCAGGTCGAGTTGAAGCACCTGGAGAAGGACCTGCTGGAGAAGGGCTCGCTGAAGCACAGCCTCTCCGACCCGGACTTCGACCCGCGGGCCCCTCCGACGCCCGTGCCCGCCGAGGACCTGTTGGCGGTGCGGGAGAACATCGACATCAAGGTCCTGACCCCATCGCAGGAGAGCAAGGACCTGCCCGACGAGTGCGCGCCCGTCGCCGTCGACCCCTTCGACACCTCGATCGCCGCGAACATCCAGCCCGGCAGGGCTGAGCTGAAGCTGCTGGAGAGCGAGTTCGTGCCCACGAGCGCCCCGCAGATCACCACCGGCGTCCTCGACACCCAGACCGACGCCCAGGAGCTGGGCTTGGGCGACAAGGTGCTGACGCCCTCGCTGCTCGTCCAGCAAGTGACGCTCCCCGAGGACATCGACCCCTTCGACACCTCGATCGCCGAGAACCTCGCGCCCGGCGTGACCGAGATCAAGCTGCTCGAGAGCGAGCTCATCGAGCACTAGACGCGAACGACCGGCAACCCCTACTCAGCCCACTCAGCGCACTCGGACAAGCCTTCACGATGGCCAACCCCTTCCTCATGGACGACGACATGGGCGGCCTCGACGCCGACGTCGCGGTGAACCCGTTCCTCATACAGGCCGACGGCGGCGACGGCGACGGCGCGGAGGACGCCGCCGAGAACCCCTTCGCCGCCCAGGCTTCCAACCCCTTCGCCATCGGCGGCGAGGACGACGAGCCCGCCCCGGCCGCCGGCCCGGTCGCGGACATCGACGCGGCCATGAGCTTTTTCGGCACGACCATCGAGGCCGAGGACGACGCCATGAGCATCAAGTCGACGACCGAGGAGGACGACGACGCCAAGAGGGCGCTGCCCTCGCGCCCGGTGCCGCCGCTGACCCAGGAGCTGATCAACACCGTCTCCAGCCAGATGGACGAGACGAGCTCGGAGCTGCTGGGCCGCATCCCCGCCACGCGCTCGCCCAGCCCCGTTTCGATGCGCGACCTGCACTCGCCCAGCCCCACGCCCGACTCCGGCCTGGCCGACCTGCTGGACGTCTCCGACAGCGGCTCCTCGGCCAACACCCAGGGCTTCGACGTCGACCTGATGGGCAGCGGCAGCAGCAACGACAACCCGTTCGGCATCCCGACCGCCGTGCCCACCATCCAGGCCGCCACGCCCATGCCCTCGCCGGCGAAGCAGCAGCCGCCGCGACCACCGCCGCCAAGGCCCGCCCCGCCTCGCCCGGCTCCGCCAGCCGGCACCGGCGGCCAACAGCCGCCGCCCAGACCCGCGCCCCCGGCACCCACCCCGGCAGCGCCAGCGTCGGCCCAGGCGGCGGCCGAGTCGGACGACCTGTTCGACATGTTCGGCACGACGAAGCCGCCCAAGCCGCCGCCGCCGAAGACCAAGGAGGACATCCTCAGCCTGTTCGAGAAGCCCGCCCAGCCCGTGGCCAAGCCCGACCTGCTCAGCGACGACCTCGATCTGGCCCCGGCCCCGGCCGCCGAGCCTGCTGACCGGGCGGACGACCCCGTCTTCACCTCCACCCTCACGCACCCCGACGAGAGCACCCTGGACATCACGTCCCACCCGCAGGCGGCCGTGGCCGAGGTGTCGGCCATGAGCAGGATCGCGCCGGGGGCCGCCACGGCCAAGCAGCGCGCCCCGACGCCCGACATCGAGATCACCACCGTCGAGGACCTGCCGCGGTCCGACGACGAGGACGAGCCCGAGCCGACGCCCGCAGTGCCAGCCGTGGTCGTCGAGCCGGAGCCCGATCCGCCGGCAGCAGACGAGGCCGAAGACGGCGACGAGGAGCCACCGGTCGCCGCCGTGGAGTCCGACCCCAGCCCGCCCTCGGAGTCGGTCGCCACCGCCCAGGCCGTGCCCGGGGCGCCGCCTGAGGCCGCCGCCACCGCCGCCGACTTCCAGCCCGGCCAGCTGGACCTCGAGCAGATGGACACGGGCCTGGACTTCGCGCCCGTCAGTGCGGCCGCCAGCGGCGCCGCCTCGGCCAACCCGTTCGCCTCGCCGGACGAGGACGAGGAGACCTACCCGCCGGCCACGGCCGTGACCAACATCTTCGCGGCGGACCCCGACCCGGCGGTGGCGACCAACATCTTCGCGAGCCCCGGCGAGGACGCGGTGCCGCCGGCGGCCGTCATCAACATCTTCGCGGCGGACCCCGAACCGGAGGCGGAGCCCGAGGCGGGGCCGACGCCGACGTACGCCACGAACATCTTCGCCGCGGAGCCGGACGAGTTCGACGCCTTCTCGGCGAAGTTCGACTCGGCCAAGAAGGACAACGTCAGCCTCCTGGACGGCTTCGGCAGCACCGGGGCCGTGACGCCCATCAGCAGCGGCGACGGTAAGTGCACGAGATCCCCCGCCGTCCCCTTTCTTGACCTGACCAACTTCCTCTCTCTTCCCGGGCAGCCTGGGGCGACAGCGCGTTCGGCAGCCCCAACGCCGTGGGCAACGTGTTCGGCAACGACACGGCCGCCACCGTCGCCGCCGACGGCTTCGGCAACGAGGACGACGACTTCTACTCGATGGCGGCGCCGGTGCGCAGCGACTCCGTGGAGTCGGTGGACAAGGAGTTCAGCGTGGTCATCCGGCCGAAGGTGGAGGGGCAGGCGGGCGTGGCGCCGCAGCTGGTGCCGCCGCCGCCCCCGGCGCGGGCCGCACAGAACTCCTACTCGGGCGACGCCTCGCCAGTGGTGAATCCCTTCGAGGACCCCGGCTTCCCGGCCCCGCCGGAGCAGGCGCAGCCGCCGAGCGAGGGGTCGATCAAACGCACAGACTCGCAGGACACGCCGCAGACGCCGCTCTTCGACGAGGACGTCTCGCAGCCGCTGGAGGACTTCCCGCGGCTGAACTACGTCGGGCCCGGCTGGGAGATGCAGCTGCGGCAGCCGAACAAGAAGAAGATCACCGGGCAGCGCTTCTGGAAGAAGATCTTCGTGAAGATCGTCGTGCAGAACGACGTGCCCATGGTGCAGCTGTTCAACCAGGCCTCCGAGAAGCAGCCCTTCCAGGAGCTGCCCCTGCAGCCCTCCTACTCGGTGAGCGAGATCGGGGCCCAGCAGTACGACCAGTTCGGCAAGATCTTCACCATGAAGCTCCAGTACATCTTCTACAAGGAGCGGCCCGGCGTGCGGCCCGGCCAGGTGACGAAGGCGGAGCGCATCACGAACAAGCTGACCAAGTTCGCACAATACGCCATCGCCGGCGACTACGAGGGCGTCAAGGAGTTCGGCAGCGACCTCAAGAAGCTCGGGCTGCCGGTCGAGCACGCGCCGCAGTCCTCGCAGCTGTTCAAGATCGGCTCGATGTGCTACGAGGACATGAAGCAGTTCTCGATGTGCATCGAGGAGGCCCTCTTCCGGCTGCCGGCCCTGCGCGAGCGCGCCCTCACCTACAAGATGGAGGAGGTCCAGGTGACGGCCGTCGACGAGATCGTCGTGGAGCAGGACGCCGAGGGCAAGATCCTCAAGCAGATCGCCCGGGTGCGGCTCTTCTTCCTGGCCTTCCTCTCCGGTGAGTCCGCCGCCGCCTGCGTTCTCTCTCCCCCAATCTCACTCTGTCTCTGTCTCTGTCTCTGTCTCTCTCTCCTGGTTGTAGGGATGCCCACGATCGAGCTGGGGGTGAACGACATGTGGCGCCAGGGCAAGGAGGTCGTGGGGCGCCACGACATCATCCCGGTGGCGACGGAGGAGTGGATCCGGCTGGAGGCGGTCGAGTTCCACAGCGTGGTCAACCAGGAGGAGTACGAGCGGACGCGCACCATCAAGTGAGTGGGCCGAGGGCCCGCCCCGAAGACGGCCGGTCGCATTTGAAACGCTCTCCCCCCGCTTCCAGGTTCCAGCCGCCGGACGCCAACTACATCGAGCTGCTGCGCTTCCGCGTGCGCCCGCCCAAGAATCGCGAACTTCCACTGCAGCTGAAGGCCACCTGGTGCGTCACCGGCAACAAGGTCGAGCTGCGCGCCGACATCCTGGTGCCCGGCTTCACGTCCCGCAAACTGGGCCAGATCCCGTGCGAGGACGTCTCCGTGCGGTTCCCCATCCCCGAGTGCTGGATCTACCTGTTCCGCGTGGAGAAGCACTTCCGGTCAGTCCCCTCACTCGAGCCCCAAGTGGTTGTGGTTCGGGAGCCTCGCTAACTCCGCCCCGTGTTCGTTGCAGGTACGGCTCGGTGAAGTCGGCCCACCGGCGCACCGGCAAGATCAAGGGCATCGAGCGCATCCTGGGCGCCGTGGACACCCTGCAGGAGTCGCTGATCGAGGTCACCTCCGGCCAGGCCAAGTACGAGCACCACCACCGGGCGATCGTCTGGCGCTGTCCCCGCCTGCCCAAGGAGGGCCAAGGTAAGCACGACCCACACCCGCACCCACACCCACACCATCGTCCCCGACCCCACACCGCCTCTAATCGCGTGTCCCTCGGTGTCCCCAGGAGCCTACACCACCCATCAGCTGGTCTGCCGCATGGCGCTCACGTCCTACGACCAGATCCCCAGCGAGCTGGCCCCCTACGCCTTCGTGGAGTTCACGATGCCGGCGACGCAGGTCTCGCACACGACGGTGCGCTCGGTGAGCGTCCAGGACTCGGACGCCGACGAGCCGCCCGAGAAGTACGTGCGCTACCTGGCCCGGCACGAGTACAAGTAAGTGAAGCCTCGCTCGGCTGCCACGTCCCAGCCCCTCACGCTCTCACGCCCTCTCCACTCGTCGTCCACAGGGTCGGCATCGAGACCACGCACGGGGAGTCGACGAACGCCTACTTGGCGGCCACGAAGCCCATCCGGGAGGAGACCCGGGAGCCCGCCGCCAAGCCGGCCGCCTCGCCGGTCCCGCCCAGCGACTCGGACTCGGACTCGAACTAAGGTGCCGCGTGCTCCAGCAGCTCCTCAGCACAGCCGCCCCAGCTCAGCTAGCATAACCTGCTTATTCGACGGCATGCAATGGAACCGGAGGTGTGTATGAATAGCGGGGGTCTCAGGTGCGATAAGGTCCCTGCCACCCACAGGCCACAGGTATGTCCCGGAGTCACTCTCGATGGTCTTAGTCTGGTCTTAGTTCGCAACTGGGTTTGTCGTCTATCGTGGACACTGCTTAAAGCCATCAACATCGAAGCAATAATATCTCTTACCTATACATAGATCAATTTGTGTTGTCGCGTTGCCGAGTCGGTGTTTGCAATTTGGGCTATCGTTCAAACTGAATTTCTGTTCGAGAAGGAGAAGAGAAGATACACATATTATTGTAGTCGACAATAAGAATAATAATGGAATTATAGCAACCCATATACCTAGATATAAAATTAGTCCTTGCCTTGAGTTTGGTGGTCTCTATTTCGATTATGATTTCGAGCATTTCCTCACGAGGCGTCCTCGGCCGCCCGGAGACGAGTCAGTTCTAGTCAACGTTTCTCCCTTAGGAAATCTTATGATACTCGGCTGAGCCCCATCAGAACTCAGCCAACATTTGTTCATACTCACTCACTAGCTTAATGAACCCACTTTGAAATCATGTTACTATCAGTACACTAAACATTCTACGATAGGAGATGGGAAGTGACAAAATATATGAAATTTCCTCACACAAGTTCGAATGGGATGTTTTGTTGTTACTTACCTGAAATGTTTACAATGGTTTTTTCTATAAATATATTTATACATACACATATACATATATATATATATAAATAATTATATGAATTGAATGTATTATTCGTATTTAAAGATCCAATATTATCTATAATTTGTTAATGGCAGATTTTAAGCAAACAGAATAGCAAATTCTACATGATAAATTATATACGTATATCATATGAACTATGACAAAATAAAGCAAAACATAACGGGGGCGAAGCTTATGAAAATAGGCCCAGACCTAAACCATCCTGTCTGCAACGTCTCTTTAACACTTGATCGACCACGAAGACAAGAAACCTTTTGGCCAAATCACAAACACTCCAAAAAATGGTTAGGAACACTAACTTAGGAGCAAAACTGATGTGAAGATCAGGCCGTGGGTCGAATCATCTCCTTAATAGCGAAACTCATTGATAGTGAAGCCATTGTGTGTCAGAAGTCCTCGGCACCCAGACCGAGTTCAGAACACGGTCCGAATCAGTCGCCATATGGTCGCATTCCTACACATCTGAACTAGTTTAGAGCCACTTACTGTGACTCAGTCATCATAATAGGAGGTCCTATTGAAGCATAGAATAAGAGACAAGGGCATGGGGGGAAATGCCGGCAGGAGACTTCAATTGCAATAAAATATTATAAGATCCGCATGGGGCGAACAGTATTTAGAGACAAGAATACATGTGAAACTAATCCAGTGGGAACTAGACAAAACCAAATATTACCAAGTAAAGGTGTTTAACTGCAATAATTATCGTTATACTATTTAGTAACACCCTAAAAGGTGGAAAGCACAGAGAACTCGAGAAGCAAACTAAAGCTAGCATGTCTAAAGCGCGCTTGAGTTTGAGTATTTTCTATTCCTGAATAATGAAATCATCTAAATGTTATTAATTAAAACGAATTTAGGTAATATAAAAATGTTAAAATAAAGAGTTTACAAAATTTAAAATTGAATTTCACTGCGGAAACTAACATGATGGCTTTACTTAAGTTTCCAATTATTTATATGAGAATTAAAAACTAAAACCCAAAAACTACAAATAAACACTTAGAAGTATTCACGAAGCATCTGAATGGAGTGAACTATTATATAATATTATTGTATCAAATTATGTATTGTATTGAACAACTGATGTTATCGGACTGATGATACGGATCGGAGGTGGGACGAAGACGGAGGAGAAGAATGAGCAGGCTGCGACCGATGTTGGCAGAGGTTCTGAAACTGCAACCCCAGAAATCATATGTTACACATTGCTAGTAAATACTATATATATAAATATATAATATATGAATCTTATATTATTATGGAGATAAATATTAATAGTTATTGAGAAAATAAAAGAAACACAAGTATTTCAACCAAAGCATACACCGGCCTTTGTATTTCTCTCGGAACTCATCAGGAACACGGCTGCGCCTGAGCAGACCCCTTACTCGACACTAGAGTCGGTCCGCCTCCTTCTGAAGCTCCTTCGATGTCCTCAGATCGGTCAGAACGAACGGGGGCAATCAGAAGGTCTCGCCGATGGGCTTGATGGTCAGCTCGTGCACCTGGACGAGCGGCGCCGTGGAGATGGCGTACAGGACCCCCTGGGAGATGTCCTCCGGGCGCAGCATGGCCCTCGGCTTGAAGCTCTCGGGCACGATGTCGGTGTCCACCAGACCCGGGCTGATGCTCTGCGAAGGGGAGGGAGGGGAGGGGAGAGAAGGACAGGAGAACCATCAGAGGCCATCGCTGCAGTCACGAACCGGCGACTTACGGTGACCTTGATCCTGGTGCCCAGCGCGGTCAGCTCCTGGCGCATCAGCTCGGTGATGGCGGTCACCGCGTGCTTGGAGGCCGTGTACACGTTGAACTCGGGCAGGACCCCGGGCGGCGGCGTGTAGACGCTGTGCCCGACCACGCTGTTCACGTGCAGGATGTGGCCGTCGAACTGGCGCTGCCGCATCGACCGGAAGGCGCGCTGCGAGCAGTGCAGCAGCCCCGTCACGTTCGTCTCGAGCACGGCGCGCATGCGGGCGACGTCCTGCGTGAAGATCGGGCCAGCCGCCATGATGCCCGCGTTGTTCACCAGGATGTCGACGCCGCCCAGCCGCTCCTCGACCCAGTCGAAGGCCTCGTCCACCGACTTGCAGTCGAGCAGGTCGCAGCGCACGGCGTGCAGCCGCCCCTGCTGCTCCGGCGGCAGCGCCCGCCGGGTCTCCTCGATGCGCTCCTTGCGCCGGGCCAGCCCCACCACCACGAGCCCCGCCCGCACCAGGTCCCTGACGACGGCCGCCCCGATGCCGGAGCTGGCGCCCGTCACGACGGCCACGCGATTCTGCCACCTCTCCATGTTCTCGAAGTCGAAGTCCTAGGCGTCTCGAAGGCGCAGACACAACTGGCGGTGGTTGGGGCGATCGCGCTCTTAAATGAGCGCCCGGCGAAAGCTGCGGCGAGAGCTTTCGCCAGACAGCCAGCGACTGCGCTCTTCGACTGACTCCGAGCTTCCCAGCGCAGGAACCCTTTTCCCACTGGGAGTGCCAACAACAAGACATTGAAGAGGTTTGCTCAGCAATAGAGAAATGATATTCATAGATGAAAATATGATTCCGGGATAGTCCAGGCATAGTCCGTCTGTTAGTACGTTCTCCCGGGGTGATCTGGCCCTAAACTCCACTAATTTTGACCTTCGATCGTGCGCTCAACCTTGGACTCCATGGCATTTTCGAATCATCGCCAAGGGGAAGGTAGGCAATAAAAATATGTTATCGATTGGGATGAGTCGATTCTTGCAATTCGACTCATTAACAGTGCTATAAAAACAGACAACACCAATTGGTTGGATTGGTTGGATCCGCGTCACCATCGAGTACTCGGTTTAGTGCAGTCATGTTGGCCTTCAATTTACTGCATCAATTCATAAACACAAGGGGTGCAACATTATTTGAAGAATGATAACCGGTCTGTTAAGCACTATATTTTCGACGACCAGACTTGAAGTTCTCCAATTTTACTGCGCATTGTTTTGTGGAAACTGAGTAATAACAAAATTGTTACCAAGTCGTATTTAAGGGTGCAAGTGGCGGAAATCAAATGAAAACGCTCCCATTTAATTCGTTAACACAATTCGTCCACGAATTCGTTGCATTTCGCTTTCTATTGATAGGAAACTAAAACTCTTTGACATAATTTGTTGACTTAAGTGTTTTCGGTTTCCATTTCAGGAAACCCTATGCAATTCTAATATTTGAACATATTGTGCCTTCTAGCAGTATTTTTTGTTGTCTGGCTTTGTCTGAATTTCTCTCAAAATCTAAGGCGAATAATTGGTGCTTATTTCGCAATGTCACTCGCCAATATTTGTTCTTAGATCAGTGGGTTTTCGCATCGACACACATTTGGCCATTCGTTGGCAATAGTCTAGAACGGACATCTAATTCTGGTCTATTCGGGAACGGCTCGTTTTAGTTGAGCGGGTCCATAGAGTGCGGCGCGAACGCGTTGGAAACGGAACGATCAATAGTTGTCAAAAATGCGGTACAAACTAAGGAATTTTATTGCGAACGTGGGTTCGGACTGGTCCGGGAAGGTGCGCCCTTAATATATATGTAATTATTATGCCTTAAAGTTCATATATATAGAAGGAAACCAAATCCCTGTACAATAGACAGAGTAGCGATCTTCAAAAAGTCAATTTTTGAATTTGTGCGGAAAATTTAATATGTTTTTGCTATTTGTATTTATTTTGTTCCGTTCAATACCATACAAACCATAAAAGGCTTTCGTGTGTTGAAATTTTAATACAATTTCTTCATTTAGCTTTAAGAATTGAAGCCTTTGAATGAAAGTTGCAGATTCACTGGGGTAAAAGGTTCAAGAATCGGATAATTTCTGCAAAGTTATATGATTTCTTGGATTTAATGAATGGCGAAGGAATTTCATGAAATTGAGGTGTACACTCTGTAGTTCCAAGAGTCCTGACTTAATTCATTAAAAATATAATGTCGAATGGTTTGAAAGACTTAGGTGTGATGTATGAGACGAAAGCGGTCGGTTGCCAAACTGAATAAGCAGATAACCACAAGTGAGTACAGTACGGGGCAATTTTCGACAAGTGTAGTCCCTCCTTAACTGTTATGCGAGGCACCGGCACCGGATTCCAGTGCCTTTCAATTACTAATTGTACCATTCCGGAGGTTGGAAAGGTGGTTTTTGTTGTTGTGTTGATGTTTTATAGTAGAAAACAATAAATATTCACAAGCATATTTAAGAAAAAGATTGGAATTTAACCCCTAAAAGAAGGTTTTCACTCACAAAAAAAAGACTTATATTTTCCAACTGTTTCTGATATAAACTTATTTTCACATATTAAGTTTTCATAAATCTGTCCAAAACGCAATTGGGTTAATTACATTACCAAAATTGCACTCCTGCGTGGAGGTGTCAAAGGACGGGGCTTGGAAGTCGCAGCGGGTCCCGATCGTGGTACCCCAGGAAGCGGCCTCCGCCCTCTGGGCGTCCGGTTGGTCTCACCCTGCCACTCAGAAGAGCGGCCTGCCCTGCTCCCGGTGACTGCCGTCCGCCGAGGGCGGCGTCCCGAGCCAGACAAACTGCAGACAGACCCACACGCTCCGGATGCGTGCGTGTGAGCCGGAGTCGCCGCCAACTGCGGCGTGGCCTTGGTCGGGCCTTCGTCTCCTCGAATGCGGCCCGGGGCCGCAGGTTCGGGTCCATTTGGCCCGATTTATTGGCATCAGCGCTGCATCGGACTGCGGTTGGCCTTCGCCTTGTTGTTGCTGCCATCGCTATCAGTGGCATTGCTCGGCCGCTGCTGTTGTTGTGGCGGCTGCGACTACATGTTCGGAGCCGGCTGGGCGTGCGTGCGGCAAATACAAATGTCGATTTGGCCAGGACTCGGGCGTAGGGCGTCGGGCGGGGGAGGGCGAGGCGAGGGCGACGGTTTCGGAATTCCAGCCCGCTGCAGGCGAGCGGGCCGGAGCCGGGTTCGAGCGAGCTGCGATTTGAGCGCTGTCAAATTAATGGCATCCGATGGCGCAAATCGAAGTTCCATTTAGAACCCCGTCACCGTCACCGCCGCCGCCGCCGCCCCCCCCAGGCGAAACAAAGCCGTCGAATCGGGCGCGAACCCTCTCCGACAATCAATCACTGACGACGATGTTCAGCCGGAATAACAACAACAAAAAATAACACGACAGCAAAACTGATCACAATAAAATCAAGTCGCCACAAATAAACAACTGAGATCGCAAATCCCATCGACCGAAATGAAATGAAATGAAATGAAACAAAATAACGAAGAGCACAATTAAATAAGCAAACAAGCGCAGACAAAAACCATCGACAATAACTCGAAAAGTACACGGGGCGCGGCACCGCGCGGGCCGAATGGGATGCAAACCATGGCTCGGAGCCGCCGCCGCCGCCCCCAGCACTTCCTCGGGTCGGCGCGGTCCGGCTCCCAGCCAGCACCCGGGTCCGACCCCGTGAGCCCGACACCTCGACGTGCCGCCGGCCCCGGTCACCTGACGTGGCCGCCGCCCGGGGATCCCCGGCTGCAGTCGTGCGGCTGCAGCGAGGGCCGAGTGGCCGGTGCCAGGCACGGTATTCGTGTAAACCCAGGAAGCGCGTCGAGGCCGCTCAAGATTTGCCGCTCGACACCCTACACGCGCCCTGGGCTCCGAGGGGCGGCAGAACGAGCGAGGGCGGTCGCTGGGCCGCGAAACCAGCTGGGAACGGGAGGCAAACCACATGCCCCTAATTGGGGCTCCGGGTTAATTTGATTGGGAAAACCGCGCGTTTGCAGATTAGTCGACGTCGACGTCGACGTCTACGTCGCTGGCGATGGCGATGGCGATACCGACCGACCACCGGGGGGGCGGGAACGGCTGGATTCCGGGCGGTTTCGGAGCGCGCGGCACCGGCGCTCGGCGAATTCCAGCCGGATCGACTGCAGCGCAAGCCAATGCCGTTGACAATCGGCCTCGTGCCCTTCGGATTGGGCGGGATCGTCGGCTCTTCCCATCACTTCATTATGCCAATTAACTGCTTTGTTACTGCGTTTAATTCCGCTTCACGTGTCGATCGAATGGACAGCGGCTTAAATCGTTCGTATTATTTATTCGTTGTGGTTTCATCCGTGTGCGGAGTCCCCCCAACCCCCCAACCCCGCGCCCCAACCGACGCCACCCACCGCCGCCGCCGCCCGTCACCTGACCGAACCGAACCTAAGCGAGCCCTGCCTCGGCCGCGTTTCTCCACACGAGCGGAGCAACATGTTGTTTACGGCAGTCGGCGCTCCTGCTGTTATTGGTATTGCCGCGGCCGCTGCCGCTGCCGCAGCCGTTGTTGGTGTCGCAGGGGTCTGGCGCTCGCTCTCGCTCTGGCACGGCGGCAGCAACAATTGTCAGCCCTCATCACGAAGTCTCCGCGCGCAGCCGACTGTTCACGCGTGTAGAGTTCGACGTCGCTTCGAGCGGTTGCGTCGAGCGGGTTGTGTCGAGCGAGGTTCGGCCGGGCAACAACAAACACACGGGGCGCGGCGGCGCGAGCACTGAACACAGCTCCGGACGAAGCGGGAAACCAAGCCGAGACAGGTTCACGCGCACCGCCAGCTCCGGGCCAGCCTCAGTCGCTCTCTGAGCGTTGTCGTGGACGGTATTCAACGCGGAAGCAGAAACAGGAGCCGAGGACGCGAGAGGAACGCTCCACTGCAACAACAACTACAAAAACAATACAATAATAGGAGCAGTAAAAACAGCAACGAACACCGACAAGCGCGGAACACAATACAATAAAATATAATCGAGTATACAAATAAGCGAGCGCAGTCACAAAAAAGGAAGGAAGAAAGTGGCGAAACTTTCTTTTCAGAAAATCGGAGGAAATTCGCGCGGCTCAGAATCGTAAGAAGAAGCGAAACGACGACGAGTCGAGTGTTCGGGTTCGGGTTCGGGTTCGGGTTCGAGATCGCGTTCGTGTGCGTGTGCGTGTGCGAGTGCGTGTGTGCGCGTGTGTGTGCGAAGGGCGCAGGATCGCCCGGCGCGTCGAGGAAGGAGCGGTCGACAAGTGTTTGTTTTGGTCGCGGCCCCTCGGTCCATCGCATTCCGTCTCCATGTTTTCTCCTCGCTCCCCGGCCCGTGGTCGCGAGCGAGGAGAAGAACAAGATGGACAGAAGTCGAGTGAGCGAATTTCGATAAACAGAACCGACACGACGGCAGCGCTGACGACGACGACGATGAGACAACGACGACGGCGACGGCGACGACGAGATGCGACAATTGAGGTTAAAACAACAGACACGACGAATTCCGAGGTGAAAGTTTAACTTTTGGCGCTGGGCCGGAGTGCGGCGAGCGGGCCCGCCGCGCGTCCTTCGAGCGAGCCGCCGTCCGTCCCCGGGAAAGTTCGCAGGATGCATGCGAAGTTCGAAATTAATATTTTCAATTGCCGTCTTAATTTTTAATGTCTGCGGGGACGGGCGAGGGCGGCGAGAGAAATTGAAAAAGTTTCCTCGAAAGTTCGCCGGAGCCACATACACACATCTCCATAACTCCAGAGTTCCTCCGGATCCCCGCCGTCGCCGGCAGATACATTTGGCTCATTTGCATCGAGTGACTCGGGCCGCGCGACCGCCCACCGCCCTCGAGTCCCTCCATCCGTCCGTCCGTCCGCCGCCACCGCCGCTTGTCGTTCTGACTTTGTCGCTGCGCCAGAAATTTCCACCTCTGGCTGGCTGGCTGGCTGGCTACAACTTGTGGCTTCTACCCGGAGACACGCTGCGTGTGTCTGTGTATCTTTCTATCTGCGAGCGGCGGCGACGCAGCGAGCCGTCTGCATGTAAATACGAGCGGATTAAGTGCTACAAGAGTTAAATTTCTCTGCCAGTTGTCGGAAACTTCAGCGGCAGCGGCAGCCACGGCCGGGACAAGGAACGAGGGAGCGAGAGGGAGCGCGAACAGAACCATAAACGAGGACTGTGGCCGTGTCAGAGCCGGCCGCGGCGGCGGCTGCGGCGGCGGCGAAGACGAAGACGAGGAACAGGTAAAAACGGCCCGAAGACGACGACCCGGTTTCCTTCTCTCGCTCTCGCTCTCGCTCCCGCTCTCTCTCGCTCCTCCCGACGCGACGCGACTCGGTTCGGTTCGACTTGAGTCGAGTCGAGTCGACGGCCCGCTCCTCTCCTGCTTTTCTATTTCTCCGGCTGCTCGACGGCTTCCGCCGCCGCCGCCGCTCCGCACGGCCGCCGGTCGATCGGCCCGGAAAGGCGGTGAAAGAGGCAGCCGAGCAGCAGCGGCGCGACGAGGCCCGAGAGGCAGAGCCGGAGCGCGAGAGAGCGAGGGGAGGGGAGGGGAGGGGAGAGGGAGGACTGTCGCGAGCGCTGCCTCCGGCCGCAGTCGCCTCCGTAGTTCGCTGCCCCAAACGAAAGACTTCAACGCGGCGCGCGGCGCGCGTCGACGTCGGGCCCGGCCGCAGAACGCGCAAGAATGCGGCGCCCGAGAGCGGTTGCGGCTGCGGCTGCGACTGCGGCTGTGGATCCGCTGCGAGTGTGTGTGCGTGCGTGCCGAAGAGGCGTCGGACGAAGAACGAAATCACATCAAATCCAGTCGAGTCAAGTCGAATCGAATCGGATCGGATCGGATCGAATCGATGTTTCGAATGCTTTGCTTTGTCCCTGAAGAAAAAGAAGGCGACGAGGTGTGAATCGGAGCCCGCGGAGCCCCCGAGGGCCGCTGCGAAGTGTCCCGGCCGCCGCCCGAACAAGTGAGTCCGAGTCGAGTTCGAGTAGCGCAAGGGCCGCGTCCCAGCCGCGGATTCGCCCAGCATCGAGCTCTAGAAGCTGCGGATTTTCTCGCGACCTGGATTACGGCCAGCGCAGCCGGAGCCCTGGACTACGGCGAGCCTCTCGCGACCGGTAAGTCCGCCTTCCCGAACCACCCAAGCAGCCCCACCCCACCCTGGTGCTCCGCCCAGCCTCCTCTGCTCCGTGGCACGGCCGGAGCCGGGGACGGCGGGGGGAGGAAGAAGAAGCGCTTCCACGGCTCCCGCTCGGCCCGAGAGCGGGTCCAATTTGTGGCTTATCGAGTGTGACGTGTGCAGCGACGCCCGGGCCACCGTTGGCCGCCGACGGAGGCCCCGGCAAGGCCAGGATCTGCGGGAGCTGGGCCCGGTCCAACCGGCCCGGCCAGCCGAACCGGCAGCCGCTCGCCCGGCGGCGTTGGTTGGCCGCGCCTGCCGTGCCTCGGCCGCGAACTGGGGCCCGCCGTCCTGCGAGGCGGCCGCGCACCGGTCGCCGGTGGATGCATGTGACACGGCACGATGCGACACGAGTCGAAGTGACACGAGCTGGGAAATCGATGCGAATCGACACGAACGCGGCCGGTGGGGATCGAGGGGGCGCGAGTGCGGGCGGCGGGGTCGTGGTGTGCAGCTAATGGGAAAATTAGCCGTCATTACGGCGAGATGCGGCGGCCGAGCGAACGAGGCAGCGAGATGCGACTCCGATAAGCCGTGGCGGAAGCGGCCGGGGCGCACGGGGCCCTCGGCGAGGCCCCGCGAGAACGTGACGCCAGCCGCCCGCCCCGGACGCCGAGCGTCGTCGGCCGCGTTCGGGTGATAAAATTAATGCAAATAACTCCGAGCGGAATATTTATTCGCGATTCCGCGAACTCCGCCGCGAGTTCCGCCTGGCGTCGCCGGCCCGAGGACGGCCGAGGCCTCCGCCTCCGCCCCGCCCCACCCCGCACGACCGGAGGCGGCGGTGGTGCTGGCGGGAGTCGCCCCGTTCGGGCCAACGGTCCGGCTTCGAACGCTCGCCACCTGTCGCAACGTCGCCGTCGCCTCCAACGGTTCCCTGCCAAGCAGCGATCAATCGACCGATCGATCGATCGAGCTGTCGGTCGCTCGCCCGACCCGTCCCGCCGTCCGTCCGGCCGAGGTCGTTCTCGGCCTCTACCTGGGTTTATCCGTTGTATAACTTAATTATGCGATTCTCCGCGCCGCCGTCCCTGGCCCTGGCCCTGGCCCTGGCCCTGGCCTCGCCGCACAACAAGTGCATCGCCGTCGCACTCACACTCACGCACACACTCTCGCTCGCATCCGCCCGGCCGCTGCCTGAGCTGCGCGACGAGCTGGGCCGTCGGTTCCCGATTCCCGATTCCCGATTCAAGATTCCAGATACCAGATACCAGCGGCACCTCGGACTCCTAATCCCCGTTGCTGTTCTCGTTGTTCTTGTCCCGGCTGCTGCTATTGTTGTTAATCGCTTGTGAGCGCATCGCCTTCTTCCTCAGGCCGTCGTCGTCGTTGTTGCCGTAGCTGCCGTTGCTGCCGTGGTCATTACGGCGTCGACGAGGTGATGGAGACAAATCGCTCGGGCCAGGTAGACGGACGAGGGCCGAGGGTGCGGACCGGGATGCGCCTGTGTGCGTGGGTGTCTGTCCTCGGCATGCGTGCTTGGAAGCGTGCGTGCGTCTGTGTTGGCCTCCACTTGCCACACGGGGCCCGGGCCGGTGACCCCGCGACCGCCTCAAATTCGACCGGGCCGGCCGCGCTCCGCCAC
Organism: Coelopa pilipes; assembly: GCA_947389925.1. Taxonomy (NCBI): domain Eukaryota; kingdom Metazoa; phylum Arthropoda; class Insecta; order Diptera; family Coelopidae; genus Coelopa; species Coelopa pilipes. Next base: position 19,151,862 of record OX376700.1, read on the forward strand.
GACCCGGTCCAGTCGCGCCCGGCCCTCCCCCCGTCCCGGAGGCTGTAATTAAAGGTTTTCGCTCTCGGGCGCCGACTTTCACTCGGAACCGCTCGAGAAACTGCGGGAATACGGCGAAAAACTTCGCCGCATGTAATTATCCGCGGCAGGGCTGTGGTGGCGTGTGTGTGAGTGCGCGCCGTATCCGTTGGGTACCCGGCTCCCATGCTCGCGAAGACAAAGGCAGCGGCTCTAATGAGTGGCCCGGCTCCGACTCCGGCCGACTTCGACCGACTTCGGCGAACTTTCATCGCGCTGCCATGCGAACGCACCGGGCGCGCTGCAGGCGAAGGCCCCGGTCCAGGCCTCGCCCATCCGCAGTCCTGGCGGAGGCCGCTCGAAACTCCAACGGCTCGTGGCGCGCGCCCCGCCCCTGGCCCGGAAGCCCCGGCCAAGCGCGGCCGGCTCTACGTGCCCATGTCACGTTCCGCGCGGCGGGCCGATCGGATTCCAGAGCGATTAACGTGCAAACTTGCGCTTTCCGCTCGCGCCCGCCGGCCCTCCGCCCCTGGCCCCGAGCCGGTCGACCGTCGGCCGAGGGCCGCGGACTCCGCGGAGCGCCGACAGACGGACGGACTGCGCCCTACTGCCACAGTTCGGACACCTGTTGCCGCCCTGGCCGCGCTCCTTGACCCAGATTGGCCGGCGGTGGGGCCGCGCGGGTTCGGCGCCGAAAGCGCTGACGCCAGCGCCCGAGTCAGAACCAGAAGCGGACCCGCAGCAGCGGCCGAACAGAGGCAGAGCCGGAATCGCGATTCTGCAGTTTCGTCGCCCTCTGCCCGCTCTTCCGCGAGGTCGGGCGGCGACGGCGAGGGGCGGAAATTCAATAACAAAATAGTTCTGTTGAAAGTAATGAGCTGTGTGCACACTCACACTCCCACACACGTTCGGCACAAAAGCGAGCGAAATTAAATACGCCATTTTTGTATTTAATTAAAACCCAGAAGTGCCTCGGGCGGCAGCGGCAGGAGGGGCGGGGCCGTAATTAAACGTCCGCGGCGTCCCGTTTCCGCCGGACCGAGGGGGTCGGACGGATCTGCCGGCGTTCGATGTGGGTCCTCGCGGCCGCCCCACCCGCAGAGTCCGGGAAATCGATTGCTTGTTGCCGGCGGGCGGAAGCCTCGGTGTCCGGTCGTCGGTCGTCAGCGCGTCCCGTCTGGGCGCCGCCAGCCGAGATCAAAGCGGACTTCAAAGCTTGCTCGTAGGTCTTCCCTTTGTCCACTCGCCCTTGACGGTGTCGAGTCCAATCGCAGCGGCTCCGACGACCGCCGCCGCCCGGCTTCCGCGCAGTCCACGCCGTGGTCCCGGGGCCGTAATTGAAAAGACGCCGTCGCACGTGGCGAGGAGGGCGGGGCCGGCGAAATTGAGTCGAAAATAAATATCCTGAGCGACGTTCGCGGGATTTGGGAAATGGGGAAAAGCTCTTTAAGTGCTCGCAGGCCGCACCTGATGCTCGCCGTCGTCGCGACCACGACCGCGACGCACGGCCGCCGCAAATGCGCGGTTCCGTCCGTCCGCCCAGACCGAGGCCCAGCGCAGTCCCTACGCCGACCCAGCCGCCCTTCCCGCAGCCGACCCGGGTGGCCCGAGCCCGTTACAAATGGCAGCCGCTTGTTAGCGCCAGACCGCACCAGGGCTGCCGCCGGGGGCAAAGCGAGGGGGGGGAGGGGGGGAGGGGGGGAGGGGGTGCAAGTGTTGCTTCTTTAAAATTCGTTGTGCGGCGAGAGGCGGCCGGGCTGGGCCGGGCTGTGTGTGCGAGGCTGTGCCTGTGGCTATGAGTGATCTCGGTGGCTGTGGAGAAGTGGCAAGAGTTGGTCGCGTTGGCAACACTGCCGCAGGCCGCTCGCCTCCCCCCCCCCCCCACCGTGCCATCCGCATGTGGCATCTCGCATCTAATGGATCGCCGTATCTCGCACCGCGCCAAACTGGTTTCGCCGATTTCAATTTCAATTGTGCGACGACACACACGGACACACACACACACACACACAGCCACTCACACACACGGCCGGGCTGCGTGTCTTCACATAATTTTGCGAAACCGACGCCGGAGTCGAACCGGGTCGGAGAAACCGCGAGGCGAGATGAAGAAATTGGACTGGAATCGGCCGCAAACGAACCTCGAGCACTCCGCACCTCGCAGTCCGCCGCCCACCCCTCGCCGCCGCAGCCGCGTCTCCTCGGCCGGTCCCAGGCCGTCGGAGCAGAAGAAGCAGCCTGGAAGAGGTTTCTCCCAGCGCCGGGCCGACGAGGGTGGCGGCGGTCGGGGCAGGGATTGACCCGGATCCGGCCCTGGTCGCCTTCGCTCGTGACATTCAAATCCGCGTCGACCACGACCAGAGTCCATTCGAGCCGTCTCGACCCGATTCGACCCCTTCTCGACCCGGCTCGGCCCACCCGGTCTGCAAATCATTCGCGCTTAGCCCTTAAGCGAGGGCTAATTTGACCGAAATCGAGCTGGGGCCGGGCCGGGGCCGGGGCGAGGGTCGTCGAGGGTCCGGGGCGAGGGTCGTCGAGGGTCCGGGGCGGAGCGGGTCGAGGTGACGGCTTGTGCAAAGAACGCCAAAGCATGGCAGGGTGACAACCGCAGCAACAACAATCGAACCGAGCCGAATATTCGGCATATGAGCAACACAGGAACAAGAAGCACCGACAAGAACGAAGTTGTGTCTTTTTTGCTTCCCAACCGGGTCCAGTTCTGGCCATCACCCGGAGTCCTGATTGTTTTGTTTTTGAGGTCTTCTGTGGTCTTGTTGTTGCTGTCCTTCTTGTGGCCGTTGATGTGTTGTCTGTGGTTGTTGGTGCCGCTGCTGCTGGGGCGCCGGCCCACAGCCAAGACGGAAGGAGTCGAATAAATAAGAGAGAAGCGGCGATAAAACACAGCGGATCACGTTACAGCCGCCACGAGGGCAGCGCAAGAGAGAGGCGGGCGGGGGCGACAAGGACGAGTGACAGGAAGAAGTGTAACCGAGACGAGCCGCGGCGACCCCGGGAGGGAGGGGCGTAGGGGAATAGATGGAGATTAACAGGGAGGCCCGAAAGCCCCGATTAGGCGGACGAAGGGACGAAAATAAACATGAAAGCGCAGGTGAAGCAGCGCCGGCCGGCCGGCCGTCCGTTCGTCCGTCCGGTGTCTTTTCGCCCGGCCTCGTGTGTGTGGGTGCGCATTCAACGTGTTGTTAATTCTTCCTGTTTACTTAGCCGTCGGATGTCCGTAGGACATGCCGGAATATTCGCCCGCCAGCTGATAACAAAGGAAGACAGGCCCACGGGCGAGGGACTGGGACAGGGACAGGGGGACGCGGAGACGAGAGATGGACACACAGATAGAGAGCGGCAGCCGGAGGGGTGGAGGGAAATGAAAATCAAGATCCAATTTCCCCAGAAGGGCGGGTCCGGCGCACGTGGGTCGGTTCGGGTTCGAGTCGGGGCTTCGTCTGGAATTCAATTTGATGGAATCGCCCGCCCCGCTCCCGCTCCCGCTCCTGCTCCCTCTTGTTGTTGTCTTTGTCCCCAGGTCCGCTTTATTCGTATCCCCGATGACGGAAACAGGAATCGATCGATCGAGGAATCGATTGTTCTGGGCGCGCTCGGGACGGGCCAAGGAGGTGACTCCGGATGCCTCGATCGGCCCGGCGTTCGGCCAGCGCTGGCTTCCAGCGGCGACCATCTCTTCGCAGAGGGCGCCCGGCCGGGATGCGGGCCGGCGGCGAGGGCGAGGGCGAGGGACGTGCGCACAACCTCGGAGCAATTCCAGTCAGCAGAATATGATGGGCGACGGGCGGACGGACGGACTGGGGAGGGCCGTCCAACGACGACTGCGACGAAGGCGAGGGCAGCAACTACTGCTTAAGTGCTGTCGTCGTCAATTAAATTAGAGGGAATGGCGGCCGGGGTGGGCGCACCGTAAGGGGGCGGGCGCGGCCGGACCTGGCCGGGAAGTGATTTCAATAAGGCGGACTTCGGGGGCGGCCGGGCCGGATAATTAATGGCGCTCGCCCGGACGTGTTTTATCCGAGTCGCGAAGACGACTCGCTTCGATCCGATCCGATGCGATTGGACTTAATGGACGGCTGGATGGATGACTGAATGAACGGACGAGCGGCCGCCGCGGACGATGTGGGCGTCCCGGGCCGGGGAAGGAGCCGCGGTCAGGGTCGCCGGGATTTCGGAGACTCGGACATTAATTTCAATGAGGCGGCGGCGGATGCGGGAGGCGCGCTTCCGGCGTGCCTCGCAGATTGAATGGGCCGTAATTGAGGCCGGGCGCCGCGATCTGGCGTCAATGGAACGCCGCTTGGCTCCTTAATTCGATTGCCACGCCCGCCGCCGCCCAGTCCTCACTGCGTCGCTCTGGTTCCCGGAGAACGGCGGGCCCGGTCGCTCGGCCGCTCGGCCCGGCCCGGCCCGGAGCGGGTCGCCCGGTGTGAATGACCGAGCGATCGCCCAGCCTTCGGCGGCTTCTTCTGGAGTCGGCCGCGAGGGCCGCCGGAGCCCGGCTTTTCACGGTGCAGACGCCACGCTAATTGCATTTCGAACGCAGAGTTGGCAACGCAGCCGGTCCGAGCCCTGCGCGCCCGCCGGCCGTCCGCCTGACGACGATTACCGACTACTCACAATTACGCCGCGGCCGCAAATGTTGTCGTTGTTTCCACATGCCAGTCGCACCCCCCACCCCTTGTGGTGTTGTTGCCGGCTCTGCCATTAACTCGGATGTTATTAACGTGGCTGTGGCTGCTTTCGTTGCTGCTGATTTGCTTGTCGCGGAGTTGTTGTTGCTGCGACTGCGACTGCGACTTTAAAGCACGTAATAAACAATTTATGACTGAGTTTCCACTTGCCTTTGCCCTTACGGCCCACGCCCCCGCCCCCGCCCCTCCCTCAACCTCTTCGAACCCCTCCTCCCTCCCCATTTCCCATTTCCGCGCCCCTGCCCGACCCGGCGCGTCCTCGCCGTCTGCTGCGGGTCTCAGCGGAACGAATGGAAGCCACCGACTGGGAGCCTCCGATGCCTCCTCCCCTCCGACCCCCCATCCACAGGTGAGACCGACGACGACGACGACGACGACGACGACGAAGAAGAAGAGGAAGAAGAAGACGTCAACGACGTCGCGCTCGTTCCCATGCCTCGGTTTCCGCGGGCTCCTCGAGATGGAAACAATGGCGGTTTCCACATTGATTGCGATTGGTTCGAGCAAGGGGGGCGAGACGAGGGCGGGAGGTTTGCTCGAGGGGTGGAGATGCTCCCAGGGGCTGTTGTTGTTGTTGTTGTTGTTGTAGTGGCTGTTGCTGTTGCTGTGCCCCACCGTTCGCCCGGTTGACGGACCTGGGCGCTCGACTCGGGCCGGCCCAGGCCCCGAAATGCGCCGCCCTCTTCAATTCCTGCGATTCCATCGCTCCGTCCACCCCCCCCCCCCTTCCCCCTGGTCAACCGCGCCTTCCTCGAGAGGGCAGGTCCGGCGCCGGTCAGGGGGTCCGGGCGGCGGCCGTCGATTTCTGTACCTGCCGACTCCGCTCGGAAATAACGCTCATTGTTTACTGCCGGCTCAGCCTTTCCCGGCCCTTCCCGGCCGCCCACCTCCGGCCCTCGTTAAAGTCCATTGTGGATCCTTTGTGGACCCATCCGAAGCCTACCCACGGCGTCGTTGCTGCTCCGGAGTCGATCATGATTCTTCCGAACCCATTGAGCGAACAAAAGTTTCGGCTCGAGACGAACGAACGACTTTGAATGGGTCGTTTGAGTTCTCGTTGTTGCTGCTCTTTTTCTCTAAACTCGCAAGATTGAACTTTGTAACTCAGTTTCGGCACTAAATGGAAGCGGAAGGACGGGTCGATGGCAACGGAATGGGTTTCCGAACCGCCCTGGGAGCGGACCGGCGGAGGCGGGGGTGGGGGCGGAGCAGCCGACTGGCAGGGCGAGGCGGACGGACAAAGAGACAGGAAGGAGACAAAGAGTTAATAATGTATGCGTAAGACTCTGCTTTCTACGTCAAGCTCCGCCGAGCTCCGTCGAGCGCTGACTCACCCAGCGGCGGCGAGTGCGTTGGGGCGCGGGAGGGGCCGAAACCTGTACTCGGAGCGCCGCGAAGGTGGGTCGATTCGGGCGATGATGTCAAGCCTCGGCGAGATTCGCAGAGTTTCCGGCCTGCTCCCGGAGCCTCCAGCCCGCCTCACGACGTCGACCTCCTGCCCGGCGACTCCGCCTTTCCCAATCCCAATTCCGCCTGCCCGATGCCAGCCCGACCGTCGCCGTCGCCCATCGTGGCCCACTCGTGGCTCCTGCGAATCCCGAGCGACGTCTGCTGGCATAGAAAGCTGCCGGTCGTCCGTCGGTCGGTCTGAAACCAGTTCCCAAGTGGGTCCCTCGCGACGGCGGGAGCGGGTTTGGAGCGACAGCGACAGCGACCGAATGGAAATCCATTGCTCGATCGCGGGGCGGGGAATTTTCCACCTGGCAGCCGCCAACGGCGCCTTCGCTCTCCTGGCTTTCTAATTCCCGGCCGACGCCGTCGATTCTGCACGGCTGGCACTGGCGGCCGCTTTAACTCGTTCGGCGCGCCTGGCCTTGGCCACGGCGGGCGGGTCGCAGGTCGCAGGTCGCAGGTCGTCCCCGACTCCCAGTCCCAGGCGACTCGCAGGGCCGCCCGCCCCTGTCTTCATCCAAGCATCCTCTTCATCCACCCTCGTCCGAACTCGACTAATCCAACATCTCTCCCTCTCTCTTTGCAGGTCGACCGCTCGCGTCCCGAGACGTCCTTCCTCGCGCCGCGCGTCGCACCGCGCCGAACCGCGCGAACCGACCCGAACCGAACCGAACCACGGCGAACCGGACCGAGTCGACACGTCCCTGACCGAGTTTCGTTCGTTTCGTTTCGTTTTCAGCGCCCCTTTTCGTTCAAGTGTCAGAAGAACAGGAAGAACTGAAAGATCGTCAGTGAGCGCGAGCAGCAGAGTCTGGACGAGAGCTCGGAAGCGACGAGTTTGCGCGCCCGGCCGTGGTCACCGAGGCCTCCGCCGCCCGCTCGGCCCCTCATTTCCCCACCCGAAGACCAACCGCAATAATTCTATAGGACACGAGCCGCGCTCTTGGACGCGAGCATGGATCCGCCTATCGGCAATGGATTCCGACCCGAGGCCGCCCGAGCAGCGCGCGCGACGCCCCGCAGCCGCCAGCGCCGGAGGACGACGGCGACCGCGACCCCCGCCAAGCGCCCGGCGCCCCTGAGTAGGCGGGCGCAGGGCCTCGGCGCGCTCGCGTGCCTCGTGGCCGCGCTCGCCCTGACCAACCTGGGCGCCGGCTCGACGGCCTCCGCCACGCCGCAGCACCGGGCGAACACCAGGATCCTGCCACTGCAATCAGGTGAGTGCGACGCTGGGTTTCGGGGCTGGGGTCTCGGCCCGAGGCAACCGAGGCAACCGAGGCCCCCGCCGGCCCTTCCTCTCGCCGCCCAGGGCCTCGGGGCGCCTCGGGCTTCTGCGACGTCGTCGGCCGGAGGTGAATCGGCATCGTCCGCGAATTATGTCAACGATTCCATTCTGCGCGATTCCTATTACTGTTAATATTTCTATTTTTATTGCCATTGTGTGTTCGTGGGGCGATGGCGACGGCGACGGCGACTTGGCTCCATTGTGGCGGGCGCGCCGTCGCTGACTGCGGAGTCCGTGCGGGAGGCGGTTGGAATTTCCAGATCATCTCGGCCGCCCGCCGCCCCGCGCGAAGATTAACTCGCGACTAACGACCTGAAATTACTCTCGATTAAGACTTCCTGATGCTGCTTGTGCGCCTCGCCATGGGCCCGGCCCCGGCCCCGCCGCCGTCTTCCTGGCGGACCGACGGCCGACTGACAGACTGACTGAGCGACTGAGCGGCGGACGGACGGCGTTGTTTTGCGACAGGCGGAACCTCCGGGACGGGCATTAAAAATCCAGTGCTTCGGCAGGGCCGGGGCCGGGGCCGAGGGGCGGCGGTAGTGGCGCCTTCCAGTGTGCGTGCGTGGCGGCGACAGCCCAGTGACAGCTGCTGCGGAGTCGACGGCAGGTGGGCGGGGGCGCGCGATGAATTCCGGAGCCAACCTAATTGAACGACGCGCGTCCTCCACGCACACATCCATCACCTGTTGCATGTGTGCGACTGTGGGCGAGTGTGCGGGGCCCGCAGGTGCCTCCAGGGGGCTGAGGCGGAGACGCAGGCTCGGGCCCCGGACCCCCTTCAGCGCCAGACCCACTCGAGGTGACTCCGTCCGCCTCGGCGCGACGAGGGTCGGGGTCGGCCATGCCAACCCCGCTCCCCTGCGGCCACCGACTCGACGCAGCGTCGGCGTCGGCGTCAGCGTCGACGTCTATTGAATTGTCAAATCAAACGAATCAACTGTAAGTGCTGGAAAATCGAGCCGACGGCCCCAGGGAGGCCGTCGTGAGTGTGCGCGGCACTTCCTGTTTGGGCGAGTGTGTGTGTGTGAGTGCAAGAGTCAGAAGCCAGCTCGATGCAAAGAGCCGTTGACTGGGCATCTGACATTTCGGAGGCGACAAGAGCAAACAATGCAACACGTCGTCGTCGTCGTCGTCTTCGCTTCGTGCCCGAGGCGACCCGAGCGAAGACGCGCCGATCGCCGCGCAGCACTAAATTAGCAACAACAACAACAACAACAACAACGGCAGCAGCTCGGCCCGTCGCCTGTGCTCGTGTGCGAGCGAGACCGGCTGCGCAAGTGCAGTCGCGGCCCGCGAGATGTCGCCCATGTCGCCGGCCGGAGCCGGAGCCGGAGTCGAGTTTCTGTTTTGCAAGTGTAGCCCAATCGGAATTTCCACAGACTCGCCGACCAATCGAGCCGTCTGTTGACATTTCGCATGAATTTTCGCATGAAAATTCGCCCGATGTTCTGGTTTGGCTCGGTCGCAATTGCGGTTTCTTCGCTATTGAACTCATTGCCTACATTTGGTCGTCGTTGTTGTTGCTATTTCTCATGAATGGACGCCTCGGGTTCCACGACGCCGACACCCGAGCGCGCCGCTCGGGTTTCGTTTCGGCGAAACGACTCTGGCTGTTGTCTTTCCGTTGACGACGGCGTCGAGCCGAGCCGACCGACACCTGAGCGCCGGCTCCCGTGGAGAAGCCCTCGGCAGGCCCCAATCGCGGCCGGAATCGACTCGAAATCTTCGTCGGATAATTCGTCTGCTCGGCTGGAGTCGGGGAGCTTCGCGAAAGGTCGATTTTCGCGCGGCCGCCGAGAAACGAAAACATCGTTAGCAGCGACACGAACCGGTTTTCGCTGGCCCTGGCGTCGCGTTGTCGGCGGCAGCATCGGCTTCGCAGTCGCAGTCGCCGTCAAAGTCGAAGTCGGTGGCGTCGTCGCCGTAGCCGTCGTCGTCAAAGTCATCGATTGGATTGATTCTAGGGCCTTCCCGATGACGAACGAGTTCCGGGCCACCGGGCCCCGACTCGAACGGCGTAGAAGGAGAGCTCGGCTGCCGCCACCCCTCTCTCCCCGGCGCAGTCACTGGCCGCCGTTGCAAGGCTTGGCGCAGAGTCAGTCGCTGCGGCCGCGTAAAGTCCAAAGTTAAAACCACAAACTCCAACACATACACACACACACATGAGTGCATGCTGGAGAAAGAGTGTGTGAGAGGGAGAGAGAGAGAGAGGGAGCCAGCGACAATAACAAGCGCATGCAGCGACGGTTGGTGTCGCCGCTAACGTCATCCGCATTGATCGCCGCCTCCGTCCCTGTCGCCTGCGCCGCGGACTCGTCGATCGGAACGGAGATCTCGGTACCAGGCACGGACTCGGCGAACGAGCGCCGCCCGACCGACCGACCGCTCGGCCGAGCGAGCGAGCGAACAATGAACAAGCACACGAACCCACGACGACGATGGCGACGGTGACGAGGGCCGACGACGGAGTCAAGCGAGACCGGCGCAAACGACGTCGACCACGACGCGACGACGGCGACGACGACGACTACGGCGACGGCGACCGCGACGAGTTAAACTGCGATCAATAGATAGACGGCAACATTGGCGCACGGCGGGAGCGAGTGCGAGCGAGAGGGCGCGAGACCGGTTTCGACTGCGTGTGGCTGCGACCGGTGAGGCTGGCGGCTTAGATTAACGAACAAAGCGCTCTAGGGAGCGGGAGCGGGCGCGGGGGCGGGCAGGAGTCGGGTCGATATTGTGGGGAGCCGTCGAGGAGGGGCGGGGACGGACAGGGGCAGGGGCAGGGGGCAGGAGGCAGAGTAGTTGAAGTTAATTGCGGACAAATGAATGGAAGTACGAAGACGTGTTTCAGCTGGTGGACGTCGTCGTCGTCGTCGTCGTCGTCGTCGGCGGCGGCGGCTGAGCGTAGAAAGCCGTCGAATGTATTAGAAGTCGACTAAGAAGTGCCTGGAGAGGGAGCGGGAGGGGCAGAGGGAAGGAGGGGAGGGGTGAGGGGGGGAGGGGGTGGGGTGTTGGAGAATGGCGATACTTCGGGTAGAATATGGAAATCTTCCATCGAGCGAAGACGACGACGACGACGACGACGACGCCGAGTCATGCGTCAGCGAAGACGAGGGGCCGAGGAGGCAGGAGAAGAAGAAGAGAAGAACAAAAACAACAACGACGACTACGACGACGACGAGGCGATGGCGATGATGAGATTGTTTTTCGAGCAGGAAATTTATTGAAATTATTATTCCGTCGGCAACACTCGGCTCCCGACGTGTCTCCCTCGGCTGGCCCGAGGTGGATTAGGTGTGTCGAGCGGTCGTCGTCGTCGTCGACGTTGTTGTTGTCGCCGAGTCGAGATTCAACACGAAGTCGGCTGCAGCGCCTGGGCAGCCGGGCGGCGAGGGCCGAGGGCCGAGGGACGGTGACGGTGACGGTGACGGGGGACGACGAATTTGCATTCCATGGAACCGAGCGTGTGCCGGTGGTCGGGTTTTGGCAGCGCTGGCCCGACGAAGCCAATTGGCTGCATCGAGGCGAGCCGGAGCCCGGGTCCAGAGTGTTTGCCTCTGACCGCTCGATTGGCCGTTGAGGGCCCCGGGAGTGGGTCGGGGGCCCTGACGCACTGGTCCACGGCCTCGAAGCCTTCGCCTGCTCCGAGGTGTGGCCCGAAGATTGCGCACATGGGCGGTGGGCCGGGTCCAGAAAAGCCGGCTGGGCCCGAGAGTAGTGGCGGCTCTCGTTCGTCCCCAGGCGGCAGGTGCGCGGGGCCCGGCGGACGAGCCCTGGGTGCGCCAGGCCAGTCTTCTTCGTTCAATCCTTCCTGCCAGGCGGAGTCCTTCGGAGCGTGATTCCGAAATTGAAATCGACGCATCCGAGCTCGTCTTCCTCCTCTTCTTCGCAGGAACTCTTCCAGTGAAAACCCTTGATATTTTATGAATCCTGTTAAATGCGAATCCTGCAACACAAACACCCGGAACAACGACAACAACACATGGACCTGCCAAGAACAACAACAACAGCAAAATCAACAAGAGAGCAACAACATCGAGGGCCGCCGCTTCCCGAGAGCTCGAGCTCAGCTCGGGCTCCGGCTCCGGCTCGGGCTCTGGCTCTGGCTCGAGAGCCAACAATTTGCCGGAATGAATTTTTAATAAGAACTTCAAAGGCTGAGCAAACACACTCACGTGATGCCCGCGCACACACGCACGCCACGAGCCCCACGCCCGCGCCGACACCGGCCCCAACACACACACACACACACTCGCGCGCACACACACATTCGTATACGGCCCACATGTGGCAAGAAAGGTAAGAAGTCGCTGCACAGGAAACAAACCGCAAGACTGTGAAAAAGCGCCGACCGCGCTGCGCGAGGGAGAGAGAGCGAGTCGGAGAGAGTGGGACAGAGCGAGGGAAATAAAAGGCGAATAAAAGGGAACTTCCTCTGGCCCCCCTCCCCTCGCCACGCCTCGCCTCGCCTCGACCTACCCCGCCCTCCCCAACTACGATTAAAAACTTTTCCCACTCAGATCTGGGTGATTTTTTCAAGTGCTGCCACCTTTTTTTAATTCGCCAAAGTTTTCGCCCCACTTCATCCTGACCCAGACTCGACCCTTCCGCCCCTTCGTCCTCTGGTGCTCCGGCGAAGTCGGGAGGAGCCGGGCATCGACTGGTGGCAGGAGGCGGGAGGCGGCGAGTTGCACGAGCTCGAGTCCACGGCGCGAGTCGGGAGTCGGAGAAAAACTTCTACGGCCACTCCCGCTCCCGCTCCCACTCCTGCTTCCCCAGTCCCTCCTCCAGGCGCCCCTCCCGCTGATCGGCGCTCGGGCGCCGGAGCTGGTTTATTAGCCCCAGGAACCCGATCCGCTCGCCGGGGCCGAGGCAGGTGCGGTGGGGTTGGGTGGGGTCGGGTGTGACGTCGTGTGGTGTGGGGAGTTCAGTGAGTTGACTTGCGTCGGCTGAGGTGGGTCTCGAGCGACGGCGCGCACCCGGTGGCGCTGCAACAACAACTAGAACGACGTCGTCTTGACTGCGACTGCAACAAGAACCACGAACGATCCACGGCGCGTCCTCGGCGACCGTGTGATGTGTGAGTGTGTGTGTGTGTGTGTTGGTGTCCGTGCCCGTGTCAGAGGCGCGTCGTCCCGAACTCCTTTTAACGCTTCGCTTTGCTCGATTTTAATTCCGCACCTCCCTCGTTTCGCGCTCTGGATTCAGGGACGCCCCGGCTGACTCAGGCTGGTGGATCGCGGGGCAGGGGCGACGGGGTCGCTGGGCTCGGCCGACCCGCTTCGGGAGCGCCGTGGGGACCGGCCGGAGGCGGAGGCGGAGGCGGTCGCTCGCATCGAGGTGGCGGCGCGGGCGGACGCGGGTCGGGAAGCGATCGAGAGGTTCGACGGCAGCGACTCAGGCGACGGCGACGGCGACAACGACGGGCGACGGCAATGACAATGACAAAGACAAACAGACGCGGCCTGTCTAGAAAAACTTCGGCAATCGACGAACTGCCAACCGTGACAACGCGTGCTTTGTGCGAACGGCTTCCGACGTCGGCGGCCGAGGCTCGGACGCCCGGCGTTGTCTCGTTTCATTTGCATTGTTGCTGGGTTGTTATCGTCGCCCTTGTTGTTGTTGTGTTTGAGTTTTTTTGTATTTGTGTTTACTTTCATTGCAGCGAGTCGGAATTTCCTCAATTGAATTATCATTGAGCGGAATGAAGTGAGTGGCGGGCTGCGGGCGAGGGCGAGGGCAAGGTCGACGAGTCGCACAGCCGGCCGGACGGACGGACGGACGGACCGAGTGCCAGACAGACTCGTGTGTCGACATTCGACAGACGCCAGAGACAGAGACGAAGACGGAGACAGCGAAATTGCAGTCGCCGTCGGGCGGAAGGAAGGGGGAGCCGTGGTGAGGGCAGGGGTCGCTCTGATCGAGCGAGGACATCGTCGCTCTCCCCCTCTCTTCCTCGGATCCCCGAGGCCCGCCTCGTCCTCGTGTCGGGGTCCGCGGACTCGGACTCAATTAGCCAGGGTCGGAGGTCGCGGGCGAGGGGCGGGAGAGGCGCGACGACGACCGTCCGCGCGCCAATGAGCGGAAGCCCGTCCCGCACCCAACCCCGACGCCGACGCCTCGCCGCCCGCGGAGGATTAGCGAGCGCGACTCCTGGCCCGGAAGCACTGCGAGCGCGGACCGGAAGTCGAGCGAGCAACAAAAAATTGCAATTTAGCCCGGCTTCCACTTCGCTCGCCTGCATCCCGAGGACGACGACGAGGTCGAGGCCGAGGACGAGGACGAGGACGACGGAGTGATTAAGGAAGCTCTTCTGCTGCCGTCCACTGAATTTCGAGTCGAGTGCGGCGGTGATTTAAATTTGGCCCTCGGCCGGAGCCCCTCGTCCGACCAGTGGTCATCGCCCTGTCCTGCCGCCCGGCCAGCGCCCGACCCACTGACCCGAGCCACTGCCCTCTCCCCGCCCCTCTCTCGCCGTCTGCATGTCTGCGCGTCCGCCAGTCGGCCGCGGTCGGCCCGACGATTGCAAGCGCGGCTCCCGAGGCCGCAATTGCGCCGTCCGCGTCAATTAGCGAGGCCTCGACTCTCGACTCTCGCCTCTCGACTCACACTCTCCGAACTGCGAATCGAATTTTCCCAATCGTCAAGTTCAACATAAGCCACGACGCCAAACCTTTCGACGGCCCGCCGGACGAGATCGGGCGCGAGGCCTCGGCCCGGGTCCATCGCGGCCATCGCACGGATCCCCGCTCAATCGCTCGCGGCCGACGCCCCCAGGCACCGTTCGACTGCCTTCCACGCGCCAGCGGCCCCTCTTCCTGTGAAGTCCCTGCCGGGCCGCCCCTGGCCCCGTGCAAATCGACAGATCGACGACCCTCCGCCGAGCCGGTGATAAGCGACCCCTCCCTCGCCTCCCTCGCCCCCCGCTTCGTCCGGGCGAGGCGACCCTTGTTGACTCCGGCCGAATGCAAACACGAGGGCCCCACACCCCGCTCCCGCGCTCGCCCGATAAGAGACGGAGCCGGAGACAGAGGCGCCTCTCAGAGCCGTCGGGCCCAGCTGCTTACCTCGGATCGCCGTTGGGTGAGCCGGCGGCCTCGGCGGGAGCCCCGTCGCTGCCCAGCTGCACAAACGAATCCCTGACCTGGCACCCGTCGCGATAAGGCTCGGGCGGGCCGGGGCGGTGCGGTGCGGGGCCCTCTGGTCAGCGCCGGGTCGTTGGCTCTGGAGGGGAGGGAATGGAAGACATTAAAACTCGGTCGGGCGAGCGGGCGACTCGAGAGCACTGGGCAGGCGACCTGGGCGGAGGGTTGAGCAGCGTTGGGGAGCAGGAGGGAGGACTTGAGGACTTCAAGTCCGGAGCAAGGAAGTGGCGAGAGATCAACACGCTGGCGGCGTTCGCAAGTCTGCGCTGGCCGGGGGATCGGGCGGGGCGAGGTGCGCCCGAGGAGAAGGTGGGGGACGCAGGGGACGCGATGGCGGTCTTCAAGGGCGTGGGGCAGAAACGCGGGTCGACCCGGGCAGTGGCGGGGATTCGCTGGCCCCGGGGCTCGCCCGCGTTGCCTCCCCGGCAGGGTCGATTTGGGGAACTTCCCTGGCAATCGCCTCGTTTCCCCCTCTTCTTACCGCCGCTCCCCTCCCTGCTCGTGCTAGATGAGGGGTTTCCGAGCGAAATCTCTCCGAACTCAGATCCCAGAGCCACACGAAAGTTCCCACAAATCATAATTAATTAAGGTCAAGTCGATGGCGGAGTCGACGTCGACGTCGAAGTCGGCCAGCGCACTCTGGGATGCGTTGTTGTTGTTGGCGGCTGCTGGTGTGCGTGTGTGTGAGTGTGCGAGCGCGACTGGTTCATGGCCGGGTGACACGCGAAGAAAGCTGCAGATGCCGCTGCCGCTGCCGCAGCCGCTAATCGCAGCCGGAAGCCCGGCGCCCGGGCCGGAGGCTGGAGCGCGGAGCTCTCGGGCAGTTGGCCGCGGGCTCCGACTCGCTCTGAAGACGACCAGCCGGAAAACCAGTGAATGCGGTCACGCCCGCCGTCGCCCACCGCCCACCAGGCGAACGAAGCCAACTGGGGGTCGGCGCGGCGCGGCTCGGCTCGGACCGTGGCCTGCTGCCCCTTGGGCTGGCGATGGCAACGGTGTTGCAACAACACAATCACCGCACAGCAACAACACGATCAACTAGGGCAACCAACACGGTTCTAATTAATTATTAGCACAACAATTGATGGAACCGAAGAGGGTTTTCATTCAATCGCCGCGCCCTTGATTACAATCCCCGCCTGTGGGGGCGTGGGTGGGGTGGGCTGGGCTGGTCGATTGTCGTTATTGCTGCGTCGTGGTTGGAATAATTTGCAGGATGAGCCTCGAATAGAGTCGAAATTTTCCAGCTGAATGAAATTTGCTACGCGTGTCCGCGTTGATCTCATTGTCGTGGCTGCTGCTGCTGTGTTGTTGTTGTTATGCTCCTGTTATTATTGCAGTTGTTGTTGCAGGTATTATTGTAGTCTTTGATGTTTTCGCTGGCATTACTGGATTAAAATGAGAGAGATGAAAACGGAATTTTGTTCGTCGATCATCTCGTGCATTTTCCGAAGCAGCCCGAGGGCGTCGCCGTCGCCGTCGCCGACTCGGTCGCGCTCGACGAGGCTGCGATCGCCCAGATCTGGCAGCACGACTCGGTTTCGTTGTGTGCGGTTTTGCCGTTTTTGCCATTTTTGCCATTTTTGCCTTTCAATTCCATTTATTTAGGAATGTTCGTGTTTTTCTCGCAAATCGCAGCAAGGTGTTAATTGGCATTAAAGAACAACAACAACAACGACGACGACGACGACGACGGCGACTCGAAAGAAAAATTCCCAACCGACAACAATGAGAACAACAACAATAACAGCAATAACAATAATCGACGGCAAATATTTGGCTCGACTTTCGCCCACAAGATGGCGCCACGAGGAGAGAAGATTTCGCATTTAATTTCGACGTGTTTTCGATTTAAATTTTTCCGCCATATTGAGGTTGTTGTTGTTGCGCCTCCAGCAGCCCACGCCAAGTGACAGCGAAGACAACAACAACAACAACAACAACAACAACAACAGCAACAGCAAGAACGACTGCGACGGTTTCAAGGCAGCCGCGCCGGCCGGTCGAGCCTCGCTCTCTCTCTCTCTCTCTTTCTCTGCCCCTGCCCATCATATGTGTGGCTGTGTGAGATGTTCGTGTAGTTGTGTGGTGGCGACCAGCGAAGCAACCGACCCCCCCTCCCCCTTCTGCTCTTCACTCTTTGTTGTTGATCATTCGTGCGTTTTTTGTTCATTTATTGTTCGTGTTATTCTATGGCGGCTTTTGTTGTGTTGTAAGTGTTGTTGTTGTTATTTTTTCCACGCCACCGACCACCGGTGGTCAGCCTGGTCGGTCAAGTGACTCGGAGTCTGGTCGTCGTCAGCGACGCAGACGCCGACGCCGACGTCGACGTCGATGGATGTTGGGCATGGAAAGCGACTGCGAAGCAACGCCACAATAGCGCGAGCGCTGTACGAAACAACAACAACAACAAGCAGACCGACAGACAACCACCACGACTACGACTACGACCACGGCCGCGGCGACTGCGACAGCGACAACGACAACAATAAACAACCAAGAACAAGCAGAGGCAGAGGCAGGAGCGAACGAGGCGACGAAACAAAATCGAAGAGTCCGAAAACTATGGAAATTGGAACAACGACCTCTGGCTCGCGGCTCCCATGTCAGCGCGAGCCGCTCCTCTCGACCCGTCTCCGTCTGCCTGCCCGTCTGCAGTTAATCGGTTGCTTCCAATCGGCGGCCCTTCGTCCCTCCTCCTGCCGGTCCCGCCCGGCTTCGATACCTGGGCTGCCCCTAAGCAGAAATTGCCGGACTCCCGGCCGCCTCCCGGCCAGACCTGGTCGGACTCGCTCGTGCAGGAGTCGGGCAGCGTCCCCCAGTCGTCACTCGTCGGTCGTCGGCCGTCGGTCGTGGGCGAGCTGTGAATGAAGCCCTTATCGCTCCTCTCACTCGCTCACTCACTCTTCCCCCTCTCTCGCTCCTCGCTGCTCGTCTCCGGCGAGTGTTTAAGGTTCATGTTTATTTATAGGCCTCGTATTGCTTTCTCCGCCGGTCGCCGACGCCGGTTTTTATTTTTAGCGTCCGCAATTATTAATGAGATCTCGCGAATTTTTCTTGAAGTCTTCGGCTCCCTGGCTTGATGTAATCACGGTTTCGAACGTGAATTCGGACTGGGGTCCGAGTGTGATGAATTCGGTTGTGGGTCCGGACGGAGTTCGAGTCGAAATTTGCATTTGGTTTTGAGTGTTTGTTCGCTGCAATCTAGTGTTTCATTTCATTTCATCTTATTCGATGTTAATTTCACTTTGATTTGAATCCTCAATTTCAGCTCGCTTCGATTTTATTCGATTTTAACGCAGCATAAATTAGGATTAGATTTAGGAAGTCAAGCCAAGCCTTTAATTGTGAATTTTCAGTTCGATGTCAGCTCTGGGTTTGGGTCCGAGCTTAAGTTTTAATTGAGTTCGGTTTTGGAGTTGATTCGAATTTGAGTTTGCAGCTTCATTCACAATTCCAATGGTTGTCCGTGCACGTGTGCGTGTGCGTGTGCCTGTGTGTGGGTCTGTGTGTGCGCCCGACTGCAGTGCGCGCCGGTTCAAGGCGAGAGGCAACGGAGTCGCGCCTCGTGGGCCAATTAAACGACAAATCAATCAAATCACTGCAGCTCTGTCGCCCTCGTCGACCCGGCCCCTGCGCCGCCCCCCGCAGCCGCGCCCACCCGCGTCGGGCGTCGTCGAAACCTTTATTGAGATCGACGTTCGGCGGGAACGGCGGACGGGTCGGGTCGGGTCGGGTCGTCGGTGGAAGCGGGTGCAAATTTAGAAGCCGTCGAGTTCTTTTTTCGCCACTTGTGGCCACGACAGCCACAGCAATTGCTGCAAACGTGGACCCGATGTCGGCCGCCGCCGAGGGGGTTCGGCGGGGAAAAGCAGCAACAACGAGAGAAACCACAGCAGCAAGAACAAAGGAGAGAGGAGCAACGGCCACAGGCAACAACAGCACTAGAACAATGACACATAGAATTGCAGTTAATGCGAGCTCTGATTAATAAATGAGTCAATTACGAGCGGCAACAACAACGACAACAATAACAACAACAACAACGACAACAACAACAACGACAACAACCCTGTGCTGATGACGAGGAAGAGCAGAGGCAAACGTCGCTCGTCGCGACGAAGACGACGGATGGACGGTGTGGATCTGGAGGAGCAGGAGGCTGAGGACGAGGTGGCAGCGCCAACGGAGGGGGGGGGGGGGGAGGGGGAGGTCAAGAAGAGGAGCAGGAGGAGGCGGAGGAGCCGGGTCGGCCGCGGGCGCGAAGCAGCCACGATGCAGCGCGGAAACCCCCTCGAGGCCGACCCCAGCCTCGGCGGGTTTCGCTCGTCACTGCCTCGGCCTGCAGCGTTGGTCAATCGCTCCCTCCGCCCGCGCCGATTTCGTCCCATTCGGGGTCTCGTCGCTCGCCCTCTCCCCGTCCCTACCTCCGTCCCTCCCTCGGTCTCCCTGTCCGTCCGTCTGCGTGTGAACAGCGAAGAGCGCGATCGGCATCGGCGAAATTCAAATAAAAGTACGGCAGAAATAACAACGACAACAACAGCAACAGCAACAGCAACGTAGCAGCAATCGGAGAAACACGAAGAGGGAGACACGCAAAACAAAAGGAAGAAACAACAACAGCAACAACAGCGGGGAGAAATAGAGTCGCCGCCGAGCGAAGAAGCCGATGAAATTTATCGCGACTTCGCCTTCGCCTGCGCCTGCGAGTGCGATGCAGCAGCAGCAGCAGCAACAACACAACAACGGCAGCAACACAGGGGGACGGAGGAGGCGGCGGCGAGACTGAGACGGAGACGGAGATGTGAATGACCAGGCGATTGTTAACTTTCTCAGCAACTCAATTAAATAATTTCGCGCCGCGGTGGCCGTCGTCGCCTGTCGGCTCCGTCGTCTGGCAACGCCGTGCGACCTGCGCGGCGCTGATCTTCGCACACGGTCGATTTCGTCGCCAGCAGCCACAACCACCGGACCCGGGCACTTTCTTCGCCACCCAGAGGCGGCCAACTTCCGGCCGACCGCGGGCCGCGGGCCGCGCTCGCTCCCCGTTTTGATTTCCACTCGCCAGTTCGCCATCTTAACGGATTCCTCGCGGCGACGAAGGCGGCGCAACCCGTTCGGGCGGAAGCACGATCTGGCAGCGCCGGCAGACAAGTGTGTGTGCGTGGACGACATCGCGACGGCCGAACTGGCGCGACAAGTTCGCCAACGAGTGCACCAGCAACAACAACAACGCCGCCTCCCTCGCCCACTCGGCGACGGCGACGGCGACAACGGATCAACAACAGCACCGAGATCTCGGAATGCCGAGTTCTCGCGCCTCACCTGCGCGACCGGATCAGGGCCAGGCGGCGCGGCGTCGGCCCCCGGACCGCGACCGCCGGGGCCGCGCGGCGAATGCGCGATGCCGGTGCGAAGACCGCGGGCAACTGGCGACGGGAAGCCGGCAGGGAGCCCGAGGGACTCGGAATCGGGCGGGGGGCCGGGAGGGGCGTCTGTCGCTCGCTCTCCGGAGGCGGCGCCCTGGCAACTTCCACGAGGACCCGGGCTCCCAACGAGTGGACCAAGCAGGAGAAGAGGGCGAGGGCGAGGGCGATTGCGTTAAACGGCGTCGGCGTCGTCGTCGCTGTCGCTTCGGGTCACGTACGCCGCCCCCGCCCGCGCCCCGGGCTGGGTCGTAATTAACAGGTCGCAGCGATTACGGCGCAGCGAAGCCGTGCTCGCTGCACAAACAGTTACTTAGCGACGACAACAACAACAACAACAACAACCCGTCAACGACAGCACCAAAAACACGGCCCGCTCCCACCTCTCGCGGGCTGCCGCGGAGGCGACGAAAAACCGGAGCCCAGAAAAGCCGGAGCCAGGCGGGGTCGGTCGGTCCTCGGCGCCTGCACACACTCTCACGCACACACACACATATAAACTCCCACTCCCACTCCCATTCACTCGCCCGTGATTCTCACGCTCTCAGGCAGCGAGCGAGTGCCGCGACACGGACGGCGGCCGGGGTGTCCGGCGACACGGTTGGGGCCGCCGCACGACGCCCTCTCGCCCTCCCCATACACGTGTTGCACGCTGGCCCTGGCCAGGTCCTGGTCCTGGCCTGAAAAGTGCTGAGTGGCTGGGAGCCGCTCAGGCCCAGCCCTCCACACGGGTGAGTCTCGAGTTATGCGATGACCCGAGGACGAGCGCCAGGGGCAGGGACGGGGCTCCTAACGAGGGTCGGGCGCGGGTCGTGAGGAAGTCGCGCCGCTTCCAACCCCCACCACCTCATTCAGCCTTTCACACCACACGCCTCGCTCTCGCCACAAGGTCCTAATTGTCTCTTCTCCTCTCTCTCTTCCAGGTACGTCCCACATCCCTCTGCACACCGCGGTCCACCGCGATCCGGCAACTAAAAGTAGGCCAAACCCGGGCCCCGGGACCCGAAGGCGTCTTCAGCGACTGCTCTCGAGTTCGGCGCGCCCCGCTTCGCCTTGCAGCCAAGCCCTCGCAGGAGCCGGGGGTGCGGGCGATTGGCGAATGAGCCCATGGTTCGCTCCCACAACCCCCCACACTCTCGCACGCCGAGTGACGCAGGCCCCAGGGCCCTATGGACCTCGATTTGAACGATCTGAGACCGAGGTTCGGTTCGGTTCGTGGACTCAAGGACGGAGGGCCAGGGAAGGCGAGCGAAGGAAGAGGGCGGCGGCTCGAGGCGATCAGCGGAGGTGCCTCGGCCGCGGCGTGGCTTCGGGGGGCCTCAAAGGACTCGCCGGACCCAGGCTCGGCGGCTGGTAGGGACGGGATTTGCGACTTCGAGCCCTCGACCTCGCCCCGACTGGCCTGGTCCGAGTCGCCGGCGGTCCGGTCCGTCGTCGTAAATAACGGCGAAGCGAGCATTAATCACGAGTGCGCCGGACACGTGGGCGAGTCCTGTGTTTATGGCGGCGCGGGACGGGTCGAGGGCCCACAGTCGTCCGGAAATAACAGCGGCGGCAACGACAACCCGAACTCCGCGGGGATAATTAAAATGTCCCGCCGAGCTGCGGCGGCCCGCGCGGTCGGAGCCTTGAAGTACCGGGGCCGGGGCCGCCGGTTGAGTCGGAGGGGCCGCAGCGAGAAGGACGGGGGAGGCGGGGCCGCACAACCGGCCAAACACCCTGGAGCACCGTCGCTCGGTGGGACGCGATTTGGGGCCTTTTGTTCGCACGCAGGTCCCTCCATCTCCCACCGCTTGTCGCCTCTCTTTATCGCTCTCCCTTTTCGCCCTCCCCTTGTCGCCCTCCTGCCGACCTCGGCCGATCGGACGCGCCCGGCCCCGCCCGAGTCCTGCTCACTCGCCTCGGTGATCGGCGACGGCCCTCGACGCTAATTGGCATAGTTTCGAGCACCGGTTGATTAAATCGTTCGCCCATGGCCCTGGGTCGCGGGCCCCTCCCCCTCCTTCACCCAACCCCCCACGACCCCCTTCGGATCCGTCCTAATTAATTTTCTTTCCTTTGCCTTTGTGCAAATATTTCGCCCGAACTTTCGAGATTTCGCCCGAACGCAGTCGCAGCTCGGCCCCGTCCCCGCCTCTCCTTCGCCCGTCCCCGGCCCGAGGCGTCTGCAACAAAAGCGGAAATTCCTGGCATTTCTATGCGATTCCGTGCGCCCCAGCGAGCACGCACTAGCGCCCCGCGTCCCGCGCCTCCCGGCCGTCGCGCTGCCAACTTCGCCGTCGCCCTCGCCCTCGCCGTCGCTTCTGCTCCTTCCGCCTGGCTGACGACGGCCCGGCGGCGACCTCGGCCTCGCCGCCCTCGCGTCGAGTCGACTCGGGCAGAGGGCGTGGGCCATGATTTCGGCGGCGCCCAGGTGTCGTCGGGACTCGGGCGTTGCGTTCGGGTGAGTTGGCAGCGCGGCCGGCCGCCTTTGATTGAATCCACGCCCACATCTTCGAGGCGTCCCCTGCTCTCTCTCCGCCTCCCTCCCATCCGGCTTAGGCTCGTTTGGGCTCCGATGCCGCCGCACCAGCAGCAATGACAATGGGCACAACAACAACAACTGCAGAGCAACACAGCCATTGATTTTCCATTTTCCCAAGTAATTATTTTCCGGAGCAAAGCCCGGGCTGCAGCCGGCTCGACGAAGCCGAACGCACTCGAGCGGGCCGGAGGAGCCGAATTGGTTGAGGACTGAAGCGAGGCTCAGCCACTCGGCCGCAGAGACGGCCCACAGCGGACACGGGCCCGGACACGAGGCCTCGAACACATGGGAGCCGGCAGCCAGGGGGTCCCTCGGCAACCGGGGCCGCGCCCCATCTCTCAGGCGCCCCGTTCCCTGCTCCCGCCCAGCCTCCGAGTCGCCTCGTCCCGGCCCCTGCTGGGCGCTTCATTGGGTCGGCAAAGCCTTTGAGCGCCGCCCGGAAGTTGCCGTATTTGCGACTGCCATGGAGCGGATTTATTCTGTTGCATCTCCGGCCCCTCCCGCTCCGTCGCCCCCGGCCGGGTCGAGAGGTCTTTGTTCGAGTCGGAGCCGCTGGTCCGACAGGCGGGAGCGACCAGGGCCAGGCACGGGTCGAGCAGGTCCCGAAGCCCGGCCGACCCAGGGCCTGGAGAGGTCGAGGGCGGCCCATCAACAGCAATTAACGCCAGCCGAACGAGCTCCCGCTCCCGCTCCCGCTCCCGCACCCACACGGCAGTCATCGACACATGGACGATCGTCGGCTGCAGATTATGGACCGAGGTTCGTTGTTGTTGCTGCTGCTGCTGCCTCCGCTGCTCCTGCGCCGGCCGCAGACCCGGCCACGAGACGTCGGCACGCGCCGGCAAATAAACACGGCCACACAAGACCGACAACAACAACTACAATGACAAATCAGAGCCAAAGGCAACGACGGCGACAACAACAACTTCGACACTCCTGCGACAGACCTCGGCCGAGACATGCTGGAATTTAATTAGAGACTCGCAATCAATTCGAATTAGCGCGGCCAGGACGAGCGGGGCGGCGGGCGAGGCGGCCGCTATTGGGCGAATTAGTTTCAGTGTCATCGAAGACGGCGACATGGGCGGGCGGGGCTGCGGGTGTCAACTCAATTAATTGTGTGGCCAGGGCGCAGCCACGGCAACAACGGGCGGGCGGGGAGCGCGCAGGTGCCTCGGGGCGACCGCTTGTTGGGCCTCCGCCCTGGCCTCAGGTGCGTGGGCGCGGTCGGTGGTCGCCGAGGGCCGAACCACCTGATGGCGGGTCCTCCGGGCGCCGGCCCTGCAGCGAGCGCCCGACCCTCGCCATCGCGGCCACTCGCGCCGCGACGTTCGCGAGTCATTGGCGGCAAATTAAGCGGACAAGGCCGCGAGGCCCGGCCCAGTCCCCGCCGCAGTCGCCCAGGACGCTTTTGGCAGCGGGGAGGACGCGAAGACGACGGCCGGAGAGGGACGGGGCCGGGCCGGGCGAGGTCGAGGCGTCGGAGCGAAATGAAAAATCTTCCACATCATTTGCATGTGCGGTTCGCCGCCGCCCGTCGCCGGCCTTCGCCCTCCCCGCCCTCGGCACTGCTGGCCAGTGCCTGTGTTTCGTCCCACTGATGGTGCTGTGGCTGGCGCTGATTATTGCCGTTGTTGTTGTCGTTGCTGCCTTACTGGTCGTAATTATCTACGCCAAATAATTACGAGCATTTTTCCACGTCGTCAACAACGAGCTCGGCCGAGCGGCGAGAGAGGGAGGCGAATGAAATGTTGCCAACAATGGACGGCAACAACAGCGGCGACGCCAGCGCCAACGACCCAGAAGAGGCGGCAGCAACGTCAGAACCTCGAGTGGTTCGAGACGAGGCTCGGGGGGCGGAAGGAAGTCGTCGAAGTCGCTGTTGTTGGTGTCGCAGTTGTTGCTGCCGTTGTCGTCCGTGGTCTTCGTAGCCGCAACTTGCGAATTACACAATTTCCCCCCAATTGGTCTGGGCCGGCGGCGAGCAGCGGTCGGCGGGGGCCGCTCTAACGAGGCCCGGCCTGGTCGGCGTCGCCGGGCGATTGCCTGCGGTCCGGGGATCGAGCGTCGCCACTTCTGCGGCTCGGGCTCCGCCGCCGCCGCCGCCGCCGTTGTTTTCGGCAGTCGTCGCTGCGAATTTTGTTAATTGGCCGTGGCACCAGAGCAACATCGCCATCGGGCCGCCGACACGGCCGCAGCGGCTGCAGCGACCACCGACCACTGGAGGCACCAACGACGGCGGAGCAGCCACAACGGCAGCGACAACGACGCCGTCCACGCATTCGCGGCCGAGGACGAGCAGCTGCTGCCGCTCGCGTCCGCACTTGCGAAACTTCAGAAGTCGTCGTGTCGAGACCGCGCCGTTGTTGTTGTTGTGGCGGTTGCTGCTTGTGCCGTGTTGTTGTCGGTGATTGTCGGTGTCTCGTCTCCGGCGAAGTGGCAACTGTTGCCGCCCCCTCCGCCTCTCCCGCTCCCGCACTCCCGATCATCGCCGCCGTTTTCGGCTGCGTCGATGCTCGTTCTCGCCGTGTTCTGGGTCTGACCGTGAGTGGCGCGCATGGCATGTGTGCGTGTGCGAGTGAGAATGTGTGCGTGTGGGTGTGAGAGAATGTGTGCGTGGGAGAGAATGTGTGCGTGTGTGCGTGTGCTCCAAATGCAATTGTCGACTCCTATCGCAGCTGTCGCCGGACCAGATTCCAACGGCCTCCGTCCGTCGGTCGGAGAAGCAATTGTTGCTCATACGCCGTGGGCGCCCGCGACCCTCGCCCCGCGCCCGTCCCGACGTCGTCCGCTGATGGCTTCGTCGAACGACCCGTCGTCGTCGCCTCCTCGCTCTGCTCTCGCCCTTTGTTGGCCACCGGTGGCCAGCGGCGCATGGACCCAATCGCCCGGAAGCCGCCGCCCTGAGGCGATTCTCGCGCCGAGGGCTGCGATTCCGATGCCCGCAGTCGGTCGAACCGAATTGAAACAACAACAACGACAACAACAACGACAACAACAACGACGACAACAACCACGGCAGCGCCGACCACCGACCACGACGGTGTTGACAGGATGCGGCGATGACGAAGCCGAGTGAACGGCAATTGGTGAATTGCGAAAACGCGGCACCGGCGCCGCACCGTGGCCGAGCGCACCCGTCGATCGAGCGCCGGGCCTCCGACTCGGCCCACTGTGCGACCCACTGTGTGTCACTGGGCCGATTCGCGCCCGTGTCCGGCTGCCGGCCGCTGAGCCTTCCGTCCGTCCGTCGTCAGCCGGTCCAAGTGCCTTTTCTCTTTTCGCACCCTCTCCCTCCCTCCCTCTCTCTTTCGCTCACTCACTCTCTCACGCCCTGCCCGGCTCCGGTCGCCCTTGTTGTTGCCAAACGTGTTGCAAACGACTTTCTTTTTGCGATCAAATTCGTGGCTGCTGTTGTTGCCGCTGCCGCTGTCGACGCTGAAGAAATTTCCCACGATTGCTGGAAAATTGCAGCTCAAAAGCCAGGCGCGCTCGCTCGACTCGTTCCCGAAATGGCCAGCAATAGCGGCGGCAGCAGCAACAACAACACGCTCGAAGCGATCACAACAACAGCAGCAACGGTTGCAACGACCACACGCTCGCATCTGGACGGAGTTCGCTTTCTTTTCTCCTCAGCTTCGCTCGGGAACTTCTTAGAGCGACTAAAGAGCCTTCTGTTTGAGTTCAGTTCAGTGCAGCCGAGTTGAGGCGGGCCGGGTCGGGTCGGTTCGAGTCCCACATGGAGGCCCGGAGCCCCGTCCGCCCCCGGCCCCCGCTCGCCGCCCTGTTTGCAGTGCAGCCCGCCTCGAACTAATGGCAAACATCTGCAGCTTCCTTAAAAAATCGCTCGTGTTTTTCTTTCGCCCACAGCAGCTGCTGCAGCCCGACCCGGCCACCCGGTTCCCGACCGCCCGACCGACCCACACTGACCCGGCCGCAGCCGCCCGACCCGCCGCCGACGGCCGCTGCGTTCGTTTAATTTCATTTCCCCAACTTCGGAGCGCTCGGACTTCTTCGGATTCGCTCGATTCGCCCGTCCTACCGGTCGCGGGTCTTCCGAACAAGGCTGAAAGAGCAGTGAACATCGGAATTCCCAGCAGGCTCGGGGAGGGGGCGGAGAGCGCGAAGTGGCGCCCAGTCCTCCCAAGAGCTTTGATTGCTTATAGACGGGCTTGGAATTCGCTTTGGTTGCAACCGGCCCTCTCGCGCCGGTGCGGCAGCCGGGAGCCGGGAGCCGGAGCGCTCGAAGCCTCCCCCGAGCCGCCCGGGACACCTGGAGCCGGGGGCGATTCGGCGAACCCGCCATCCGGCTTCCGACAACGGCAGGCAACGTCGAGAGCAGCGACGACGGCAGTAAACACTGTGTTCGTTTCCTCGAAACAATTCCAATTAAAACACTCCCCGGAATTCGGGGATTTATTGCCGGCAGCCGGGCGGAAATGAAGACGGAGCGGACCTGGCGACGACGACTTACTTTCCATGGCGGGTTGGAGTCGGGCCGGGCCGGGGACCGAGAGCCGTCCTGGGGCCCGCAGCCTCCGCGGATCGATCCAGGACGAAATCGGCGAGAGCGCGAGCTCCGAGAGGGGCGGAGGGATTTGAGGCGATTACAGGCGGGCGAGAGGCCGAGGACGAGGCGGCGGCGACGATGCAAATCAGCGCGGCTCCGCGGCGGAAACCGACCGCCACCCGCCGTCGAGCTTCCCTGGCAGCAGGCGGGGCGGCGACGCCTCGCACGGGAGGAAATTGAAAAGATTTCCTCGGGAAATCCCGGACCGAAATCGAATTTCTCCGCAGGATCAGCGCGAGTGCATCGCGTTCCCGGCCACGCACTCGGTTCTTGTCGTTGTTGTTGGCGATGGAGTGGCTCGGGCGGGGCGAGTGAATCGAATTCTAAGTCGGCGGCGGCGGCGGCAGCGACGCGACGAGCTCCAGTGCTGCGGTGTGGCCAGCGACACGGCCAGAGCAGCAGCGACCTCGGAGGCAGGCGGCGGAGCGCGAGAGGGAGAGGGAAGGAGAGAGTGGGAGGGAGAGAGGGACGGCGAAGGAAGTCGAGCGGAGGGAGCGAGCGCTTCATCCGCTAAACGGATTCCGTCCAGTTTCGCAGTCCGAACGGCGCCAACTCTGTCTGGCCACCTGTCCGCGTGTGCGTGAGTGTGCGACTCCATGTGTTCGCGTGTGTGTGTGTGTGTGCGTGTGTCGAACGGTTTCACGCTCGCCTGCGCCATTTTGAGGTTGTTTTCCGGCGTGTTTTCGATTCCGCCGTCGCCGGAAGTGCGCGCGCGGCACGCCGGAAGCGCCTGCGTCCCCGCTCGCCCCCACGGGGTCCCCGAACGTGGCGCCCCAATTAATTGGCGCTCTTTCATCATTTATTCCACTTCCCTCCGCCCGTCGACGCCCATCGACGCTTGACGCGAGCGCCGTTTTGTGCAAATTTAACGACTTTGTGAAATTTTAACGCCGCCCCTCGTCGCCGACCCCCCGCCCCCGACCCCTGTCCCCTGGAGCCCTCGAAGCCCCCGAGCCTGCGACAATGGCCGCCGCCGGACTCCGGTCCACTCGGTCGCCCTGCTTGCGCCAGTCGTTGAGATCTTCAGTTGTTGTTGTTGCTGTTCTTGTTCTTGTTCTTGCTGTTGTCCTGTTGACATCCTCGAGCCGGCCCCGACCCCGACCCCGGCCGGGGATCTCGGCGCCCGCTCGTCCGCCCGTTGAAGGGGCCTCGAGGACGCCCACGTGCGTCTCTCCCGTAGTGCGGGCGTGTGTGTGTGAGGAACGTGACTGCTCGGCGCGTGGACGTCTCGGCAACGACGACTGCGACAGCGTTATCAACTGCAACAACTACAACAACAACAACAACACGCGACAACAACTGCAACGACGACCACACAATCGGAGCCCCCGACCGGGCTCTGAATCGGGTCCGGGTCCCGACTTAGGAGCGCGTGTTCGGGCGTGTGAGGCGATGGGCTTCTCGACGTGAGTGTGTGCGTGTGTGTGTGGGCGTGTGCGGGCAGGAGCCGCACGCATTTGCATCGGCGTGGGGTTGCCGCACCGTGGCTTGCGGGAAGGGCCGAAGGACACAAAAATGTCAATTGCAGTTTTTCCAAGAGTGCCGAGGCCGACGCGACGGCTGCCTCACTCACACACCCACACCCACAGCCAGCCCGCGCGCCCCGGCGATCGCAGGAATCGCGAGATATCTGCGGGAATTCGAGAAAATGCGTCGACGGAGGCAGCGACCACGGGCGCACTCAATTCGCGTCCTGGACGCATGCTTTTAATGAGATTCGCAGTCGGCCCTCGGCGCGCCGGGCGACCGCGATCGGGATCCACGGCCCGGCCCGCCCGCCTCCGGCTCAGACAAATTAATTAAAACGCATACTCGCCGCATACGCTCGGGCAGCTCGGGGACGACTGGGCGTGGCCGAGGGCGGGCGGGCGTCGAACGATCGCCGAAGGGTCGCCGAGGGCCGGCTGAGGTGGCAGCGCGCGGAGCCCGATTCATGAGCGGCGGCCCCTCCCGGTCCCCCGTCCCCCGCCCTCCTCACCCTCCTCCCGCCTCTCGTCCTCTGCAGCGAAACGTGGCAGTCGCCGAGAGCCTTCAAGCGACTCTGGGCGCGGGCCGGCGGACGCACTCGCCTCCATCCGCCCGCTCGCCGTCGTCCGGCATCGAGCGCCAGGCGCCCCCGCGGCGCGCCTGCGTCCGGCGCTCGGTCGAGCGGAAAATTGAGTTCGTCAACTGCAGCCCGGCTCCCGCGTCGCGCGTCCTTTGGCGCCCTCGACTCGCTCTCCCTCTCCCCCGTTCTCGTCTCCCGCCCGCCCTCTTGCGCCGCCTCCCTCCCTCGGCCGGGGCTCTGCTTCTTTGGCCGTCGGCCTCCGGCGGCGCGCTTCGAGCGCCTTCGATGCCGTGCTCGGTCTGGACGGAGCCGGGTTCGCGCCATGTTTTCTTCCATTGCTGTTGTTGGGCCGTTGTTGCTTTGTCGTGTCCTTGCCATTGCGCTGCTGCTGACGCGTTCCCAGCTTCCAACCCGCAGCTTCGCCCGCAGCCGCCTCGGCGAGGGGCCCG
This sequence comes from Coelopa pilipes, assembly GCA_947389925.1. Taxonomy (NCBI): domain Eukaryota; kingdom Metazoa; phylum Arthropoda; class Insecta; order Diptera; family Coelopidae; genus Coelopa; species Coelopa pilipes. Next base: position 19,181,496 of record OX376700.1, read on the forward strand.
ACGGGCGACTTAAGCAGGGTGGACTGAGGAAAGGTTCGATCGATTGACGCGGTGGACCTCGCGACCTCTCCGTGCTCTGAGGCGTCCAGGGGACGAGGGCAGTCAACGGAATCCTCCGTCCCTCTGCACTCGATGGCCCGAAACCCTGGACGCCTCGTCCTCCCGGCAACCAGAAGCCGACGCAGTGGCCAGGCCGAGTCCTTTTGTCGTTGTCGTTGTCGTTGTTGCTGCTTCTGTTTGCCGCTGTGGCTGCTGCGGCTGCTGTCGATGCTGATGTTGCCGTCGCTGTTGTCCTGGCTGCAGGCGCTGCTCCGCCGGTGGCCCCTTCGCGCCAACGACGCGCAGTCCCGGGACACGTAATTAAACGCACGGCCTCGCAAAAAGCCCTGATTTTGGCGCGCAGCGACGGCGACGACAGCGAGGTCAACGCCGTGGGCACCGCGGGCAAATGGCGGGAAGTCGCTCGCATCGGAAGAGCGGCCGATAAACTTTGGAAATTCGCGAAAATCGCCAATTAAAAATCACTCCGAGTCCGCGGGAGGGCCGGGATCCACCTCGCCCCGCCCTCGGCCTCGGCCTCCCACACCCGCCCCGGGCCGCCACCGGCCTCCTTCGCCCGCCCACACAACGCACGCCGAACCCCGCGCCCTTCCGCCCTTCAAGGCCGCTCCGTGCCTCGTCCCGTGGCCCGCCCGTCACGCACAATTTGCCGCCCACGCCGTCTTTGAAGTTGTCGCTCGATTTATTTTCCCAAATGCGACGTTTTTATGCGATTGCGCCGTCGTCGCCGGTCCTTGGGGTTTCGCTGACGTCGTCGCTGTCGCTGTCGCCGCCTGTTACTGTTGCTGTTGCTGCTTCTGCTGCCGGTCGTGAGCAGTGGCTCGGCGGCAATTTGGATGATTATGTCGTCGCATTCGGCTCAACAGCTGCCGGGTCGGCCGCAGGCGCCGCCCGGGCCGCTCACCTGGCGCTTGGCGCCACCCTCGTCGTCGGGCGAAAGCCAGGGGTTCGCCGGGACCCGGGGACGAGTCGCGCGGCGGCGCCGTCCCTCGCCCAACTGAATTTGCCGGCAATTTCGCTGCATAATTTCCGGCGCCAAAAGTCAACAGCGCGGCGGCCCCTGGGAGCCCCGTCGACGCCGTCAACAACAACAGCCAGAACTACTTAACAACACCAACAGGAAGAACTATCGGGGTAACGAAAACAAGGACAAGCGAGGGACGAGGAGGGGCTCGAAAGGCTGAAGCAGCAACAACAACACGACGGCCCCGACAGCCAGAGCAGCGGCAACGGCAACGGCTTCAGCAACTTTCCCGATAGTTTGCATGGCAACGTGTCGATAATGGGCGCAAATCTTCGGGACGACCTCCGAAGTTTGTCGGCTCTGAGGGTCGGCGGGGTCGGGGTCGGCGTTAAGGCGGGGGCGGGGGCCGGAAGCAGCTGCTTTAATTGCGTCGCCCGGAGCGCCCAGAGGAGCCCGGCTGCGTAGGGCGGGAAGTAATTAATGCGCGATGAGAGTTGCCAACTGCCGGGTGCGTCGGGCGGCGCCCGGGCACCCGCCGGGAGCTCGACTCCAGGGCCGACCGGGGGCGACGAGGACGAGGACGAGGGGCAGCAGCCGGAGTCGCAGGAAGGAATCCATTCGTGTCCAAGTGGAGTAGAAGCGGCCAGCGAGTCCACCTGCGGGACGAGGGCGGGAGTCGGCGAGGACGAGGACGTGGACTCAAATCACGTGCCTGGGTTCGGAGGCGGGCGCGCCAGGGCAGCCAGCGGCGGTGATTTGATTGAGTTGCAGCCCCGAGGAGGATTTTGAGAGGGGGGGGGGGGGGGGCGGATTATTTGATCAGAACCCATTTCGCAATCAATTCCGTTTCATACGCGAGTCCGGAGCGGCCGCTTCCAGCGTTGCCAATTGGAATTGAACGGAGCCTTTTCGCTGGAAAATTGAAAATTTTCCAAAAAACACACAAAAACCCAGCAACGAAAACGAAAATTACATCACGGCGATGACAACAACAACAGCAACAACAACAACGCCGGCATCCATCCGTCGATGCACCCGAGTCTTAGTTGTTGTTATTGTTGTTGTTGCCGGTCGAAGTCGGTTGCATCGAATCCATGTGATTTGCATGTCAGAGGCACCAACAACAACAACAGCAACCACCGAAGCCGTTGGCAGCAGCATCAGCAGAGCCAAGCGAAGAAGAAGAAGACAGAGAGAGAGAGAGAGAGAGAGAGAGAGAGAGAGAAGACAGTGGTGGAAGAGGGGGAGGGGGGGGGGAGGGGAAAACTAGTTGATGATGACTCGCGATCCATGAATGCGACGGCGAGCGAGTTCAGCGAACCCGATGCAACCTGGGTGCAACAACAACAACAACAACAGCAACAACAACAATCGCAATAGCAACAGTGAAAAAACGCAGATTGACGAGCGAAATTTTCGAATCCGAGTCGTCACGAGGCGCTGCACAGTCGCGTTGCCAACGAGCGGCCTGGACTGGCCTGCCGTGGCGCGACGCGGCGCGGCGTTGCCAACGTGCTCCATTGTCTTTGCGGGGCGAAATCGAAATTGAAAATCGCTTCAGATGCAGCGATGGTCGTCGCAATGGCAACAACAACAGCAACAACAGTACCGGCTACAATTACAGGCACAAAGAAACAAAACCAACAACAATCGCCGTAACGTGCAACGACTACAACAACAACAACAACAACAAACGACAACTGCCAAGCGCAAAAGAAAATCCGTGCTCATGGCAACGACAACAACCCAGCTGCAGCCGCTGCTGCAGACCGTTATTTCGATTTCGTCTCCTCTCTTTCGCTCTTCACTCTTCACTGTCTGTGTGTGTGTTTGTGTTTGTGTTTTAGGCGCATCTTCAATTCAAATGTCATGCAACAATAGACTAGTAATGACAACAACAACAACAACGACAGCAACAAAACTTCCAACAATGTCGTTATTGCCGAGTTGCCATATTTTTCAGCCGGTTTTTCTCCTCCTCTCTTTCCCTCCACTGAAGAATTCGCCCGTTCGATGCGGTGAAAACGCTTGCGGTGTTGTTGCTTTGGCTCCGGCTGCTGGCGAACCCGAGGCACGAAGCATCGAATCGCGTCGAACCCAGCCGAGCCGAGTCGAGCCGAACCCAGTCGAGGAGCGTTTAAAGGTTGTTCGCGCCCAACCCGGCCACTCGGGAGCCATGAAAGCAGCAACAATGCAAGCGAAAAAATAAAAATCACAAAATAAAAATCGCAACAACAATAAAGCAGTGAAAACAACGAGAACAGCAGCGGCAATAGAAATGCTACAATTGAGAGAGTGCGAAGTAAGCGCCGGGCGGAAAGAGACGGAAGACAGGCAGGCAAGGCAGCTGCTGGAAACAGCAACACAACCGCTCCACCAACAACAACCAGCCCGGCACTTGACAGTAAAAATTTAACAACGTCGTTGAAGCCTTGCAAACCCTGCCTCGGTCGACGCCGCCGTCAGCGCCGCCGCCTCTGCCCGCGCCCTTTAACCCCAGGAACGTGCGGCTCGTCAAGTGGGGCTCGGGGCGAGCAGGTGGGGCGGATTCTGAAGCCGGCTAAAGAGCCCATTCAGCGGCAACAAAGACAAAGCCAACAACGACAATCATAACCTAAACGATTACCGTCGGCCACGAGCGGGTTCGGCGAGCCGGGGTGGGACGATTCGAGGGCCGCCTGCCGGAGTTGGGTCTGCCTGGGTACCGGGTGCCCGCAGCGAGCGGATCCGGTGCCCCCTGAACGCCACGATTTGCCTGTCCTCTGAGGAATTTTCGCCCAACTATTCGGAAGAGCGGAGAACGAATACCTGGGCATGCGAGTACTCAGTACCCGGGTCCCCGCCGACCACTGGCGAGTCGACGACATGACACTTGGCTCGTCTGACAGGTGACAGTTGACAAAAGTCGTCTGAGAGTTTGATGTACGTGAGGTCGTCGTGTGTCTGGCCGTCTCTCTCGCGCCCGCTCTGCCCACGCAATCTGCGTCTGTGCACGTGTCAGGGTGTTTGTGTCAGTGGGTCACTTCGTCTCGATTTGAAATTCGCCGAAACCACCCAACTGCAACCAACACAACAACAACAACAGAAACAACAACAACAGCATGTTCTCGCCGAATACCAACACACGACTCACACAGCCGGCCGTCAGTGGGAGAGCGAAAGGGAGAGGGAGAGAGAGTGGTGCCAAATTCCATCAACTTGAACGGTGAATGACTTTTGTTTTATTCTGCCGCCCGTTGTTGTTGTTGGAGTTTCGATGATTTTCTGATTTCGTGCTCACGAGGGGCGAAAACGACGCATCCCCCCTTCACCCCCTCCTCCCGCTCCATCCACGGTCCATTTGACAACTCTGCGGGCGTAGGCGCCGCTGCAGCCGTCGACAGAGATGTCAGGGAACGGAGCGTGAGGGGCGGGGCGAGGTGGGCGAGGGGTGAAGGGTTAATTATCGGACATTATTTGCAGATTTCGCCATCCGTCATTGGCGGGCCGCCGGGCGGACGGACGGACGGGCGCTGGAATTGAGATTGATCGATGAAGGCAGCGCCCAGACACAGGCGCCCAAACGCCAGCAAGCGCCCACACACACTCACATTTGCGTTAGATACACAGTTAATGACCGACAGCAGCAGCGAGTCGGACAAACGGGGCCCGCGACCCCCGCGACTCCCGCCCTCGACGCCCACCGCGCCTTCAGCCGTGTTTAAACACGCAGACCGGTCCACGGACCTCGTCATCCGATTCGCCCCGCTCCGGCTCCCCCTCCCGCTTCCGCCGTGCTCTTCTTGTAGTTGTCTTCACCTGTCCTCGAGCGCCGCTCGTTCTTCGCCCGTCCTCGCCGCGCCTGCGGCCTACTGGGGGCCTGAAGGACCTGGGCCGGGGGCTCCACGAGGCGCAGGCCCTGTTCATTTGTTCAAGGGCTCGTCGAACGGCGGGTCGTCCCTGGCCCCGTCCTCGCCTCGGTCCTCCACCCCATTCTCGCCCCATCCTCGCCCCATCCTCGCCCGTCCTGGCCGCCCAAGTCGTGGTTTATCGTTTGCATTCTTTGCGGACCCGTCGTGGCCGGGCGAGGGCGAGGCGGGGGCGGGGGCATGGCCTGCGACGTGTTTATTGCTGAGCAAATAAATACAAGGCAAACACTCACAGCTGTCCATTTGCGCGGCGGGGGCGGCGGCAGTCGTGGGACGAGCGAAGAGTAAATATGTGGAAATGTATATATTTTTTGGCAGCGCTCGGCAGCCAAATATTTATGAGTGCGACCGGGCGAGGGCCGCGGGCGAGGCCGAGCCGAAGACAATCGAACTCCATGCAATTCGAGTGCAAACAAGCGCGGGGCCGAACCTTGGAGTCGGCGGGGCCCGGGGTGGGGGGCCTGAAATCGATGCAGCCCCCGTCGATTCTGGCCTCGTTGGCGAAAACAGGAAGCGGAAGCAGCATTTGTCGAGTGCGCAGAATGCGGCATACTTTCGGGCGGACCGGTCCGGGCCGAGTCAGAGTCCGCTCGCTGGCGGCCACCGCAGGGCTGGACCGCAAGCCAGCTCAGCGAAACTTGAGATCGGCGGGCGGAGCCTCGCGACCTGCGGCCCTGAGACCGCGGGGAGCCGCCGCGACTTCAATCTCCGGCCGATGCCGGAACCGGAACCGGAGCCCTTTGAACTCTTTGAACCCCTTCGGAGCCCTCGCCAGCGGTGGCCGCCACGCCCCACCCGCCCTTCCGGCCTGTCAGGCCAGATCAACGCGCTGTCCCGAGACAACCGCGGACCGCGCCGCCAACCCCCATTTGTTTTGCATTTTCTATGCATAATTTCTTCGTCGCCGCGTGATTGACATTCACAATATCCGTATGAGGCTGGGTGGGCGAGGCAGAGGGAGGACGAGTCGGTCTGGCTGCCTGGCTCGACCCGGGCTCTCGAAACTGCGGCAGATGTCGTCCTGCAGGCCGTCGCTCCCCTGGCCCCCCGGGGTTTCAGCGGCCCTCCTGAGTCCCCCGACTGCTGAGGACCTTCCTGCCGATTGCCGAGCCGCGACTGTTGCTGCCACTGTCGTTCTGTTGCGGGCACCTGCCCTGCTCGAAGATCGGGCACCCGAGTCCGTCCAGAGGACCTTCGGACAACTCCGATGTGGCTCGAAAGACTTCGCCTCCGCGGCCGACGAGGCGACCCCAAGGAGAGCCGGGGCGAAAACGTTTCGGCCGGAACGAGTCCCAGGAAGGCGACGGCGCTCCATCGAGCCCGGCTTCGCTCCTCCAGCCGATGATTGGGCGAGGCGCAGCGGCAACCGACCTCTGCCCCCACACCCTCCCTGCCACCCGACCGAAGGGCCGCAAATCTGGCCCGGCGACCGTTGACAAACAGCGACTTCGGCGACCGCACGGGCAGCGAAAGCGGATGTGCGGACGCCATGCAGGCCGCATCCTGGCCTCGGCCCGCATTCGCCCGATTTGAGCGCCGTGGCGCGTGATGCGCCGCGCCCAGGGGCCGGAAGCGAGGGCTCGGCGTCGCCATGGACGAAATTCCATATTTCCGTCGCGGCCGCGGCGAGCCCCGGACTCACCGCGAGCCCCTTCCGCCCATCGCCCGCTCCCGCCGGCCGTCGTTGGCTGGACGGCGCCGGTGCTGCGGTCGCGAAGCCATGTAAATGACGGGGTTTCATCTGCTGCTCCTCCTGCTCCTGCTGGTCCTACTCGATGCTGGCGGTCGTCGTCGATACGTTTGCCATTGTGGCTGGCTTGTTGTTGCAATTGTCGCTGCTGCGGCTGCCTAATGGGGCGACAATCGAGGATCGAGTCCGACGTGCTGCGACGGCCTCGGGCCGGGTTGGGTCGCGGGGCGGCGCCGGATCCGGCTGCAGGCAGGAGGACCGGCGCCCACCTCACATGCGGCGCTTGCCCCGGCGAACGCACTCCCGCCTCCTTCCGCCACCGGCCCCCAGGACGCGTTCGGGCGCGCTCGGCTCCCTGAATTCCTCGCGATTGAGTCAGCGGGTGCCTTAAGTGAAAAGTAATGCGCCACACACACGCTCCCGGGCCCTACTCACGCCCGCACACATCCGCAACAGCCTGGCGCCACTCGCAGGGAGACCAGAACCCAGGGTCGGCGGCAGGAGCGGCGGCAGGAGCGACGGCAGTCGCAAGACAAATTCACTACCACTGGGGTCAGCGGAGGGCGAGGACGAGGGCGGTCGGAAGTGCCGGGCGGGCGGGGTTTCGTTAATGCGACACGAGAGCTGCGAATCTTTCATTCCGCTGCAGCTGCACCGCGGCTCCGGCACCGGCTCCTGCTCCTGCTCCTGCTCCTGGTCCTGCTCCGGCGGATCCTCGAACACGTCCGCCTGCTCTGGATTCCGCACTGGGCCACGAAGAGGCGATGGGGAGGGCAGGGGGCGACGGCCCACGTCCCCGACCCTGCTCGTCGCCTCCTTCGGGGAGCCGAGCGATGTCTTTGCTGTCATGCACTTTAGCCGGGGCTTTCGAAGGATCCTTCTCCCGTTTATTTTCCCCTTTATTTCAGACACATTTCGTCCACCACCGCCCCCGCCCCAGCCCCAGCCCTCCCTCCGTCCGTCCGTCTGTCGCTCGCTCGCTCTGCCGCCTGTTTGTTACATTCCATGGGTTGTTCTTTGCTTACAAATCCTTTAAGAATCCTCGAACACACACGCGGACGGACGGGCGCCTGGCAACGTGGCAGGGGACGAGGTGAGGGGGGAGGTGGAGGAGATGCAGGAGGAGGCGGAGGAGGTGCAGGAGACGAGGGCCGTCGGTGACGGTGACGGCGCCGCACGCCCAGGATGCTTGGGTTTAAGACATAAAAACTCGCTTCGTGCATTCCGCACGCCCAGCACGGCCCAGCAGGCGGCCGGCTCGGCGAGGCCACGCCCCGCCCCGACGCCCGCCCCCCGACACACACCCGAGGGGCAACATTTGAATAGAGCATCGCCGTCGTCGTCGTCGTCGTCGTCGTCGTCGTCGTCGTCGTCAGTGGCCCGGCTCGAGATTCGCGTTCGAACGCCGCCCGCTTAGAATTCGTTTTCATTCCCGTTTTGTCGCACTCCCATTTCGGATGCACCGGCAACCGGCAACTGTCAAGTGCCAGTGGTTGTTGTTGTTGTTGTTGTTGTTGTTGTTGTTGTTGTTGTTGTTGTTGTTCCACTTCTGCCACTCCCGCCCCTCTCGCTCGCACTCTTCCCCTCTCTCGCCCCTCCCTGCGCGGCCCGCCCGGTCCCATGAGCGATTCCTGGCGCGAACCCCTTCGGGCTTCCGCCGCCCATTTTCGGCGGCCATTTTGAAGCAATTTCTGCGCAAATGGATTCGTTAAAATTTCAATAATATTTGCGAACGGCTTCGAGCAAGCCAAATACTGATGAGGCTGCGCCGGGCGCTCGTCTCGGCCCCATTGTTTTGTACTTGCGTCGTTGCGGCTGCCATTGGGCTTGTTATTGTCGATGGCGGTGTTGTCGTTGTCGTTGTCGTTGCCGTTGCCGTTGATGTGGTCGTTGTTGTTGGCAGTGTTGTGCGGGGCAGCCGCATTCGGAGTCGCGTCACGTTCCGTCACTGCGACGTCACTTTAATCGCATTTGGCGCTCTCGCCGCTCGTGGAGGAGGGAGGGCCGGGGGAGCAGGCGACGGCTGGGGTCCTCGAAGTGAAACAGGCCAGTCGCGGGCGGCCGCGGCCAGGTATCCGAACTCCTGCCGCGGCCCTGGACCCTCGTAAATCGACTCCTGATCGGGCGACTCAGGCGGCGAATGAACTCGCAATGGCCCGCGTCCGCGCTGAATCTCAATCGCGGGCGATGAGTGGACGCGACGTGCCACGCCCTCGGCTCGCCCTCGCCCCAGCCCCCGCCCCAGCCCCCGCCCTCAGCTCCACCAACGAGACGACCGGCCACGGCAGACGTCGACGAAGCTTGGAACTTGGGTTGGCGGAGCGTGGGCCGGCTCATCGCATGTCGAACGCCTGATGTTTCGTGGCAATAACTCAGCGAGGCCCGACCATAAATAATAAGACGCCTATAAAAGCTGATAAATTCGCCCTGGCGACGGCGACGGCAACGGCGACGACAGACGCCAGGGGGCCGAGGGGGAGCTGGGGTCGAAGACGCAGCGAATCCCGGCCTTGCGACTCCTCGAGCGCACGGGGCGAGGGAGCGAAATCGCGTTCATGTGCCGGGAGATTAATGGTCCACGCATGTTGTTGTTGTTCTCCGCTCCGCCGGATATCGCATTGTGCTTCATTGTATTGAATTGTGCGGGGCTGCTCCTGTTGTTGTTGTTGTTGTTGTTGTGGGCGGCGGCTCCTCGGGTCCTCGACTCCACGGCCGCCCCACTCCTCGGCAGCGATGCGGATCGAAGTCAAAGTCGAGGACGAGGGCGAGGACGAGGGCGAGGGCGATGGCGATGGCGAGGGCGAGGGCGCGGGCGACGTCGAGAACGGAGTCGGAGGCGCCTTTGGCAGGCTGTTGAATTCAGTTCGTCCTCGACCCCCCCCCCCCCCAGGACGCCGGTAATCGCCTTAGCCTGCTGCGGAAGCCGAGCAAGGACCGTTTTCAGGTCCATCGAGTCCGTGGCGACGAAGCTCCCCATCGAGCCGGCGGAGGAGTCGCTCAGCCGGGAGTCGACGACGCCCGGTCCCGGTCCCGACCCCGCTCGAGCCACTCCCTCCTCCCGCGTGGCGCCAGCTCGGCCCAAGTCATGCCGCTCGTGCATCGGGCTTTGTGTATTTGGGCCGGCATAGACTGGGCTGTGTTGCTGTTGCTGTTGCTGTGTTGCTGCATCGGCGGATGTGTTGTTAAGCCAAATCCAATTTTTCCCGGAATCACCAGCCCCCGCCGCCCACGCCCTCCGCCCTCCGCCCTGGCCGGCTACAGTGGCGTTCATTTGTTTCCGCACACGTTGCTGCAGCGACACACAAAAGCCCTGCGGGCGGGGGAGTCGGCCGGGCGAGGGTGTCCGTGAGGGAGCGAGAGCGTGCACCAGAGAGGGACGGAGCACTCAATAAATGTCATCCGAGTAATATGAATTCGCGTTACACGGGAATTTATGAAAATGCAAATGAACAGCAGGAGGAAATCTATTTTTGATGGCGCTTTTTATGGCGCCCTTCTCGGGCACATGTGTCTGTGTGTGTGGGTGTGTGGGTGTGTGTGTGGGTGTCGCTGCGCTGTCGGGCTTGGTGTTGGTGTTCGGATTCACTCGCAGTAATTCGAGTGGCCGGGCGGATCCGGCGGATGGCTTCCTAGTCCTATCCAGGCCCAGCCGTTCAAGAGCGAAATTTCAATTTCTGGCAAATCCGAGCTTCGCCGCGAGCGAGCGGGCGGAATCGGCTGAATCGGCTGAGGTCGGGCGGCGGCTGGGGCGGACGAGGACGGCCCAGAGGCCAGGACTGAGTCATGGGCCCGCCTGTGGTTGAGACCCGGCCGGCGCCCCAGCCGAAGCCGAGCCGTTCCTTCGAACGACGCCGCTGCCCACTGTGCGGCGAGCGCGGACCTGAAAAGGCGCCATCGGGGCCGGTCGAGATCCCGACGACTGCCGACGACGGACCCGGTCGCGAGTCAATTTATTTAATTGGAGGCATTCATTTAATTATGCACCTCATTTGCCATTAAGCCGTGTTTTAAACCGTGTATTTCCAATTAGCTCCCGCTCACACACACCCACACAATCACCAGCAGACACACACAGGCGACTGCTCGGAGGGTTCGCAGGAGGAGGCGGGGCTCCGAGGACCCACCGCTGTCGGGCTAATTATCGCTGAATGCCGGACTCGACCCCGCTGCCTCCCTCCATCGCCCGGCCGCTGGGCTTTTGAAACAATCGCGCTCGGCCGCGCCCGCGCCCCGCGAACAACGTGTTATTTCGCCCGTGGGAGGAATTTATGCAACAGTGACAACAACTGCAGCAACAACGGCCACTGAAGCCCCGTCCCCAGCAACCGCAGCATCCGTGTCAACAACAACAGGAGGAGTCGCTCTGCAGTTGTCACAGCGAGAGTTGCTTCAATTAAAATCTGATTTCAGCGCGCATCTGTGTGGGTCCGTGTGTGCGGTGGCAGCGGCGCCACTGAGAGGGGGCTCCAGCGAGGGGCGTGGCCGACCCTCGAGCCCCCGCCCAAGGTGGTCGCCGGCGGTCGCTCCGTCTTGCGCCGATCCTCGCCACCAGGCGGGCCCGGCTCCAGAGTCCCAGGGCCGCCAGTCGTCCGAGCGCCGCCCCTGAGCCCCGGCCGCCCCGGCAGCGCAGCTCGAAAGGGACGCCGCAGCAAACAATGGACATTTAATGCTCTGGACGCTCGGCTCGCCCGGATCCCGGGCTGCGGCTGCAAATGAAAGCTCTTTAATTTAAGCGGAAGTAATCTGAAAATCCAACGCTCGTTCGGTTCGACTCGACCGCCATTATGATTCATAATGGCGTCCACTTCCGGCCGGCTGCTGGCGAGACAGACAGACCCGAACGCCAGTGCACCAGTGCACTACACAGAGACACATGCGCGCACACCCACACACTCGAGTCCTGGCGGGAAGTGGGCGGCGCTTCCTTGGCCGCCGACCGGGCCGGTGGGGAGGGCGCGGTTGGAGGAAATAAAAGGGAAGACCGGTGGAATAAACAATCGCTGGCGAGCGGGAACGGCAGCAGAAAAACTTTAAACTGTTTTTGCATCGGGCTCCTCGCCGTCTTTCGGGACGCGCTGGCGGCGCTCGTGCTTTTATCACTTCTGGCATTGTTGCCCGTGGCCGGGAGGGCGGGGGCCCGGCGGGGAAATCGGGAAGTCTTTTGTCTGCTCGTGCACTCGAATTTATGCGCTTCGCCCCGCGACTTCTCCTGCGGCCACCCGCCTGCGCCCGGCTCCGATCCGATGCAACAGTGTGTGGTCCGGGGCTGGATCGTGGTTGACGTGGGGCGGACAATGCGCGAAGTCGCGTCCTCATTAAATCGCGGCGGCCGGTGCCGGGCCCGGACCCGGACCCTTTGTCTTGGGCCAGGAGCCCCGATTTGTTGTGATTTGTCGTCGCCCTGACTCAAGTTCCCATCTGTACTCACGTCTCTCTCCTCTCGCTTCTCCATTGCAGGCGGACTCGCGGACGGGGGCCGCATCGGGCCCGGCGAGGGCGCCGTCGCCGTCGCCGCCACCAACGTGCCATGTCCCGCGGGAATGTTCCGCTGCAACGACGGCAAGTGCATCACGTCGCTCTGGGTCTGCAACTACCAGAAGGACTGCGAGGGCGGCGAGGACGAGCAGCAGTCGTGTCGTAAGTACCGCGGTCCGAGGCAGGAGGAATACCAAATAGAATCCGTCTCCGTCTCCGTCTCCACCTCTAACGCTGTCTCTGCCTTCCTCTCTCTCTTCCGCAGCGCCGCCCGAGTGCGAGGCCGGGCAGATCAGCTGCGGCCAGTACGTCTTCAACCGGACCTACTGCATCCCGCCCCACTTCCGGTGCGACATGACCGACGACTGCGAGGACAAGTCCGACGAGTCGCAGTGCAGTAAGTTTGAACATTTTCCTCCACAGACTCCCAGCTTCCTCCCAGCGGCGCGCACCCGTCCCAGTTTCGGACCCTTCGTCGAGTATCGATTTCGCGTCCCGCGCCCACCACCTGCGGACGGACGCGAATCGCCCAAAGTATGCAAATGAATGCGCCGTGGGGACGTCGGGCGTTTTCCAAGTGGCGACGGCTCCGCTCCTCAAGCGGTCATCACTGGAATCGGTCACTGCTCAGCGTCCGCGGCGACAACTGGCGAGCCGGTGCCGCGGGGTTTCGCCGCCGAGCTCTCTGAATAATTCATCGCTGCCGTGGCTCGAAGTCGAGGAGGGCTCGCTGGCCGTGGGACCGCGGACAGGCCCCGCTTTACGACCCATAAACGGGGTTTTATTGCCGGCCGGAGTCTCGATGCCCGGTTCGATGGGCCGTGAAACCAGCGGCCAGCCTCTAATTAAAGACACGACTAAATATTAATGGGCGACCCGGTCGGCATCTCTTCGGCAGGGGCGCGCCCTCGTGCCCTCGCAGCTGCATAATTTCCAGTTCGGAGGATGCGGCCAGGCCGGGGTCAGGCGAGACCCCTCCACGGCACACAATTAGACGACATTCCTGCGCACGCATGGGGCTGGTGTAAGTGCGAGCCCCGGCCGGATCCGTCGGAGCCCCGGGCCACGGTTTTTATCCACTCAGGCCGTTGTCACTGTTGCGGCTGCTGCGCAGTTGGGGCCAAGTTGGAGCCAAGTCGAAATGCTAAATGAAATTCCGACCGCCTCCCAACCGACCCCACGCCCGCCTCTCCTCCTCTGCCGGCCCTCGCCGTCAGACACAAGTTATTTAAATGTAAATCGCAAGCAACAAGGATAACGGGGATAACGAGAGCCGACCCCCGGCACCCCGACGCCCGGACTGCCCTGGCGCGGGCCACCCATGTCTGGCGCATTCCGACACATTGTCGAGACCAGCGCCGGGGACCGGATGCCAGCCGAACGGGGTCCCTCCAAGCAAAGGGCGCAATGCGAGCCGAGTAAATTATCCGAACGAAGCGCCTCCGCCCCTCGGTCGCTCCGCCCGGGTCGCCCACCCCTCACCCAGCAGCGTCGAGGCGAGGAATTTCCAATTAACAGGGTCCGCCGGTTCCTCGGAGGCCCGGTCTTGAGGTCGCTCGCACTGCCTCGAAGGACGAGCGACTCCACTCGCTCGGGGTCCTGGTCCTGGTCCCTCCCTCGCCTCCACTCCGGGATGGCCCTGGGTGCAGGAGCGGCCGGGGAGCGAAGGACGCGTAATTGGATTAGAGCGACGGGACAGGCAGGGCGCCGCCGGAGGACCCGATGCAGGCCGCCAGGCAGCCCTCCATCCATCACAGGTGGCGGTCACGGTCGGCCACCTGCGTGGGCCCTCGTCCTCGCCCAGCTGTGTCGAGGACGGAGGGAAACCACTTTGTCGCCACTCTTCGGGGGATGCGCTCAGGAAGAGTTGGACGCGGGACCCGGTCGTCGGACGACGGCGACTACGTCGTGGCAAGGGGGGCCACGGAGGGGCGGGAGGTGCGGTAGGGGCTCCGTTCATTCATTTTCGAGGGCGAACAAAGCGGGAGCTGCGAGTCAGGCGAGCGCGAGTGGGAACCGATCAGATCTACGCACGGAAGCGTGCTGCGAGCTGGCGGACTGGCTGGGAGCGGGCACGACTGCGACCAGGTCCGGTAGCGGGGAGGGGTGGGCGCGCCAGCTCGAGAGCCGGGCGACAGCGGCGGCGTCCCTGATGACAGCTGCGATTAGTCCTCGTCGTTCCATTGAGCTGTCCGTTGAATTAGCAGACAATGAGGCGCCGGACAATTCACGGGCGCGAGGGAGACAGACAGACGCACCAGGACACCTCCACGCACCCACAGAGACACACACAGTCGCCGATTGAGGACGCGTGCTGGCAGGAGGCGAACGCGATTCGCTCGCACCTCCTGCGGGCCAAACGACCGACGGCCCAGGGGCGTAAATTAAGTGATTGCTCGGCCCCCGAGGGACCAGGGTCCAGGAGCTAATCGAGCGCCGCAATCGCAAGCTCGAAAGGAATTCCCGATTCAATGGAATCCGAGCCGGATGGCGGAGGGCGACGCAGCGAGGCGGGAGGAAATCGAATTCCACAGAGCGAGCACTTCAATTCCCACCGCCCTCGCCCCGAACGCGGGTCGCCGGGTCGTCGGACTCCTCCCGCCTCCGCCTGCTCCTCTCTCTCCGGTCCACGGCCGTCGCCCACGGCCGCGTCTTCACTTTCGCCTTCGCGCGGACCCACCGAGCAGCGGGCGAAACGCGTTGGCTCCACTCGACGGCTCCACTCGACGACTCCACCCGAGCAGCGCAAACAACCCGGACCCCTGCGAGGACCCGGCGCTGTTGACAGGGCGCCCGCCACGCCCACTCGAGCGGTCGGGTCGTCGTGGCGAGCGGGGTTTGCGGAGCGCCAGAGACGGGCGAGGTCCGAGGACGAGGTCCTTCCGCGAAGCGAAGCCACTCGACCGGGGCGCGAATGCGGGCGATGCTGCCGATAGATTTCCCCGCTCCTCTAACACACAACCCTCTCTCTCTCTTCGTTTCTCTCATTCCTCTCCTTCCTCGCTCCCAGCGTACCGGAAGTGCCAGACGACCGACGTGTTCTGCAACGGCCCGGGCGGCGCGGCGCCGGCGGAGGGCGGCCGCCTGGGCGGGCCGTGCGTGCCGAAGGAGAAGCGCTGCGACGGGTACCTGGACTGCCGCAACGGGCGCGACGAGGAGGGCTGCACGGGGATCTCGTGCCGCCTGGACCAGTTCCGGTGCGCCAACGGCCTCAAGTGCATCGACGCGGCCCTCAAGTGCAACCACAAGGACGACTGCGGCGACAAGTCCGACGAGCAGGGCTGCAGTAAGTTCGCCCCACCCCTCCGACCCTCTCCGACCCTGTCCGACCCCTCTGACCGCCTCTGCCCTCCCGCCTGCAGACTTCCCGCCCTGCCACCACGGCCAGTTCCGGTGCACGAACGCGCTCTGCATCCCCTCGAACTTCTACTGCGACGGCTACCACGACTGCGCGGACGAGAGTGACGAGGCCAACTGCACGGCGATCGCCTGCCCCGACAACAAGTTCCTGTGCCCGCGCGGCGGCCCCGGCGGCGCCCCCAAGTGCATCCCGAAGGCCCAGCTGTGCGACGGCAACCGCGACTGCGAGGATGGCAGCGACGAGGAGACCGCCTGCTGTGAGTAGCCCCGACCCCTCCGACCCGACCCCAACTCACCACCCTCTCTCCCCGTCTCCTTAGCCATGGCCTCGTGCCCGGCGCTGAGCTGCGAGTTCAAGTGCGGGCCGTCGCTGACCGGCGGCGTCTGCCTGTGCCGGCCGGGCCAGGCGCTGGCGGCCGACAACCGGACCTGCGCCGACCTGGACGAGTGCGCCGAGTGGGGCCACTGCGACCAGCTGTGCACGAACACGGACGGCTCCTACAGCTGCCAGTGCGCCCAGGGCTACAGCCTGATCAACAACTCGAAGTGCGTGGCCCCGGACGCGAACAACCTGCAGCTGATCTTCGCCCACGACCGCGCCGTCGTCCGCATGTCCGCGCACGGCGGCGACCCGCGCGTGGTGGCCAACGCGACGGCGGCCACCGGCGTCGCCTACCACTACCAGCGCAACACGCTCTACTGGTCGGACGTGAAGACGCGCAAGGTGCAGTCGATGCCGCTGGACGCGTTCAACGGCGCGATCGCCCCGCTGGACCTGACGCTGCCCGGCACCTGGGCGCCGGTCGCGCTGGCCGTCGACTGGGTGGGCGACAAGATCTACGTGGCCGACCTGGTGGGCCAGAAGATCGACGTGTTCGAGCTGAGCGGCAACTGGCACGCGGTCGTGCTCGGCTCGAACCTGACCAGCCCGGCCGACCTGGCGCTCGACCCCACCGCCGGGCTGATGTTCGTCGCCGACGGCGGGCAGGTGCTGCGCGCCCACATGGACGGCACCCACGCGCGCTCGATCGTCTCGGAGGCGGCCTACAAGGCCTCCGGCGTGACGGTCGACATCATCGGGAAGCGCGTCTTCTGGTGCGACTCCCTGCTCGACTACATCGAGACGGTGGACTACGAGGGCGGGCGGCGCGTGATGGTGCTGCGCGGGCAGCAGGTGCCGAGCCCCTCGCGGCTGGCCCTGTTCGAGAACCGCATCTTCTGGACGGACGCCACCAAGCAGGGCGTCATGTCGGTGGACAAGTTCGCCGGGCCGACCTCCATCCAGGTGACCTACAAGGCGAAGGACATCCGCGAGCCGAAGGGCATCGTCGCGGTGCACGGGCTCAGCCAGCCGCGCGCCTCGAACCCCTGCGGCAACAACAACGGCGGCTGCAACCACATGTGCATCGTGACGGCCGTCAAGGGCGCGCCCACCGGCCTGGGCTACCGGTGCGCCTGCAACACCGGCTACCAGCTGCAGTCGGACCTCAAGAACTGCAAGCTGGTGCGCGAGTTCCTGATGTACTCGCAGCAGCGCTTCATCAAGGGCAAGGTGCTCGAGCCGGTGATCGAGGGCTTCAGCGACGCGATCCTGCCGGTGGTGTCGCGGCGGGCGCGCTTCGTGGGGCTCGACTTCGACTCGCGCGACGAGTTCGTCTACTACTCGGACGTGCTGCAGGACGTCATCTACCGGGTGCACCGCAACGGCACCGGGCGCGAGATCGTCCTCGCCTCGCAGAACGAGGGCGTCGAGGGCCTCGCGGTCGACTGGGCCTCGAAGAACCTCTACTACATCGACTCGCGCAAGGGCACCCTCAACGTGCTCTCCACCCGCAACGTCACCTACCGGCGCACCCTGCTCAAGAACCTGAAGCGGCCGCGCGCCATCGTCGTGCACCCGAACCGCGGCTTCATCTTCTTCTCCGAGTGGGACCGGCCGGCGAACATCACGCGGGCGAACGCGGACGGCACCGGGCTGCTGGTGTTCAAGAACGTCACCCTGGGCTGGCCGAACGGGCTCTCGATCGACTTCAAGGAGGACCGCGTCTACTGGTGCGACGCCCTGCTCGACCACGTGCAGCACGCGAGCCTCGACGGCACCGACATCCAGACGGTGAACTCGCGCCTCGTGCGCCACCCCTTCTCGATCGTGATCCACAACGACTGGATGTACATCACCGACTGGCGGCTGGACGCCATCATCCGGCTGCACAAGCTCACCGGCGAGCAGGAGGAGATGATGGTGCGCGAGCCCCAGACGAACCGTCTCTACGGCGTCAAGGTCTACAGCCGTGAGGTCCAGACGATCGCCGAGACCCAGCCCTGCCACCGCAACAACGGCGGCTGCGAGAAGATCTGCTTCGCGGTCCCGCGCAACGGCTCCGACTCCACCTCCGCCTCCGACGCCGACGCCGCCCAGCTGGAGACGCGCTGCTCCTGCCCCTACGGCGAGCGGCTGGCCGAGGACCAGACCAGCTGCGTGCCCGACCCCAGCGCCGAGCCGCCCGTACAGCCCTGCCCGAACTCGTGGGACTTCACCTGCAACAACCAGCGCTGCATCCCCAAGTCCTGGGTGTGCGACGGCGACGACGACTGCCTGGACAACAGCGACGAGGAGCAGAACTGCACGAGTAAGTCTGCCCCTGGCCCTGGCCCTGTCCCTGTCCCTGTCCCTCCCCCGGGGTCGATCATGCGAATAACTGGGTCTTCTTGTTGTGGGGTCCTTTCAGAACCGACCTGCGGCTCGAACGAGTTCCAGTGCAAGTCCGGGCGCTGCATCCCGCTGAACTTCCGGTGCGACCAGGAGAACGACTGCGGCGACAACTCGGACGAGTTCGAGTGCGGCAACGTGACCTGCGGCTCGGCCCAGTTCGCGTGCGCCAACGGGCGGTGCATCCCGAACATGTGGAAGTGCGACAGCGAGAACGACTGCGGCGACGGCTCCGACGAGGGCGACTTCTGCGCGGAGAAGACCTGCGCCTACTTCCAGTTCACCTGCCCGCGGACGGGCCACTGCATCCCGCAGAGCTGGGTGTGCGACGGCGACGACGACTGCTTCGACAAGCAGGACGAGAAGGACTGCCCGCCGATCACCTGCCTGGCCAATCAGTTCAAGTGCGCCGACCTGCGGCAGTGCGTCGAGGAGTCCTACAAGTGCGACGGCATCCCCGACTGCAACGACGGCAGCGACGAGCTCGGCTGCCCCTCGATGGGCCCCAACCAGTGCAACCTCGAGAAGCACTTCCGGTGCAAGTCCTCCGGCTTCTGCATCCCGATCGCCTGGCACTGCGACGGCTCGAACGACTGCTCGGACCACTCGGACGAGGAGGACTGCGGCCAGATCACGTGCGCCCCGAACTTCTTCAAGTGCGACAACTCGAACTGCGTGTTCAAGGCCTACATCTGCGACGGCAAGGACGACTGCGGCGACGGCAGCGACGAGAGCGCCCAGCACGCCTGCGTCCCGCCGCCCTTCAAGTGCCCCCACGGCCAGTGGCAGTGCCCGGGCGTCGCCGAGCGCTGCGTGAACATGACCTCGGTCTGCGACGGCACCGCCGACTGCCCGAACGGCGCCGACGAGGGCGAGGGCTGCGACCTGGCCGAGTGCGAGCACCAGACGGGCCTCTGCTCGAACGGCTGCCAGAAGACGCCGCTCGGCGCCACCTGCGTCTGCCCGCCCGGCTCCGAGGTCGGCCCCGACACCTACTCGTGCGTGGACGTCGACGAGTGCGACCCGCCGGGCCTCTGCTCGCAGCAGTGCACGAACACGAAGGGCTCCTACTTCTGCTCCTGCACCGACGGCTACATCCTCGACCAGAACAAGCACCACTGCAAGGCCGTCAACCACTCGGCCGCCTTCCTGATCATCTCGAACCGGCACTCGATCCTGGTGGCCGACCTCAAGGAGCAGGGGCTCGAGCGCGTGCCGATCATCGTCGAGAACGTGGTTGCGACCGCCTCGAACATGCACACGGGCACGATCTTCTGGAGCGACATGAAGCTGAAGAAGATCTCGCGGCTCGACCGCGGCATGGAGCCGCAGGAGATCATCACCACCGGGCTGGACCTGGTCGAGGGCCTGGCCTACGACTGGGTCGCGCACAACCTCTACTGGCTGGACAGCAAGCTGAACACGATCGAGGTCTCCACCGAGAACGGCTCGAGCCGGCTGGTCCTCGTCCGCGAGAACATCACGCAGCCGCGCGGCATGTGCATCGACCCCAGCCCCGACGCGCGCTTCATCTTCTGGACGGACTGGGGCGAGAACCCGCGCATCGAGCGCATCGGCATGGACGGCACCATGCGCGAGACGATCATCAACACCAAGATCTACTGGCCGAACGGCCTCACCCTGGACATCGCCACCAAGCGCGTCTACTTCGCCGACTCGAAGCTGGACTTCATCGACTTCTGCTACTACAACGGCACGGGCCGGCAGCAGGTGCTGGCCAGCAGCCACTACCTGCTGCACCCGCACTCGCTGTCCCTGTTCGAGGACACGCTCTACTGGACGGACCGGCAGCTGAACCGCGTGCTCTCGGCCAACAAGTTCCGCGGCCACAACCAGACCGTCGTCTCGCACCTGATCAGCCAGCCGCTGTCGATCCACGTCCACCACGCCTCGCTCCAGCCGGCCCACCCGAACCCCTGCGACGCGGCCAAGTGCCAGCACCTCTGCCTGCTGAGCCCCAGCGCGCCCGAGGGCTACTCGTGCAAGTGTAAGCCCGGCTACCGGCTGCTCAGCGAGGGCCGCTGCGTGGAGGAGGAGAACCCCTTCCTGATGATCGTCAAGGGCACGCAGATCGTGGATCTGCCGCTGAACGGCGGGGACGCGCGCGCCGGATCGCTGGCGCCGGTGATCGGCATCGAGAGCAGCACCGGGCTGGACTTCGACCGCAAGGGCGAGACGATCTACTGGATCCAGGGGCGCGAGCAGGACGAGGAGCACTGCATGATCTACACGACGCCCTACGGCGGCGGCAACAAGACCCAGTTCCTCGGCCAGGACACCGGCATAGTGGGCGCGCCCTACACGCTGGCCTTCGACTGGCTGGGCCGCAACCTGTTCATCGGCAACCGGATGGCGAGCAACATCGAGGCGGTGCGCGTCGACGGAAAGATCAAGTACCGGACGATCGTGCTGGCGAACGACGGCAACGCGACCTCCGTGTCGAAGCCGAAGCAGATCGTGCTCGACCCGAACGACGGCAAGCTCTTCTGGATCGACGACGGCGGCTTCGGGGTGCCGGTCAAGATCGGGCGCGTCAACATGAACGGCAACAACGCGCTGGTCCTCAAGGACAACGTCGACCTGCCCGAGAGCATCGCGCTGGACATGGAGAAGAAGCAGATCTACTACAGCACCCAGCACCCGCCGACCATCTGCGTGATGGACTACCACGGCGAGGACCACCGCGTGATCCTGACCGAGGAGAACGCGATCGCGCGCCCGCGCAGCCTGGGCGTGCTCGACTCGCGGCTGTACTACCTGGACCCCGTCTACGAGAAGATCGTGCGCGTCGACCTGCCGCGCGGCGACAACCCCAAGGTGGTGATCGACAACGAGCCCGACCTCAAGAGCATGATGATCTACCGGAAGCGCTCGATGATGCAGCACCCCTGCCAGACGAACAACGGCGGCTGCGAGCACCTCTGCCTGCCCGACGACGCCTCGGCGCGCAGCTGCGCCTGCGGCATCGGCTACCGCAGGGAGAACGACATCAACTGCGTCGCCTACAAGACGTTCGCCGTCGTCTCCCAGCTGGACGAGACGCGCGGCTACAGCCTGGCCGACAGCGCCGAGGCGATGGTGCCGATCACGGGCGTCGGGCACCACATCCTGCACGTGGACGTCGTCTTCCGCGAGCAGTGGATCTACTGGGCCGAGTACAATCGGGGCTACTGGAACGGCGTCTTCCGCACGCGCCCGAACGGCACCGAGCTGCAGCACGTGATCAAGGACGGCATCGGCAGCAACGGCATCCGCGGGCTCACCGTCGACTGGGTGGCCGGCAACCTGTACTTCACGAACGTCTTCCCGCACGAGAACTACGTGGAGGTCTGCTGGCTGGACGGCAGCCACCGCAAGGTGCTGGTGAAGACCACCAACGACTCGCCGCGCGAGCTGGCCGTGAACCCGATCAAGCGGCTCTTGTACTGGATCGACTACGGGCAGTACCCGCGCATCGGGAAGGCCTTCCTGGACGGCAGCAACTGGACGCCGCTGGTCACCTCGGGCATCTCGAACCCGCGCGACCTCTGCGTCGACATGCTCACGCACGACGTCTACTGGGTGGACTCGAAGCTGGACACGATCCAGAAGATCTCCTACTCGGGCGGCAACCGGCAGATCATCCGGCGCAACCTGCCCAACCCGATGGGCATCGCGATCCACCTGGGCGACGTCTACTGGGTCGACCGCAACCTGATGACCGTCTTCAAGGCCTCGAAGCTGCCGGGCAACACCTCGCTGCCGACGCGCGTGCGCACGAACCTGCAGAAGCTGCGCGACATCGCCATCTACAACATCAACAACCAGCCCCAGGACGAGAGCAACCCGTGCGCCCGGCTGGGCAACGGTGGCTGCGACCAGCTCTGCTTCAGCTTCCCGCCCGACGCGGCGAACCCCTCGCGGCTGAACTTCCGCTGCGACTGCGCCACCGGGCGCCTCGGGGCGGACGAGCGCAAGTGCGAGTCGGTGAACGAGTACCTGGTGTTCGCCACGCGCACCGAGATCCGGGCCGTCAACCTGGACCCGCGCTCCACGCAGGTCCCCTTCGCGCCGATGACGAACCTCACGAACGCCGTGGGCCTCGACTTTGACTTCGCCGACAACCGGATGCTGTTCACGCAGATCCGGCCGTGGGCCAAGATCGCCTACACGAAGGCCGACAACCCGACGCTGGCCGACGTCAGCGTCGTCCTCAACAAGGGCATCAACCCCGAGGGCATCGCCTACGACTGGACCCAGAACAAGATCTACTGGACGGACAGCTCGAACAACTCGATCTTCGCGATGAACCTCGACGGCTCCGAGCTGGTGATGATCGCCCGCGTCGAGCGGCCGCGCGCCATCGTGTTGGACCCCTGCAACGGGACGCTCTTCTTCACCGACTGGGGCCACTTCGTGAACTCGGGCAAGATCTTCCGGACGACGATGGCGGGCTCGCTGAAGCGGGCCATCGTCGACAAGGAGCTGTCGCAGCCCAGCGGGCTGGCCATCGACTACGAGGAGCGCAAGCTCTACTGGACGGACGCGGTGCGCGAGAAGATCGAGCGGGCCGAGCTGGACGGCAGCAACCGCGAGGTGCTGGTGGCCGCCACGATCTACCCGTTCGCGATCTCGGTGTTCGGCAACTACATCTACTGGACGGACCTGCAGCTGCGCGGCGTCTACCGGGCCGAGAAGCACACGGGGGCCAACATGATCGAGATGGTGAAGCGGCTGGAGGACTCGCCGCGCGACATCCGCGTCTACAGCGCCGAGCGGCAGAAGTGCAGCGTGAACCCGTGCCTGATCAACAACGGGGGCTGCGCGCAGAGCTGCCACCCGGCGCCGAACGGCAAGGCCGAGTGCAAGTGCGACGAGCACTCGAAGGTGGTGAACGAGGGCCGCATGTGCGCGCCGCGGAACAACACGTGCGAGGCGAGCAAGTTCTACTGCCAGAACGGCAAGTGCATCTCGCGGATGTGGTCCTGCGACGGCGACGACGACTGCGGCGACAACTCGGACGAGGACCCGAACTACTGCTCGTACCACTCGTGCTCGGCGAACGAGTTCCGGTGCAACAACGGGCGCTGCATCTTCAAGACCTGGAAGTGCGACCACGAGAACGACTGCAAGGACGGCTCCGACGAGCTCGACTGCTCGTACCCGCCCTGCGTGGACGGCGAGTTCACGTGCGCCAACCAGCGCTGCATCCCGATGTCGCAGGTCTGCAACGGCGTGAACGACTGCAAGGACAACGCGACCTCGGACGAGACCCACGAGCGCTGCCCCACGAACACCACCTGCCCGGCGAACCACCTCAAGTGCGAGAAGACCAACATCTGCGTCGAGCCCTACTGGCTCTGCGACGGCGACAACGACTGCGGCGACAACTCCGACGAGGACCCGCTGCACTGCGGCCAGCGCACGTGCCCGGCGAACAGCTTCCGCTGCCCCAACCACCGCTGCATCCCGGCCACCTGGTACTGCGACGGCGACGACGACTGCAACGACGGCGCCGATGAGCCGCCCGAGTACTGCAAGTCCGAGGGCCGCACCTGCTTCGGCGACCTCTTCACCTGCGACAACGGCAACTGCATCCCGCGCATCTACATCTGCGACGGCGACAACGACTGCCTGGACAACAGCGACGAGGACAACCGGCACCAGTGCAGTGAGTTGGCCATTGGTCGATCGATCGATCGATCACTGACTCACTGATCGTATTTGTATTTGCAGATGACCGGAAGTGCGACGAGGAGACCGAGTACACGTGCACGGAGAACAAGGCCTGGGGCCGCGCCCAGTGCATCCCCAAGAAGTGGATCTGCGACGGCGACCCGGACTGCGTGGACGGCGCCGACGAGAACCGCACCCTGCACAACTGCGCCACCCAGCAGCCCTGCGCCGAGGACATGTTCACCTGCGGCAACGGCCGCTGCATCAACAAGGTGAGTCCAACCACTCCTCTCCTCTCTCCTCCCCCCTCCGACCCCTGTTCTGACTCACCACACTCTGCGTCTTTCTCGAGCAGGGCTGGATCTGCGACCACGACAACGACTGCGGCGACGGCTCCGACGAGGCCAAGTTCTGCAACTCGAAGTACAAGACCTGCTCGCCGCAGGAGTTCACCTGCCAGAACTTCAAGTGCATCCGCAACCAGTACCGCTGCGACGGCGAGGACGACTGTGGCGACCACTCGGACGAGGTCGACTGCAAGAAGGAGAACGTGACGTGCCCGGCCGGCCAGTTCGCCTGCTCGAACGGGCAGTGCATCGACAACCAGCTGGTGTGCAACAAGGTGCCCGACTGCGCCGACGAGTCCGACGAGCCCGCCCACTGCAACGTGGACGAGTGCGCCAAGGTCGAGATCCACCAGTGCGGCCACAAGTGCGTCGACACCCTCACCAGCTACTACTGCGACTGCAACCAGGGCTACAAGTGCGTTCTCCAACTCCACCTCCACCTGCCCTCTCCACCCCCAACACTCCCCGCTAATGGTGCGTCTCTCTCTTGTCCGTAGGTTGCTGGCGGACGGCAAGGCCTGCGCGGACATCGACGAGTGCCTGGAGCAGCCGGGCGCCTGCTCGCAGCACTGCTCGAACACGCCCGGCAGCTACTATTGCAAGTGCGACGAGCGCTACTACGAGCGGCAGAACGACGAGCACACGTGCAAGCGGCGCGACAACGTCGTGCCCTGGCTGATCTTCACGAACAAGTACTACGTGCGCAACATGTCCGTCGACGGCCACCAGTACAACCTGATGCACCAGGACCTGATGAACGTCGTCGCCCTGGACTTCGACATGAAGGAGGAGTACATGTACTTCTGCGACGTGACGGCCAAGACGATCTTCCGTTCGAAGTACACGGACGCGATCGCGGACTCCGGCTCCGACTCCGGCGGGGAGCGGGCGACGGCGCGCGAGCCCGTCATCCGGCACGACTCGCACGGACTCGAGGGCATCGCGATCGACTGGGTGGGGCGCAAGCTCTACTGGCTCGACCGGCACTCGAAGAACCTGGACGTGTCGGAGCTGGACGGCACCAAGCGCAAGACCCTGCGCAGCGGCGTCGTCGACCCGCGCGCCATCGTCGTGCACCCGGGCATCGGGTACCTGTACTTCACGTCGTGGCACCTGCAGGCCTACATCGCCAAGATGGGCATGGACGGGTCGAACTTCACGCGCATCCTCACCTGGGAGGACGACATCGCCTGGCCGAACGCCCTGACCATCGACTACTTCACCGACCGCATCTACTGGGCCGACGCCCACCTCGACTACATCGCGTACGCGGACCTCGAGGGCCGGCACCGGCACGTCGTGCTCTCGGGCGCGAAGGTGCCGCACGTGTTCGCGATCAGCCTGTTCGACGACTTCCTCTACTGGAGCGACTGGAACCTGAAGGCCATCGTGCGGGCGAACAAGTTCACCGGCAGCAACTACACGATCATCCGGCGCACCACCCACCGGCCCTACGACATCCACGTGAGCCACCCGCTGCGCCAGGTGCCCTACACGAACCCCTGCGGCACCTCCAACGGCGGCTGCTCGCACCTCTGCCTGATCTCGCCGCCGCCGGAGTCGACCTACCTGAACATCGAGGGCTACATCGAGGAGGGTGCGCCCAGCTACAAGTGCGCCTGCCCCAACCAGTTCTACCTGGCGCGCGACAGCAAGACCTGCATCGCGAACTGCACCACTGGGCAGCACCGGTGCGGCGGCGACGACGAGAAGTGCATCCCGTGGTTCTGGAAGTGTGACGGCGAGAAGGACTGCAAGGACGGCTCCGACGAGCCCGCCTCCTGCGGCGCGCGCCACTGCCGCGCCGGCACCTTCCAGTGCAAGAACACCAACTGCACGCCCTCGGCGACCATATGCGACGGCACCGACGACTGCGGCGACGGCAGCGACGAGCAGCACTGCGACCTGCCCTGCCCCGACTCGGACTTCAAGTGCAAGTCGAGCGGGCGCTGCATCCTCGACAGCTGGCGCTGCGACGGCGACGCCGACTGCAAGGACGGCAGCGACGAGGACCCAGCCGTGTGCCGTAAGTCGATCATCCCTCTCTCCCTCTCCCTCTCCCTCGTCCTCGTCCTCGTTCTCGTCCCTCCGTGGATCTAATCGGTATACCTTTGTTTTCGACCCTCAGACAAGCGGGCCTGCGACCCGGACACCGAGTTCAGCTGCAAGAACGGACGGTGCATCCCGAAGCTGTGGATGTGCGACTTCGACAACGACTGCGGCGACGACTCCGACGAGCCGGCCTACATGTGCCGGCAGCGCAACTGCACGACAGGCTGGCAGCGCTGCCCGGGCCAGTCGAACTACCGCTGCATCCCCAAGTGGCTCTTCTGCGACGGCAAGGACGACTGCCGCGACAACAGCGACGAGCAGCCCGAGAACTGCCCCAAGTGCGCCGCCGAGACCGACTTCAAGTGCGGCAACAACCGCTGCATTCCCAAGTGAGCGCCAGACCCCGGCCCCGGCCCGGCCCCGGCCAACTGAATCGACTAAACTAAACCGCTTTCTCTCCCTCGACAGGCAGTGGATGTGCGACTTCGCTGACGACTGCGGCGACGGCAGCGACGAGAACGAGGCCGTCTGCAAGGGCAAGTACCGGGAGTGCTCCGAGTCGGAGTTCCGGTGCGGCAACGGCAAGTGCATCTCGTCGCGCTGGCAGTGCGACCACGAGGACGACTGCGGCGACAACTCGGACGAGCTGAACTGCGAGGGCTTCCAGTGCAAGAACGGCACCTTCCAGTGCACCTCGGGCCACTGCATCGCGGCCTACTTCCGGTGCGACGGCGACCGCGACTGCCGCGACATGTCCGACGAGATCGGGTGCCCGCCGCGCTTCCCCGGCGGCCGCTACTGCCCGGAGTCGCGCTTCCAGTGCACGAACAACCTGTGCGTCTCGCCCTCGGACCTCTGTGACGGCACCGACGACTGCGGCGACGGCAGCGACGAGGACCCCAAGGTCTGCTCGGACTTCAACTGCGACACCCTGCGGCGCTTCCAGTGCGCGAACCACCGGTGCGTGGCCCGCTACCAGATCTGCGACGGCGTCGACAACTGCGGCGACGGCTCCGACGAGAACAACATGACCCTGTGCGCCACCAAGCAGAAGCCCTGCGACCTCTACACCCAGTACCAGTGCGCGAACAAGAACTGCGTGGAGCGCGCCCAGGTCTGCGACTTCTCGGACGACTGCGGCGACGCCTCCGACGAGCTGGGCTGCCACCACACGAGCAGCTGCTCGGAGGCGAACCGCGGCGGCTGCGAGCACCACTGCCACAACCTCACCGACGGCGGCTACATCTGCGCCTGCTACCCGGGCTACATCATCTCGGCCGACAACAAGAAGCGCTGCGCGGACGTCGACGAGTGCGCGACGCGCCAGCACACGTGCTCGCACCAGTGCCACAACCTGAACGGCACCTACTCGTGCTCCTGCCGCGAAGGCTTCCAGCTGGTCGAGGGCATGTCGGGCAACTGCAAGGCTGTGAAGGACGAGGTGACGCTGGTGTTCGCCAACGGGCCCGAGATCCGGGGCCTCAACCTGCGCCGCAAGGAGGAGTTCGACGTGATCAGCTCCGAGAAGCGCATCGAGGCCATCGACTACGACGCCGCCCAGCAGATCGTCTTCTGGGCCGACAGCTACGACAAGACCATCAAGCGCTCCTACATGGTGAACGCCGCCGACGGCCAGGCCAAGGTCGGCTTCGCCCAGGACCTGGACATGAAGGGCGGCTCGAAGCCCACCGCCGTCGGCGTCGACTGGCTGGCGAGCAACCTCTACTGGACCGAGGTCGACCGCACCGGGTCGAAGCCGCGCGGCCGCGTGATGGTCGCCAAGACCGACGGCCGCTACCGGCGCTCGATCGTGAACGCCGGGCTCGAGGTGCCCACCTCGATCGCGGTGAACCCGCAGCTGGGCCGGATCTTCTGGTCGGACGCCGGCTCGGCGCCCAAGATCGAGGTGTCCTGGATGGACGGCTCGAAGCGGCGCCCCCTGATCACGGAGGCCATCCGGCACCCGGCCGGCCTGACGATCGACTACTCGCAGGACCACATCATCTACTGGGTGGACACGAAGCTGAACACGATCGAGTCGATGCGGGCGGACGGCTCGCGCCGCAAGACGATCGTCAAGGGCGACCAGCTGCGACACCCCGTCTCGCTGGACGTGTTCGAGTCCACCATGTACTGGGTGACGCGCGACACCGGCGAGCTCATCCAGCAGGACAAGTTCGGGCGCGGCGTCCAGGTGGTCGTGCACCGCAACCTGGTGAACCCCTCCGGGCTGAAGGTCTACCACGAGAAGCGCTACAACACCTCGCTGCCCAACCCCTGCTACAACGGCAGCTGCTCCCACCTGTGCCTGCTGGTGCCCGGCGGCCACCGCTGCGCCTGCCCCGACAACGGCCAGCTGCCCTCGCACCGCAGCACCGCGGACGTCATCTGCGACGCGGCGGCCGAGCGTCCGCGCCAGGCGCCGCGCATCTGCCCCTGCCGCAACGGCGGCTTCTGCTGGGAGGACGAGCGCGGCGAGCTCCTCTGCGACTGCCCGGCCGACTTCAAGGGCGACCACTGCGAGCACAACGTCGCCGGCGCCTTCGGGCACGGCGGCGCCAACGTCGCGGCCGTGGTCGTGCCCATCATGGTCATCCTGCTGGTGATGCTGGCCGCGGGCGGCGCCTGGTACGTCATCCGCAAGAAGCCATTGTAAGTAGAACGAACGCCGACAGGGCTGTCAGCGGTTCTAACGATTCTTGTTCGCTCTTTCAGCGGGAAGCTGGCGCGGCTGCCCACGCTCTCGTCGTCGCAGAGCGTGACCTTCCGGCACGGCACCAACGTCGAGTTCAACTCGCCCGGCTTCGGGGCGCCACCGCCGTCCGGGGGTTCGACCGACGTCGCCCCCATCGAGGGCTACAACCTGCAGACGGTGAACAGCAACAAGACGCGCGACTTCTCCAACCCCATGTACGACGCCGTCCAGTCGGGCACGACGACCGACCCCAGCCTGGGCAACGGATCAGGTATGACGTGGCCTCCCGCTCTCCCACCGCAGCCTCTCTGACACCCTCTCTCTCTCTCTCTCTCTCCCTCACTCTCTCTGTGTAGGAATCTACGAGGTGCCCCACGACCCGAGCAAGTCGAAACCCGTCGGCCCCTTCACCGAGCCAGTGTCGGCGATCCTGGCCCCGAGCAGCATCACGCACAAGTCCTCGCCGCAGCTGCAGCTGCGCACCAGGGAACTCGACCCCTCGGCGGACACCGGCAAGGACACGCAGTACCTGGTCGAAGAGGATAAGTCTGAGTGCTGATATTAAAGGAAGCCTCCCCCACACCAACCAAGCCAGCAATCAAGCAAGCAAGCAGCGATAACACATTCCCCACATAACCTTGAATAATTTTATAAGAGCAAGATAAGAGAGAGTAAAACAGTAGAAGGAAGGCGAGAAGAAGGAGAAATTCATACATATCCGTTTCATGACCCTCAAGCATCGCCCACATCCAGAGATGCCAGATCAATTGCTAAGAGTTAAGTTCCAAAGGAGTTCGTTCGATCGTTCGTTCAGTCGTGGAGACAAAGTTCGAAAGCCCACATCATTGCAGTGGCTCCCCAACTTTCCCTGCAGTTGCAACCGAACAATGTATTTTTAGATATCACAAGGACGTGAAGAGTGCGACGCATGCATTTCCGAATGCTGAATGACAATATTACCCTCTAACAAAACACGCGTGTATTCCACTTACTATAGCAGAGAACGGCGAGGAATTCCACGAGAAGCAACTACGAGTATATTTTTGTATTTAAGGCAGGCAAGAAGCAATTTAAAATCCTAGTTTAAAGGCAAACTATTCACAAAGACACTTACTTTTGTCCCGAATGTTGTCGCATGAATCGAATCGAATCGAAAGTATATCAATTATTTTTTATTTCTATGTACATGTACGTTATGAATATACTATCTCTATGTATTGCTATTATATAATATGTTGTAACATTTTGCTGATTTGTTAATTAGAAGTAATCCCCTCGTATTGAGTAGAAACATGACACGAAAAGACCAACTTGAAGCGCTACGAGAACCAGGAACAGAAACCGAAACTGAAACAGACATTCCGTTGACTAGGTCCAACAAGTATTCGAAACATTCCTCCCATTCACGTTCTGCTTGGAAACAACATATCTCTATAAACACACACACACACATACACACACACACATATTCAATTCGAGTTGTATTTTGTTTCATTCGCTATTTTTAATGCGGTGAAATTCGTCTGAAATCGGGTCCCAACTGGCAAAGCTAAGCTTTGCAGTAAAATACATTGCAATTTCTAAAATTAACATTTAAAATTGAAAACAAACTGTGCTTCCCCTTGATTACATTTTCTAAAATTAAGTAACATTATTGAATATAAATTGTTTTAAAACATTTTTAGAGTTGTTTTTTATTGTATTTTTCTTCTAAATGTCATACGAAATGTTAATAGGAAAAGTAAAATGTTTCTAGATTTTAGTGAAATTAATTTAAAGTTAAATGAATATTATTAAAAACACAACAAGCAACTTTAGAAAAAGAATGAACAAAAATATATTTATATAGTAATGTATAAAAGGTTGAAAGAGAACAAATTTTTATATATTTTTATATACGAAATAGAAAAACTAAAAAATTGGAAAATATATACATATATCAATTTTAAATACAAACGCCATTTTTTGTGCAGCATAGAATCGCTTATAGAGTGAAAGAGGAAGAGTAAGAAAGAAAAAGTATATTGTTGAGCAAAATCCATTAAATATTACTGTAAATGTAAAAACTGTAAAAAACGAAAAACATACAAAAAAATATACACGAGAATAATGTAATAAGAGCGATGGAAAGCGATATAGTATAAATAAAATGTCCCTAAAATAAAAACTTCTCGCTTCATTTGTGTCTTCGATTTTTTCAGTCCTTCTTTTGGAGTTATAACATGAATGAAGAATATTACTGCCAAAAATATCCAAAATCACCTACGTATGATTATAAAAGACATTTCCTACTGGAACTTGTTGTTTTTCATGAGATGGCAGCATAATTTCAGATTACACTTTAAGAACAATTGTAAGTTGTACATGCTTTCAAACTTTGTTCTAGGAGAACCTGTGTTGTGTTTAGTACTATTTGTACTACCATCTGGAACCAGTACTAATTAAAAAATTAATTTAGTACAACTCATGATATGTATAATTATTACGTCATTTTTCGGATTTTTTTCCTGAGACCATCATATCTTCGTATCTTGAAAAATGTTATGAGGGTTCATACAAAGTTAACAAAGTTGCGAAGTTACCCAGCATTTTGAAGATGTTCTTGGTAGAAAGTGTGTATCTTGCAACACTGACGAAAAATCGCTGCAAATGTCAAACGTGGGGAGAAGACTCCGTGAGAACTTGCGCAGGAAAACATGAGATTTTTTGTTCGCATAATATTTGCTGGCGCGCAAAGCGCCAAAGCAAGAACAAAGCGTAAAGAAGAGAACCATACATTCAGCTCCACATTTCAGTCAGTACTCGACCGAGCGCGAGCTACCACAATTTGTTTTGCTGTGGACTGTGAACTGCCGGATTCCTTCGCCAAGTCGCCAAGCCCCAGACGAAACGTGTCGCGTGCGTGCGTAGATCTGCCTACTCACACCAACACAACACAGCTTTGAAACGTGTAACAGGTTGTGCTAGCTAGGAGTCCCCATCCAGTGATCAAGCTATTACTGCTCCAGACAGTTTATTTCCGTCAAGGACACTCACATCGGCCTCAATCTTTGTGCATTTTGCATCCGCGCCAACAAGTTTGAACGCACTGCAATTGTTAGGTAATCATCAAGCGCTTGAAGGTGAGTCGTTGCCACGGTCAATAAAGATCTTTATTTTCTTCGGCCTCCCTACGTAATTGAATTAATGCATATGCTGCCGTTTCTCTTGCGAGTTACTTGGAAAATCAATGCAGCTGCGGACAAGGCGCGCCTGTCTCAACTGGACGATGCAGTTTTCTCTCCAGCGTGCACTTCCGCTCGCTCTTGGGCCCAAACTTGACATTGAGCTAAATGGAGCGCGCCGAGCGCCGCGGTCAAAGTCAACTATGGCAGATAAGCAAAACAGAACGCGTTTATTAACAAGAAACAATCAACAAGCATCAGCACAATTTGCATTGATTGTTATTTAGTCGTATACGTCTTGTCCTAGCAAATAACAGGGCTCCTTTCCATTCAAGACTCTTGGCTTATGCGTTTGTTTACGTCTGCGACCTTGCTCTCCCATTTCCTATTGCGAATGCAGCTGAATTCTCTCTCTTCGTCCTCCGTTATCACATGCGTCGAAGGCATGCGATTCGAATAAGAAAATGCAGTCTGGTCTGCGGTATTGGAAATTCGAGGGTTAAAAGTTTTGCAGTTCCTTCCATTAATATTGTCGTATTAATACGTAGTAGTACTTCAGTTTTATATTATATTTCCGATGCTGAATTCACTAAACTCAATGAGCATTCAAACACCTTCTCTTACGTATCATTTGCCCAAATTAGATTTCAATTGAACCGATCAGTTCGGACCGACTTGCCTGGTTATTGTCCTCATTAAACGAGGGTTTGCTACAGCGTTCAATGTTCTGGATGCAAATTGCGTTGCTAAGTGTGGAGAGCTCAATTTTAATAAGTTGCTGATATCTTGTTACCTTGTCTTCCCACTGATCGAAATAAATACTTGATTTGATTGTTTTGCGTTCGCCCGCTCAGCTGCTGCTGTTCGTATATCTTATCATCGACTATTATAGCTGCGATTTAGATATGGAGTCCTAAGCGATTTTGGCAACTTGTCTTTTATAAGAATAACATCCGCAACAGAAGCTTCCATTGATTAGAGCCGAAAGATGCACCAAGCATTTAAAACACATGTCGACTTCCAAAAACAAGTGTAAACTGAAAGCAAGCAACCATCGGTAGTTTGCTCATTTCGTTATCAACAAGTACAATAACATATCGCTCTGAGGATAGTCACAAAACAAGATTATCTCGCGAAAATTATATGAATTCGTGAGTTCATATACAACCGAATTCACATAACTTAATAAAATCATAGAAAAAGTGTTAAAATCTGTGCTAAAAATAAAAATCAAAAAATCGAGACAAACAACGCAGGACGGATGGCGAGTTTGGAAAGCTCTGACGATATTCGCTCTTCACAGCGACACCTACAGAGAACCATTATTTTGTTTGTAGACCGAGTCCCCGTTGAGTCTCCTTCATACACACTGTAGGGCCATTTGGATTCGGCTATTGACAAGCCTTTGTTTGCTTATCTTTTATACTTCAGTCTCTATGACAGAGGTACGTCATCGACATTGGACTCTTTTGTCTGCTATGGAAAATTTACTAAATAAGTAAACGTTGGCGATATTTGTGGGGACTCTGCATTCGCCATGCCAAGCATTTCACTCTTGAATGAATGCATTATTCGTTTAGTAGTTCAACAACCCATTAAGACTGCATCAGCTCTGGCTCTGCGCCTACTGTGAGGGTTAGCAGGGTAGTGGACCGTTTATTTCAGTTTAGTGGTCAGTCGATAATCCCGTATGCCAGATTAGATTACTGGCCGTTATGGTCACCGCGGCCTCACTGAGCCTATAGTGGTATCTAGCTATTGTCTGCCGCAATTTAACATTCAGGTGACTTTATCTCAAGTTTTGAGCGTCGAATATCTGTTTGCACGACATTTCACATGGATTTTTGCCAAATAAATATGCTTCATAATTCGAATAAACAATTCGGCGCACGAAAGCTCGACGGGAGACGGTGTAAACCCAGTGCAGAGGGAGGTGGTATCGGCTGGCCAAAGCTGGGCGAAAGCTCCCGAGGCTTAGGGCACTGTTCACAGAACAAAATGTGTTTTGTGTCAAGTTTTGTTCCCTAGAATGTGGGAAGGAAACACTGTTTTGTATATTTTCCAAGCGACTCTCGATATCTCATTCTCCTTTTCAAGTTTCAATCATTTCGGAATGATTTTTTGTTGTAATTTTGAGTCAACATTTACAGTGCTTATCGTCGTTATCAAAAGCCCCTCTCAGTCGAAACACAAACAAGCCTTCCAAGACCACTCTCTCACTATCGTTTCCTCTCTCGCTCTCTTTTCAGTCGACTTCCAGTCCAGCACTAACAACAACGAGCTAAACCAAACATGAGCCGCCTCTTTCTGAGCAATTCTTCGGCTCTCCAGCGCGCCGCTGCCGTCGCTGGAACGCCGTCGCCATGTCCAGCCTCCTCTCCAGCGAGCCGTCGCTGGAAGAGCTTGCTACACTTGAGCAGCCGGCAGAGGCAACGCCAAGCGGCAGCGCGATTTGGCGCCGCGCCGTTCAGTCAGAGTGAAGCCGTGAACGCGCGCGGTTTGTTCTCAACGTCCTCTGTGCCATCAGCGTCGTGGTCATCGGTGTCGTCGTCGTCGTTGTCATCGTCGCCAATTGCAAGCCCATCCCGCCACCCCGCGCTACAAGTGCAAACGGATCGCAAGATGTCGTCGAAGTGCCTGCAGCTGGAGAACATCAACCCCAACTTCATCACCATGGAGTACGCTGTGCGTGGTCCACTGGTCATCAGGGCGGGCGAGATCGAGGAGGAGCTGAAAAAGGTGAGCAGCGGGGTCCATCATCGAAAACAAATCGTGTTTTCGTATCACGTAGACCTTTGTTTGTTCTTCAAATGCCAAATTAGCGGGAGTCGCGCCTAATCGCGGATGAGGCCTCGTCAGCGAGAGCTGTTAATTGCGCGTTTCAGAGCAGCGCGTGGCTGGGGACCAGAAGCAGAAGCAGAAGCGGGCCAGCTGCTCCGCACTCTTGCTGTCGACGCCGGGGTGTGCGAAGCCGCCTTTCGGTCTCGCTCGGAAGCCGAGCCGTGACGGACGCGTGGATGCAGTTGCGTAATAACCACCTAGGCGAAGACTCCGCGCCGTATCGTATCTCGCGGCTCAAGACCCAGCACTCTTTAGATAAGGCGAGGACTGCGTGCGTGGGCAAAGTGTGGTAGTTCGGCGGAGCCTACAACAACACCGGGTCGGTCACTGACTTCGGGAGCCGT
The DNA here is from genome assembly GCA_947389925.1 of Coelopa pilipes. NCBI lineage: Eukaryota > Metazoa > Arthropoda > Insecta > Diptera > Coelopidae > Coelopa > Coelopa pilipes. The sequence continues at coordinate 19,216,782 of OX376700.1, forward strand.
TGCGTGGAGGTGGGAGCCCGGTTCGTCCCATGGCGCTTGCCCCGCAGCTGGCGCGAAATTAGGGGTGTGGGGTGTTGCGAACGCTCTCGCAGGCTCGTACGGAGGGGGGTGGCGAGACACCTCCGAATTCCTGGTCTTCGCCAGCACTCATAGGCGCAAGGTCAATGCACGGCCTTCGCAATGCGACTCTGCAGGGCGCCGACCCACCAACCCGTGACTCGGAGAGCCAGAACTGCAAGCGAATGCGGATGGATGGTGGAACCACGGGCACAAGAACGAACGAGCGACAGAGCGAACAGCAAGACAAAGAGACTGACAGAAAACACCAGCGGCAGGTCTGATTAATTCTAAAATAGTATCCGTGGTCATAGAATATTTAATAATTTGATTCGTGTCGTAAACAACAACAACAACAGTGAGATTCGCCAATGGAGAGAACCAGAGAATACCTCTATTCTACACATCTCTCCATCTCCATCGAGTTGAAATATGGAAAACATGCGCATTGCTTGCATCCCCCGTTCCACGCCTTGGTCCCCACGTCCTCCGCCGCGCCCCCTCGCTGGACGCCTTCGATTCCGCGACTGTGACGCTGGCCGTTCTCTGCACAATTCAGTTAAATAAATTGCCAAGAATAAAACGCTAAATGACGCTCGGAAAATGCGACCAGTTTCCCCGGGACTCCCTCGCATCGCAATGGCAGGTTGTGTGTCGCTGGTCACTCCGACCGGCCGTCCCCACATCCCGACCGCGCGGTGTCAGGGTGTCAATGGAGCGACGACGCCCTTGAGGGAGGGAGAAATTGATTTTCGCACTGGCGACCCCTCCCCAGCGCCCTGCGCCGCCTTGTTGCGCTCTGCAGCTCCCAACGCCGCATGCAACACTCTCCCGGTAGGGGTACGAAAACCCCTCGATTTACGAGCCTCATTCGGTCAGCCACGTCCCCTATGTGGAAACTTGCCGAACATTCTCAGCCGATACACATTTTCCCAGCACGTCGACAGGCCACATGTAAACACACAAGACAGACAGCCAGCCCACAGTCTGCTCCACTCCATCGCACTGCGGTGGGCTTAGAGCTGTTGACCTCGTCCGTAAGCGTGCCAGCCCGTCAGCCAGCCAGCTGCCTCGCTTACTTTCGGTTTCGATGCCGAGGCTCTGCTTTGCCACTCCATTCCGTCGTTCTTCGGGCCAGCACATGGCTCGTACGGAAAAGCGCCAATAGTCGAATCAGGCGGATGCCGATTGTGCTCTGCCTGAGCTCTGGCATCGATAGTGTGTCCATTTGCCTCGGCTACGTTTGAAAAGTATTCGCCATTCGATTCCAAACGCGTATCGCATCGGATGATTTGGTTTACTACTGTTGTTAGCCCTATGTTAAGATCCGCTAATCATTCCTTCGCTCCGAATCGGTCATCGATTCGTCATTGTACGTTCGTTCTACGGAAGCAATTATTGCTCTGTGAATATTCGGTTTCGGAATTTCAACTCGATGCCGTTTTTACGGGCTGGGCATGTCGATCATGTTGATAAACAAACGCCTTTCACGGCCTACCGATGCCTAATGGAGGGTGCAATTAGGGAACAATGTACAACGGTATGGTGGCGATGTACATACGGCCGAGCACACGTCCAACTGCAGTACACGATCGATAACGCTCCTCCACGTCCGCCCCTTGCCTCGCCGCCCCGGGCCGTTGGCCACGACGTTGTCGTCGACGTACTCAGTAAATCTAGAGTTAGACACAGATGTGGCCTCTTGCTATCGAGCAATTATCGTTATGGCCCACACTTGACAAATTACCGCTATATTGAATATCAGCCCGTTTAGTCTTGGCAACCAGCGGTGAGATGGCGAGCCAAGAAACCGAACCCGGCGGCGGAGAAGGAGTGGATGCTTCGATAACAGTTCAGTTCTGATATGATAAGTCGCGGCAGTGGAATTGAATCGCATGTCCACGCGGCTGGAACATGGGGGCAGTGAAGTGAAGTGGATTGGATTTCACTTGCTTCGCCGCATGACATGTCCAGAAAATCCACAATCTGTATTTGCACTTGTCGTCTTACGATGATTTTTCCCACTTCCGTTTCGTGGTTTTCGTCGAGATGTGTGTGGACTTTTATTGCCCGGAGGCAGCTGAAACTCGCGTGTACTCAGTTTCGAGGTGACTTGAAAGTTATTCGACATGGTTTATTGCATTTGCATTCTCCTAATTGTGACGGCCTCTGTGTTTCCACAACTGACCAATTAGCGCCATGACGCAAGTACAGTGTTCGCCCGGCCGAACTTCTGCCTTCCAGCCTCCTACGAATTTGATGTTTCTAATGTTTCATTTTTCTCTTTTAGGGTGCCAAGAAGCCGTTCGACAAAGTCATCCGCGCCAACATCGGAGACAGCCATGCCATGGGTCAGCGGCCCATCACCTTCGTCAGGCAGGTAAGAGCTACTTGCACCGACTACAACTACTGTACTAGTGGTACCCGAAATCTCCGGAGCTCAACCTCCGTGCCTAATTAACTAATTGATCTAATTGGCCATTGGGACTTCAAAGCCTTCGTCCGCCCACCAGTCATTGCGTGATTGGGGTTTGTTGTCTGCTCCTGGTGTGATAAATAATCAACTCGCATCAATATTTGTTCGTCCGCGTTTAACGTTAATTTAAAACAAACTCGGACTATCATCGTGCACAGACTTTGTCGGTGCGATTATCTAGCCGAGTGAATTGAATAACGACAACACGGAGTGATTCACAAGCGATTCCATCCGGTGTCCGGAATGGCGCATGCGAGAACTGTAGAACGAGCCCCGTCCATAGCATGCCAGGGGATAAACATGAAAACGGGCGCTCCACTTCCATGAGAATTTTAATAAATTCGTTCTACTTGTAGAAGCGCGGTGGCAGGGGTAGCCATACATGTCACGAATATGTGCATAAATATATGCATGCGTTTGCTTTATTTGTTAAGCAATTCATTATTCAAATACGTTTCGTGTCCCTGTCACTACACCGACTCAAGAAATATCCTTTCTGTGCAGTTGCTGGCGCTCTGTATGGAGCCGAAGCTGATGGACTCGCCCGACTTCCCCGAGGATGTGAAGAAGCGTGCCCGCATCATACTGAACTGCTGCCAGGGTGGATCGGTAGGCGCCTACACGGAATCCGCCGGCCTGACATCGGTGCGACACCAAGTGGCAGATTTCATCACCAAGCGCGATGGCTTCCCCAGCGATTGGCAAAACATTTACCTCACAGCAGGCGCCACACCCGGCATCAAGAGTGTCATTGCGTTAATGAAGTATGCCGAATGAATTTTTTTCATATCCAATGATGATAATTGGTAATTTCACCCACAGCTGCAATTTGAAAGGCAAGAAGCCCGGCATCATGGTGCCCACTCCTCAATATCCGCTTTACTCGGCCACTATCGCCGAGTATGGCATGGACAAGATCGGTTACTATCTGGACGAGGAGTCGAACTGGGGTCTCGATAGGAAGGAACTGCAGCGTTCGCTGGACGAAGCCAAGAAGACCTGCGAGCCTCGCGCCATCGTCATCATCAATCCCGGCAACCCCACCGGCCAAGTGCTAACGCGGGACAACATTGTAGAGATCATTAAATTCGCCTACGATAACAAACTGTTCCTGATCGCCGACGAGGTCTATCAGGACAACGTGTACGACAAGGACTCCAAGTTCTTCTCGTTCAAAAAGGTCATGATGGAGATGGGAGCTCCATACAAGGACATGGAGCTGGCTAGTTTCTTGTCGACATCAAAGGGTTTCTTAGGCGAATGTGGTATTCGCGGCGGTTACATGGAAATCATCAACATGTGCCCCCAAGTGCGCGCTATGCTGACCAAATCCCTGACCGCCTCTCTTTGCGCCACCTCAGCTGGCCAAGTGGCAGTGAGCGCCTTGGTGAGTAGATTTACCTTAAATTTTAGAATTCATTTCATTCTCCGTACTTGAAAATGAATGAATGTTTATGATCTTCAATGTCTTTTTACAGGTTAATCCGCCGCAGCCCGGTGAGCCATCTTATGAACAATACATGAAGGAGAAAACCGCCACCCTGAATTCGCTGAAGGAACGTGCCGAGCTTGTGTACAAGACTATGAACAGTTTCGAAGGTTTCAAGGTGAATGTCGTGCAGGGAGCTATGTACGTGTTCCCTCAGATTATGATCCCCCCCAAGGCCATTGAAGCCGCCAAGGCAAAGAATATGGCCCCCGACACCTTCTATGCATTTGAACTTTTGGAGTCGACAGGTACACCCCATACAAACCTTTGCTTTCTGTTCACTAAACTTGTGCTAACTATTGCAGGAATTTGCATCATTCCCGGTAGCGGTTTTGGCCAGAAGCCCGGTACATATCACTTCCGCACAACCATCCTGCCGCAGACCGACCTGCTCAAACAGATGATGGAGAAGTTTGGTAAATTCCACGCTCAGTTCATGAAGAAATACAAATAGACTCCACCAATGCGAAGCTGTGTTAATTATCCTCCCTTTTATAATGACCATATATTCGGATAATTTTATAATGATAACTGTTGTATATTAAAAGAAAACTGCATGTATATTTGAAATTCGTTGCAATCGAAACGAACCCCATTTTTAAAGTTTTATTGTAAAATATAAATGTTTACAAATTGGTATTTAATAATAACAGATAAATATAAACATATATAAAAATTCGAAATTGTCAAATATATACTCACGCGCACATATAGTAAATCTATTTATCAAATCGGATTGTAAAGCTAAAATTGTACTTATAACCATATGCATCCATCAATACTAAACGTTCATTGTTTGTTTGCGATGTCCCTGATCGTCTGAGGTGGGTCGTACGACATGTTTGAAGAGCCAAATGCCTTTTATTCTGCATCCAAAAGGTACAAATAAGGTTTCTAACATCGAACCAAGTCTAGAAAATCGGTGCAGAATGAAGTTTTGTTAACAGCATGTTTGTTACAATTTGTTATTAGATGACAATAATTTTGCTTGGAACTCAATAAAGTTTGTTCAACTGTTAGAGAATACATTTTTCAATTGCCTGGGAAGGGAGGTTTGAATTGAATGGAGACCGGAATGTAAACAAGAGAATGTTGTGGTGTTACTTCGTATATGGATTGAGGTTGGGATCGATTACTACTTGTTATCAGACAGCTGATAGGGTTGCCAGGAGTAAAAACGGATCTCAACTATATGAACGATTGGATGAATTATTGCAGAGGATGATGATATGAAAGTTGTTCGGCTTCGTAGTTTCCATAGCCAGTTATGTTTATAGAATTGATGAGAGAAATGTATCGTTAGCTCAATTAAAAAATACTATGAGTTTAGTTTTATTTTGTAATTTTATAATTTACAACTACTTATATCGAAATCGAAAGCGGATTGAGTCATTAAAAATAGATATGGATAAATAACTAATTTAAATACAATTATCAATTATTTCTTTACTCATTAATCAAATTTCAATAAATTACACACAGAAAGATTAGACTTAATACTACCGTTACGCTACACTTCTAATATATACGTACGTACAAACAGATTGCTATAATGTATTTTATTAAATATTTAAATAGCTTACTTAATGTTAGGATAATGTTTAGTTTTAAATTTGAATTCTCGTTATCTTTTTGGAGGACGTAATTATGAATTAAGAGTTCAATTTTGCGATTTGAAATAAATTAATATTTGCTTTCTTATTAATTAGTCACTATTTTTCATACGCTTTACGGGACCGTCGCTGCCTTGGGAGTTTGAGTCTTCGGAGAATGGCATACTAGATACAAAGTCGGTGGCACCCTGTGAGTCACTGACCATAGAAAAACCTGCAATGGAGGGGAAATATAAAATTATTAACATTTGCTAGTATCAATGGGTATTGAGGTAGAAATTTTGACATCTTCAAGACCAGCCAAAAACTGTGTAAAGGTGTGAATATGTGAAAGTACTAAATGCAAACATTTCAGGTCTCATCTTTACGCGTGCGACTCACAAGTGTTTGAATCCTCCGCCGTGAGTCCGCCGTAGTTAGGAGTAATCTGTGGTGGCGTCGGCGTCCCTTTCTGCGAGTTCTCCTTATCATTCTTTGATATGTTTATTTTCTTCTTCTCAGAGTTCGAGATGGGCACCCACTTGTAGATCTTCATCGTTGTATCGCCGATAGTTACCCATTTCTTTTCCCTACAATGCAAATGTGTTTGATAACAAAACCAAATGAGTTTTCACCCTGTATTGGCAAATTTGAACAATGCTTCTTCTATCCGAACATCGCTTACCAATGCCGAACCTTGTCAACCGCCTGCATTACCCGTTTTATGTCATCTTTCGCTCGGCTTCGTGTCTCCGCGCGCACACTTCTCGACATTTTTGTTATTTATTATTTCTCAAATAGCTAATTGTACTGGTCTCTGGTAAATTTTTCACAAATAATTCTCAAGAATAGGAACACTCGCTAACGTCCGTCTCCGTTGGGCAAGATGAACGATGTAAACACACGAAATGAAATTTAACGAAAATGGCCGCTCTTGGATGGCTGTCGCATTGACAGCTGGTCATCTAAGAGGCTGTCTATAGCATATATTGGATATAAGAAGAGAATGTCCAGCATATGAAGCTTATCAAAAAAATGTTCAAGAGGCTGCTGGATTCTAACTTTTACTAGATTTTCTATTAACCATGACAGAAATATCAGTCATATGAACAAGTGCAGCAGGATACACTGTGAACAATTAAAGCTGTAGTAGAATCCTAGTTCCTTGAAGGAAATCGATAAAACCATTTAGTGTCAAAAATTTAACGAAGCACTGAAGGGCAGACTGCACTTAAATGTAAAAGATTGAATGGGTGCACAGAATGAAAATGCAAAATAATACTCTGTGTAACCATTGTGGTTTCACCGAAAACACATACTATTTATGTTGCTGTTGATTGTGCTGAGTAGATACGATCTGAAATATTCTTTGAGAAAATATTATATAAATTTATATATTTAGACAGAAAGTAAGAGTGTACTACTTCACAACATTATAAAGTGGCATCATTGGTGACGAAGACTGGCCGTAAGATTTGTTAGCCACAACCAACTTCAGCACAAACAGATTACCTGCGAATGAACGAAACAAATAGAAATAGAGAATATGAAATTTTCAATATTCATAGCAGACAGGTGAATAATGAACGAAAGATTAAAACATTAGACAGAAATCTAAGAATTTCCTGACATCCATCCCGTTGGTCTTCCCTGTTTCTGTCGATTTTCTTAACTTCCCTGTTAATTTGCAACTCGTTGAATTATCAAATAGGCGAAAGCGAACAGGCGACAAAGGCAGACAGACGAAACGAGATCGTCGACGAATATGGAAGAAGCAGGGTGAGGCGAAGACAGTGCGCGACAAAATAGAAATTTTCCAACGAAAATAGAAAATTCACGGATACGCGTTTCGTACAGAAAATCGCAAATTTCATAATTAAATTAGAGAAAAAGTGAGTTTCGCGAAGGAATCGCATCAAGGGTCGGGCTAACGTGAAGAAGAAACGCGACAGGCGGAGTAACCAAATGCGCTGATTGAGCAAACGGCTCGCGTAGTGAGGAAGCAGAAAGCAAATAAAGAAAAATATCCAGTAAAAAATCTGCGTGAAGTTCTGTGAAAATCACGCAAAAAGCTTTGAAATTTGGAAAAGCGTCGTATTTAGTGAGAATTTAATTGGAAAATTATCAAAAGTCGCGGAGAATCGTGAATAGAATGCAGCGGAAAAGTGGGAGTATTTGAAAAATACAAGAAGGGAAAACGTATATAATCGAGTATATAATATATATATTTATTATTATACATAATAAGTGTGGTGAACGCGTGAGTGCACTTCGCGAGTGAGCAAAACCAAAACCGAAAAATATACAAAATATACGGGTGAAAATCAACAAAATTATAATTTCTGAATCCACTAATATCTGTACATATATTCCATTGGGAAAATTTCTGGAATTTTCACAACACCAATGCAATCAATAAACGAACCACAATATCAACAAAACACCAAATGGTTTCAAGAATACGATTTTATTAGAGGTCAACCCATTTAATTTCCTAAAGATCTCGAGCAGACCAGAGCACCAGAGGATAAACTAAACAAATGTTTTCGTGAAACTTGCAATTCGTCTATACGGAAACAAGCGAACGCCTCAGGTTGTCCCACATCGTCTCCAGCGCTACGATTCTGAATTTGCGGCCTCGTGCTCCCCACTGCGCCGTGTTCACCACTACTCCGCACTGTCTTCGTTCTTCCGACGGCGCTGTCCCCAGCCGCTAGTGTCTCCAAGATGCCCAAATGCGAAGTGAAGACGCGCTACATTCCCGCAACGTTCGCCTGGATCCTGCTGCTGTCCACCACCTTTCTGTTCTTCTTCTATCCGTGAGTAGATTCACACCTTGCTTTTAAATTTCCTCAGGTGTAAGGTGTACATTGTTCGTGTTCCTGAGAAGTGTTGCTAGGGTTTAACCCTGACCTCTCGTCGAAATATGGTGGCCTTATTCAGGCCATGTCCTCGTGCCTTGGCGCTGCATTTCAAGTAATGGTTTTATGAACTCTGAGCATCCCGGTTCGGTTCCATTGGACCGAGCACGGATCAACGATTTTAATTAATTTTCTGACCACTCAGTGAATGTTAATTAGCGTGTGTTTTGGCATCGAGCTCTCTCGTTGCTTGTCCTCCTAAAAGCCATGCGTAATACTCATAAAATCAAAAGTGAAAAGTTTCGTCCCGATTATGGATTGTCTGCCAGGGCTGCCGTTGCAGAATTCCACTGCGAAGTTTTTTTCAACGTTTTGGGTAGCCGATAAAATATTCGACATAATATAGCCGATAAAATATTCGGAATGTTTTATAAGTAAACAAAGGCTGTTTTCACGGCATTCAAATTGCAAAAAAGAAATCGTTTTTGAAAAAAGGTGCGATTTCCGTGGAAAGACATGTGAACCGCATCAACGACGTGATCCCTGCAGCCCTGGTGACTGCGCTCGAGGAAGGGGTCATATTTGCATGTTTGGTTGCCGACCTCCCCCGTTCTGGTGAAGCTGCAAAATATGGCAGCACTCGCCGCATTCCGTGCTAACTTTTTATCTGTCTGCTGAGACGGCTCAAAGTGTCTGCTCAGTTGTCTGAATTTTTGCAATATGCTATAAATTTGAAAGCGTATGTCAGAATTTCGGGTGCTTTCGACATTGATCAAGTTCTTAAAGAAGGTATCAAAACGTTAAGTCTTCGGTATCAACGTGGTTGCCTCAGAGATAGGGGGCTGTAGTATTCGTATACATTTCAAATATTCTTTCAAATGTCATGAATTGAGGTGTTGCGTTGATTCCTCCGCAAATATTATTTAGGTATATTCCAAAAACACTCGCTTTTCATGACGCAATTCCCTTTTATGTGGAACGAAGTTCTTTCATTAAACTTGCGAACTGAATTCAAACAAACAATTTCGCAACAGCAACATTTTCCAATCGAACAGGAAGAACCGAATTCCAAAGAAGCCGACGGAACTTGTGGGAGGTTTATAAATATTGAATTCCACTCATTCCCTGCCCAGAGAATGTCCCAGGTCCACGAGTTTCGCTAGTCCTACCAAATCTTCTCCCACCCCTTGGGCGCCACGCAGAACGTCTAAGGTTCGACCTCCTGCACAAGCACTGATAGATGTTTGTTTACATTGCTTAATTAGCCGAATATCGTCCGATACCGAATGAAAACCATGCGGATTTAACAAAACTGAAATATAAACGATATATTTCCGACGATGTTGAACAGAGATCTTGCGAGAAACCGCACGGACCAGTTGTATACATATTATATTGAGAAAATTCCAAAATCCCAGTAGATATATCTGTCCGTGCTTTGTTTGCTGTTCTATTTAAACAATTGCAAAGTATGTGGAAGAATGTCCGAAGACAGAGACAGACATGTAATGCTTTAATAAACATTTCGCGAGCTTTTTGTAAACGTGTATTTTATTCCTTTGTTGTCTCCTCCAGATTCGATTTCGTGTATTTACTCGGCACAGCACATTGTTTTACAGACCGAAATGCTCACTTGTCTCGCCTTCTCCTTCATTATTCAGCTCACATTGGATAATCATCTTTCATTGTCTGTTTTTATAACAGAATACTTTTGGTTTTTGCGCGACTCCATGCTTTGTGTTGCGAACGTTTCTTCCTATTCCCCCAACTGGGAGACTTCTGAGGCATTCAATATGTTATTGTGTTGTTGGCGATGCTGCATCGTGGAGAGGGCGTGGGGTGGGGTCGGTGGTTGCGTCATCCATCCGTCGAATTCCCCGCGGTCCGATCTCGCCGTTATCAGTCTGTGTCCAGTCAGCGCTGTCCAGCGCTCTTTGTGTTTCGGTTGAACCATCGAATTGCCGATAAGTCGTTCTTATCAGCCCCCAGTAGTTTATCAACGAGCGACACGATCAATTTGAATTTCCGTACGATTCGCATTGGCGAAGCATTTATTAGCGTCTCGAGCAACCGGTGCCTCACCTTTGACATGGAAAACGTGACAACCCAACTGAACCTCGAGCCACAACCAGTCGATGGCGGTCATACGAAGCCGTCGTCGAATGATGGGGGTTTTCATTACGCCTCGCCTATATAGTTGGTGAAAAAGGCGTTCCCAAAACCCGGTGGTAATCCTAGAAACGCCAGAGCTAAGGATGTGTAAGCCGCTAATGCCAGGAATGAGTCGGCGGTTGGGGTCGCCGCTCGAATCACTGTAACCCAGCTGCAACTTGGTGGCAATGTAGCCACAGCAGCAATAATTAGAACACGCAAAACGACATGACAAGCATGACGAACACACTCAGCACACATACACACACACACACACGCTCGCTCAACAACGATAAATAGGCGAAATAACAATCAACGGCTTCCAAAGCTAATCAAAACGATATACACTGGCTGCCAGACAACGTTGAATGCACATCAGCAACAACGACGACGACGAGGGAGGGGTGGGGAAACAACCATCGGTGTAAACAACAAGTAATGAGATCGTGGGCGGGTGCGGAGGACGCGGCAGTCATGGGGTTTCGGAAGAGGGCACCGCTTTTTGTTAAACGCTGTTCAGCACGACTTGAGCTGGCGTGCCAGACAATGGGGAACTGTATCGGAATTCCAAAGGCTGTGGGACGTGGACGAACGTCGCTAGTGGAATCTAGGATTTCACAATCTGCGGATTGGAGATTTTCATTTACGTAAGTGGTCTGTGAAGGTCTTCATTTTTGGTTTCGGCTGCCTGAAAAGTGTGGAACTGCTGCCAAGTGGCGGCTCCACCGACACAGTTCCACAGTTTCATCGCGGCGAGCGAAGCGAAGCGTGGTGGAAGCGAACCGGAGAAGCCGCAAATAACGCACTGCCACTGGCGGTGGGGCTGGCATGCACAGAGCCCGCCATGTCGTCACTTGGTCAATCAGTTACAGCCGCCCACCCTGACCGCCGTCAAGGGTATATGAATGTGAACTCGTACATGGGCAGCGAAGTGAAATGGCAATGCGGATGACCCTGGCCTGTCCCACACGGTCGGGCGAACCAACGGACCAACCAGCAGAGGCAACAAAGCAACAAAACAACAGGCGCCTCGCCATCACCCTGGGCGGGTGGCACCCGCCAAGGAGAGCGAAGCCTGTATCGAGGTTCCCTGCGTGGCGGGCGCGAGTTCAGCCGCGGCATTAGAGGGCTTGATTGAATTACAGCAGCTGGAGCGCGAGTGTGTCTGACGGTGGCGTTGACATCGACTTTCCGACTTTCCAGCTGGAGGAAAGCAAATTGTCGGCCGACACGTCATACACGTCATACACTGGCAATGCAGTGCGGCCGACCAAATGAACCGAACCGCCCCGCCCCGCACCGCACCGAACTTCGAATTCTGGCCACAACCACCGACTCCGACACCGGCGCCCACCTGGGCTTCGCCGCAGCCATGACCTTCTTCAGAACTTCAAGAGGGGAGACATTGTTTTAATTGAATTGTATTTTCGTTTATTTGATTAAGCTGTGGGTTTGTTGCCGTTGTTGCTGTCGCTGGGGCTGTCGCCCCCCGCCTGCTGCGCCTGTTGATGGCTGGCGGTCGTTGATAAGGAAACGATTTCCCATGAATCCGCACTGCTCGATGATATCACTGCGAGGCCGCTGTGAGCGGTTTTAATTCAACAAGAGATAAAACAGCAACTGAACCCCAGTGACTAAAACCCCACGACGAAGGCGTTCGAGCACCTGCGACGCTGCGGGGGGAGGAGAAACCCGAAAATGCTTATCGGGAATAGCTTCAGTGGTGGAGGGTCGCCCCCCATGGACCGGAGACCGTCCCTCTTTGCTTTTTTTTTAGGCCGAGCGCGACGATTGCCCCTGAGGGACCGGGCTCATCCGCAACCAAGGATTTTCGCGTAGCGACAGACCCTTTGGCAGTTTGGCTCGGGATTGAGCAGTGGAATCCACTCGTCGGATGACCACCCAGTTGGCGAAGACGCGAGGCAACTTTTCGCAAGTGTCTCCGAGTCGTAAATAATTTGCACGGCTGACACTTTCCCCGTTTATTACTGTGTCGGCCCTGACGATGGGTCAGGGAGTGACACGACTGGCCCACGATCAAGAGGACGACGGCCTCATTAAAGATTTAAATTGGCAAATAAAATAATTAACGGCTCTACTTTCGGCGAGCGAACTTCGCTCTGTGGAGGTGACAAGTGAAATAATCGGATCTCGGGAACGACACAACTCTGGTGGAAGCGGTAATTAATGACTTCCAAATGAAGTGTGGCGAAAATCGCAACGAACGCGACGCAGACGCACCTGTCTCTGATTATTTTGGGCGTCCACCTCAACCCCGAGTAGTAATTGGCAAGCCACAGCCGCCCGAGGGCCGCCGAGGCCCCAAGGATTTCCTTCGTTTTCGTCGCAACCACACTGGGGACTTGCTGGAAAAATTCCAAATTCACGAGAAGTGCGTGAGGCGTCCCTAGTTGGACGCCCAGGGCCAGGCGCTCCCAAACTTTCACCGGGCGACGCGAATGTGTGGGAGCATTTTTCTACGTGTTTCGTAACTCGATGGATTCTGGAAATTTGTGAATTTCCAAACGCGAAAGCAACAACGCACGCCGTGATTTCGCCGCACACGCGGAAAATCAATTTGCGTGAAGCATTTTTTCATAAAGTTTCTAGAGCGGCGCTAGCGATGATCGATGGGGCTGGATGAATGGGAGCTGCCTGGGTCGGGTCGGTCCGTGTCGGTGGCGGCGTCGCCTCGGCGTTGGTGTCGGCGTCGCCGTCGGCGTGGGTGTGGGCCGAGGGCGGCGGTGTCGTGGCTGGCTCGCTTCGTGCCCCGGTCTATTTCGGCCAGAATTACGATTGCGATTTCGACAACGAGTGCCGCCGCATTTAATTTAATTTTCCCGCCCAGCGACAACAACCAACGCCGCGCCAGCACTGCCGCCAGCCCCGTACCAGCACCTCCAACGGCGGAAAATGTGCGACGGCGGCCTCTTTGTTAATTTCTCGTTCTTGTTGTTGTCGCCGTGTTGTTGCTGTTGTTGCTTTACCTGTGGATCTGGGGCGAAACGCGGAATTGGGTGAGTTTTTCCCACCTCGCCGGCCCCACCTTTGACTTGCTCCACTCCGCTCGCCACTCGGGGCCGAATTTGTTGGTCTTCCCGTCGTAGTTATTGCCGCTGTTTATATACGAAATAACCTTGTTTGTAGATCAGACGCGTGCTGATGTGTGCGTGCCGGTGCCGTGGTATGGGAGTGCGTCATGACACAATAATGTGGCAACGTCATTCATGTATATGCCTTCTCCCTTTCCGTTTGTTGTTGTGTCAATTTTGAGCACACAAAGCAATCGAGTTAAGCACTTATTTAATTATTTACGTGAAATATTATGCAATTAAATCCCTTCTCCCGCCCTTCGCCCCCACAAGAGTGGCCGGCGTTGGTGGCGTTCGGCAGGAATATCGGTCTACTTTGCATAATTTATCGATCATTTAAATGGATTGTTGCGCACGCCCCGTCCGCCCGCGCGTTTCGAGGGGCGCCGAGGTGCCGAGGTGCCCCTCGCTGGCCAGAAGGTGCAGTCAGTCACCTTTGGGACCGCTGAGACGCGAGTCCTGGCCGAGCACGTGTGCGCCGTTCGGTGACCGGCTCTGCAGCGCCCGAATCGAGGGCCGGCGTCGCTCGTCGCTCGTCGCCTCCGACTGCGCCATTTATTTTTAATCCACGCATTACTCATCCGTCCATTCGGCCGTTCGATTCGATGCCGTCGGTCGGCCGAGCATTGGACGCCCCGCCACAGCACGCTTTCAACGCATCGCGTCACCATGGAACGAACTGCGCCGACGACAGACGGGACTAAAATAAAAGCGTAATTTAAATTAATTCAGTCGTCGCACAAGAGAGCTCGAGCGCGCGATGCTCCTCCATCGATCGCTGCTCGGCTGCGCTGCTCGAGTCGGAGTCGGAATCCAAATCGAATCGAAATCAATTTCCCTTCGATTGTAGTCGCATGCTTTCCCCTCACTCCCAGTCGCTGCTCCTCGTTCTTCAGTTTTCTCGTTTTCCCTGTTTTCCACTCTCCTTCCCGCCCATTAAATGGCGAAAGTCCTGTCTCGCCGTCTGCCGCTGCCGCTGATGGGTCCGTGGGCCAAGTGGTCCCGAGGGCTCACCTGTGGACGTGCCCTGTCCCTGCGTGTCGCCTGGGCTCCGTCCGTCCGTTTCGTCCCGTGGCGCGGCGACAATCGCATTTAAGTGGATCACAACTCCATCCCGCAGGAGACATGGCCGGATCCGTCCAGTCAGCAGACGGAGCGTTTGTCAATAGAAGACTTCTGCGTCGTTAGCTTGAGCAAACTCAAACATCAACTCGGTAGACACTGCAGGCAGGTCCCGATGTAGCCGGGACCAGCCACAATTGTCCCATTTCCCACAAACCCTTAAACTCCCCATCTTTGAATGAAAAATCCCTGCTCGGTGGAACGATTTGTTATTTCGGTGTAGCCTCGGCAACGCATTGGTGCATGAATCGCTACACACGCCGTCCAGAATTAGACCAAGATCAAATACCAAGAGCTTCTGGGGTGAAGTTTACTTTCGTTCGTATTAAATAATTCCCTGCCGTAGTCGTCTCGTTCACTGCATCTTATCCGCCTCCTTCGCTTCGTTTCTCTCGATATTACTTATCTCTATTATCTGCGGTTTGCGGTTGTGCAAATTCGCTAATGAAGCTCCGGAGCTTGAGTAGCTTTCAGTGATATTAAATGTCTGTCCCCTGCCCTATTTCTGCGGCACACAGCGAGAGGGCAAAGGCCGGTTTTTCTGTAATTAATCAGAAGTGAGGTTTTCCGCCATTGGCTAACGCCATTCGCCACTGAACGCCAGTAGTGCAGCCGTGGGAGGGCGACGGCAATACATTTTTAACAGCAGAATGGCTAATGCTGCCATCAAGGGAAGGTTCGAGGATAGCTGACGGTAGTATAACTCAGACCGAAGTACATGCGAGGCCAAGGAATTACGGATGTCGTCGCCAAGAGCTGCCAATACAGACTGTTCCATATTTTGAAGCTGTGGCAACCTCGCTCTGTTGCTATGCCTTGGCGAATGGGACGGGCGACAACAACAAGAATGGCAGCGACAATAGTCAAAAATTAAATGGGCACCTTTGGGGGAATCCAGGGCTGGGCATCCTCTCAAATCCAACGTAACCGAATCCCATTTCAAAGCAACAACAACACTCCTGAAGACGAACGGCCTCCCCCTTCTTTGCATCCCCGCATCCTTTAAGCATCAAATTACGAGAAAATACTATTTTGGCGCTCGGCTTCCGCCAGCAGTGTCGCCAACGCCGTCGTCGCCCGCTCTCAGGCCGCCCGCACCCTCGGCACCCGGAGCGAAGGGAACAATAGTTACAAAGTCCCTAGAAAGAAAGACATTCAACCGGGCTGCGAGGGAATCGCCGACTAGAGCGACTTCGAGTCGAGTGCAGGGCGGAGTCGAGGGCCAGACCCGGGACAGACCCGGGCAAGGAGTACTTCCATGGGTGCGTGTGTGTGTGGAGGAGGGCGGAGGAAGGCTGCCAATTGTTCTGCCATTACCAACATCGCACTCCACACACTTCTTCTGCGCTCTGTGCCAGTTCTTTTGTCGTTGAGTAGGCACTGGAGGCGAAGGCGACGACGGCGGCGACGCCGATGGCGAGGAGGAAAATCGCGAAATGGGATTGCTTGTTGTCAACTTTCTTCTTGGTGTGAAGGGCCACGGGAACGACGTTTCGGGCCGCATTTAATCAAGTATTCAAAAGTCAACCGACGACGTGAATGATTGCCCCAGGTCGGATCGATGGCCTTCCTTCCGGCCATTATCTGGAAGTAGTCCAGCCAACCCTATCGTGCAGTTGCCAACGAATACGAGACGATCAGGTCGCGAGCGATGTGGTCAGTGCCAATAGTTCTATTGCAGCGAGAACTCATTGCGATCGGGACTGGCGGAGTGATGGAAGGCGGGGCGTGGTGCGCGATGTGGACGAGGCAAAGCCGGTTTGGCGTGTTATTTGCTTTGAATGGCCGATTTGCTACACTTCCACCGCATTCTTCAAGCATATTAAACTTTCGCCTCGACAGCAACAGCAACGGCGACAACTCGTCATTTCCATAAAAACCTTTCCGCGGGGCATGCGAGAAACGTGTTAACAATTGCAAACTTTTCCCTAACCAAGTGGAAGCATTGTCAACAGGCAGCCCCAATGCCAACGACAGGCAGGTGGGAGGTAGGAGGTAGCAGGTAGGAGTGTAGGAGAAGTTTGTTGTTGGCAATCAAACTTGAGTGATATCAGCAATAGTGGCCATAAAAGCAACAACATCAAGAACAACAGCACGACTGCGAACGGGCCACGGAGCATGAATGAACAACATCGACATCGCCCAGACCGGAGCAGGCCAAGCGAATTGGAGAACCTTGGAGGTGCTAATTGGCCATGGTTGCTAATTGGGAAAGTTAATAAATCGTTTATTAAACTTGACATTTTCGAGAGCATGTGTTGCTAACCACCGTGAATCTATTTCCATCCCGATATCGGGATGTGGAATACTTCGCCGTGCCACCAAATATTCCGAGTTAATTGCACCGAGGGTGTACCATGGGGCCGAGGGGCCGTTTTCCGTCACTTGGAACGGGGTCACCTTATGCTCGATCCCAGCATAATCTTGAGCTAATTGAAGGTTTATTCTCTGGGTCTGCGTGGCATGCCACATGGCGCTCGTGTCTCCCGCCACGCGCACTCTCCAGTTGGCCAACATTTGTTGGCGTTCCCAGTCTCTCGATGTGATGGTTATCAGTTAACGTTAGCATTAAGACGGCGTTATTAAAAGGCCGGACTAAATTGTCACTCGCAGTGGGCCGAAAGCGGCGCGGAGCTCGCTGCGCACTTGCCTGACGCAACACATTTTGAGTCGTTAAACGAAAGACATTAGGCAAACTTCTGATGTATCACTGGGTTTGTTTTGTGGCGACGACTCCCGCATGCAGCGCCTAAATGGCATGCAAATTGTGTGCACGTTCGCGCACAGACATTCAGAGACTAATGGGTATGCGGACTGCGTCCCGGTCGGCAAATTTATGCAAGTCAAAATTTCAACCGATGTGCACCTTGAAAAATAGGCTCCGGCTTGGCGTTCATGCGAACGTGTGGGTTGCTGTCGGCGTGTGGGGCCAAGGAAGAGGACGCTTCCGCGTAATGCAGACAGCATTGTGTGTAGGTTCGAAAGAAAGCTCCGAACGAACTCGACAGCCCGCCTTGTTAGCATTCATTTAGGCCTAATCGCAATATAATTCATTCAGAGGCTCTCTCGGACTACGGCGAATGGGCCCTTGCGCTGAGAGTGCCAGTAATGACGGATTGTTGTGATTTTCGCTCACGCATCAATGCGTTTTTGCCAGCCCCGGCCTGAATAAACGCCGTTTGACGACTACGTGCGCCGAACTCCGAACGCCGAACGCCGCCCAGTCCTAAGTGAGTTCGCCGAGTGTGATTTCATTAAAATGTCACTCCTGCCGCACTCTCGCTCTGCGGGACAAGGACGAGGACCACTCGTGCACAAGCACACAAACACACTTTCCAGAGGCTTTGCACACAGACACTCGCAGATGCTTTTCCGCTGGAAGAGCGCTCTTAGGGCCAACCAGCGGAAGTTGTTTGATGCTTGCCTAGTTATAGGCGCACATAAAAATAAGGATATGGTGAGAAGTGTAACTGGCTTTGAGCTGAGTGCCGGTGCCGGAGCCGGTCACACAATTTCAAGAGCATGTCATACAGAGCTGATTTAATGCGCCAGCAGCGCCTTGAACTCCTCGGGGGCACGCGCTGTGTCCGCACTCGGAGCAGCCTTGAGAATTGACGAATGGGAGCATTTGCGCTCGGCTGCCCTCTGCTCGCTTTTATTTATTTCCATCACACATTTGCGAATGATTCATTTAATATTTATATAGGCTTTGGTGCCCCCGGTCGTGTTTGGGCCAAGGGTCCTCTGCCTTCTGCTGAATTGTGTTCTTGTGTTAAGGAACATTAGGGCATCCTTTCAATACCCTCTTCTAGCCGTCGAAAGTAATGAAAATAACACAAAGGATTTCCTTCTCTTGCAGCTGCCAATACTATGTAAAAAGCCATCCATGGGTGCCAGCCTACCAGGGCGTGATAACATTCTTCGTCTTAGCTAATTTCACGTTAGCGACGTTTATGGACCCCGGCGTCATTCCAAAAGGTAAGCTTGTCTCGGCAATTGAAGGCTATGTCCTGGATTGGAATGTCAGTCAATTGTGTGGAGCATTGTCGATCCATGCGTGTTGCGATGCGATCCAGAGCATGCTGAGGAAATAGACACAAATCAGATAAAAAAATTAACATTGTCTTCCCCGAAAGCCACTCCAGACGAAGATCGTGAAGAGGAATTCCGTGCCCCGTTGTATAAAAACGCCGAAATAAATGGAATCACGGTGAAGATGAAATGGTGCGTCACTTGCAAGTTCTACCGACCGCCAAGATGCTCCCACTGTTCCGTATGCAATCACTGCATCGAAGTAAGTCGACTTCGGTCACGCCTCTATTTGTTGAAAACCTTATCCTATTAACGATTTCCTCATTTCTTGCAGACTTTCGATCACCACTGTCCCTGGGTGAACAATTGCATTGGCCGCAGGAATTATCGTTTCTTCTTCTTTTTCCTCGTCTCACTCTCTATCCACATGCTGAGCATATTCTCGCTCTGTCTCTTCTATGTGCTGAAGACTATGCCCAACATCAGGCATACGGCGCCGATTGTTTCGTATCCTTTTTGCAACAAAACAAACTCAATGAGATCAATTACTGTAGGGATTTATTTATATGTGATATGGTAGTTTTTGGGATCATTTTATGTAATATTTAATTCGTGATTGTTTCGAAAACGGACGATGAAGTTTCCTTAACCAATCCGTACCAATCTTCGAACACAGAATCTGTCTCATGGGGATTGTCACTATTTTGGCCATTCCCATATTCGGTCTGACCGGATTTCACATGGTGCTAGTCTCTCGAGGACGAACTACGAACGAACAGGTGACTGGCAAATTCAAAGGTGGCTACAATCCCTTTTCGAGAGGTTGTTGGCACAATTGCTGCTACACACAATTTGGTCCGCAATATCCCAGGTACAGTAGAATGGGTTTGGTTTTGATTCGTGGCAATGAATTAATTTATTTTTCTCCATTCGCATATTCATGGCAGTTTGTTGAAACCGGAGAAGTACGCAGCACGTCGTTCTCACAAAGAGAACCAGGCCATCAGCACCATCACCACCGATCGGGAGAATGCCAACGGCCAGCACGGAGGTGGTGGGGGCGGTCGTGGCAATGCGCACCAGCAGCAGTCGCCACACGGCATGCCACCACACAGCTATTATGATAGGGATAATCGACATACTCAGGTAAAGACTTATACGGACCAGGGCAATGGTTATAATCAACGGTCGGGCGGCACAACTCTTTATAGTAAGGTAAGGGTACAATCGAATTATGGCGCTAATTGTATTTGTAATTGTATTCGTATTTTTCTGTACTTGTATATTATTGTTTATCTTTAGTTAACTTGTTGAATTAGTTATTTAATTATTTATCTATTGATTTCCGAACCAATCTATTGAGTGCTGCAGCAAAGGAGAGCTTACTTAATTCTACTTTCGTACCTTGTATTTCGTTGTGATATCACGATGAGCATATATTGCTATTGTATGTCTCGGATGCTATTTCCTGATTACAAACTTGTTTGAGTTCTGTCCAAAGATTTGTCCAATAATAAGAACAAATTGTTGATGTGGTTGTGGTTATTTCTGTAGTTTGAGCTGAGTTTGCTATGGGGTGTTTATGCCTGATATGAAACTAGTCTTTTATAATTTTTTTTTTTCTTATTTGAAACACTATATTTTTTTAGCACTCTTTTTGTATTAAATTTTGTGTTTGGTCTGGCTTTCGAATACTGCAAAGGTAATAAGCAAGTAATGCCACAATAATTCCTTGAAGTAAAAGATTTGGAATGAAAATGTATTCAATGCATGCTTTAGTTACTTTCTTTTCCCCTATTCCGCCTGTCTACTGTACAATTTCTCCCAAAATCCTCTTCCAATCTCCTACTTTTGGGTTTCTACAATAAAAATTTGCTCATTGGTCTTTGCGCCGCTTAGTTGAATGTTGAGATTTGATGTGCCACGATGTTCCCGCTGGGAGGAATATTTCCAGGTCTCGTGTTGCAGCTTCTGCCGCTTAACAGATATGTAATCAATGTCTATTTATTCTCTTTTGTTGTCATCTTTAACAATTAAATCAACGCCTCTCGTTCTAATATGAAAATTAACCAGTTTCGAAATTTAATATTCTTTTATTTGATTTCCGCTCACTTGTGACACATAGGTGTGTGCATATGTAAGTCACATGAATTTTAAACAAAACTTTTATAAATGTTCTGTTTTAATTCACTTCTTATATTCATTATTTAATTGAATTATTTAATTCCTTGGTTGCTTCAAGTCTATTCTTATTTTAACTGCATTGAGAAATCTATCGACGACGACACCATTTGTCGTTGTGTATACTTAATAACAATACAGATTTCCGGGGAATAAAACATATCTAACAAGAGAACAATTTTTATTTTCCTTTACTTTGGAAACATATTTTCCTGCTCATATCCTGTTTCTTTTTAGTAGGGATTCTCTTCGTGGGATTCTATATTTTTCTGGTATTTTTACTGCGCGTCAGTAAATAGGACGCAGTTTAAGGCAACAGATTATGTGCCCTTTTCATCATCTGGCCAACAATATTAAATGCTACTTTTTTTTTAAATGCACCTTAGTTGTTTATTTCTTTTTGAATTCTCTCACCTGATCTCGAACACGACTAACTGCATGATTATAAACTATGGTTTGCACATTATTATATAGTAATC
The DNA here is from genome assembly GCA_947389925.1 of Coelopa pilipes. Taxonomy (NCBI): domain Eukaryota; kingdom Metazoa; phylum Arthropoda; class Insecta; order Diptera; family Coelopidae; genus Coelopa; species Coelopa pilipes. The sequence goes on from OX376700.1 coordinate 19,238,314, forward strand.
GAACTTGATTAAATTGGTCATTACAAATACAAAACTCCACACTAAACGAAAGCACCAAGAAAGGTAAAATCAATGAAATATAAATTTATGAATTTTATTATAATATCAATAATATAATATGATTATTTTGTTGAAATCGTTCGATATTTTGAAGTCTGTTTCTGTTATTAGATATCGTTTCGTTTTAAATAAATAATTCTTTGTCACGTTTCTCCTAATACATATTATTGTACAACACCGTCTCCTTCCATATCTCCATACAGGCTTTCCTTTTTATATTCCATCTCGAGTTTTTCTCTCTATGTCATTCGTCGCAATTTATCAGCAGTTTTGGTCCTTTATCAGTCTGTTTGTGTATGCCTTTTTCACGTATATAAATTATTTTCCAGCTCCAGCCTGGTAGCAAATTCCGTTTTGTCGCCGAAGACAACTGGGCTGGAGCTCTCATGACAAGCTCTTCTACATTTAGAACATTAACTCCTATGAAGTTTCCGGAAAATGGTGTTCATTTTGTGGAAACGTTTTCGTTTTTGTTCATAAAATGAATTTATGTTCTTTTTCAGTACAATTATTATTGTTAACTCTTCAACTGTCTGTCACTGTCCATTTAAACCTACTACTTGTTTGTTGATTTCTCGTTTGAAACATTACTTGAAAGTCGATTTAATTTAAGTTCATGCATCTACGTCGACCCGACCCATTGAGCGAACTGTTTCTTTTCTCTTTTCTTTCCTGTCTGTGGCTGTGTCGCGAACAGCTTTCACCTGGACGAGAATGCTCGGACACCGATATGGAACCGCAGGCCTCGCAGAGCCAGGACTGCGAGCCCACGCCGCCCCTGCAGCGCCACAACTCCAACAACTTCTACTTGCCGCCGCTGGAGGTGGCCAATGGAGTCATATCTTCAGCAGGTGGCGGCGGCGGGGACTCGCCGCGGCACATACGAATGTACCACCCCCGCCACAGTCCACACGCGAGGCAACGGTAGGTTGAGACACATGATGCTAATTCAATGCCATATGTTCTAAAACCTATTTTCAATCTCTTTCCACAGCGGCCTGGAACCTCAGCGAGGCTACAACTCGGATGCACTCTCGCCTGACCATCCACCACATCCGAACAATCAAGCTCGAAACGGAACGACGGCGACACCCACGATGCAACAACGAATCAAGCCCCTGGGTGTGGCAACTCCCCTTGTCATGGCCAGTCCTGTGCGGAGGTGAGTGGGAAATCTTCGCATTTCTGCGTGTTATTGTTTCTATTCCTAAGTCTTAAGTTATATGCAAAACAAAAAATAATACCACTACAACCATTCCGTATTATGTTTAATTATTTTTTCCGATTTTTATTGAAATTCGTTTCGAAAATAAAATCAAAGATGGACTTAGCTGGAATTAGAAAAACAATTTTTACCTTAACCGGTAATTAATCCTAATAACTTGTCACCAGCTGGAACCTCCGACTATTCCACCTCCCACAAGCACCAACATCCCCGTAGACATTGCTCTGCACATGTTGCCTATGGATGCTAGTAGTTGTGATCAGTCGCAATCTATCTGTTGCTTTCCATGGCAAGCTTCGCATTAAAAGGCTTCTGACACTAATTTTATGTTCTCAGGCAAGCTGTGCTCTTTTGCTTTAACGTGTTTTACTGATCAATGTAATTCTCTGTTTTATGTAGGCATCATACATAATGCAATTTGATATCTCATTACAATCGGGCAGGGACATGAGGGAGAGTATATATATCTGCTATATTTAATTTTGCACTTACATTTGTTATGCTCAACTTGCAATGTGACCAGCAATGCCGTAAACAGTGTCGCCATTGGCCACTATAGGACTATTATTTATCTATCAGTTGATGAGATGTTTTCATATAAATACCACTTTAGTGTGCTTTCATGAATGCGATATTCATAGATTAGTAGTATTTACTTAAAACAAAACTTGTACATTTGTAAAAATTTTAATTTATTTCTTCTTCTTCTCTTGCTGTGATAGTTCGTACTCAAACCAATCCGAAACCAATTCCAATCAATTATGTTAGACTACCTCCAACTCCAGAGTGCGTGCGTGTGTGCCTCTCACTCCCACTACGCTTCCGCCACTTCCGACTCACTCTCTGTTCCTCCTTCTTCTCTTCTACTACTTCTTGTTTGCCTACATCACATTCGGAGGTGAGTTTTTTGTTCGTCTGGTTTTGATTAAATTTAGGCTTTTGTTATTTTCCTCATTTAATAACTGGTCAACTTCGTTCGTCCTCATCCGAACTTTCATCGTCAGGGGTTATGTAAAGTTTGCCACTTCATTGGAATCATTTGCGGCCCAACGGCGTGCGCTTCATTTGTCTATTTATTACTCATACACTCGACTGCTAAAAGAACCTAAATGTGCTGCAATAGCTGGTCATGATATATACATGCATATATATATATATATTAAATCAATGTCGCCTAACAGAATCCTGTGTTTCAGTTCATCTTGTGAATGACAGCTTTGTTTCCGTTAATATTTGCAGTTATCGCTAACTCCATTCACTCATTAACCTAAAACTGCATCTTAAAGCCACTAGTGTCTTCTGGTCAAGGTACATGGTTAATCCTACTACGAGACATCGTAGGCATTGAGTAGGCAGGCATTTTCGAGGCATTAGAACAAAATTTTATAGACGCTGCTTTTACGTTTTACTCAAAAATTTTACGAAAAGTCTAAAAGATAGAAACAAATTACTCCGCTCTACACACGACGATCGCAACCGGAAATGCCGCGTTTAAAAGTCGCTCCCAACGAACGACCCGCGGAACAGGAACCCGAAAAGGATGGCGACAGCGGCCATCCGCAACAGCAACAGTCAGTGGGTCAGGGCCAGCGCGAGACCTTCAATCCCGAGTTATTCAACATGAACTTCAAATTCAGCAAACCTGCTGCCGAGGCCGGCGACTGTCGCCGCAGCTTCATCCCGGCCCTGCGCAGCGCCCGCGAGCTCCGCGGATTGAGTCAGGACGGCTTGAACTGCTGCGCGGAGAACTCGGGCGGCCCCCCCGACTGGCGTGCCATCAGCAACGCGCTGCTCGGAAGCAGAAACCTTAATCTCAAGGCACAGACGCCGCACAGCAAGGACGACGACAGCTCGGAGAACGAGAACACAGCCAATACGAACTCGGCGCGCACGAGTGCTCAGCATGCTCAGTACAAGGCTTCGCCCCGCACCGAGTCCTCGCACTCGTTCAACGAGGAGCTCATGGACGACTCGCTGCCGAACTATTTCAGTTCGCACCACAAAAAGTCCTCCACCATGGTGAACGAAATGAGCCTAAGCGATGGCCATAACAAAACCAGAACGATGCTGCCGAACACCAGCGCCTGGTCCCGAGACGCGACCGCCAGACAAATGAACTTCATCATGTTGCTGGGCCTAGTCGTCGGAATCCTCATATCGAAGGCGCTCCGGTACTTGCAGCTGTACTTCGGCTGGTTCCAGGCGCAAGTGCAGCAGCTGCGCATTGCCTTCCTCGGACATGGCTCCATCCTGGACTTTTTCAACTTCGACGACAACTCGCGATTCGGATCGCGCACGAAGCTCTTACTAATGCCTCTGGTGGGGGCCTTTAGTCTGCTGTATGGTTTAATCTTGTTCTTGCACCACTTGATCCGGTGTCTGCTGACCCAGGCGCCACCCGGCCTGATCGACTTCATCCAGAACATTTACACGGAGGGTTGAAGTTAAATTTAAATTTGCAATTGTCATTTCTTTTCTCAAACTTACAATCGAAATAAATATTACAATTGGGTTGAAGAGAACGCTCGTTTTTTCGTGTTTTTCCCAGTCAACGCCGCTGGAGCGATCGAGACGTGGTTTGAATTTCAAATATGTAAAGCGAGCTTCCGGGAAATGGTAGGGGACGGTCCGATGACCTTGTTAGAGACCACAACGACACCTATTCATGCACAACCCAATCTTTCCCATTTGCAACTCGAACTTGCTATGAATCAGTATTTGTCTCATTTGCTTCAACCGTAATCTCAGTGTTGGTTTGTGTTTCACGAGTCAGATTCATCATATTTCGTTGCACTAAGTTTTACAAATCTCTTCATATCGTGCTCACATTGATTATGATTGAGTATTCCGATAGCTTCTCCATGACTAATCGCTTTCATCGAATTATCCATTGCGCTCGCCGTGTCTCTTTTAGATCCAACCCGGGGACCCCGACCCAACCACGGCGACCGGACTTCATTGGCTTGGGAATCAATCAGCAGCAACAGCCGCAGACCCAGTCCTATTACGAGTACACAACGGGCCTTCCACCGCAGCACCCGCAGCCACCAACCATTCAACAGCAGCAGCAGCAACTCCTGATGCAGCAACAGCAGCACCAGCAGCAGCAGCAACAACGTGCCATGATGCAAGGTGAGATAAAAGTAAAGCAGATTCAATGACAGAATCAACAATCACATCCGTAATAGTTGCAAATTTAATACAATACGGTCGATCTATTCGTTTATTGCAGGGGGCGCCATGATGGCGATGAATTCAGCCTCCCAGCCCTACGGCGGGAGTCCGCAGCGCCGCTTCCTGTCGGAGGGTGAGTTGGTGCGCCAGAGCAACGAGTTGTCGTACGCGCGCACCAACAACACCGTGGACAACATCCGAGAACTGGCGGGCAGCCCGCAGCGGGGCGTCTACATGTGGAAGGACACCTCGCCAGGAGTCGGGCCCGCGGCAGGAATTGGCAGTAGTGCAGGCACTATGCCAAGCATCCATCACCACCCCCAGCAGCAGCAGTACATGACCATTGGAGGTCAATCGCACCCGCTCATCCTCACCCAATCCCGCATGCAGCAGCAGGCCGCCTTGGACTACCAGCAGCAACAGCAACAACAGCAGCAGCAGCAGCAGCAGCAACAGCAACAGCAATACGAGATGCATCACAACCGCTCAAACCCCACTAGTCCCACGATCCCCAACTCGATTTCGAGCTCGATGCAGTCCTCGCAGCCATACATCTTGCGCTACGGCGTCGGCGGCGGCGGCAACAGCGTGGCCATGCCCAACAACTGCTCCTCTGCGCAGGCACAAAGCACTTTCGGCCATACCACCACGCCTACCATAGCCAGCAGCGGCACCAGCTCCGGCTACCAGCCCCAGCTGCGCGGCGGCGTCCCCGTGTTCCCCCCCAACCCGGCAGGCGTCGCCATCGGTAACGCGGGCGGCCTGCAGCCGCAGCCGTCGCCGCAAATCAAGCGCAAGCAGACGCCCACGCGGCCGATGTCGTTCGTGCGCGCCCTCGAGATGACCGACTCGATGGAGATGCAGTCGCTCGAGCAGCAGCAACAGCAGCAGCAACAATCACGCAACAACGGAGGACTCATGGGCAACTCGCAAGTCACCACCAGCATGTCGGGCGGCAGCAACTTGTCGGCGGGCCCGCGCACCACCACGCCCACTCCGGATCGAGCCAGTGTCTACGACATGAACTACGAGATTTCCGTATAACCCGTAATTGTCCCCATTAAGTCGTATCCGCGGAAACATCAGACGACATTAACGGCAGCCGAAGCTGGAACAGTGGCTGTTGTTGCTGCCAGTGGTGCTGCTAGTGGTGCTGGTGCTGGTGTTGCTGTTTGCAACGTCACTGCCGGGGTCGGAGTAGGACTCGGGGCAACGTCGGTTGCCTCTGCCTACGCGTCCGTATCTGTGTTGACAAAACCTAATGCTGCTACCACAACAACGGTAACAACCAATCCACCAAACAAGCGGAAGTTTTCCACTTTCTTTTGAACATTATGCATAAACGAAAAATGAACCTACCATTGATTTTAATAAACTGTAGAAACTAATTTTAAAATGTAAATAATTTTTCATATTTAGTTATTTTAATTGTTTAAAGTTTTTTAATTATTTTGTAAAATAACTGATAATGAAATTAAAACAGAAAAACAAACACATACAAAGCCCAATGTAAAATTAAGACTAATTAAGTGTTGAACAAAAGTAGAAACTATTTAAGGTCCATCCATCCAACCCAGTGAACAGAACCTAATTACCTAATCGTCTAAGGTTCAAGAAATTATTTATTAAATGGATAAATCATTTTAAACTGTCAGCCAGCCGCCCATGAAACTAATTTTCCAGTTTTAATATTTACGAAGGCGCCCTTCGGGGCCTCAACTCTATGGACCTCAATTTGAAGTTTGAGAAACAATTGGCTCGCGAGTTGGCATACATTCTATATTATGTGAACCTAATCCAGAAGTCGCCATAAATGGAAGCCATGTCCATTGAAACCACCTTCTGGTGCTCAAAGTCAGTCAGTTGCTTCTCTATTGAATGTTAACCTTTTTTAATGATTTTAAGGACTTGTTGATGATTATCTACATTTTAGAGAAATTGTAAACATTTTGTATCTAAGATAATATCTATGAAATCAATAAATGTGAAAAGCAAATCATTCAAACCAAATATATCCTCCACCCTTCCTATTTTGAATTCATTAGTAATAAACATTTGAATTAACAAATTTTAAGAAACAAAAAACATGTGAAAATATAGTACATCCTAATTAAACGTAAACTTAGAGACATACTAAGGAGAGCCAATGTTAATGTAAAAAGAAAAACGTAAATTTAGACCTAATGTGTATCCATCTAACTTAGAACACACTCATGCATTCATATAAACATTAAACATTCACGAAGTCAGAAACAACAAATTTACATAATTTATACCTAAACATGTAATCCATATGGAACATTATAATTATAATTTTAGTTTTGAACTATGGCACAGCAACCAAATCTTTGTTGCTCTGCTAGTGAAATTGTGGAACTTACAAATCATACATACATACGTTGCCACTCGTCTTGGTTTGGTGTTTTTACTGTAGTGTTTAATAGTGTATTTTTTAAAAAGCAAATTTATTAGATTTTTATACACAATTATTATGTATAAATTTATGAAATTTCCTTATGAATTAAGCACAGTGCATCGCAATGAAAGTCATTGAATGTCTTGATGTTTTCTATGTATGTTTGTAAAGCTGTGGAGATTCATGTTTATGAATTTACGAGTCTTGATTTGTAATAATGTCGAACGCAAATGCATTTGTAAAAACCAACACAATAAAATTAAATCTAACAAAGTTAATATATCTTCTGTTGAAACCATAGAAGAGAGAATTGGTGCTAATTGTCAATGGAATATCGTGCTTACATTATATCAATCTTGGTTGAACATCCAATATGTTTGTGTTTTAGTTCATCTAGCCATATCTTGATGTATCGGTTTCCATTTGAAAGGTATGTCCCGAACACACCCTTCACATCCAATCACTCGCGCAAATACTCCTCATATCGGAATTAGCTTAGATCCAGGGTCACTAGGATATTCGCCGATAGCCGTTGAATAGCAAACTGTATGTTTTAGCAAAAAGAATTAGCGAACCTGACCAAAGCACATGACAACGAATGCGTAGAAGATTTCGAGAATTCCCAATTTTCCCGATTAAGTCGCACCTCCGCACTCAGTCCTCGACTGGGTGGACAAAGTCTGATGATTTTTAATGCCTTACATAGAAAAACATACAAATTAAATATATTATTTAGTCTAATTTAGTTGCTTCATATTTCTCTGTTGTTGTTGACTTTGATTTGTTGAGTTTGAAGACGGAGTTGAAGGAACTGAACGAGCAGGAACTGAACATGTTTCAATGAACTCGGAATTGTGTAGTTAAATCAATTGCTTTCATTGTATTACCGAAACTAGACATTAATGAAACCATTACTTTAATTGAAAGCTAAATATGTAACTTAGTACTTGCAAATATTTATGGTACACATCTAACACTCTATATGTATTTTTAAATGTGTAAGTAATGCTGAAGCTAAAGGCAGAGGTAAAATTAAACTCTAATTCTGAATTTGATCCAATTTTACATGTAACTATATATATGTATTGTATTGTATTCGAGTTAAAGCAAACCATGTTTTATACCATTTGATAGAACGAAGACTCAAGGTACATTGTGCAAACACATTGGAGCAGCATTTTTGAGATTTTTAAATTTGAGCATTTTTTGGCTATAAAATGACAAAGCAATGCGGGATATTTATTTAAATAAGAAATTAGCTGTACTAATTTAATTTCGTGTGCAGATACCAGAAGTTTTGACAAGTCAAGTTTAAAATCTGCCTTCTGATGAGAATGAAAAATATTTTTTCCATTATCGTATAGCTTAATCGAGATTATCACAGTCTGTATTTATTGATCGGCTATTAAAATACAGAATTCTACTAAATGAGGTGAGGACATCGCACGACTCGATCAGCTAAAGTTTAAAAATCTCAAGTCTGTTGCTTTCCTTCAGCACAACACTGTAAATCACAAACTCACAGGTAGAGAGTGAAGTGAAATTTTGTAATTATTTCAGTGCAAAGTGAAACTCAAAATGCAAGTGAAATAAAATTACTAATTGTAGAAATATGATACATAAGTAAAGGTTTAATTAATGAAGCATATGTAATGTTGTATAATGAACTACATTAAGGTTAATATTTATTTTATAATTTAACAAACATACGAATTTGTACAAATATAAATGAGCAGTAAGAAACAAATTAAATCAAATAAAATATGGAATATTCAGAACAACAACCTCGGTGTGTTTTGGCGTGTTTATCGCGGTTCGGCCACCTCAGAGGTCGATTCGGAGGTCCCCAACGATCTCGCGCACGTCCTCGCCCTGCTCGATGCCGTGGTGCAGCTCGTTGCCCCGCTGATAGGCCCACGACATGCGCCGCGACGTGAAGTGGACGCCCAACGAGCCGCTGGCGTCGACGCTGATGACGCCCGCCGTCTGGTTGAACCGCGCCGTCATGTCCTGCAGCACCTCCGTGGCCGCCTCCCGCGCCGACCTGCCCTGCCCCGCGACCAGGGCCAGCACGCGCGAGGCCACGTTGTAGCGCATGATGGTCTCGCCGTGGCCCGTCGCCGACACCGCGCCCGCCGCGTTGTCCGCGTAGGTGCCGCCGCCCAGGATCGGCGAGTCGCCGACGCGCCCCGGCATCTTGCCCGTGATGCCGCCCGTCGAAGTGGCGGCGGCCACGTTGCCGAAGGCGTCGATCGCCACCGCGCCGACCGTGCCCGGGGAGCCGAACTGCCGGTCGACCCGGAAAGGGTCCGCCCAACGGGCGTCGGCTCCGGTCGCGTTCAGGCTGTTCTTGTAGTCGTCGAGGGCCTTCAGCGACTTGGCGGTGACCAGCGCGCCCGGGGGCAGCAGCTCGAAGCCCTCCGCCACGGCGAAGGCCATCGCGCCGTCGCCGCTGAGGAACTTGTGGCGCGTCCGCTGCATGACGCGCCGGGCGAGCACGATCGGGTGGTAGAGGTCGCGGACGACGGAGACGCAGCCGGCGTCGAGCGCGGCGCCGTCCATGATCGCCGCGTCCATCTCGACGTCGCCCTCCCAGTTGAGGACGGAGCCGTAGCCGGCGTTGAAGTTGTCGTCCAGCTCCATGGAGCGCACGGCCTCCTGCACGGCGTCCATGGCGCTGCCGGTGGAGCGGAGGACCTCGTAGCCGATGCGAGCGGCCAACTTGACGCCGTGCCTCTTGCCTGGAATCGCCTCGTCGGCCACGTCGCCGGCCCCGCCGTGCACCAGCAGCACCGGCTCGATGTGCTGCAGCTGCGGGGAGTCGGTGAATTAGACATCAAATCAAGGGCGCTTCGAACCCGACGCTGATACACACCTGCACCAGTTCCAGGATCGGGAACAGCAAAAGGACCACCAGGAGAACCTGCAATGTAGGATTCATGGTGAATGGAACAGGCGGACAGGACGACGACGTACTTGCATTTTGGTACCAACTCGACTCCG